>JAUPFT010000016.1:8962605-10162605 GCA_036936625.1 Parnassius smintheus behrii | reverse complement strand
ATGCCGCCCCACCCACTTATATTCATCTTTTACTGCCTTCTACTACCACATCGGCATTGTGTTCTACAGGGTTTATTAATTGGAAAGAAGTTTTAGGGAGATTAACTGAACACGATTGCATTTGAGTTGCCTGAGCAATTCTGCCGTGTGCTCTGACTTTGCCGTAGCAATGACTCTTTTGAAGGACGTGAAAGCGGAATTATACTTCATTTTTAGAGCGCTACTGTTTACATCCCGGGACGTTGATGCGTCAGCCCAGCCTTGGTAGTACTCCTGCTTATAGCATGATGCTTTTTTACAGGAGCCACCAAACCATGGCTGAAATTTACCTCCGATGGCCACCACAGAGGAAGGAATAAAAATTTCCATACCCTGAAGTACCACATCAGCGACAGAATCCGCAACAATGTTGGGATCGTTCGGCGAGAAGCAAACCCGCCCCCAAGAGTAGGATGTAAAGAAAGACCGCATCCCATTCCAATAAGCTGACCTATAGCCATACACGGCGGCAGCCTGCAGAATACAACCGCGATTACAGCGTGAGTGGTACAACACTCCTGACAAGACAATGGTCCGAAGAGCCTAAAGGGGTGTCGACGGAAATCTGATATACGTCCGGATGAGAGGTCAGTAGAAGGTCTAACAGGAAAGATGCACGATCCTCCACATCTGGAATCCGTGTAGGCAAAGTTATTAAATATAATATATTACAAAAATTATATAAATTTTTTGTATATTGATTAAAACCCAAAAAAATAGTAACCAGTTGTTTTAGACCATATGAAAAGGCAAAATCATGAGCAGATCTCCCAGCATGATCTATTGAACGTGAACCAAGCCATTCAGCGTGGTGGGCGTTAAAATCGCCGAGTATCACGATCTCTGTGGAGGGTATCTACTGTAGCAACGAATCTGTAGCCATTTGGTCGTGGTCGAAGGGTCAGTCTGTTTTGGCGTTACCGCTATGGAACCTATAGAGGTACCCGTAGACGCGCGGATGGTCGTCGCTTTCTACACGTAGCAAAGGATGGACAAGTCCAAACCTTCAACACTGCCGAGGTGTCGAGAAGAGATGTCCTCTCTGACGTATACGCAAATTCCAGCCCGAGGCACAAAGGAGTGTTCAAGTTTGTACCCTGGGTAGGAGGAGGAGGACGAGGATACAAAGCATCAGCCGGAGAGAACACCTGCGTCTCGGTTAGAAAGAGCAGAGCCGGCCTCGCTCTCTTGAGATGGTAGTGGACGACGTTTAGGTCGTGATATTGCAGAAATTCACGGATAGCGTGGCAGGGAGCGCCTTGGTCTTATTGCTCAGCTTGCTTTGAGCAGTTGTTGTCTTTTTTTTTTTAATTTTTACACCCCCCCCCCCCCCGCGGGGATGTCTGAGCACCCACGCTCAGGAGTGAAGTAACTTGGTCGTTGATGCTCAGCGAGGGATTCTCCAGGGATACTGGTACCCTCCTGAGGTAGATCTTCACTTACTTCCGCTACTATGTTAAGGGAAGGGGTTTGGGCCTTCGGCCACCTACACACATCAAACGAAAAGCGGAAGAAGGACTTCCACTTCACGCCGGTATTCTGTGAGGTCGTGGTACCACCCCGGTTTGAGCCGGCCCTTACGTGCAACAGCAAAGCTGCTGTGTGGCTCTACCACTGTAAAAAAATAAACATCAAGTTACAGTCAAGTATTAACAGGTAGTAGTAGTATAATCAAGTAGTAACAGGTCATTCCGTTTTTTATACTTTTAGCAATATATATTAATTGTTTACACCAATACTTTCATTTTTATTTCATCTCCTAGAAGAAAACTCCTTCTGAAAGTTTTCTTTCGCGCACGACCTCTCTGTGGAATAGTTTACCACCGGTGATTTTTCCAGACCGATACGACCTGGGGACCTTGAAAAAAAGAGCTCACTCCTTTCTAAAGGGACAGCAACGCACATGCAATTCCTCTAGTGTTGCGGTTTTCATGGGCTGCGGTACATCAGGTGAACCGTTTGCTCGTTAGCCCCTCTTATATAAAAAAATATATAAAAATAACTTGTATCACCACCTAAAAATACTTATGCATATCGAGCATAAATTACACCCTTTTAAAATATGCTCCTGCTGGTAAACAATCTCATCTTACTTGTAGTGTTTGGTATGAGGATTCAGCAGGAAAATGTATTCTAAATAATGATTTCTTATATTTACGCAAACACTACACATTGAGATAATACTAGTTTTTATGGAATTTATCGCGTATATTTAACTTTTTAAATACCCGACGTTTCGAGAGCTTTACATCACCCATGGTCACGGGAAGGACTGAGATGTCAATGTCCAGATGTCATAGTTAAGCGCGGTTACCATAGATTAAAATTTAACTTTTGTTCCGATCTACACAGTATGAACTTATGGTATCATGAAGTCTTGCAGTTGTATGCTTGGGTTGGGATTTAATTTTATTTATTATAGGATCCCAAGCAGATGGTAACACCCAGCTAACTTCTCTATTGAAATTAGGATGTTTTTTTATTTGAATAGCCTCGCGAATCATCCTTGGAAGGAATCGGTGTTCTTTAGCGAGGATTTGTGGTCTATCAAATCTTATGTAGTGA
This sequence comes from Parnassius smintheus behrii, assembly GCA_036936625.1. Taxonomy (NCBI): domain Eukaryota; kingdom Metazoa; phylum Arthropoda; class Insecta; order Lepidoptera; family Papilionidae; genus Parnassius; species Parnassius smintheus. The sequence goes on along the minus strand of JAUPFT010000016.1, from coordinate 10,160,001 downwards.
CGGGGGTAGTGTAGGCTCAGGATCTGAGCAGTTCTCACCAAAATTGTACCGCCTTAAATTTAGATGTCCTTTAAGTTCGTGTTTATTTTGTGACTAAATAAGACACCATATTTATCTGATTTTTTTAAATCTTTTAAAGTCATATCTATAGATATAATTAATCACAAATAAAATACTACCAGATGCGCTTAAAAATAATAAAATATTTATTTTCTGAAACCTGTTTATTTTTTTTGTATGGATTGTCGATTGTCCTATCCCCTATCACATGATTTGAAAATTGATTTTACCAAAAAATAATATTTTAGGAGTACATCTTTCCATTTTGATCAATCACATCACTATTTATTTACTCAATGATACCTTTGAACATGTATTTACTTATTTAATTTATTAATGTTTTCAATTTATTTGTTGTCCTGAATTTAACTCAATTTTGATTATCAACATTGTTACCATGATATTTCACATATTTTGTAAAAATTACTACTTTTTGGATGTTTATAATGCTGTGTAAACATTTTTCTCCATGTCTAAGTCCTTTCATCTTAAATTGGTAGGCTGACATGTATTCTGTGTCAAACAATCCATGCACGAGTGTCGTGGGTACCGATTAAACTCAAACTTGTTACTGGACTTTAAACGGTAAGTACATACTTTATTAAAAAGAAAATTTTTCTAATGATTTCTATGTGCATTCACTCTTGTTTTCACTATTTTTTACAATGATAGCTAATAAAATAATATTTTTAGGCAGTAAAGAATCCCATAACCTGAATTTTGTTACCTCAATTTTGTTACTTTTGAGTAGGTAACGTATATGTTGATCTCATTGGTAACACAATTGATATCATTAAGGGACGAATACATTAGCCTACTACGAACGAATAGAAAATATTAGAATATGAAATGTATGTTTAACATTAGGTAAGTATTTGTTTTTCGTTCTCGTATAATCTGCTGAATATATTTAATTGAAATCCAGAACAAATTTCATGTTGGCAATACCATACATAGTTTTTAGCCATAATTTAGTTTAAACAGACTTCCAAAAAAAAAACACCACACAATTCGACCACGTATGTTTTTGCTTTTATTTAACTTGCATTGTTCGTATGTAAGTAAAAATATGTCCGTCAAATTTTGCAAACCATTTTTCAATGTTGGTATCCGATTGAGCTAAAATATTGCAAGCGATTTTAGTTTTTATGACAAAGCAGTTTTTTGACAGATTTAACCTGATGTCACAGACAGAAGTGTCTCGTCATGAAGGAACTGCTTAATGATTAATAGCAATTGAATGAAATTTAGTATGCGTATAAAAGCTTGTCTGCAAAAAGTATTGTTTTATTTAAAACTTATTTTGTTTGTGTTGCATGACCGATTTTCATAATTCTTTTTTTGGTAGTAATAGGATATTCCATTCTAACTTTTTATTAAATAAATCACTAAAGTAGATGTTATTGTGCTGAATGAAATCTCAAATAAATGATTTTAATTTTCACGTTATCGTACAAAATGGCACCGCTAACTGCCACGGAAGAAATGAAACGCTATCGAAATAAGCCAGAATAAACCAGAAAAGTTAGAAGAATCAAGACGTAAAAATTTAGAAAGAATGAAGGTTAAACATAAAGAAATCTGAGCTTAATGACGAAAAAGGGTAAAAAGAAAGTATTGGAGAGATAAGCAAAAAGAATGCACTGCAAAATGGAAAACAAAATCAATAAAAATCATAAAACGTCAATCATTCATTGGAAGAGACAGAAGCGGCAAAGAATCAAGAAAATATAATATAATATAATATAAACACTCACGCCTGTCAGCCAGAGGGGTAGGCAGAGACTACGGACTTCCATTTTGCACGATCCTGACATACCTCTTTCGCCTCCTTTACATCCATATATCTAGGCATACATGCTCGTCGGTTAAGGGTACTTCTAACGTGGCCCATTTTCAAAATATCGCCAATTTGGTCGATAAACTTTTTTCTAGGGCGCCCCTTCCCGACTCGGCCATTCACATCTGCCATATAAATTTGCTTTGTCACTCTTTCCTCATTCATTCTTTCTACGTGACCAAACCACCGAAGCATTCCTTTCTTAATCCTGGTCACAACATCATCTTGCATACCACATTTATCTCTTATCACGCAATTTCTCACCCTGTCATTCAGATTAAACCCTAGCATATTCCTTAAAGACCGCATTCTACAGCATTTATTCTACTTTCGTGCTTCTTATGCCACACCCAGCTTTCACTACCATACATTAAAGTAGGGACTAACACAGCATTATGAAATAAAAAAGATAAAAAAGAGAGCGCGACAAGACATTGAAATATTACAGCAAAATGTTACATAAACTCCAAAAATTACTTGAAGAAAACGAAAAAATATCAACAAAATGTAAATCTTACCAGCACTAAATAAAAGATTGTACAGTATTAAACTGACAAAGATTCTAAAGTAAAAAAAAAAACTAGAAAACAGCAATAAATAGCTCTGGTTATTAAACCTTAAATAAATAAATTAAGCCTTAGAAGCATTTCATATGGTGAGTGTAGAGAACCGGAGACCTTTTTTACTGGAAATGAGGCATTCCATCTCAGTCCTCACGGGTGACAACGCATCAGCATTTTGATTCGTAATGGAAGATAGATGTAGATGTCTATGGGCCGCAGCAACCACTTACCATCAGGTGGACTGTGTGCTCGTTTGTCACCCTATTCCATAAAAAAAAAATCACTACAACAAATTTATAAAGATTGGAAATGGACATGCAATCGCATAGATTTAGCATTTTTAGAAATTACTTCTTTGAAATATCAACTTCTATATCATCTATATTTCTAAATTCTTGCATTTTGATGAGAATGGAGATGCATTCTGTAATGTATTAATTAACAACAACAAACGACAGAGTTTTCATTTATTTAGGGAAATCTACCAGTTTCTTGAAATTAAGTCTATTTCCCGTATGTTACATCATAAATTTTAAAATAAAGGGATGCTTATTTTAATTAAGAGTCCTATTATTATTTTCCGTTTATCAAACTAAATCCAATTATACCAGATTCCTAACAATGTAAATGGGCCTTAATAATTTCTTGGTTACCAATCATAATCAATTTTGTTACTGTCCATAAAAATAACGAAGGTTTTTGACTGACAAAAATTTTAGTTTTGGACTTTAACTAATTATATTAACTTATTAATACTTGCCGAAAAATTGTAATTTTATATCACCAAACAATATTTACATTTTATTTTTATTTTAAAATACATAGAAAAAAATTGTTTGGTTTTCGTCCTAAGTAACACAGTTGAAAATGTTTGTATTGTAATTTAAAAATTAGCAAACTTTTTCAAGTAAAATTTTTTTGGGGGTTTAAATGCCTTCATATGTAATCATATAAAATATTTAACACGGAATAATCAAAGAACTACATTTAACTAAATGAATTTTGTTTAGTAACAAAATTGAACACGGTAGTGCCATGCTCAGAAATAAACCTGTTTTATTCCTAAATGGTATATATTTATTGGTAACCAACATTAAATTACTCAAATGTTATATTACTTTTAGCAAATTCTTTAATAAAATCATTTAAAACAAAGACATTTTTAAAAATCAGAGAATATATTTGCCGTAAAAAATTTTTGAGAACTGCTCTCCTGTACGTGTTCACAGACTGCAGACTTCCCGGAGCGTCGATTCTTCACATCAGCTATATGTTCTTTAACGCGGGTTTTAATTGATCTTTTACTTTGTCCTATGTAGGAGAGACCACATTCACAATCAAGCTTGTACACTCCTGCATCTTGCAGAGGGACGTTACACTTGACTGATGGGAAAAACTGACCAATCGGTGACTTGAAGTATGTTTTGATGGAAGCGCGCTTCAAGACGTAGCCAATCTTGTCAGTGACTCCTCTAACATATGGCAGTACAGCAGGTACACGCTCGACTGTGGCCGGCTTCACTCGTTCTCTGTGACGTAGGCGCGGGACCCGAAGCTTGTTGTCATGCAAAACTTGCTTGACGTGATGGAGCTCGGCAGCCAGGTGTTTACTGTCACAGATCCCTCGTGCTCTCTGAAACAAAGATTTGCCCACGGTAGCTAACTGTGAAGGATGGTGGTGAGAATCACCGTTTAAATATCTATCTGTATGGGTCTTTTTTCTATACACAATATGGCTCAAGGTGTTATCAGGATTCCGAACTACTAACACATCCAGAAAAGCTAAGGAATTGTTTGCCTCTAACTCCATTGTGAACTGAATTTTAGAATTTATAGAGTTAAGATGGTCTAAAAATGCAGTTACTTTATCTAAAGGTAGAATTGTGAAAGTGTCGTCTACGTACCGCTTGTAGAATCTTGGATTTATGGGAGAAGTAAGCAGGGCTTTCTCCTCAAAGTCTTCCATGAATATGTCGGCGACAATGGGAGATACAGGTGAGCCCATCGCCACACCATCTACTTGCATGTAGAACTCCTACTTCCACAATAGGTAGCCAGATGTAAGGCAGTGTCTGAGTAATACTGCATATTCTACGGGCATGTTGTTTTCTTTCAGCCTTTTAGTTACAATTGAGATGCAGTCTTCAACAGGTAAGCATGTAAACAATGACTGCACATCAAAACCGACCATAGTTTCATTGTCTGCCAGACATAGGTCTTTAATCTCGCTGACAAAATGATAGGAATCCTTTATGTGTGCTCTTGTATGTCCCCTGAGCGGTGAGAGTATTTTCGCTAAGTGTTGAGCCAATCTGTAAGTTGGTGAATCGATTTGGCTCACTATGGGACGTAACGGAGCATTGGGCTTGTGTATTTTTGGTAACCCATACAACTTTGGTGATTTGGCGCACGTAGTTATTATCCATTTTACGTCCAGATTTAATTTTTCGGAGTGTTTCTTTATGAGGTCACTAGTTGTTTTTAGTGTGCTATTTGTTGGGTCGTTTTAAACTTTTTTATAAGTACTTACATCGGATGATTGATTACAGAACTTTTGTCGGATAAGTAACAGATGGTAAAAACATAAGATTTGTTAAAAGACAGGTTAAGGTAAGGTAATTGGTTAGTGAATGTAAGGAAATAGAAATGATTGAACATCTTTACGGTGACATTATCAACCATGACAATTTTTTATTTAATGGTGTTGAAATGAGTGTAAAATTAGTTCGATCAAGAGAGAGTTTTAATTTTATTGCTGGATCAAACGATGTAAAGTTTAAAGTTTGCATTACGGACGCAGCTCTTATTGTTCAACGAGCACGAATTAATCCAAGTGTATTACTCGCACATCAAAACGTTTTAGCTTCTACCACTGCTAAATATCCTATTACTCGAGCAGAAGTAAAAGTCTTAACAATTACATCGAATATTCAAGGAAAAACTCTTGATAATATATTCTTAAGAGAGGTACCTAAAAGATGTATAATTGGATTTGTGAACAATTCTGCATTTAATGGTTTCCTTATTTAAAATCCATTTAACTTTAAAAACTATGGTAATAATTATTTCATTTATATATTGATGGTCAACAAATACCTTCAAAAGCTTTACAACCATCTTTTAATAAAAGAAAATTTACATAAGCTTATTATAATCTATTCTCTGGAAGTGGTATTCATTTTCTTCATGAAGAAAATGTTATTGAAAAATTATTGAAATAGATAAAAACAGAAATGTTACTGTAGACTATAGTAGTTAAGGTTATAATGTGTGTTGTGTGCTAGATTTATGTGTTATGCGTAATGCATTTTGTGTGTATGTAACTATGTGAACCGTCATTAAATTAAATTAAATTAAATAAATTGTACGCAATTTAATATTTTTTCATTTCTTAATAAACCCCCTATTTAAACTTATACAAAACACTGTTAGAGTTTCCGCAGTGAAACTGATAGTTACTAAAAGTTACTACTTTATGAGTCAACGAGCATACCTCCTATTTTTTCGTGTTGCGACTTTTGCTACACCGCTAGGAGCCATTCCTACAAATTATCACAAAAGAATTTAATATTTACAAATCACTATTATTGATCATTCATATGATAACTATACCAACGTTTATAATATGCAATTTGGATACAGATGATAAATCAGGCTCATATTGGATAGCTTTATATACCGATACGAATGGCATCGGTCTATTTTTTTTAGACGAACATCTGTACGATATCGTCTAGAGTTTTTAAAAAGGAATTGTAAAAGATGGAACTGGAATGTTGATAGGATTCAGAATGAGTGGACTTCAGTTTGTGGTGAATGTTGCTTTATGTATTTGCTATGTAAATTTTAGGGATGTTCAATGCCTATTAATACGTTATTAATAGCTTATAAATGCCTACTAAATTTCATTATAGGCCTCATTATACTCCTTTCCTTGTGTAGTTTTCTTGGTTAGTAATGTATTTTATATCACTTTTCAAATGTCATAAACGCAAATTAAACGTCCTACGCTTTTATTATTAAACAAATGTAGTTAGGAAATGACCTGGTTTCTGCTATCCAAACAGTGCAAAGACAAAGTGTGTCGTAGAATAAAGGTTTAACATTATACGAAGAATGTGTAAGTAGTTGATCCTATGCCTAAGCTCTCCTGTACGAATCAAAATGCAGATGCCTTTTCACCCGTGAGGAGTAAAAAGGGTCTCTGGTTCTCTACACTTACCATACTAAACACAGCAGCATTAAGCTACTAATTTACGCTGGTGTTCTGTGAGATGAGGTACCATACATATTTATTGTTTTTTTTAGTAAGTATGTATATTTATATTGCAACATACTTTGCCCCTATACCTTTATTACTTTGATACCATCAGTTTCCTGGAAGAGATCGCTATAATAGCGATAGGGAGTCCAAACAGTATACTTTACTTGCTTTTCAATATTTTCTGTATATTTTTATTTTGTGGTGTACAATAAAATGCATTAAATGTCTATTATATTATTAGCAGTATTAAAAAGAAAAATATGTTAAAATTGGCAATTATTAATTTATTACAAAACTAGGTCGGAATTATAGTTACAGTTCAATTGATAATCCATGAATTTAATATCTGACATACAACTAAACACATTAAAACATACTAACACAAAAATTAAAACCATCTTTCACTGATAAAATAACACAAAATAAATAAACATATTAAAAGAAAGTCAAATTATGTCTAGTATTCAATAGCATCAGATTCGGATATGGTCTGTATTACATATATTGTCAAAGAGTACGTAGAGGATAAAAGTATTAAAATTTAATAGCAATAGTTTTAATTTAATTGTAACTTAATAATAATAATTTGAATTTAATTATAATTGAATAATAGTAATTTATACATTTACCTAATATATGTGACACATTGTAACAATTTAATAAGATTAGTACATTAAATTATAATTTAACTTAAATTTTGTACCGATCCCGTTTAAGTCAAGAAACGTCGCGGTTCAGTTTGGAGCATGACACGGTCTGCACATTACTTTGTTCACGATGCACTAGGATATGTCTAAACGCGCATTTGAATATCATTCAACAGTGTCTCTTCAATTCACTTCCTCATATTGAAGAGCACCTTGAGGTCCTCGATGGAGAGTTTGGATGAGTTTTTGTTGTGTAACGCTTTGTGATAGGGTAGACCGGGCACGGTTGTGACAGTGGTCATATAGAGATAAAAGGGAAAAAAACAAAGAAAAAAGAAAAAGAACCTTTACCATAAAAGACATCTTTCTGCCACAAAATTATCGGCGATCCATTGAAAATTGTCACAACCGTACCCAATCTACCCTACTCATAGTTATTGAGATCCTCGATGGAGAGTTTGGATGAGTTTTTTGTGTAACGCTTTGTAATAGGGTAGACCGGGCACGGTTGTGACAGTGGTCATATAGAGATAAAAGGAAAAAAAAACAAAGAAAAAAGAAAAGGAAACTTTACCATAAAAGACATCTTTCTGCCACAAAATTATCGGCGATCCATTGAAAATTGTCACAACCGTACCCAATCTACCCTACTCATAGTTATTGAGGTCCTCGATGGAGAGTTTGGATGAGTTTTTGTCGTGTCGATCGCCGGTCAGCACGTTGTCGGCCAATTTAAGCTTCACGTTCTGCAGCTGTCTGATGGACTGCGCCACCGTATCCACGCACATGGATCTGCATCGATAAATTACAAGCAAAAATAGATAAATGAAATTTTTCTTATTCAATATCTTTTTAATATATGAAAATTAATTTTTGTTTGTCGTTGTTTGACGCTTTTCAACCTTGAGAACTTACACCTTCACAACCTAGTATCGAGTATTCTACACACTCTTCTCTAAAGTACAGTCTCGTGAATCGGAAACCGCCTTATTATAAGTACTTGCCGAAAGTCGTGCTCAAAAATGACGGCGCAAGAACCACAAAAGCCGAAATAGATATAAAAACAAAATATCTGGACCTAGCTCACGACGTGACCGACATGTCCGGTGGTCTGCCAACCGAAATTATTTCTGTGGTCGTTTCTGCGAACGGAAACGGAACGTCAGCCTCTCGGGTCATCCCAGGACTCCGTGACGAACCGTCACGGAGTCCCAGTCGCCTCAGCTTTGCAGTCCAGCGCATCAGTCGTCAGCACCTGGCTCAAAAGCACGCGGTGGTGCTCCTCGATATCGCCTGCATCGTCCGCCGGTTTCTTTCCCTTTTCCCCTAATCCACGGCCGTTTGGTTTCCCCTAGTATATTTGATATATATTTATAATTTTCTTTTATATATTTATTCATCCTACCCAGATTAGAATACTCTATATTTTTTTTATTATTATGTATATTAATTTAAAAAAATATGTTATAATTATATCCTTAACTGGAGAAATAGTACCCAGGTAAATCAGTATCACGTTCATTGCTACGTGACGCGACCCGCCCGCGAAATTCCCTTTGTAAAAGTCCCGAAAGATTCCCCGAATAATGTTTCAGCAGTCGTAAATAGTTGACAGCATGCAGGACATTAAAACATCTAGCATGCAGGATATTGAAACATCTGACACTGAATCATCCTCAGTGTCATATCTGCTTGGCTACGTGAATACGTAGACATCTTCCGGTAAGCGACTGCGGCTGTTGACTTATTCTTTTATAGATTTATTTTATTCTAAGTGTTTCAGTGATGCAACACAATAGTAGCTAATTTCATTAAACCTCTGAAACATTAAAAACAATTGAGATAAAGCAAATCTATGTTGCAGAAGTGAACAGTAGAGTCGGAAAGGGACGCTCTAGGCGAAAGTTTATCGAATAAATTATCACGTTGATTCAACCTCGGAACTAGATTTAGTCTAGTGCGGTCGCAACTAGTTTTATAGTACGCATGTAGTACGTGTATAGTACCGCGTGGACTTATGCTTTGACAGACGAAAACGCCTGTGAATGGCTACTCCCCTCCGATCCGCCGGTGGCATGTGTTGTTTTATGGTGTAAACAGATAACGAAATTAATTTCTAGGCAGTAAAGGTTAACCATGATAAACAAATAATGTCTCTCAGGCCAAATTTCGGCGCAGGACAAAAAATTGTAATGCACATGTCTATTTGCAAGCACGCACCTGTGCTCCAGCTGCGAGTTTTAGTTTGGGTCCATCAACAGCAGCAGCAGCAGCAGAAGCAGTGCGGTAACCTGTAGATGTGCACGTAGCGCGCCTGGCCGATGCGGTACATGCGGTTATGCGCCTGCTGCTCCAGCCGCGGGGTTCAGTGCGGGTCCAGCAACAGCAGAATCAGCAGCAGTAACAGTGTGGGTACCAACCTTTAGATGTGCACGTGGCGCGCCTTGTCGACGTGGTACACGCAGTCCTGCGCCTGCGGCTCCAGCTTCGGGTTCCAGTGCGAGTCCAGCAGCAGAAGCAGTAACAGCAGTGTGGATACCAAACTTTATATGTGGATATTTCGCGTCTGGCCGAAGCGGTATATACGGTCTTGGGCCTGCTGTTTCAGCTGCAGGTTCCAGTGTGGGTCTAGCAGCAGCAGGTGGCTGGCGCCGCACAGGTTCAGTCCCACGCCGCCCGCCGACAGCGACAACAGCATAACCTGCAATCACCGCTTCGTACTCAAAATGCTTGGTCTGCAGCAGTTGTCTTTCAATTAGAACCTTCTACTTAGGGCTTTCAACCTGAACTAGCCCGTGGACCATATAAGGCTACCTGATCAGTTTGCAAAATATCATAAGATTTCCCAGAAGTCGACGTAAAGCCGGAATCGGTTGATAGGTCAAGTCACAACAGTTAACAGAAAAATATAAAAACATCACTGTTTTAAAAAATTTACGCATTTTTAGCAAAAGTTCAAAAAAGTCTGGGAAAATGATACTACTTCAGATTCCAAGATCGGATATTGCACATAAATTTAATTGCACGGTCGGTTTATTGCACATAAATAAAAGTGCCTTTTGCTAGATAAAAAACTAACAAACCCATATCGGGTTTAATTTCGATTTTAGCGCCATCTATCAAGAAAAATGTAATCTTCTTACAAACTAAATTTTCTGTTTAGCTTATTGAATATTCCGCCCACCAATGACACTAAGTCCTTAAAGCACAAAAACGTTATAATCTGAAATATAACAAGAAAAATAACAAAATTAATTCTATTAAATAAAATTGTGGACTATGATATAATATTCATAGTGAAATTTTACACTTTTCATTTGTTAGGTACATTTGCGATTTAATAAATACACTTTAAAACTAATAGGAATAAAAGATACACTTTTAATCCTTAACCTTTAAAATAAATAATTTTAAGCTGGATGATTTAACAATGAGTTTTTGTACTGCAAAGTTACGACACGGGTTATATTATTGTTACGAGCATAAGGTTCCTGCCAATAAAAACTGCCGATCGAATTACCAAAATTGACACTTTAATTACTGAACACCACTTAAAACTTAAATCACACTAATAATTAATCACACTTAATACTTTAATTCACGCTCGTATCGCCAATTCAATAATGCCTCGGGCGCGGCCCTTAACGGCTATATATAGGCCTTTTCCAACGAAACATCTAAAATGTTCCAGCAAATACCGGTCCCGACCGACTAAGTTGAGAAAATTCTCTCCTAGTTCTGCCACTTGATACTAGATGGCGCTGGAGGTGGAAAGTTTTACCATGTCATTTTCTAGAAAGTCTCCTCGCTCTGCTACCCGACACTAGATGGCGCTAGGGTATTATTTATGGCTTGCAATACAGCTCCCTCCTAAGATATGCTCGTCCCTAGCATTATCTGCCCCATAATAACGCGTTAGTCGATCCATGGACGATCTTAGGAGTACCTCTTGCACCTTTTTGTATCCGGTAGGTTACGTCACAATCCGGTACGGTCCTTTCCATTTAGCTTGAAGCTTAGGAGTTTTCCCCTTGCTGCGGACTGGATTGTGCAACCACACTAGTGAACCTTCGTCAAACCCCTTGTTGTTCATTTTGCGGTCACACCGGGTTTTCATCTTTTCGGACATTTGCCAGCGCGATTGTCTGACGTGCTCAGGAATGTCATTCATTTTGTTCCACAAGTCATTTGCATAATCGGTTATATGCGTGGGGCGTCAGATGGTATTCCGGTGATTAGGTTTGCAGGCAGCCGTAATTCTCTTCCAACGTTTGCGAAAGCTGGTGTAGCTGATGGTCTTTTGTAAACATCGCTTCGATACGACAACAAAAACGGTTGTATGTGCTTGTCTCAATATTATGCCGATTTTCCACAACTTTTGCTAGGTACCTCTCCAATGTCTGATTGAATCGTTCTACCATTCCATTAAATTGCGGGTGGTAAGAAGTCGTTCTTGTTTTATGAATACCCATAACTCGGCAAGTTTCCTGGAATATTTGAGAATCAAAACTCCTTCCTTGATCGCTGTGAATATCTAAAGTTACTCCAAAACGACAAAAGACTTGATTAACTGGTTTATCTGCAACTGTTGAAGCTTCTTGATTTAGAATGGCGAAGACTTCTTGCCACTTAGTGAAATAATCCATTACAAACATGAAATACTTGTTACCATTTTCACTTTCCGGGAACGGCCCCTGTACGTTCATAGCTATTCTCTTCCATGGTGCATTAACATTGTACAACTTCAATGGCCCTCTACGACGAGTCTGATTTCCCTTTACAGCCGAGCAACTTGTACATTTGCAACAATAGTCCTCGACGTCACCTCGAAGTGGACCCAGTAAAACCGTTCTCTAATTTTCAGTAGAATTCGTTTAATTCCCAGATGGCCTCCTGAACAATCATTATGGTTCAGCTGTAGAACATACTACTTTAGCTTTAAGGACAACCAGTTGTAAATGACAGCTGTCTCCCCGACCATTTTCCCATTTACGGCACAGAACTCCAATCTGAAGCAGGAAGTTATCCCGTTGGGCCCAATAGCTTTTCGTGGTTGAGCTCATCGCTGAGACGTCGCTCCACTTGGACTTGAGAGCACCGGCCTTCATCCATTCCAGAATCGGCTTGATATCCGGATCTTCCTGCTGTGCATGTTATAAACTGTCCTTCCACTCGTTGCTGGGGTGGTCTGTCCTGAGCATCCTCACAGATACCACTTTCTTACTCTCTTGCCTAGTACAATGCTTGCAATCTTCAGAACAAAGTCTTCTTGACAATGCATCTGCGTTGCCATGAGATTTCTCGCTGCGATGTTCGATCACAAAGTCGTATTCCTGCAGTAGTTCTATCCACCTCGCAGCTTGTCCTTCTGGATTTTTAAACTGCAACAGCCATTTTAGCAGCAGCATGGTCAGTTCGTAAATGAAATTTCCACCCCAGAACATATTTGCTAAAATGCTGCAACGTCTTTACCAAAGCTAGCAATTCTCGTCTTGGGACACAATAGTTCCTTTCCGGTTTTGACATCGACTTGCTGAAGTACGCTATCACAACCTCTTGATCACCATTCTGTTGAGACAACACACTGCCAAGTCCTATATCACTTGCGTCTGTGTCAACTATAAATTCCTTGCCTGCATCAGGGTACCCCAAAATAGGTGTTTTGCACAGACGGTCCTTGAGCTCCTGGACTGCGATGTTGCAACTTTCATCCCAGCAGAAATACCGCTTCTCCTCGGTTAGCTTGTGCAGAAGTTTGGCTATATCTGCAAAGTTATTCACAAATCGCCGTAACAGGAGCACAAATCCAAAAATGCTCTAACCTGCGTCTTGTCTTTTGGAACTGGCCAATCCTTGACTGAATCGATTTTCTTCGGATCCGTGAGGTACCTACTTCCTACACTACATACCCCAAAAAGTAGACTTGCCGTTTGAATAGTGAATATTTCTTTGGACTCAACTTGAGGTTGGCACTCTGAATCTTCATGAGCACGCGTTCCAGCTTTTGAAGGTATTCCTCAAACGTACGGCCTACAATGATGATGTCATCCAAGTAGACCAGACAGGCATCGCCAATTAGCCCGGTAAGTACAAGTTCCATCAACCTTTCAAATGTTGCCGGAGCATTGCACCATCAAAACGGAACTACTTTAAATTGCCATACGATCCTTCCCGTCGAGAAAACAGCGTTCTCCTTGTCCTTAGTGTCAATTTCAACTTGCCAGTAGCCACTTTTTAGATCCAGCATGCTAAACCACTTTACTCCTATATTCATGTCCAGTGTGTACGGAACCGAGACATGGTCCTTCACTGCTGGCCGTATGAGGACGCTCAAAGTCGCTCAGCAAGCTATGGAGAGGGCTATGCTCGGAGTTTCTCTGCGTGATAACCTTAGATATGAGGATATCCGCAGTAGAACCAGAGTGACCGACATAGCCTAACGGATTAGTAAGCTGAAGTGACAATGGGCCGGCCATATAGCTCGAAGAACCGACAAACGTTGGGAAAAAAAGGTTCACGAGTGGCAGCCCCATACCGGTGGGCGAAGTGTAGGGCGACCCCCCACTAGATGGAGTGACGACTTGATAAGACATGCAGGAATTCGATGGATGCAGGTGGCTCAGGACCGTGCTTTGTGGCATACCTTGGGGGAGGCCTATGTTCAGCAGTGGACTTGTGAAGGGCTGTAATGATAATGATGATGATGGTAACTAACGTCCAATATCTATTTTGTCAGCTATATCAAAAATATTTGAATTATTAGTTCACTCTGTAATTTATCGGCATACTCAAAGATACATAAACGAAAATTAGTACGGTTTTACGTACGACATTCAATAAGTTTTGAGATATACGAAAAGTGTTCTAGATACTATTAATATTTATTTTACATCTTTTCAAAATGTTCTCCATCATACTCTATACAAAGTTTCATTCACCTAAACCAACTCTGAAAACACTTTTGCCAGTCTTAATCTGACAAGTCGGATATCGCTTCTTCGTAGGCAGCCACGGCTTCTTCGGCGCTTGAAAAAGACTTGCCTTTTGTTTTTTCTTTGACTCTTGGGAAAAAACGAAATCACAAGGAGCTTAATCAGGGCTGTAGGGCGGGTGACTTAGAGTTTCTACACCAGATTCCTCAATTAATGCTTTTATTCCAAGGAGGTATGTGATGAGGTGTTATCGTGATGCAGCTAGATTTCCCGAAGCCCGGTCTTTGGTCTTCTCTCCCGCACAACTTGAAAATCTTTGGGTAATGCAACCGCAGTATACCATACAGAGTTGACTGATCTACAAATTTCCGGCATTGACGTTAACAAATGTCCGCACCAATATTTCAGTAGTCCATACGTTTTCTGTCGTTACTGCTGTTTTCAGGGCCCCGGTTCTTTGGTCATCTTTAAGGTTAATTTTACCTCTTTTGATAATACTCACGCCTGTCACCCAGAGGGGTAGGCAGAGACTAGAGACTTCCATTTGGCACGATCTTGACACACTTCTCTCGCCTCCTTCACATCCATATACTTACGCATACATGCTCGTCGGTTAAGGGTACTCCTAATTTGGCCCGTTTTCAATAAATTACTAATTTGGTCGATAAATTTTCGCCTGGGACGTCCCTTTCCGACTCTGCTATTTACTTCTGCAACATAAATTTTCTGTGTCACTCTTTCCTCATTCATTCTTTCCACATGACCAAACCACCGAAGTATTCCTTTCTTAATCCTAGTCACAACATCATCTTGCAGACCACACTCTTTTCTTATCACATAGACACAGATACGTGAGAAATCACCCTGTCATTCAAATTCAGCCCTAAGATACTCCTTAACGACCGGATTTTACTGCGTTTATTCTACTCTCGTGCATCTTCTGCCACACACAACTTTCACTACCATACGTTAAAGTAGGGACCAATACAGCATTGTGAATTGCCATACGTGTCTTTTTTGACATATTCTGACTCTTCACAATAGAAACCCCTTTTGAATTTATCAATCCACCTAAAAATTGTTGCGTGGGATGGAGCTGAGCTCCCTAATGCTGATTGTAACCGTTATAAACTTATTTTTTCAGTTAAACCAAATTTAAAATCGTAATAGTGTGGCCGTGAAAGGAAAAGGGGAGATCTCCCGCCGCGCAAGGTGTTCTGCCCAGGGACCGGCCAACACTCCGTGTGATAGTTCGGAGATGTTCTATATGTGATTTTTATGATTCGGAATGTTGATAGCGTGATTTAGGCTTCGATATATTTTCGCTTGCGGCGCGATGACAGTGCCGCCACATCACCCCCCTGCTCAGACCGGAGGTCGATAGTGCAGTCCGATTGCCGGTGTGTCTTTTTAATGCCGGTGGGGAATGCATGCTGTGTGCGTAAGGGCAAGTGACACCGGTTTCGAACGACATTCCGATGTGTAATGTATGCCGTACTACGCACTGGGAAGTGATGCCGATGAGAACGATGTGCCGGAGCAAATGCCAGAAGTCTGTCTTATAAATCTGCGGTGAGTTGAGATGAAGAAAAATTGGACTGGCTTGCAGGAACTAAAGACTGCAGAAGACGATTCTCAGTAGTGAATGGTAGGGGTTCTTGAGGATAATGACGAAGGCTTGAAAGTTGTAGTTTCCAAAGGTTGTTGGTTGCGTGTTCAGATCACGTCGGGTGGTCACCACTGTGGCCGTGGTAGGAAAATGGGGAGATCTCCCGCCGGGCAAGGTGTTCTGCCCGGGGAGCGGCCAACACCCCGTCTGATAGTTCGGAGATATTCTATAGATGCTGTTTATGATTTGGAATGTTGATAGCGTGATTTAGGCTTCGGTGTGTTTTCGCTTGGGGCGAGATGACAGCGCCGCCACAATAGAACATAGCGCGCAAATGTTCAAGGTTAAGATCCATCGTTTTAAATGAAAAGTGCGAAGCGCTTAAAGGACAATTAATAGGACTTTGTTTTTTTTAATATTGAGCAATTGGCTTATGGACTTCTATTTTTAAATAAATTTGCTTTTTAGAAACATATAACACGGGTGCATTTTTTAAATTTCGAGCATCTCAAAACTTATGGAGTGATCTACGTATATCAAAAAGGTTGACCAACACTAATATTACTCTTTTCAATTTAGAATTAAAAGCAAAAGTAGATCAAGGCTTGCAAGTTGACGTCATCTATACAGATTTTTCAAAAGCCCTCAATAAAGTAAATCACAGCATTCTAATTCGTAAATTATATTTATTTGATATTACAGATAACTTACGGGAGTGGTGTAAATCTTACCCTTTAAATAGTTATTCTAGGTTGGTAATTGATGGCGAACAATTTGGGTATTTGAACCATTTTCAGGAGTACCCCAGGGCTCGATTTTGAGAATGTTATTTTTAACATCTTTCAATGACATAGCAAGTGTCATTAACCACAGTGATGTATATCTTTTTGCTGACGACCTTCAAATTACGAAAACGTTATCAATGGCTTTAGATGCGCAACATCTCCAGAAAGACATTAATAATTTTCACGAATGGTGTAAAATTATTAAATGTTCCTAAATGCTACGAAATTCTATTACATTAAGAGGTTAGAGTAAGTCAGCTCAAATTCTTATTTCACCCCCACTTCCCCGCGCGTCGTATGCTATGTACCGACATGTTTGTAATCACAAATACTCTAAGTAGATAGGTCGTTAGATACTTATTTCATTAGGTTTATTATATTTATGCCTGTTTCTTAACGCCAAACCAGTCGCTTCTTATTTTTATAACGGTTATTTCCCATTTTAATTTTACGTCTTCCTGTTGCGTAATGTGTTTTCTGATCGTAAGCGACACAACTTCTGCCTTTGAAAGCCGGAGCGATACTAACGGGGCGACAGGAATCAAGCTTACGCGCCGATAGTTTAGGTAATTTCTTTTTACAGTGAAAATAATGGTATTTTAAAAAAAGTAAATAAGATAAGCACTGCTTTATAGTTAGTTCAGTTAGTATGCAAAGTTTCATGATCTTATTTAAAGTATTTTATGAATAACAGCGGTTTATTGTTCAGTTTGGAGGTAACTTTGGATTTTTTTTCTATCGAGAAAATTTTACGGAATCGTGTTTTCGTCTAACATAAACCTTAACATTAATCCTCAACTTTACCATATATTTATTTCAAAATTAATGCTGCAATACTTTCGGCATAACGGAGGATCTTGCTAAGCCATTTGAGGTTATATTTCCCCTTAAGTATAGCAGAAAACGTAATAAATTAAAATTTATATACAAAATAGCAGGCACAACGTTGAAAGAAGTGTCTACTATTCGAGACCTTGGTGTCATAATTGATGGTCATTTGAAGTTTTCGGACCACATTGATAAGATAATAGAGTAATCAAATAGGTCCCTAAGCTTCATATTGAGAAACACAAAGGTTTTTATAAAACAGCAACTGTCATCATCATGTCCGCTTTACAACAGTTTTGTGAGGAGTAAGCTTGAGTAATGCAGTACAATATGTTGCTCTACTTATAAAACTCACATAGATAGGATCAAAAAAATTTAGAAGAAAGTAATTCGTAGGTTAACCTACCGTTTTGGTACTCCAAGAAATATCAAAACCTATAATGAAAGAATTAAGCATTTTCCACTAGAACCCTTTCCCTACACCGAAATTACTTTGACATGTCACTCCTGCATAAGATTGTAAATGATTATTAGTAGCCTTTTTAAGGTTGCCCTAGTCGATGGCACGAACTAAGTGGTGGGCGGGGTAAAAATGCATGCCATCTCAGCCAACATCACGTGCGAAAGGGATAGACGCTGTGATGAGCAGTAAGAAGCTAGTGCGCACACACATACGAACTCGAGTGACGCAATGCGCGACGGCATCATCGCGTACCTACCTATGCGATTCATTTTAGAATAATAACATTAAACTCAAACGACAATTGTGAGCTTCGTGCCGCAGTGGCTTAGCAATGAGTAGCTGCGCTGGGTGTCGCGGGTTCGAATCCCGCACGGAACAAATATTTTGTATGGACTACAAATAGTTGTTCCGGGTCTGGATGTTTGTCCTTGTGCAATTTATATTTGTAAACTGCCTCCACGATACTGGAGAAAATCCTACTGTGGGGGTAACGTATTTTAAAAAGAAAAAGGAGAGAGAAACCAAATTGTTGTTATTGTAACTTAGGATCTGCTGTGTGCAACGTAATTATTATGAACCCAATTTATGTACTTAGTTGTTATTATGAAAGTCCTTATGTGAACTTAAGTAGATGTTGTTATTATATAATAATTCCAGTGATTTGTTTTTACCTACTTTTTAACCAACTGCGAAAAAAGGAGGTGGTTCTCAATTCGTTGGTTTTTGTTTATGTATGTTCTGTCGAATATGCCCGAAGCCTGAACCGATTTAGAAAATAATTTTTTTTCTTTGAAAGGATATATTTTCCAGATAATCCCACGGTAATCGATGATGATCAGATCAGGATCTGATGATGGGATCTTGGAGAAATCGGGGGCACTCTTCAATAAATGACAGAAAATCAACCGCGATTGCTGCTATCGCCTATCTATGTATTCTTTACGCAATCACGCAATATAATATTGTTGCGCGGCTAAGTTGACATCTCATCTCATGGCACTAGCGCCATCTAGTGTCGGGTAACAGAGCGAGGAGAGAGCTTTCCAGGAAATGACATCACTATTTTTTTAACCGACAGCGCCATCTAGTATCAAATTGAAGAAATAAATTTTCTAGAAGCTCTACACTCGATCTTTCTGCGCTTGGTCGCGTATTTACTCGAATATTCTGGATGTTTTCGTGGAAGAGCTCTATATAAAGGCGCTGCGATACGCGATCGAGGAAGTATTGGAGTTGGCGACACAAGCGAAGCTTCGGAGCGGAATAAAGTGAATCAGTGTGATTAATTATTAGTGTTTTTAACTTTAATTAGTGTAAAAGGAATAAAAGTGTTAATTTAGGTAATTCTATCGGCAATTTTTATTGTCACGAACCTCAAGCTCGTAACAATTGGTGTCAGAAGCGGGATAAAATCATGCCGATTTTACCTAAGGAGGAAACGGAGGGTGTCCGTACCCGAAGTCAACGCCAGCAGGAGACGGAACAAAGAAGATTTGGTGGTGCAACGCCGCAGACGTCGGAGGGCCAGCCACCGGCTGCAGGCCCGTCAGTAGCCCCTACATCTGCAGCACCTGACTTAGGTGCTCTGATGGTGATGCTGCAGGAACAGACCCGTTAGTTGAAAGAGCAGCAGGAGGAACAGGCTCGCCGACAGGAGGAACAGGCTCGCCAGCAGGCGGAACAGGCACGCCGATTGGAAGAGCAGCTGCGGAGCGGACAGGAGGAACAGGCCCGCCGACAGGAAGATCAGGTTCGTCGTTTGGAGGAACAGCTGCGGGGCGGACAAGAGGAACAGGCCCGTCGGTTGGAAGAACAGATGCTCCTCATGAAGGATCTTCACGCTACCTTCGGGAAGGAGATAAAGGAGGTGAAGGATAGGGTTGCTCAGCATGATAACTGCCTATCGGAAGCTGAAACCCAAATCGCGAAAGCTGAAAACCGAATCGAGAAAGCTGAAACCCGAATCGACCAAGTAAACAATCGGGTTGACAACGTAATGGCTGACATGAAGAAATCACTGGACGAACTCTAATTTGGAGATGGAGCTACAGCTCCCGTAGTAGCTACAACACCTTCGCTACGTGGGTTCAAGGTGCCACCGTTCGACGGTACCTCTTCCTGGTCAGCCTACAAAATCCAGTCCGAGGCTGTTATGAAGGCGAACGGCTGGAATAAAAGTCAGGCCATGACTGCTCTCACACTAGGCCTTCGCGACCAGGCCATAACAGTTCTGGAAGCTCTCGGTGAGGAAGTGGCATTGGAGGCGAGATATGGCGACGCTCACCTGGAACACGTCTTTCGTGCGCAGCTTAAAGATCGCGTGCAGCGCATCAATGAAAACCTGCAGCAGTGGGCTCTAGAGGTGGAGAAGCTGGTGCGAAAAGCATACCGGTCTGTACCTGCGCTCATTGAAGGGAACCTGGTGCAGACATTCATCGACGGCATCCGTGACCTGGAAGTCAGAGCTGCTGTAAGGCTCGGGCACCACGAGACGCTTAAGGACGCCTTGACCTATGCACTGGAGGTGGAAGCCGTGCGGCAGGATCATCGTTCCCATCGTGTCAGGGAGGTTGCAGCAGCTACAGTTCGCGACCGCAACAAAGGATACAGCCCTAGGTGCTATGGCTGTGGGGAAAAGGGCCATCTTTGATCCAGCTGCCCTAAGCGAACCCTAGAAAGGGCAGGGGAACGATCTCAGGAGGGTATTGCGGCCAACAGCACCGCCCAGCAGCAGCAGGGAAACGAGTAAAAGCCAGAACTGCAGGGCGGGTGCTGGCTGATGTTTAAAGTGCCCCAAGGATCTCGATCTCACAAACCCACGATGGGAACAGTCTAATCATCAAGGGCGATGTCAACGGAATGCCGTGTAAACTGACCATAGACACTGGAGCCTCTCGTACGGTTGTTAGTTCCCAACTAATAAGTCAGTTCCTTGGGGACTCCGCATACAACCGTGAACGCATTAATTTGGTAACAGCCACCGGTCAGCGTATACCCGTCCGTGGAGAGAAAGAGATGGAGTTGAAGCTAGACAACATGATCTACCTGCACAATGTCATCGTGGCTGATATAATGGACGACTGCACCCTGGGCCTAGACTTCATGAGGAAGAATTGTTGTGCAATTGACGTTAAGCAAGGTGTCTTGAAATGTGGACAAGAGGAACTGTTATGGAAGGAGCGTTACCAGGGAACGTGTACAGCCTTGAGAAGATTGTTCTTCCGCCGAGATCGGAAACGATTGTGCCGGTTAGTCTTCCTCGGAATCCTGGGCAACCTCATCGTTGTGTACTCGTGGAAAGGTTAGAAAATGACCTTCCATGGAAAGTGGCTCGAACTTTGGTCAGAACCACTAACATCTCAGGAGTACGTGTGCTGAACCTTTGTGGCCAGGAACAGATTATAGAAAAAGGCACACTGGTTGCTACTTGTGAGGAAGTGGATTGGTTACGTCGGTGCCAATATCTATCGACTGGGACGACCAAGCAGACGCAAGTGATATAGGACTTGGCAGTATGTTGTCTCAACGGAATGGTGATCAAGAGGTTGTGATAGCGTACTTCAGCAAGTCTTTGTCAAAACCGGAAAGGAACTATTGTGTCACAAGACGCGAATTGCTAGCAGTGGTAAAGTCGTTGCAGCATTTTAGCAAATATCTTCTGGGGCGGAAATTTCACTTACGAACTGACCATGCTGTACTAAAATGGCTATTGCAGTTTAAAAATCCAGAAGAACAAGTTGCGAGGTGGATGAACTACTGCAGGAATACGACTTTGTGATCGAACATCGCAGCGGGAAATCTCATGGCAACGCAGATGCATTGTCAAGAAGACCTTGTCCTGAAGATTGCAAACATTGTACTAGGCAAGCGAGTAAGGAAGAGGCATCCATGAGGATGCTCAGGACAGACCACCTCAGCAACGAGTGGAAGGACAGCTTACTACATGCACAGCAGGAAGATCCGGACATCAAGCCGATTCTGGAATGGATAAAGGCCAGTGCTCCCAAGCCCAAGTGGAGTGACGTCTCAGCTATGAGTTCGATCACTAAAAGCTATTGGGCCCAGTGGGACAGCTTGCTGCTTCAGGATGGAGTTCTATGTCGTAAATGGGAAAATGTTCGGGGAGATAGCTGTTATTTGCAAATGGTTGTCCCTAAAGCTAAAGTACCGGATGTTCTACAGCTGTACCATAATGATTGTTCAGGAGGCCATCTGGGAGTTAAACGAACTCTACTGGATATCC
Source organism: Parnassius smintheus behrii (assembly GCA_036936625.1). NCBI lineage: Eukaryota > Metazoa > Arthropoda > Insecta > Lepidoptera > Papilionidae > Parnassius > Parnassius smintheus. The sequence goes on along the minus strand of JAUPFT010000016.1, from coordinate 10,137,767 downwards.
GAGAACGGTTTTATTGGGTCCAATGTCGTAACGATGTCGAGGACTGGTGTCGCAAATGTACAAGTTGTGCGGCTGTAAAGGGACCTCAGACTCTTAGTAGAGGTGCATTGAAGTTGTACAATGTTGGTGCACCATGGGAGAGAATAGCCATTGTCGTGGCGGGGCCGTTTCCGGAGAGTGAAAGCGGTAACAAGTATTTCATGGTTGTGATGGATTACTTCACTAAGTGGCCAGATGTCTTCGCCATTCCAAATCAAGAAGCTTCAACAGTTGCAGATAAACTAGTTCATGAAGTCTTCTGTCGTTTTGGAGTACCTTTATAGATTCACAGCGATCAAGGAAGGAATTTTGAGTCTCAAATATTCCAGGAAACTTGCCGAGTTATGGGTACTCATAAAAAACTCAAGCTCGTAACAATATCACGCCTGTACCCACTGAAGGGACATAACTCTCAACTAAAAACGGTAACATAAGAAACTTTTTTTGAATAAAATATAACAATTTCTAAAACAAACACAAAAAAGTGTAACATAATTATGTTTTCTTTATGTTTTTGTATTTTACTGTAGGTTATGCAAATATTACTGTAGGTACTATGTATTCTAAATAGGTATTTACTTTCCATAGCTAGTTAGCTATAATAGCCCACAGGCAACTCCCCGAAGTATATGTCAGCCAGTGTCAGGATAACTGCTTTTTCGACAGCGCGATTTTGATGTGAGTGGGGCTTTTATGTAGGTTAATTAAATAAATAAAAAATGTTAGTTTGTAAATTGTTTATTGATTGTTTGTGTTCAATAGCGGTTTGAAATATTCTCTTAGTACTTAGAAAGTTATCAACAATAGGCATTGTGTCACTGCAGGGACAAGCACAAACGTCTATCAAAATAGTAACGTATATAAACGGAATACTAACAGCACAGACTTCCTTACAGAAGTCCAAAGAACACGTCTAGGCAAGGTAAGTAACTAGTAGAAAACTACAATTTAGAGATCGATTGTAAATCAAATTCACAGTACAGACACAATTAGCGAAATATGAATAAAATTTTTATTTATATTATGATAGATAACGCTAGTTGAAAACTAAATACTGTATGGGAATGGCATCACTGAACGAGTCAGGTGGTCAGGTCAGGTCCAAACAAATAAAAGGCGCGATTGTAGAAAGAGATTCGTTACGAAACGTTTGTAGGCTAGGGGGCTTGGCCTGTTTATGCTATTCATAACGAAGGCCATAAAATATGTAGGTATAACTTAGAAACTAAAACCTATGTGTACTTATCTGTATTCATAACCCAATATCTAAGGTAGTTTATTCTGTAATAAGTTAAACCTAATCCAAAATATACTATAATACCATAGCAAAGCTACTACTATTTTATTTAGTAGTAGCTTATATAGTAGTATAGTAAATTATATATATAAAAATATGAATATGTCTGAGGTAAGGTTAAATATAAACAAATATTTTGCCAAGTGCGAATCGGACTTCCGGGCTTCCGAGATTACAAGATTTAAATACCTATACATATTACTATCGATCAAAAAAAGCCAAAAATACACATTTCTTTTTCTAGTAGAAAATCCTTTAATTTCAAATTTATTTTTACCACTTGCTGTTATAGCGGAAACAGAAATACACGTTCTGTGAAAATTACAACCATCTACCTATTACGGATCATGAGATGCAGCCCGCTGACGGACAGACAAATGGACAGCGGAGGCTCCGTAATAGCTCCGGCTCCGTAAAGGGTAACCAGCAGGGCCCGCTGGTTACCCTTCGGGTACGGAATCCTAAAAAGTACTTAGTTGTCCACTCACATCTGTATGATTCTTTCTTCAAAGGACCATATTAGCCTGGTTCTCGTATGACATGACCAATGTAATACCTGGACTGACCTCTCTGAGTTTGTTTCGGCAGATCGGGTGCTTCTTCTCAGTTTCATGTTTTTGTTGCGTTAAAGTGTTTTTTTTTTTTCAAAAAGCAACTTACAAAACACATTTTATTTATCATTGACTGCCCTTCTTAGATTATTATGTACTTACATAAATTACATTAGGTATATTAGGACATGAGATTCCTATACGTAAGCACGATTATCGAACATCTAAAAATTACTTATTCTAATTAAATTAATAGATAATTTTAAGATTTTCGATAATCGTGCTTATCTATGAGATGTTTTCGTTAGTTAGCAAATTAAAGTAGTTAAGTACCTAATGTACTACCTGTATCGAAAGTTCATTATTATGTACGGTAGGTACATAATAATGAACTTTCGATACATTTTAACTAAATGTGCTTCAACAAACTTATGGGCACATTTAGCAGCTATATTCATCCCGGCTTTAGCAATGGACACGAACAAAAGGAAGAAATTTTTCTAAATAAAGATGTAGAGATGTAGGTATTACAACCATAAATAGATAGCAGCGGCTAACCTAGTGAGTATGCGAGAGTGCGCGCTGCGCCCCCCCCCCCCCCCCCCGCTCCGTCCGTCCCACTGATCGGGGAAACAATTTGTAGCGAAAGGCAAGATGTTTTATAATAAAGACCTTTGGTAGTCTGAATGTCACGAAAAATCTATTGAATTTATCTGTTTAAAATAAAATTATTTGCATTTTTAACAACTAATCTATCCCTGTATGGTAACTGTTTTGCAATTTTCGTTCTTCTTATGGTATTTATTTCCGCCCAAAGATGTGTTAAAAATAGTGTTGAAATTCGGAATTTTCGACGCTTATAACTTTTAAACATAATTAGGGTTCCGTAGTCAACTAGGAACCCTTACAGTTTCGCCATGTCTGTCTGTCCGTCTGTCCGTCCTCGCTTAATCTCTGTGACCGTTAGCGCTAGAAATGAAATTTGGTACCAATATGTGTATCAATCAAGCCGACAAAGTGGTCAAATAAAAATTGGAAAAAAATGTTTTATTAGGGTAGCCCCTCTATATGTAAAGTGGGAAGTGATTTTTTTTTGATTTCAACCCTAACGTGTGATATATTGTTGGAAAGGTATTTAAAAATGAATAGGGGTTTTCTTAAATCATTTTTTGATAATGTCAATAATTTCGGAAATAATTGCTCCAAAAGTAAAAAACAATGTGTCCCCCCTCTAACTTTTGAACCATAAGTTTAGAAAATATGAAAAAAATCTGAAAAGTAGAACTTTATAAGGACTTTCTAGGAAAATCATTTTAAACTTGGATGGAAACAACAGTACCCACTACCGGGAGCAGTTGCTGGAGCGCGGAGCGCTGCTGGAGCGCGAACATAATGGATACCCACCTTTAAACTCATAAGTGGGAACACTTATTGTGACGGACGGGAAACTACGGAACCCTACACTGAGCGTGGCCCGACACGCTCTTGGCCGGTTCTTTTACTTTTTTGTTTCCATACAAGGCTAGATAATGATGAGAGAAATTGAAATCATTCTTTATTTTGAACGTACACCATCAAACAGTGGAGTAATCGCCAGACTACGTGTGTATGGAAGAATAAGCGACTAGTGTACCCTTTTTTTTTACATGGGGAAATGCCTACGCATACCCGCCTCGCGGGGGCAAGGACGGGTTATGTCGGACTCGCACCGACTAAAACCCCATGTTGTTCCACCTTTGTCGCATATTGTTAGGGCTACGGGAACGCTTTCGCACACATCCGCGGCCCTACTAGCACCTGCCGCCCCACGGCAGCACCTCCTCGGGAGAGGAAAATTCCTCCCCGTTCTCCTTCCCAGGTAAGGCGCACCAGAACCCATGGCGCGCCTTCCTCCACGGCCTCCAATTACGTCTGTGCAACAGACGCCCCCGCGTCCGATGCACAAAGGCCATGGGGCCAGGAAAAACGAGCACTTAGAAGTACCAGCCTTCCCGACCCCAGCGGCGGATCTGGTCTATGGCTCCGCCGCCAACCAAGATTCGGCTGCGGAGGGTAGGGAGAGCGGCGCCTCGCAATACCGACAATCCTCTCCCCCCGCAGCCCCACCACCACCGCATCAACGGTGCGGCCCCGTTTGAGTCGCGAAGGATAGGGCGAGTGGCGCATCGCCATACCAACACTCCTCTTCCTCCGCGACTCCACCTCGGCTGCAGCAGTAGAGGGTGCGCGAGTCCCCACTCGCTGCAGTCCACCAGAACACATCCGAAGTGGGCTCCCCAAGCCCACTCGGAGTGGCCACCTCAGGCCGGCCCTTCACCTCGGGCCAGCCACGTGGGTTCCTCTTTGTTCACCGTGGACCGACCAAGCACGGCTACTAAGCCCCCCCGCCACGACAAGGCGGGAACCCGTTCGGGGGGGGGGGGGACTAGTGTACCCTTAAGAATAAATTTTGTAGAACTAACTCGGGTCTCGACTACACTAGTGATCCAAATATCTCGCATGTACAAGCTTACCAAAATATACCCGACCTTGACATTCACCACGACGTACGTTAAACTATGGTTGCACATTTAACCTTTATTTCTTTTTTTTAATTTAAGAACATACTAATCTCAAATTTGTTTAATGTTTGTAACACAACGACGCATGCTGTGATTGTCAATAATTACAAGAGCAGTTAGTCATGTAAAATCTATAACACTGTATGTGACTAAACATTAATTGCTGTTTCTTATGTTGGCAATCCAAATAAGTAAATAAAATAAAGCTCTGCAAACCTGTTTTTGTGTAAAACTTATATCACGTAAGTTTAATCCAGTGAAATTAAATGGCGTGATAACATTTTAGAAATTATAACTTCATCTTAAGTATGTTTCATTATTTTTGTTTTTTTAACCAAACTTTGTCATGGTTTATGAGAACTTAGATATGATTTTTTACTAACTTATTTGTAAAAATGTTGTGGGATCATTGAAAAAAGTAACTAATTAGAGCATATTTTGCATTTTTTTTCTATCGATAAAATTATATCTTATCGTGTTTTCCCATTATGAAATTCAAGGTCATATAGTCAAAAATCATATCCCAAAAATTTGGTTCGTAATCCATAAAACTTAAAAAAATATGTGTAATAGAAAAACCACCACGAACCCCTTCCGCGAGTAGTGATGCAGCCCGTCGAATCTCGGACTTTTCTAGTTCGGGGCCCTACGAACCGCCTAAGCTACGTCATCCGGCTTTGTGATGACGGAGTCCATGGGCGTAATACTCGCACACTGACTCGCCACAACTTCCGTCCAAGGGCCCTTCCTGTGGTTTACGGGCTCTGACCACAGACCGTGCTGGGCCCGTTCCACTTACCATTGGTCGCTCCAATAATTTATAGATCCTCTTCTGATTACTCTGGAAGAGGCGATTCTGTTTGAATCATGTCGACTTCTCGGTATATCGCCGAATCCGCATTCCCTAAGCTGCGATTCTCTGCTTCAGATCGTCTATGCGCTCCGTCAGTTTTTGCGTTATACCCGGCTGAGCCAAACTAACATTTGTCATGTTTGTGTGTTGTTTTAACAGTGGTACAGCCACGCAGCAGTCTTTACTGTTGCACGTATGGGCCGGCTCAAACCAGGGTGGTACTACGAACTTACAGACGACCAGCGAGAACTAGAGGATTTGCTTCTGCGTTTCGTCTTGTGAGTGCAGGTAGCCGGAGGGCCAATTTCCCCATCCCCCCTCTATCAACATGGTAGCGTAATTAAATGCAAGACTGCCCCAGGAAGATGCTGATATCTTGGAGAATCCCATGCTGAGCATCTACAACCAAGCTACTCAACTCCTGAGCGTGGGTGGGTACTCAGACTGCTTCGCGTATTCTTGGGGCAATATTCCGCTCGATACTAAACTGATTGGGGCAAACGGAGCAATAAGTTAAAAACGACCCCTGCCACGCTATTCGTGAATTTCTGCAACATCAGGGGACTTCATTCAAATCTTAAAGCCTTTCACTACCACCTGCATACGGCGAAGCCGGGCTTACTCTTTCTAACCAAGACAAAGGTGTCCTCTCCGGCTGATACTTCGTATCTCTCCTACCCCGGGTACAAATTAGAACACTCCTTTGTGCCCTGGGCTGGAGTTTGCATGTACGTCAGAGAGGACATCTGTTTTCGACGCTTCGGCAGCCTTGAAAGTACGGACCTGTCTATCTTATGGCTGCCCATAGACAGCGACAACCATTCCCGCTTCTACGGGTTTTGCTAACACAAACCGACTCATCGACGACGTCCAGATGACTGCGTCCAGATGATATCGTGCTACAACAGGTCCCATCCGCAGAGATCATGATGCTTGGTGATTTCAACGCCCACCACAATGATTGGCTTGGTTCTCATTTAACCGATCATGCGGGTAAATATTTTTATGTCCTTGCTTTGGCATATGATCTGACTTATTTAAAAACCGATCTAAAAAGGGTTATTTATAATATTACCCCTGTGAAGGGTGATCGCTACCAAGCTATTCCTAATTTGTTTTGTGTTGTTAATCGTAACATACATGATTGTAAGCTCTTATTTAAAAATAGTCCCGCTGGGTTTCTTGCTGGTCAGAAGAAGGTTGCTCAGGGCAGAGGTATTTTTATGTGAACCAGTGGTAAATGAAAAAAAAGTGACTTTTAATAAGTATTATTTATAATCTATATTGAATAAAAAAGTTTCTGTTTCTGTTTCTGACACAACTGGTTACCTCGCCTACGCGGATCCCAGATATGGAAGATCATGCACCTTCCCCGTTGGACCTTCTGCTGACCTCTCATCCGGACGGATATCAGGTCTCCGTTGATGCCCCTCTTGGCTCCTCGGACCATTATGTGATCCGAAGTATGGTGCCCATTACGCTCCCATCGCAATTGCGTACTGTAGGTTGGCGCCGTGTTTGGCATTACAGTTCAGCCGATTGGGACGGGATGCGATCTTTTTTGCATCCTACCCCTGGAGGCAGTATTCCTTCTCGCCAGATGACCGGAGCGTTGTTGTTGATGTGGTGCTACAGGGAATGGAACTTTTTATTCCGTCATCTGTGATACCTATCGGAGACAGAACCCAGCCATGGTTTGGTCGCTCCTGCAAAGTTGCATTACGTCATTAGCAGGAGTGCTACCAGCCCTGGGCTCGCGCATCGATGTCTTGGGTTGCAAATACCAGCACTCTTAATAGGAAGTATAATTCTGCCTCCGGGTCCTTCAAAAGTGTCATTGTCAAGGCAAAGTCAGAGCATATCGGCAGAATTGGTGAGAAACTAGTTCGTCTTCTTCGGGAACACGTGCATTCTGGTCAGCCATCTCTTCCATCTCTGCACAGGAAGGAAGACTCACTGGCCCATGCCGCAAAGGACAAAGCCGATCTGCTGGGCTCTCTCTTTGTGCCCAACTCGACTCTTGATGACGGAAGGAACACACCGCCGACCATTCCGCGGCGTGAGTGATCCATGCACGATGTGCTGTTTACGCAGAACACTCCTCTCGCCGGTCCGTCAACAACTCGAATGGGCCTGATGGCGTTCCTCCTATTGTGCTAAAGACGTGTGCTCCGGAGTTGGCACCGGTTTTACCGCATCTTTTCCGGTACTCCTTGTACCGAAATCATGGAAGACAGCCTTTGTACACCCGTTCCCTAAAAAAGGTAACGTCCAACTATAGGCCTATCGCCATCACCTCCTTGTTCTCTAAAGTAATGGAATCCCTTATTAACAGCCAGCTCATGCGCTACCTTGAGGATCACCAGCTGATTAGTGACCACCAGTACGGTTTCCGTCCGTGATATTCTGGGTAACCTAACTCATAAATGGGCAGAGGCAGTAGAGTCCAAGGAGGAGGCGTTGGCCGTACCGGGACAAACTTGTGTCTGAAATCGAGACTTCGTTGAACAAAGTCTAGTCCAGTTCAATCACAAGAAGACACAAGTTTGCGCGTTTACCGCTAAAGGAAACCCTTTAGTCGTATCTCCTCAGTTTCAAGGCACTCAAATTGTTGCCTCAACCAGTATCGGAATCCTCAGCGTCGAAATATCGAGTGACGTGTAGTTTCGTGGTCACTTGGAAGAGCAGACCAAATTGGCCCCTAAAAAGCTTGGCGTGCTTAGCAGAGCGGGACAGTATTTTATGCCGGCTCACCGTCTGCAACTTTATAAGGCGCAGGTTCGGCCGCACATGAAATACTGTTTCCATCTCAGGGATGGGGCTCCCCAGTACCAGCTCCTTCCATTTGATCGCATTCAGCGCAGAGCTATTCGAATCGTCGGCGACTGAGCTCTTTCCAATCGGCTTGACTCACTGTTATTGCGAGAACTAAGAGATGTTGTATCTCTTTGCGTATTTTATTGCATCTACTACGGGGAGTATTCTGAGGAATTTTTCGGGCTAATTCCATCCGCACAATTTAACCATCGCACATCGCGACAAAACTCGCGATAACATCTATACCATCTGGATGACTGACGGTCCACCACTGAGCGATTAAAAAAAATTTCTTCCTCGCACAACTTCCTAGTGGAATCGACTATCACCAGAGATTTTTCCGAACTGATACGAATTAGGGACCTTCAAGAAAAGAGCCTACTTCTTTTTAAAAGGCCGGCAGCGCATCTGAACTTCCCATGATGTTGCAGTTGTTCATGGGCGGCGGTAATCACTTACCATTAGGGGAACCGTATGCACGTTTGCTCCCTCTCCTATAAAAATATCAGTCTGCCAATGAGGCTTTGCTATTCGTTCTTCAATTTTTATTCTTCAGGCTGGCATAGCGCTACTTTGTTCAGTAGCGCATCCAGCCGTAGAAAGTTCGGCGCCTACGCAGACTGCCAGTGCGGCGCCAAAAAGGATTGAGTCCGTCTAACAAAGGTCCCGGCTGGCTTCCAAATAGATCACCAATATTGGGTTCAGAGCCCTCACGACAGCCCGATTCCGCTTGCTTAGGGCTATGCGGGGCAGTCACAGTCGATTTTCGAGAGGCGTACTGCCCGTTTACACAATCGCCTCTTCCAATGTACTCCTTTTTAGCTCTAGTTCCAGTTCCTGGACGACTGTTCCATCATCGTTTGAATCAACCGCAACTGGGTATTCATGGCGGCATCCACGTTTGCGGGTTGCTCTGCAAGTTGTGGCACTGCATCACCAGCATTTATATCCGATGAGCATTTTCATCCGATGAGGGAACAGCCACATGTCGTAGCCGTTCGAGTTCGCAACATCAAAAATGTACATTTGAGCACAAGATATACAGAAACCCGGTTTGCCAGGTTTAGCTCGGTGATCGTCGGAGATGGCTCCAGCTCAGCAAAAAGTCGATGCATCCTAGCCCGATAGGCAAAACCTCCAATTGTCCCCCCTTTTCCCTAAAATACGCCCGCAATGCGTTGCTATTCATCCGCATTGTCCAACGCATGCGGCGTACTACACCATTGGCAGGTGCCGATTACTGGGCCCGCGAAGACCCTGCTGAAATCAAGCCAGCTAGTGGAGATGATCGATGCGAGAAGCTGCTGGGTGGTCGTGCAGCACCTCGCGCTTGGCTGGCGGTTTGCATTTCAGACGCGCCCTGGCGCCCTTCAGGAAGCGGTTCATTGCATGTCCTTCTATTTTCCATCATCCATGTTAATGGGCGTCATTTAACGGGAGACGCCCAGACCCGGCGCCGTTTCATTGTGTGGCTATGTGCACAAACGGGCCTTTGCACCTTCCTTTTTTGCCAAGGCACGGCACTAACACCTCTTGGCAAGGTGCTGACTGACTGCGCTGACGTATCAGTTTTGTCACATAGCTGTTACGTCAGCACACACAGTCACACTAAACACGATGTGGCTATATTAAACTATAAATGCACGCTTTCTAAATTTTCAAACTACGACGCATATTATAACACGAATTTCGACTCGATTCTTCGATTTTGACGAATTCGATGAACGGACATCAGTGCGCCATCTAACGTCATTAGTCCGAAGTAACTAGAAACGTATATTGACGAATCGAGCTAGCTAATTGCATGCAATTGACCTTTCGTGTTAGTTCGAAGCATAGCCCAAGGGAGGCCTAGTTTCTTTTTGGAGCGAGCCGTTGTAATGATCGGACACGCACATATATAATTTTTGAATCGAAACGCCGGAACATGAATTTAAAGTGACGAGTACTTGGGCGTACGGCCCCTTAAACACAATGTCTACAGGCAGCTTAATGTGTTGAAACACATCATCCCATAAATTGTAAGTGCTTAATGTTTTTGTCTTCTTAAAAGCACATGTGCTCTAATTAACGGTACATGGTATTTCATAGATTATTTTGTCTTGTCATAGGGGTCCTTAATCCTTACTTTGAGTATGGTCCATTATCAAGTTTAACTATGTGAACGAGGCGAGACAGCTTAAACTGGTGGCTATATTGGGGCTGGGCGGCCTGGAGACCGCGACCGGAATACACCTGGAGGACATCTGTTACCTCACTGCTTCGCGGGATTGACCATAAACAGTGTAATATTGTGTAATCCACCAGGTTAGTCAAAACCTCAGTTCCCAGTGTATTTTAAAGTGACAACTTGATATTTAGAGCTATCCGTATGAACTTTAGAAGGAAATAAACTACCTTTTGTCTGTATATGTATCTTTGAATTTTCATATACTAATCATCCAACCACAGGCACCCTGGGATAATTTTATTTTGATACTCGAGTCTCTTAACTCTCCGATGACCGTAGCCGGTGAGTAACGCCCTAAAAAGTGTAATAATATAGGTATACTAAACACATAGATTAAACGCCGAAAGCTATTACCCCTAGTCTGTTTGCGAAGGCCATTAAGCTGTTATAAATTTGTAAACTTGCACATGTAATGGAAATCAAAATGTATTTAAATTAACCCTGTAGCTATACGGGTATGTCTTTGCGCCACGCGGCAGATATATTATTATCCCAGCACGTGGATTGTCATAGTTCCCATATTTGTAGTCGGGGTGACCGCCGTAGTTTTTTATTATATTGAGTTTTTATCAGAAAGGTGATGCTGCCCGTTTCTTGTTTCATTTTCCCTTTAACGCCTCGTACGCCACCCACGGGACGATATTATTATGGTTGAGTATATTGATATACAGTCACAACACGGTTACATACTAAGAAAAATTATATAACTTCGCCAATGTGGGTATACTTATTATTGAGCTTACTACTTCTCTTTATTGTTCTATATCAATAGGCGTTACACACATATTTCGCACATAAACACCGAGATCTGAAACAATTAGTTGTAGGCCACGCTGCAATTATATTATAGTTGTAGGATGAATGTTGGTTCGGTTAAGGAAGGCTCATACTCTCACAGAATACCATTAAACGGTTTAAAATAAACAGGAAAACAAACAACAAGCAACAAGGCATAAGTGACTCACTTCCTTTAGGAAAGACGTTCTCGTTGGCGCAGTCCATGACAGCGTTGATTTTGGAGGAGCGCCCCTCCAGGTCGAAAACCGGGTTGCTGTACGACAACACCGAGCGCACGGCCTCTGCGGCCGTCATCCCCTCCTCCACTTGCTCTCGCTTCTCCATCTCCTTCTTCTTCTCGCCTTCACCGTTCTAGTCACATGAATAAGGAGGAATAGTAGGTTAAGAAATTTATTCTCATTACCGTTACTGTTACATAACTTATTATCCCTTAAACCCTACCGTGGGGTCCTGGGCTATTTAAAAATAACACACAATACTTAGTTGGGTCATAAGTTCTGTCAAAATCTTATTATTTAAAAAAAATTGACACTGGCTAGATGAACTTAACCAATTTCAAAAAAATTACCTTTGCGCTTGCCGAAAATAAAAAAATACATTAATTTTCATCCATTTTCAAATACGGAGTGGTCGAAGAAGGAAGATAGAGTAGCGGTTATCACGTTGCACCGCTGATAGAGAATTTCAATATTATTTCAAAAGATATTTTCAATATTCATACATTTTTAGATGTTCCACCGCAGATAATTTTAAAATGCTATTGAAGCAATTTCTTGTTAATAGGGCATACTACAGTGTGAAAGAATATCTCTAAGGTAAATATGAAATTCAATAATTGACTAATACATGACTCAGTATAACTAAATTGACTTGACTCATATAATATTATCTAAATTGACTTATCGCTATTAATTTTGATTATGAACTCCAATTAAAACTCCAATAATAACTAAAGCATGTTTAAATAATTTAATATCCTATCCTATACTATTAAACGAGCAATTCTTGTATATATGTATATATATATATATAATCGGGATCTCGGAAACGGCTCCAACGATTTTCATAAAATTTAGTGTCCAGGGAGTTTCGGGGATAATAAATCGATCTAGCTAAGATTTATTTTTAGAAAATGTCTTTTTGTCCGTGTTTTTAGGCAATTAAAAACTGCTACAATATAGTTAGAATAAGAAGGTAAATTTTGACAGTTTGGTAATGATTATAAATAGCTTATTGGTATAATGGGCGGTCACAAAATCGTAAAACCCCGGTTCGAGCCCAGACCGACCGACCGACTTTTTTATTTTTTTTTCAAGTTTCTTTCTTTTTTGAGAAAATATATTTTTTTCGAGCCCTTTTTTTAGTATTTTTTAAAAACACGAAAATTTAAATAAAAATAATTGCACTCATGATTTTTTATTCAAATAACCAGTTCCGTTTTTTCTGTTATGTCGCTAAGATCAAAAAATATTATTTATAATTCATCAGTATGTAATTTGTATCTAAATATAATTTCCAAAACACACGAATTAAAAAAATCGAGCGAAAAATACCGAGCAAAGCTCGGTCAACCGGGTACTAAAACTAATAAAATGTGATGAATATTGCATGCCAAATTGCAGAATATAGCTGTACTGTTTGTTCTCTAAGTGATAAACTATGGCAATACCATCTGTATCAAACTATATTCGCAATAAACGATTCGAATTTGAATTTGAAATTTGAATATTCTAGAAAAATTTAAAATAACCCTACGATTTGTTTATCGTACTATCAAATGATTCAAGCTTCGAAGATCGTAAGAGGACCGGCCGCCCGTGATCATCAAAGCAGTGAAGGCGCGTATCTAGCGAAATACTGTTCGTAAACAAAAAATCTTAGCTCTTCAGGTGGGCCTAAGCAGAACCACGGTCAAAAGAGTGATCATTGAAGACCTAGGACTACGAGCTTATCGTCAGAAGACCGGACATTTTTTGAACGAGCGTTTGAAAAATAATAGGTTGGATAGTTACGGCGTTACGCGGGAAAAAATACCGCAAAATTTTATTTCGAATGAATTTTTTTAATATTGAAGAAAGTTACAATAAACAAAATGATAAGGTGTATGCCCACAACAGTGAAGAAGCCATTAAGCGTATTCCGAGGGTTCAACGAGCACATTATCATACCATACATATTCAGGCTTAACTGAGGTGTTTTTCTGCGAAAAAGGTGTAAAAACCTATGCCGAGGTGTACCAAAATATCGTCTTAACAAACATAGTGGAACCTCTTTCTCAAACAGTGTTCAAAAACAGACATTGGATATTCCAACAGGACTCTGCACAAGCTCATAGGGCACGAAGCACGCAAAACCGGTTGACCGCCCATGGAATTAACTTCATCGTACATGAAGACTGGCCCTCTTCTAGTCCGGATTATAAGATATGGCAACATTTGCAGGAGAAAGTCTGCGATGAACCTCATCATAATTTGGAATATCTCTGAGTATCTTTGGCTAAAGCAGCGTCAGAAATAGATACGAGTGTGTTGCGTGCTGCGATTGATGATTGGGCGTGCCGATTAAGGGCACGTATTTAATAGGGGAGGGCATTTTGAATAATGTAAAAAAAATGTATTCTAAATTAAATTACCTTTGATTTCATACATAATTTTTATATGTACAATTATAAAAATTTTATTAATTTTATAAAAAGTTTTAAAAGAACTTTCGACCTAAGTATATTATACAGTAAGGCCAACAGAGATTACACAATTTTTTTTAACAAATAATTATTAAGCGTGCGTGTGTTCGTGTGTCGGGGAGAGAGAGTGTTTACATGAATGGATTATACCCTATTTTTATTAACAGCATCGCATTTATTTTAAAACTTTATTATACAACATGTGCGCAAAAACAGGTTCTGTCGGGAATTACCTTGAAACAGGTTGGTAGTAAGAGCCCTAGTAGCTATAGTAGTGGCAGCTCAGATGGTTAGCGCTCGCTGTATATTTCGCAGTACGTAACCAAACCGGGTTCAATCCCCGCCGGCACCAATTATATTGTGAATTGCAATTTTAAGTGCTGATATTTACCACGCGCTCTGCGGTGAATAAAAAAATCGTGAGGAAATTTGCATATCAGAGAAATATGACTATATATAGTATATAAATAATAAATATTTCGAAGACATGTAAAGTTCGCCAACACAAATTGGGGCAGCGCGGCGGACACTTCTTTAACCTAAAAACCTCTCAGAATTGAGATAGGGCCTGTGCCCATAAAAATAACGTACATAGATTGTAACTTTAACTTTAAGTTGGTGGTAATTTGATACAACAATAAAGTTCCGAGTATGGTTTACGTACACAACGTACTTCGAACAGAATAAGTGAGTCCCCGTTATCAAATAAATTACACCAAGGTCCAATCTACTTTCAAAACCGGTTACCGTTACAGCCTATTAAAAGTCCACGGCTCAACATAGGTCTCTCCCATAAATTGCCTCATTTGGGGGGGGGGGGGATATATACCACAACTGCCACGCTTGGCAAGCTGGTTGCTATCCGTAGTTTTTATTTTATTTCACTAATTTTAAGAAAGATGCTGCTATCAACCTCCTCATTAGTCCCCCTCTGTCACCTCTTACGACACCCTCGGGACAATAGGAGGTAGCGGGTGTACTTACACCGCCACTGCACTGACTTTTACAAACTCGTAAAATATTCTAAGAAACTATGCATTTCCATACTGTTCATGATATACCTTTTCTTCAGTAGTCTTCTTGTCTTCTAGAACGAGTTTGTCGAGCTCATCTAGCAGATCGTTCTCCGCATTGTCCGTCTCCAACTCTTCAACCGCTGTGTCATCATCGTTCAGCATGGCTGCCATGAGACCGCAATGGCAGAAAACTTGCCTCAACCATAGAAGAATTACTGAGGTCTCGTGAGATTTTACTTGTTTTGCCCCTAGATTTTAAGGAATTATTAATATTAATGGTCACCACACAAAGTTGCATATTGTATACAGAAAACAGATATATAATAAACAAAACATAAAACGAACGCTTTTTAGCCTTGACTTTCTGTATATATTACTCTACTCTATGGCCTTGACATACACTCCATAGACTATTGAAAAAAATACATTTAAAATTACACAAAATTCACTATAGTCAATCTGTCAGTAATTCTTTGGCGACAGCATTTCAAAATTATTTAGTGACAATCTCTACTCTGTGCGACTCAAAGCATTAGCAGTATGATCGTAAACAGTGGGTTTCATTTTATTTTAATGTACTTGTTACACATCTTTATATATATATATATATATATATATATATACATATATATATATATATATATATATATATATATATATATATATGTATGTATATATATAACATCAATTGCTGTCCGTTAAAAATCCTTATAATCCTTAAAAATGGCTTTTTGATTTAATTTTTGTATGTGTTTGATTGAGTCCCTAGAGGTAGAGGTAGGTTTAGATTCACTGTAAGACCCGGTAGTTGACAGTGTTGTCGAAATAAAGAAATCACCCGTGGCGGGGCGGATCGCTAGTCTTATAGATACATTTTAGATTTCTGCACTCCACACACAAACTTTAACTGTGTCAAATCGCACACCGCCGTGCGCGTGATAAGCTAAAAAAAGGGGTGCAAAATTTTCCCTTCTCGTATTAACTTATAGATAAGTAGAGGCAGTGAAGTAAGGCCCGGGTTACATTTTGAGAAGTGACAAGTGCGGGTGGCAAGTGCAACTGGCAAATGACGAGTGCTTTTTCACCAAGGACTTGCGCGGAGCTTCGGATTTTATTCCCAAATCACAAATATAAAAATTTAAGCGTAGTTAAGTATAGATATTTAGTACCTAATGCTTCTAGAGCGCCGCTCGACACCCGCGCAAAAGGTGCGCGGTTCAGTGTGCCCGGATCATTGAGTTATACAAGACTAGAGGAGCAAACCACATTACCGCGCGTCGAAAAAAGTGTAACCACTATCCAAACGCGACGACGTAGCTTTGAAACTAATAACAATTTTAAGTAAACATATATCTATCTCACTTACACAAGTTGCGAAAACAATATCGTCGTCGTAAGATTAGAAAAAGATAGACACACAAACATGCAATGGCGGGTTGGTGTGGCTTACTATATGAAATTTTACCTAAAATACGCAATAAAAATGAGTTTTTTTTAAGCTGCAGTTAATTGTTTTTATATTAAAAAAGTATATTTTATTTTAAAATCTTTATTACGTCCCCTTAGAAAAAAAGGGATACAAAGCTTATCAGATAAATAGAAGTAAACATAATGATGAAATAAAACGTATTTTTATGGTTCTAATAAATCAAACAATAAAAATAGGTATCTAATAAAATATAATTAATATAAAATGTATACGAAATTATAAATAATATAAAATTATTAATATAAAATAGGTAATAAAATATATTTAAAAGATAATTCAAGAATAAACTAAAATAAGAATAATTAATTATATTGTATGAAAGTTAAAACGTAGTTTTTATTATAATTTCCAAAATATTTAAAATCGGAGGTAACAAATTAACTTACTCCATTAATTATATAGTCTCCCATTAATGTAGGATAATCACAAATGCGGAAAAGTGGCAACATTGAACCTAAATGGCAATATTCGATATTTTATTTAATTTTTTAGTGTTTTAAACGTTAATATGAATATATAAATTAAAACTTACGTATGGAAAGTGATTCCGCTTGATTTATTATGTTTTTGTGACCTTGAAACGCATTCTTTCACTACGCATTTACCCATTTTTTGTTGTGAATCGTTCGGCTTAACTCGGACGGCGTCACCTTGAACACTGAACCGACGTTCGCTGAGTATAAGGCTGTGGCCTTATGTGAAGTGACAACGCTTTGGCGCGGAAATTACTTATCTAGTGTAACATATAAATCAATGGCCCGGATAGTATGAATTCCACAGTATTAAATACTCACAACGCTCGATGCCCGATTCATGCTTGATATCTGATGACTGCCGAGTGCTTGATCATCGTCTACAGAGTTAGTCGTAGAGAAAAGGAACTCGTGGTTAAGTAACAGTTACGCAGATCAATAAATCTGCGAGTTTAAGCTGCACTTGTCGCAGTCAGTCCATGAATGGGTGACCGCTTTTTTAACATAGCGAGATTGAGAGAATAGAGGGTGCATTTGTACCTTCAGACACTTGGTGCTCTTTAATATCTCCGGCTTTTTTAGCTAGTCTCTGCTGTGATCATTTTTTTTAAATTCATGCAGCAGTCAGAATAAGTTTATTATTACTATATATTTTTCAGGGACAGATGAAAGAGAGAGTAGCCCCGTAAATATATTGGCCTTTAAACAGAGTAATCTTATTTAACAGATTCCTATATGTTTTCTTATTCAAATTATTTAGTTTAAATTCATATTTAAGTCGTATATTAAAATGAACCCCTCAGCCGCCAGCTAAAATGACTAACACCGCTCGCTCGCTTCGCGTGACGCGGCGTTGCTAAAAATAACTTAACCTTGAATTTATCGTACATTTATTTTCAATAATTTTCATTCTAAATTTCAATATAACACTTGTTGCTGTTTATTTTTTATGTTATATTACTTGTTTTATTGCTTTTACTTCATAACAAATTAAAAAAAAATAAAAGCAATTACTTGTAGGCCATACAAATACTTGTTCGGTGCGGGATTCGAACCCACTAACCTCAGCACTGTAACTCATTACTAAGCCACTGCACCACGGAGCTGTCCTAAATAATAAAAATTACATAAATATAATAAAAATTACATGCCTTAAAACAAGTTTAATGGAACTTCCATTTAAGCAAATAATACCTGTGTTCGGAGGGTCCGCCCTTCCATTACTATATCTATGTACAGTATGGGTAAACATATTCTAATCCCCATATAATGTTATATATTACTTAAATTCTAAAATTAGTACAAACAAACGATAAGAACTAGTCTACTGTATTGTTTCGAGTGAAAGTTTATTTATGTATACGTATTTGTGAATGTGCGAGTGTGAGTATGTGTGTCCTAACACCTAAAGAGACTATACCTACCACACGATGCAATTACCATCACGTAGATCATGTGCTCGTTTGTTACCCTTAATATTTGAAAAAAGTGTATGTAATAACATAACTAACCTTGCAGTTTGATCATCTTCTTGTGCATTTCAGTATGAGCGCTGTTATTCTCTGGCGAGAGGAATCCTTCGGCGTCGGCTGGCTTCTTCGCGCACTGGTGGAGGAACTGAGCGAACATGGTCTTTGAAAACACTAACAACTGGAACAGAAGAAATTTTTATTAGTTTCATTTTGCTATTTAATATGAAAATTATGTAATATCTGAGCGATTTCAAGACTTCTTCCGACTGTATAAATATTTATACATACATGGATTGTAAATAAAAAGATAAAATTGGGGGGTATTTTTCGGTCATGTGTTTCACCTGAATATGTGTATGTAACGAAACGACCTCAAAATAGCAACGCCGTAGTCCTCACTCAACGTAACGACTTTCTTGAGATTTATGATTTTTTGATGCGTTCTACCCATACACTATAGAATTATATATATATATATATATATATATATATATATATATATATATATATATATATATATATATATATATATATATATATATATATATATATAGAAAGGTGTGGTGGATACCGCCACCGAAGTATGTGGTGTAAGTAAGAACAAATGAAAGGAAAAGTAATACGTTATGGTGGGATGAGTTACGGGTGGAAGTTGAATCAAAGAAAGCATGGTTAGATTTACCAGCAACCAAAGCTGGTAATTTTTCTGGTATGAATGATGAGATTGAAAGAAAAAAAGGCAGAATTTAGACGTCTAAATAAGAGAGTAAAAGAAGTTGTTGAAAGGAAAAAGAAAGAAAGAACGGGTAAGAATGATAGAAGGATATCTGATAATTTCCAGGTTAACATAAAAATGTTCTGGAAACTCGTAAGAACTGCCAGGGGAAACACAAAACAGCCTATAATAAATGCTATAAGAGACGAGAATGGATGTATTCTGAATGATGAAGTTTCGAATTTAAACAGATGGAAGGAATACTTTGAAAGCGTGTTTATGAGTGAAGAGTCGTCTGAATTAAATGAACTAGAAATTCCGAAAGAAGTGGAAAGGGGTATGCAGATAAGTGTAGATGAAATAATGAAAGCAATGAAAAGCATGAAAGCGGGTAAGGCAGCTGGATATGGTAGAGCATCACTCGAGATGCTAAGGGCTGAAGAGGGAGTGGTGGCAGGCCTGCTGTACACCTTGTTTAATTTATGTTGGGAATTAAAACGGGTACCGGATGACTGGTGTAAAGCAGTTATAGTACCAATATATAAAGGAAAAGGGTCACAGCAGGACTGCAAAAACTACCGCGGTATCAGCTTGCTTAGTATTGTGGGTAAACTGTATGCTAAGGTGTTAATTGAAAGAGTTATGAAAGAAACTGATGGAAAAATTTGGGATGTGCAAGCGGGTTTTAGAAAGGGAATGGGGTGCACAGATCAAGTCTTTTCCATGCGCATGATTGCGGAGAAGTTTTTTGGCCAAAAGCCAGAAAGTTTTTTGTGCGTTCATGGACTTGGAAAAGGCTTATAACAGAGTGGACAGGAATGTGTAATGGCAAACACTGAACTCATATGGGTTGAGCGCTGGTTTGATACAGGCATTAAGGTCTCTTTATAGGGACTCTAGTGCTTGTCGGGATCAATGGGGTCTACTTGGACTGGTTTGACATCCAAAAAGGTGTCAGACAGGGCTGTGTAGCTTCCTCTTGGCTGTTCACCAGTATTGATATTTTATATTTATATTATATTTATATTATTATAGATTTATGGATCGGTGTTTGCAAACTTTGAAAGATGAAGAATGTGGGTTAAGAATGGGCGAGTTAACCGTCAAATGCCTTTTGTATGCCGATGATCAAGTCATATTTGCGTCATCTGCGGCTGAGTTGCAAATGATGGTTACATTAATGAACTGGGAATTAAAAGAAAGGGGAATGAAAGTGAACGCAAGTAAGACGAGACGAAAGAAGAAGAGTGATGATTTTATAAAGAGAAGAAAGCAAAACGGTATGTGAAATAAGAATAGGAGAGTGATTTGAGCAAGTGGATGAGTTTGTGTATTTGGGATGTGTATTTAGCAGGGATGGTAGATATGATAGGGATATAGAACGACGAGTAAATGCAGGGAATAGAGTGAATGTGGCACTACACTCTATTATGAAGAACCAGAATGTGTCAAAACAGGCACGTATGGTAATTCATAATGCTGTGTTAGTCCCTCCTTTAACGTATGGTAGTGAAAGCTGGGTGTGGCAGAAGAAGCACGAAAGTAGTGCTGTAGAAATGCGGTCTTTAAGGAATATGCTAGGGTTGAATCTGAATGATAGGGTTAGAAATTGCGTGATAAGAGATAAATGTGGTATGCAAGATGATGTGACCAGGATTAAGAAAGAAATGCTTCGGTGGTTTGGTCACGTAGAAAGAATGAATGAGTAAAGAGTGTCAAAGCAAATTTATATGGCAGATGTGAACGGCCGAGTCGGGAAGGGACGCCCTAGAAAAAGGTTTATCGACCAAATTGGCGATATTTTGAAAATGGGCCACGTTAGAAGTACCCTTAACCGACGAGCATGTATGCGTAGATATTTGTCGTGCCAAATGGAAGTCCGTAGTCTCTGCCTACCCCTCGGGGTGACAGGCGTGATTGGTTATTATTTTATTACTATAGAACCCATAGACTATAAAGTATAAAGAAGCAGCAGTATTATTAATATTTTATATATATATATATATACATATATATATATATATATATATATATATATATATATATATATATATATATTACATACATTGAATAAATAAAATCGCACTGACTCGTCGGTGCGAAAATGTTTATGGAGCACCAACGTGAGAACCAATGCGTGCCGTGCGTCCGTGCAGTGATTCGACTTTTAAATATTTTGTACTATTTTAGGATATATCTACAATATAGATACAACATAGGCAGGGCTTTAGGCGTTTCTTCAAATTGATAGGGTTTTGGATAATTTGGGGTAAAACTGAACTTTAGGTAACCCCGTTTTTTATACCCACCCAATGTATTTTTTTAAGGATTTATCTGAGGGGAAAGGGTCAAAAAAGATAAAAAAGAGTAGAATGGGAAAGTTTTTCTTCTTTATTCTGTATATCGGAATTATTGAATAACATTTTACTTAGTTATATATTCGTTATTCATATGAGACTAAGTGTTACTATAATTTGAAAATGAGAACGTCTTCTTCATTACAAAACTCAAGATATTTAATCGTGAAATGATATTTAAATCTTGCAACCATGTTGTTCTTTAAAATATTGAAAATTAGGTGCGATAAATAGGCTATATTGATTTTTATGATAATTTAGTATTTCCACAGGTTCTAGGGTAAAACAAAAATCATAAGTGAAAACGCTGGTTCCGTGGCAGTTCATGAGTATTTAAATGATGGCGCTGATTTATTCTATGCTTAAACCGTGAACAATTTTTGTTCGCATGGCCATATCTTGTCATTTACGAGTATATCTATGGTTTTACCGTACTTTGTACAGGTACAAAGTGACAAAAGGCCCAGGCTATCGAAAATTCGAATTTGAACGGAAAAGCACAATCGATCATAATAACATCAACAATACACAATATTATAACGTAACTTCTTTAACATTAGTTTTTATCTATATCTTTCAATATCGAAATTTTATTACACTTTTCAGTTCTTAAATTATATGCAAATACGATTAAAAGCTAGATTTTCATTTTTGAATTCATTTAAATCGATATATCCATCACCCAATAGCTCCTGCCACATCCAGGATCAGGATCTTAGGCAAACAATCGGTTTGCATGATTGCCTCTCACTATGGAAAGAAATTTAAAGACGTTTTCATGTCAAATAAATTCGGGCGTACTTTCTGGTAGCGTACCTACCGGATAAGTAAGCTGAAATGCTCGAAGAATTGACAATCTATAGGGAAGCAAGGTTCTCGATTGACAGCCTCGTACCGGTAGACGAAGAATAGGGCGGCCCCCGACCAGATATAGTGACGACCTGGTAAAATATGCAGGAAGTTGATGGATGCAGGTGGCTCAGGACCATGCTTTGTGGCATTCCTTCGGGGAGACCTACGTTCAGCAGTTAACTTGAGAATTGCTATAAAGAATAAATCATTCAATGAATACCTTCTCGTAGAGATCCAGCTCGTCGTTAGACAGGGTGACGGTGTACTCGTGTAGATATCGAGGCGACAGGCAAGTCAGCTGGCCGCATTCCAGAATTTGTTGCTTGGTTCCACGCAGCATTATGCGCCGCATGATCGGGCTCTGCCGCCCCCGTCCGCCCTGGCTCTTGTTGTTAATCCACTTCTTCCACATCTGTACGCAGCCACTATGTCTCTTAAAACTGCATTAATAACGACCCTACACACCACGCAGTAAATTGCTACTGTAGTTACAATATGGAATCTCTTACTCTTCACATTGGAACACATCGTGTTTTCTATCGTAATATTTTAACTATACTTTGTACGTGGTAAATCTATTCTGTAGATATATTATAGTTACAGCATCTATGGGTCGGTCCGACCAGGGACCACATTCTTACAGAATACTAGCGTGAATTAACAGCTCAATGCTACTGCGTTTCGTATAGTCTTCAAAGTCCACATCGCATGTTGTTTCTTAATCGAGGATAGATGTAGATGTCTATGGGACACAGAGCCGTGGTTGCTCACATGGTTCTATCCCCACCGGCACCAATGAAATTATTAATTGCAATTTTAAGTGCTGATTTACCACGTGCGCAGCAGTGAAGGAAAACATCGTGAGGAAACCAGCATATCAGATAAATAAGAAAAAAATATTTCGGAGAAATGTGAAGTTCGCCAACACGCATTGGGGCAGTGTGGCGGACAATGCCCTAAAACCCTCTCAGAAATGAGCGGAGGCCTGTGCCCAGCTGTGGGACGTATATAGGCTGTAACTTTACTTTTATGAGCCACAGAATCCACTTACTACCAGCCAGACTGTGTACTCGTTTGTTTATAAAAGTACTGTAAAAATACGGTTAGTTTTGTGAAAATTGATGATGTATTCGACATCATAAATACCCACCCTAAAATATCGGAATTCAATTTACTACTAAGGGTAAAAAAGGCTTTCAAATATAGTATAGTATCTATGTGTGCAAGTGTGTTTGGTTAACAAGTCAAGTCAGCTCAAATATGTTAAGTAGATTTCGAGAATATACATATAATATAATGTTTTTAATTTCAATTCTTTAGTAGCATTGAAAACCCTATGGTCAATTTTGTTTATGTCAGTAATTTTTTTCATATGAAACTACATATGTAATGTTGTTTCCTTAAACTAGCACTGTTAATGTATATAGATAAATAAATATAGTGGGTGCTATGACTCATACATTTATCGTAAATGTAGATGATGCGTTGTAACCCTAGCCCTAGCATAGGATATGGTACGCCTTACTCTCTGTAATTAAATTGGCTCTCTATTATGAATGATTTAAATAGATAACTCTCTTACAAGATCATTGGCCTGTCCGCACACGTTTCGTGTGTGTGCCTAGTTATTGCGGAAGCGGTACAAGGAAACACAGACACAACCAAATGACGTCGGAAGGAAATACTAAGGCGTAGTGCTACGTTGCGGGATATGATATTTTAGCGGGGGCGGGGGATGATATATTGGCGAGGGCGCGGGATATAAATGTTGTTTTTTCATATTAGTAATAGTTAGTATACTAAGATAAAATATAAAAAAGCGACAGCAGCCTAACGGCAGGGTGCGGACCGCGAACTCAAAAGGTTGCGATTTCGAATCCGCCTCTCGATTTCTGTCGTGAACCACACCTAACAAGTATTTTAAGCTTACGAGGAGTGGTTAAAGGGAATATTAGTAATGTTAATAGCTTTGTATATAAGATGATTATTTCGGAATGCGTCATTTTATTCCGCGCGTGTACGTGTACGTATGTGTGAACGTGTACATATACGTGTATGTTGTCATCCGAAAAGCAGTATTTGTCTTCTGAGCAATATTAAACTGAACGCACATTTATTAGTACCGTACGCAAATCTTTTTTATTACCAACAACTTTTGCAGTTTTTTCCAACCACTGTTGTGAAACGCTACAATGATGTTGATAGCTCGGTTCGCTCGGAATCGCTCGTTATTTAAATTAAATAGCCTTCTTCAGATGAAGTCTTTTTGTCGATATCTAGCCGTTATTTCTTTTAAAAAATTCATCGCTCTCTCTTCATCTTTCTCTAACAATGACGATTTGTAAACAAAGATATCAGCAAAATTGTTTACTATTTCCTGTGGATCAACAATAACTATTTCGTTTATGTTTAAAATTATCTTTCTGCCAACATTTCTTTGAGTTTTCTTTGTATTTGTGTTTTCTGTTTTCCACGTCTCTTCGATGATGTTTTTAGCTTTGCTAAGGTGCTATGCTATGGGTAACTTTTAGCATAGTCTAAGAGCTCTTTTATAAAAAAAGTAAAGTAAAGTTACAGCCTATATACGTCCCATAGCTGGGCACAGGCCTCCCCTCATTTCTGAGAGGGTTTTAGGGCAAGGAAGTGTCCGCCGCGCTGCCCCAAAGCGTGTTGGCGAACTTCACATGTCTTTGAAATATTTTTTTTCTTATTCCTCAGACATGCAGGTTTCCTCACGATGTTTTCTTTCACCGCCGAGCACGTGGTAAAACTCTTTTATAAATTCGAATGTAATGCATTTTATAATTTGTTAAATTTACCAACCAGAATGTTTGACAAATTTTGCACAGTATGATGCAGAGAACTTAATACTTTCAAAGCATTACTGTCATAAGAGCCTACCATTATTAAAATAAAGTCGGAATTTGTAAAATCCTTACACATAGAGAAACATGTTCTTAATATGTCACTAGGGGGCGCATTCGATTTTAATACTGACGTTACTATTGAGTGTAGAAGTAAGGAGTACCAACTCCCATAGTAGAATAGTTGAAAAAGTGGTCATCTGTTAGCAGTAAATAACAGTTCAAAACTCTCCACAACAGCGCTGGAGTAGCTACTGGGATGAAATGAACTTAGCAGTTGTTGACGGTTTGAAGTGTGCTGCTAAACTGCTCAGTAGCTCTAAAATCTAAAATAATTTTATTTAGCAAATATAACCTCAAAAAAGTCATCTATCTCACTAATATTTTTCGGCACATTCTTTAAAATTTAGCCCGTAGCTATAGTGGCGCCACCTTTATTAAAGTGTTTTCTGTGGACACTTTTTAAAACACAGTCTGTACTCCTTACTTCTATCCTCCATAGACGTTACATTTAACGAATCTGCAACTAAAACTTGCAGTTTTTCCCTATACCGTATCCAGCCTGATCGGATAATATTGCAATTCTGCGTTTTAGTGTTAGAACTGCCTTTTTTCGGAGTTCGCAGCATTTCGGTTAACTTCCAGTGGGACATTTTTGTCGGGATAGAGCGCGATGTTTGCCTTGCCTCCTATTTATTACCAGCTCACGAACACTTAAACGACTCCTTCTTCACGCACTGGTTCCTGGTCCCGGCGCCCGGACAAACGGCTTCTTAGTCTTATCAAAAAATCGTAACCTACTCGCTGTTCTATCCACTTCTTATGCCTCTCCCTAAGTTTCAGGTAAATGATTGCAAGTATGACAATCGCTTCACTGCTGGCCGTATGGGGACGCTCAAAGTGGCTCAGCGAGCTATGGAGAGAGCTATGCTCGGAGTTTATCTGCGTGATAAACTTAGAAATGAGGATATCCGCAGTAGAATCAGAGTGATCGACATAGCCCAACAGGTTAGTAGGCTGAAGTGGCAATGGGCCTGCCATATAGCTCGAAGAACCGACAACCGTTGGGGAAAAAAGGTTCTCGAGTAGCAGCCTCGTATCGGTAGGCTAGGGGTAGGGCGACCCCCCACTAGATGGAGTGACGACCTGGTAAGACATGCAGGAAGTCGATGGATGCAGGTGGCTCAGGACCGTGCTCTGTGGCACACCTTGGGGGAGGCCTATGTTCAGCAGTGGACTTGTGAAGAGCTGTAATGATGATGATGATGACAATCGCCATCATCACCAAAAACGTAGTAATCAGTATATATTATTTATCTGATTTTCTTGTTCGGAATAACTTGCGCTATAACTTCCTTCGGATGCATTTTGAGATATAATAATCTCTTTTTCTTAAGTTTTTGAGTATGATTTTCCCATGGTTATAACTTTTAAAACTCGTTAGTACAGTAAGCTTCAGTCCAAATAATAAATTCACGTTAAACATTTTAGCTAACTTGAAGCACCGAGCAATGTTGCCACATTGAATTAGTGTAGGTCTCTAGACTGCCAAGTCCCTACTTATAAGTGAATTTAGTAACAAAAAAGTCTCCAAATGTCGCTAAATATAATTTTATTAAAAAAACGTGAAAAAAAGAAAAATCGAACAATATATTATATAAACAAAAGATACATCGAACAATAATAACAATATAACGATATTAAGTGATTTATTTGTAATAAGTAATGGAATGTGATATTTTTATGTGTTTATTATTGTAATAGCGACATCCATAGAACCTTTTTTTCGGTTCCTTTACATTTTATAATTTGTTAATGCATGAAGTATAGTATTCCATACGCCTAAAGTAGTCACATGATAACAAAAATTGAAGTAAGTGAGTATAGAACAGATTGTGCAAATGTCGCAAAAGTCACCAGAATATTTTTTGCCGCTAAAAATCAATGATTTTACGCTAGTAATATATAAATCAATGATAAAAAATTAATTATACTCTAAAATGTTTCATCTATCTTATCTATCTACGTGTACGTGCGTGTACGTGTATGTGCGTATATATACGAGTATGTGTGCGTGTAGGTAGGTATACGTGTACGTGTATGAGTGATCGTGCGTGCGTTCACCTGCAGATCATCGAAGGGCGAGCAGCCGAGGAAGCGCAGCAGCGCAAAGAGGTCAAGGTCGCTGTTACGCATCGGCGTGCCGGTGAGCGCCCAGCGGCGGGAGGCGCACAGCGAGTGTGGCAGCACGGCGGCCGCCGTCCGGCTCCTGTGGTTGCGCACCGCATGGGCCTCGTCCAGCACTACGCGCCGCCAGCGTATGCGGTGCAGCGGACCACCCTGTGCATGCCCTCTCACTCGATCAGTACTCACTACCCCTCTCTATCTCTTTCCTACGTACTAAACGCAAACACCGATAGGGAAAGACTCTCGTATATATCTGCGGGCCACAGTTTGCGTCTCATAAAGCTTCTTTGAGTATAAGTGGCGTATAAAATAGGCACATATGTTGTTACTTTAACAGTTTATTACACACATTGAGTTTCAGTTGAAAATAGGTGCATTATATAAGTAATTGGGGCGTGGAAGTTCGAACCACGTTACCATAAAGTAGAATGTATGATTTTTGGCTAGAACCAAAGTGAAGAATTCAGGGCTCGAACTTACAGTCCACCTAGTATGTGGCTACTGCAGCCCCTTTCTATAATTACTATTATAACAAAGATTTTGGACGCGCTTAGCGCGGCAATACAGCGGCGGCCGTAGCGCTCCCATTGTTGCGCAATACCCTGTACACCATCTCACTCACTCTACGTTGACTCTTTCCCTCCCACTCACTCATTACCCTTGTCAGATATAATTCTAACGAATAAATTGGTAACCTTCGATCAATAAGTAATACTACTAGATTCCCGATAAGCGCTTCAAAAACGGACCGAAAAATAAGACCACAAATACTTTTTTGGTCTTATTTCAAATTAGTATGGTCCAATCATAGCCATTTTAACGAACATTGAAACGTAATACCAAGAATACCGACCACCATACCGATAAGCGCTTCAAAAACGGACCGAAAAATAAGACCACAAATACTTTTGTGGTCTTATTTCAAATTAGTATGGTCCAATCATAGCCATTTTAACGAACATTGAAATGTAATACCAAAAATAAAATAGAGTAAGCATGAATTTTTTTACATAATATTTTAACCTTATCACTTAGATTTTTAGTTTCATTCTAGATATGTGAACATATGACTTTTTATGTTCAAGCGGTATCTTTGTTGGATGCCATAATTTAAATGAACATATTTTGCAATGGTATTTAAACTTTATGTTTGAGTGATAAGGTTATATTTCATAGTAAGAAATATAGATGTTTACTTGTGTGCAAACATGGTCACTTGAGTGACTTATTTTTGTTCCTGATCCTTAATCTAGTAACATTATCATTGATCGAAGATGGTAACACACGAAAGTCATTGCGCAAGGATAATATATTAAATATATGGTAATAAAGTAAAATGGCAATGGTTAATGGTATGAGCACACTCG
Source organism: Parnassius smintheus behrii (assembly GCA_036936625.1). Taxonomy (NCBI): domain Eukaryota; kingdom Metazoa; phylum Arthropoda; class Insecta; order Lepidoptera; family Papilionidae; genus Parnassius; species Parnassius smintheus. Next base: position 10,109,146 of record JAUPFT010000016.1, on the reverse strand, counting down.
CCGTGTTGGAGACCGATCGTGACCTGTATTATTAATATTATATTGTAATTATAGTGTAAATGTGGACTGCGCGCGCTCTAACGTAAATGCTCTCTATGCACTCCACCGATAGGGAAGGTCTCTCGTGTTTATAAAAGGAAAGTGACAAACGAAATCACAGTCCGCCTGAAATGTAAATAATGCAGCGATGCACAAGGCACCGCCCTGTTCACCACCTCACTCATTCTTTTACTCTCTGTATCCTACAGTACACGCGGCCATCAGCAGTACAAATAATTCGCAATCTCCTCATTATGTGTATGAAAAAATATCTCCAAAATGTCGACTAACACGTTCGAAATGAAAGGGGTAAACTATTGTATATACTTCCAACCTATACCTAAGCGTGTTAAATCGAAAAAATGTTTTAAATATACTGCCTTAAAAATTTGGAATAAAATACCTCTTCTTTTGAATGAAATTGTAAATACAAAATGATTTAGAAAGAAATACAAAGTATGATTACTTGAACAACAACATTTTAAGGCAAATACTAAATATTATATATTACAAACTACCGAAACTTTCATAGCACATGAATATATTTGTAATAGGTCTTTATCTACGGAATTGCTGTTCTGCAGTACTGACCATTTCGAATCAAAATAAGTTTTGTTTGACATTTGTATGGGTTAACTTTAAGATCAAACTTGTCAGACCAGTCCTTTATATACTCTAGCTCTCTTTTAACAGAGTCAATTGCTGTAGATATACAGTTGACCTTCGCGTGTGAGTACAACTGCAGGTCATCAACATACAAGATTGAGGGTAATGAGATTTATAAATATTAAAAATAATAACGGAGATAGAATACCAAAGAATACAAAAGTAAAAAACAATGTGTCCCCCACCCTCTAACTTTTGAACCATAAGTTTAGAAAATATGAAAAAAATCTGATGAACTATGATACTATAAAAATGATGATTGAACTTGGATGGAAACAACAGTACCCACTACCGGGAGCAATTGCAGGAGCACGGAGCGCTGCTGGAGCGCGAACATAGTGGATACCCACCTTTAAACTCATAAGTGGGAACACTTATTGTGACGGACGGAAAACTACGGAACCCTACACTGAGCGTGGCCCGACACGCTCTTTGCCGGTTTTATTGAAAATATACATACGCAGTGCGAGTATCTATTTTCTAAAATGCTACCTGTTTCATACCGTTCGCTTCATATCGTCGTATCGTGCGATAGAGAAATTTGCAAGTCTTGGAACCCATAACTTAGCCGTGCGGCTGCTGTGCCATTTCGGCACCGTGGTGCTGCGATGCTGCTCAGTTACCTTTTCAGTCTCGCGCAGCAGGGTATTGTAAGTTGTGAGCACGAGGTCGAAGGGGGCCAGGCGGTGCGGATACTGCGTACTGGCGGCACCGTGGTGCTGGTACACGGACATGCGGTGAGGATGGCAGTGCTGCGCCACCTCGTCCGCCCACTGCTGCATCAGCGACGCGGGGCACACAACCAGCGTGCCGCCGCGTAATACTGCACCATTACATCAACCATTTATTTTCACTTATACATTACGTGTTTATGTTTATGTTATGTTGTTTCCACTTATACGTCTTTAAAGGAAATGTATGAAATTTAGTGCTTGACGTTGTTTTTTAACAGTTATACAAAAATTTGTGGGTAATAAAACGATAGATTATGAGCATAAATAAGGCATTATAGCTGTGTTTGTGGATAGATTTCGTGCTTTTATTTTTGTGGATTTTTTAACTTGACCCTTGGCTTATCTCTGTTGCTTCTTCTTCTATGTCGCTTCGGATTACTGGACAGTAGGTTGTTGCACCCACATAATGACAATAATGTGGTACTTGGGTTAAGAGAAGAATAGATCAAACAATGTACGCCCTCTGGCTGTTTTTCTAGATGACATTTTATTAATAATTGCAGAAAATAATTACACAATTTAAATATTATTTTAAAAATTATTTAATAGTATCTACAAAAAGCATTCTTTGGTACCTCTCAATTTATTAAAATAACTTATCACAAGAACAAGTGATTTTACTACATAGCCTACAAATGATAAAACAAATAAAAATATAACGCCATGTGCTGCAAAAATAGGACTTTTTTAAAATAGGTAACAAATGTTTTTAATCTTCAAAATAAGACATATTTGAACTTTGTTCACGCCGGGCCCAAGCTTGTATGGGACCAAGTTCATCTCCATTGCTTCCACAGTGGGAGGCAATATAGAAAACGGATGATAACAAAATTGGGGGGGGGGGAGTACAATTTGGTGTTGCAGCTATAGCTATCTATCGTGTACATCCAAAATTTAATTACACCACGCGATAGCTAAAGAATCAAAGAGTTCGATTACGTAGAGCGAGGACTGTGACGCATCGCGTGAGTTAAGGTTAAGGTAGATATATGCTTTGTGAGCTCAAAGTAATGCATAGCAACCAGTTGAAGGGTGATTCAGCAGTCACTATTTACGTGTACAAAATATTGCAAAATATATAATAAAATGTTCTAGAACAAATTATGGTGACATTCATGAGTATAAGTTATACAACAGCCTTTGTGTCCTTTTGTTACAAACTTACTTTAAAAAATTATATTGAAAATTGCAAAATACGTAATTGTCTAGATCAAATTAAGCTGATATCCATGGGAATAAGTTATATGCCACTCTATTATTCTTATTGTTTCCAATTATACTGCATGACTATTTTTACCGTCTGGGAAATAATAGGGTGTAACAAACGAACGGTGTAAAAGCCATACCACCAGGCCGTGATTTTTTCTCCTGTTCTTTAGACAAGGTATTTTAGAAAATGCCAATGGCTGTTCGTAGGGACAAGTATGTGAAATTCCACTACATATGAATGCACGATCTTGTAAAGGCTCTCTGAATACTTTTCTTTGCGAAAGCACTACGTATGTTGGGTTCCATATTGCACTCGCATATTTTAGTTAGCCTCTTACTAGGGTATCATAAAGTAAAACTTTTGTGTTTAGGTATTTGAAAGCCTCTGGTGATGCGTTTAAGGAAGCTCAGCATCTGCGCAGCTTGATCACGTTATACGCATACTAAGCAATGCGTCAGGGTCTTCCCTACTCCAAAACTTTTATCCCCTCAATAATTTTATGAGGCCCATGTGAATTAATGGGATCTATTTAGAATTTCATTTTATAACAAAGAAAATAAAGCAAGGAAGAATATACATAATAATTTACAACACTATAAAATTTTTAAATTGAAGGGTAGAAAACTTACATTTGCAAGTGTTCTGTCCAGTATGATCTTCGTACTCGTCGTCGTCATCGTCTATGTCGATTTCTTTGTCAATTGCTATCAGCGCTATCATCATCATAGTTTTAGCTAGACCCATGCCGTCTGCTGGAAAAAAAATTAAGCATAAAGGTTTTCGTCAATGTTGCTATCCTAACTGCTTCATTAAGCAGGTCTTATCCGACACTATTCCGATAGTATCTACAGTGGAGCTTCTGAAAGAGGGTGGAAAACCGGTACTTGAATCTCTTCAGAAGCTCTTTAATTCCGTACACTGGGGGAGGCAAGACTACAAAGGCAAGGGGCAGAAGTGCGGTAATCTTGTAATTTAAGAAAGGCAATAACACTTTCTTCAAGAACTACAGACCGATTTCCCTTAAGAGCCGCGTCTACGTGCTGTTTTCGAGAGTCATTACGAATCGTCTTGCACGCAGACTCAACCAACTCCCGACTCTCGAAAAAGCCGGTTTCCGAAAAGGCTTTAGACAATAGACCGCTTACACAACCTTTGGCAAATTGTATAGAAAACCGAGTACAATCTACCACCTTGCCTTTCGTATGTGGACTATGAGAAAGCCTTTGATTCCGTAGCAATTTGGGCGGTGTTCAAACTTCAGCGGTGCCAAGTTGGCTGTCAGTATATCGAAGTGCCGAAGTGTTTGTACAGTAGGGCTAAGATGATAAGAAGCTAGGCTATCCCAGTACAGAAACAGAGTACGAAACCTATCCAACTGCTATAGATGTAAGACAGGGTGACGTAATATCCCCGAAACTGTTCACCGCGGAATTGGAAGACGTTTTCAAGCTACTGGACTGGATACGATACGGTATTAACATAAATGGCGAGTATATAGCTCACCATCGATTTGCCGACTATATAGTCGTAATAGCAAAATCGCTGGAGGACCTAAGCACTATGCTCAATAACTTCAATAGTGTCTCCCAATGGATAGTTGTTAAGATGTCTATGTTCATCTTCGTTCAAAACGAAGATCACGTTTAATGTCCATGTCACACCTATGCCGAAAGTTGTTGGGAGCACTATGCTTGAGCTACTGGACTGGAAACGATACGATATTAATATCAATGGCGAGGAAATAAGGATATCATTACACCCTTCAAACCATCATCATCATAATTATCATTACAGCCGTTCACAAATCTACTGCGGAACATATGCCTCCCTCATGCACACGCACACGCACACGCGCACGCGCATGCGCGCATAACACACAAACCTAGGATGCCACCAGCTGGTCGCTGCGTCTCCCTCCAACGCAGCCAGGTGAGTGCATGCAGCTGGTGGGGCATCAGCTGCGTCTTTAGTAGTGCTGGATTGTCTGCGTATTCGTTCTCTGGGGGCCGGGATGCCAGGGACTCGTGCAGGTCACGGAAACGCTCCAGTATCAGATTCCGATCCTCCATGTGGGTTGCCATTGCTGAAAATTAAATTTGTATGAAAACTATTCTTCGGCGTGAGAAAATAATACTTAACTTTCTTAATGTCATGTTTTTCGTTGAAAATAAAAAGCAAAAGGATAATGTGATGTAAAAAAATAGTACTAGTTTATGCTATGATGCACTCAGTGCCGCGGCCGCATTTCTTACATTAGCATTAAATGCGAATAATTTACTTTATAAAAATCAATTCGGTTTCACAAGGGGTCAATAACTGATGCTGGTATTGAGTAGATTAAATATATTTTCATTGCATTTTTTTAAAGGATAAGTGTAACAAACGAGCACACAGTCCACCTGATGTTAATCGGATGCTGTGACCCATTGACATCTACATTTTTCCTCGATTAAGAATCAAAATGCAGATGCGTTGTCACCCTTAAGGACTAAGATGGAATGCCTCGATTCCAGTTAAACAGGATTTTTAATAGGTTACGGGTGACAAACGAGTCACCCATACACTCGTTTGTCACCGACACACAGAGGTAGTCCACCTGATGGTGAGTGATTGCTGTAGTCCATAGACATCTATATCTATTCTCGATTATAGACAAAATGCAGATGCGTTGTCACCCGTGAGGACTAAGAAGAAATGCCTCATTTCCAGTAAAAAGGGTCTCCGAATCTTCACACTTACCATACGAAACACAGCAGCGTTAAGCTGCTATTTTAAACTGGCATTCGGTGAAAGCGTAGTCCTTCCCTATCGAGCCGACCCATTCGTGTTAAAACTTAAAACTATACTACTGCTACAGCAGGGCTCTACCACGTAAAATGATCAAATTAATCAGGAAACTTCAATACCGTATATTGAAGTAAGAAGCTAAAAAATTCCGCTCAAGACTAAAACTGCTCGGGGCAAACGGAGCAACCAGACCAAGGCGACCCCTGCCACGCTGTCCGTGAATTTCTGCAATATCAGGGGACTTCACTCTAACCTAAACGCCGTCCACTACCATCTCGAGACGGCGAGGCCGGCTCAGCTCTTTCTGACCGAGACGCAGGTGTCCTCTCCGGCTGATGTCTCGTATCTCTCCTACCCGGGGTACAAACTGGAACACTCCTTTGTGCCTCGGGCTGGAGTTTGCGTTTACGTCAGAGAGGACATCTCTTCTCGACGCCTCGGCAGACTTGAAGGTTCGGACCTGTCCATCCTTTGGCTACGCGTAGACAGCGACGACCATCCGCGCGTCTACGGGTGCCTCTATAGGTCCCATAGTGGTAATGCCGAAACAGACCGACTCTTCGACCACGTCCAAATGGCTGCAGATTCGTTGCTACAGCAGATCCCCTCCGCAGAGATCGTGATCCTCGGCGACTTTAACGCCCATCACGCCGAATGGCTCGGTTCACGTTTAACCCATCATGCGGGGAGATCTGTTCATGATTTTGCCTTGGCATATGGTCTGACACAACTGGTTACTTCGCCTACGCGGATTCCAGATGTGGAGGATCATGCACCTTCCCTGTTGGATCTTCTGCTGACCTCTCACCCGGACGGATATCAGATTTCCGTCGACGCCCCTTTAGGCTCCTCGGACCATTGTCTTGTCCGGAGTGTGGTGCCACTCACGCTGAAATCGCGGTTGCATTCTGCAGGCTGCCGCCGTGTTTGGCACTATAGGTCAGCCGATTGGGATGGGATGCGGTCTTTCTTTGCATCCTACCCTTGGGGGCGTGTTTGCTTCTGGCCGGACGATCCCAACGTTGTTGCGGATTCTGTCGCTGATGTGGTACTTCAGGGTATGGAACTTTTTATTCCTTCCTCTGTGGTGCCCATTGGAGGCAAATCTCAGCCATGGTTTGGTCGCTCCTGTAAAATAGCATCATGCTATAAGCAGGAGTGCTACCAAGCCTGGGCTGACGCATCAGCGTCCAGGGATGTAAACACCAGCGCTCTAAAAAAGAAGTATAATTCCGCCTCTAGGTCCTTCAAAAGAGTCATTGCCAAGGCAAAGTCAGAGCACATAGGCAGAATTGGCGAGAAACTAGTTCGTCTTCCTTCTGGAACCCGTGCATTCTGGTCTCTCGCCAAGGCTGTCCAGGGGAATTTCTGTCAGCCATCTCTTCCATCTCTGCACAGGGAGGACGACTCACTGGCCCACGCCGCAAAGGAGAAAGCCGATCTTCTACGCACTTTCTTTGCGTCTAACTCGACTCTCGATGACGGGGGGAGTACGCCGCCGACCATCCCGCGGTGTGAGTGCTCCATGCCGGAAGTGCAGTTCACTCAGCGCTCGGTTCGCAAAACACTCCTCTCCCTGGACATCCACAAGTCGAGTGGGCCTGACGGAATCCCCCCAATTGTGCTGAGGACGTGTGCTTCAGAGTTGGCACCGGTTTTAACGCGTCTTTTCCGGTACTCCTACCCCCTAGGCGTAGTCCCAAAATCATGGAAGACGGCTTTCGTCCACCCGATCCCTAAAAAAGGCGACCGCTCAGACCTGTCCAACTACCGGCCTATCGCCATCACCTCCTTGTTCTCCAAAACAATGGAGTCCATTGTAAACTGCCAGCTCATGAGGTACCTTGAGGATCACCAGCTGATTAGTGACCGCCAATACGGTTTTCGGCGTGGTCAGTCAGCTGGTGATCTTCTGGTCTACCTAACTCACAGATAGGCGGAGGCAGTAGAGTCCAAGGGGGAGGCATTGGCCGTTAGTTTGGACATTGCGAAGGCCTTCGATCGGGTTTGGCACAAAGCGCTTCTTTCGAAGCTCCCTTCCTATGGGCTTCCCGAGAAATTGTGCGATTGGATCACTAGTTTTCTTGCAGATCGGAGCATCAAGGTCATTGTAGACGGTGCAAGCTCCGATTGCAAGACTATTAATGCTGGTGTTCCACAGGGCTGCGTGCTATCGCCAACGCTGTTTCTTCTGCATATCAATGATATGTTGCAGACCCGTAACATTCATTGCTATGCGGATGACAGCACTGGTGATGCTCTTTACACCGGCCGAGCCAATATTTCTCGGGAAAACGTCTCTGCGTGCCGGGACAAACTTGTGTCTGAAGTCGAGTCTCTGCTGGACAGAGTCTCGGATTGGGGACGTCTAAATCTAGTCCAGTTTAACCCCCAGAAGACACAAGTTTGCGCGTTAACCGCAAAAAAGAATCCCTTTGTCGTATCCCCTCAGTTTCAAGGCACTCCCCTTGTTGCCTCAGCCAGTATCGGAATCCTCGGCGTCGATATATCGAGTGACGTGCAGTTTCGTGGTCACTTGGAAGGGAAGGCCAAATTGGCCTCTAAAAAGCTCGGCGTGCTCAGCAGAGCGGGACGGTATTTCATGACACCGCTTGCAACTTTACAAGGCGCAGGTTCGGCCGCACATGGAATACTGTTCCCATCTCTGGGCTGGGGCTCCCCAGTACCAGCTCCTTCCACTTGACCGCATCCAGCGCAGAGCGGCTCGAATCGTCGACGACCGAGTGCTTTCCGATCGGCTCGATTCACTGGCACTGCGAAGAGATGTTGCATCCCTTTGTATTTTCTTTCGCATATACCATGGAGAGTGCTCTGAGGAATTGTTCGGATTAATCCCAGCCGCCAAATTTCGTGAACGCACTACACGGCAAACGTCCCGATACCATCCACACCATCTGGATGCTTGGCGGTCCACCACTGTACGTTTCACAAGGAGTTTTCTTCCACGTCGCCGGTGGTATACTATTCCACAGAGAGGTTGTCTCTCTGTGGAATAGTATACCACCGGCGATTTTTCCGGACCGATACGACCTGGGCACCTTCAAGAAAAGAGCTTACTCCTTTCTAAAGGGCCGGCAACGCATCTGCGATTCCCCTAGTGTTGCAGATTGATCATGGGCGGCGGTAGTCACTTAACATCAGGTGAGCCACATGCTCGTTTGCCCCCTCTTCTATAAAAAAAAGAAGCATTTCATATATATAAGTCCTTAAATTAATTATTTCATATTTAAGTAACAGAACGCAAAAAGTTGTCAATAATAGTATGAGCTCCTCCGGTAGGGCGAATGTTAGGAGATGAGTCAAACAAACGAATGATGTCATAAGACTGCCTTTATTGTATTAATAATTTGGGTTATATAATATTATTATTACACTTGTGTGTGTACTTCTATTATATTCTTACAACTACTCCTACATATACCATCCAAAAGAGAAAAAAATGTGACAATACAAGGATACTATTATTTTTAAAACATTAAAATATTTTATTTTTCTAAAAATTAGGAACACTTACATTATAAAAAATATATACATCATCATCATCATTACAGCCCTTCACAAGTTCACTGCTGAATATAGGCCTCCCCCAAGTAATGCCACAAAGCACGGTTCTGAGCCACCTACATCCATCGACTTCCTGCATATCTTACCAGGTCATCACTCCATCTAGTGGGGGATCGCCCTACACTACGCCTACCGGTACGAGGATGCCACTCGAGAACCTTTCTTCCCCATCGGTTATCGGTTCTTCGAGCTATATTGCCGGCAAATTGCCAATTCAGCTTACTAATCCGTTGGGCTATGTCGGTCACTCTGGTTTTACTGCAGATATCCTCATTTCTGAGTATATCACGCAGAGAAACTCCGAGCATAGCCTACTCCATAGCTCGCTGAGCGACCTTGAGCATCCTCACACGGCCAGCAGTGAAGGACCACGTCTCAGATCCGTAAGTCATCACTGGCAACACGCACTGGTTGTACAATCTAGATTTTAGAGATTGAGGTATACCTGATGAGAAGATATGTCGTAATTTCCCGAACGCTGCCCAGCCGTGTTGAATCCGTCGATTGACCTCTCGGTCGAAGTTGGACTTACCTAGTCAGACGATTTGTCCCAGGTAAACGTACTCGTCAACAACTTCGAGCATAGTGCTCCCAACAACTACCGGCATAGGTGTGACATGGACATTAAACATGATCTTTGTTTTGTTCATGTTCATCGTAAGACCTATCCGTTGGGAGGCACTATTGAGGTCATTGAGCATAGTGCTTAAGTCCTCCAGCGATTCTGCCATAAGCACTATATCGTCGGCAAATCGAAGGTGAGTGATGTACTCGCTATTGATGTTAATACCGTATCCTTTCCAGTCCAGTAGCTTGAAAACGTCTTCCAATGCAACGGTGAAGATTTTCAGGTTTCGAGCTCTGGTTCTGTACTCGGTTAACCATCGTAGCCCTACTGCACAAACACTTCACCACTTCGATATACCGACAGTCAACTTGGCACCGCTGAAGGGACGGTAGCACCGCCCAAATTTCGACAGAATCAAAGGCTTTCTTATAGTCCACTACGCCAGGCTAAGTAGTAGATTGTACTCTTCGGTCTTCTGTACAATCTGCCGCAGGGTATGTATGTGGTCTATGGTACTGAAACCTTTTCGGAAACCGGCTTGTTTGGGAGGCTGGAAGTCGTCGAATCTGCGTTCGAGGCGATTCGTGATAACTCTCAAAAACAGCACGTAGACGCGGCTCAGAAGGGAAATCGGTCTGTAGTTCTTCAAGAGAGCGTTGTCGCCTTTCTTAAGGAACAAGACAACCGCACTTCTGCTCCACGCCTCTGGAGTAGTGCCACCATTGAAGACGGAATTGAAGAGCTTCTGAAGGACTTCAAGTACCGTACCGTTCCACCCGCTTTCAGAAGCTTCGCTGTAATTCCATCCTCGCCTGGGGCCCCGCCGTTTTTAAGGTGCTGCAGAGCCATTCTAATCTCGCTCAGACTGACGTCCGGGATGTCATCGAAATAGTGTCGGATAAGACTTGCTCTTGGATCGTTACTCACACTTGCGTGTGGCTCTAACAATATACCCCCATGAACAATTACACAAATAAAAAATATGTACATGTAAAAAATGTGTGTATGTATTATTACGACATTTTTTTATTTATTTTTATTAAAAAACCTTATTCAGACATTCTAGGGATACTTTTTTTTAATGATTATTTAACATAGATTACTTATTACTAATATTAAGCAATAAATTGTAATCCACAGAAATAAAAATGATAAGACATTAAGACTAAGACTGAGAATAAGGCATTTAGACAAAGCATATAAAATTTGTTTTATTTATTATTGAAAAAACGATTTCGTGCGGTTTTTATGGACTAATTCATTTTTACCATTTTTCGCGTATTTCTACGTTTGGTGGCATATCTTTAACAATTTTATAAGGACTTAGGATGCTTAGTTTATTAGCTGAATCATTTTTAAGAATACTAAATCATTTACACTGTATTTTATAGACTTGGTATATTTATCAAATACAATTTTTCTCTTTTCTTTAGACTTTATCAAATTATTCCTTGCCTCTCTTTGTGACAATTGTAACCTGTACTTGAGCTCACATCGATAGTGATCGTAGTTATAAAGTGGCTCTAAATCTACAGTGAAATTAATAGGAAGTAAACATTTTTTACCAAAGACAAGTTCGTTAAGAGTGAATTTCGTCTCTGTATGAACTGTCGTATTATAGGCAAAGGACCAAAATGGTAGAGGAAAGTAACTAAATGGCTAGTGCTTTAATATGGGCTAGTAAAAAATCTCGAAAACAAATAATTAAAAGGCCTGCAAACGAATATCTCCTATTGCATTCATTAGCCCCAACACCGCAATCACTCTACCTCGTGAGAAGGCAAGAGGTTGTTGCTTCACCGCTCTTGAAAACTTTCGTAAGATGAGTAAAAACATGTATGTAGAATTATAGACCAATAACGATATTACCTACCATAGACAAAATTGTCGAAAAATATATAAGCGCACAAATCCATAGGTATTATGAAAGTAATAATATATTAACTAGCAAACAATATGGTTTCCAACCTCAAAAGAATACCTCACAACTACTTTTTGCATTCACAGACAGTTTGTACACGCATATTGACTCTAAAGAGCACATTTTAGTCGTTTTCATTGATTATATATTTTTTACGTGGTAGAGCTATGCTGCAGTTATATTAGTAGTATAGTTGTAGCACGAATGGGTCGGCTCGACCGGGGAAGGACCACGCTCTCACAGAATACCAGCGTGAAATAGTAGCTTAATGCTGCTGTATTTCGTATGGTGAGTGTAGATAACCGGAGACCCTTTTTACTGGCATTCCATCTCAGTCCTCACGGGTGACAACGCATCTGCATTTTGATTTGTAATGGAAGATAGATGTAGATGTCTATGGGCCGCAGCAACCACTTACCATCAGGTGGACTGTGTGCTCGTTTGTCAGCCTATTCTATAAAAAAAAATTATAGCAAAGCTTTTGACACGCTAAGACACAAAAAATTAATTGAAATCTTAAATGATAGCGGAAGTAGAGGAAAATTACTAGCGTGGTGTGAAAATTGTCTCCATGAAAGATCTTATCGAGTAAAAGTTGGTGATGCTCTTAGTTTCCCTGTCCAGGTAACTGATGGCACAGCACAGGGCTCAGTTCTTGGACCTTTACACTTTCTCACCTACGTAAACAATCTTTCTAATTTAATTAAACAGTGTGTGATCTATCAGTTTGCAGATGATACCTGTTTAGTAGCTACTGGGCGTAGTATACAGGAGGTACTAATGAAACTTCAAAAAGAGTTTGACACACTGACGAAGTGGTCACACGACGTCGGTTTAGTACTCAATGCTGCCAAAACTAAACTTATGTATATAAGTACCACCCACAACAGAAGTTCTTTTATACCTAAACTAATAGCGCACACACATCACTGCCTTCATATACAAAATACTAACAATTCGACACACTGTAATTGCGATGCCATAGAAATTGTAAATAAGCACACCTATCTTGGTCTAATAATTGACGATCGGCTAAACTGGAAAGAGCATGTAAATCGTGTTTGTGATATATTAAGAGGAATATTAGCGAAATTTACATTAATCAAACAAAAAATACCTTACAAAACCTCTTTAATGCTCTATAAATCCTTAGCTGAACCTGTTATACAATATGGCTTGTCAGGCTATGGTAGAACCTACAAAACATATCTAGATCGAATATACTCACTTCAGCTGCGCATTTTAAAACAAATAGTCCCTAATAATCTCAAAATTAATTTTAAAGATGATTATCGAAAACTATTTGCATTTTGTAAAATTATACCTATTCACGACAAAGTTGAACTAACATTACTAACTGAAAATTACTTTACTGAAAATTTTAAAAAGTTAGATAAGTTATTATACTCCACAAGCAGAACTGATAATCTAAAACTGCAATTACCCAGATATAATAACTTATATGGAAAAAGAACTTTAAACTATGTTATACCTAATCTAATCAATCAGTTACCTGAATCTTTGAAAGACGTCATTACACGTAAAAACATAAAATATAAACTAATTTTTTTTTATATACAATTAACTCTTACAAAATACTCGTAACACTTTAAACAACTTATAGTTCTATATTATTGGTTTACTTTACCAACATATTATCTTATTATAAATTTATAAAAATATATGTTATAATAATCCTGTGTCACGATTATTCACAGAATGTAATAAGTTCACCATGTGATTTTACGCTCATCGCCTAAGACTATTTTATATTTTTGTACCCATAAATAGTTTGTCAATTAGAAACATAACATTTAATGCACCTAATTTAAGTTGGTAATAATATTAATGTAACTTTGGTAATGTAATGTATTATAAAGTGTTAATTAGAATAATGTGTCGACAGCAATGGTGTACGGAAAAACTCTAACGAGTAAATAAATAAATAAATGTTATTTTATCAATGATAATCAATAAATAGTGTAACTATATCTTTTAATTGTAGAATATAGGTTTCATTTTATGTCTATCGGTAGATTAATTGTTAGTAATGTATGACTTGTGAAGTACAAGTGTTGAACTTGTTATTTCATTCAAGAATTTTGAACATGGGCTATGACTATGATGCTAAATATGGGCTGGCCCATATTTAGGTACTATTACTTGGGTAGTTAGAAATTTGTCTTTAAATATATTTTTTTTCTTAATGACACCGACGCAATCAAAAGAACCAAGTAAAAATTGGTATGAAGAAGAAATTGTTAAAGTTATAAAAGTGGTTCGCGATAAGACAACAAAATCATCATCCAATAATGAAAAACCACCGAATAACTATGTAATAAATAATGCTAGACAGCCCCTTTCACCTAAATCTTTGATTGCAATTCTTAATGAAAACAGTTTGATGTTCACCGAAGCATCATTCTCAAGGTCCTAGATCTGAAACAGAAAATAAATTTCAATTTGGACGTTCTACCTTAACATCCGGATGTGACACTCAAACAGAAGTATCTACTTTTAGAACTCACATGAATCTATAAATAATGGTGAAACATCATCTTCCAGAACTGATCGCAATAGCCTAGGCCTAGTATCTCCTTATGACATAAGTCCTGTACCAAAAAAAAACGGAAAGATGTCTAATTGTGGTAGAAAAGCTGCTGTGGCTTCTGTTGTAACTTCGTCATCCCATAAAATAGACCCGTTTAAAAAAATAGAAGAATATTGAAAAAATAAAAGAAAACCAAAGATAAGAAAGTCAAAGTAGAGAAAACAAAACCATAAAAAAAACAAGACAAGAAAACAACTAGTGATGATGAAGTGATTGACGGTGAAGGTGGAGAGGTTTTCCAGTTTGGTTCAGACTCTGAACCAGATATCATAATCGGAAAAGAAGCTCCTGATTCTGCAGATGCACAATGCCAGCAACTTTTTTCAGATAATTCAGGAGACTCTGGATAAAATTCTTGATGTGTGGGCTCTAGGCACATAATGGCTGTGCTGGGCCAGTATTTGACAGTTGGATTTGAGACATTTGGATCTAAAATAATTCATTTTTTCTCTTACCAAAGTTAATTATTGATCTAGATAAGCATTTATGCTCATAATCTTCTTAAAAGATAATAAAGGTGTTACCTGTTCCATATTTAGTGCCAATTTTACAATTTTGTTTAATGCTCAATTTTGATAGTGTAGCTTAGTAATAAAAACATAAGACTGTTATTTTGATCTTTCAAAATATATGTCTGAATATTATGACATTAATATAAAGTTGATTTTTAAATGGTTTTTAATTTTTGACCTTAAAACAAAATGGTAGCCCATATTCAGTACTCTACTCTCACCAATCGCTCCATGTCTCAGGGTGATTATCAATTTGAATCGAAGCAGTCGAATTTAATTGTTTTATTTGAAGCAATTTACATACCTCTAGGAATATGGATGCGATAAACCCTTTCCCTCTGTCAGTAGTTAGTACTTTTGGTACTCCATACCTAAGAATAAAGTTAGTAACAAAACTCTTTGCAACTTCGTCGTTTTTTTTTTCAGAAATTAAGGGATATGCTTCGACATACTTAGTGAGTTCGCATTGTAGCGTTAAAGCATAAGATTAATTATTATTATCAACTTCAAATGGACCTACTAGATCTGAATATATCTTTTCAAGCGCTGTGTTAGCTGTCGTTGTTATTTCTAATGGCTCTCTTACGGGTAACGAAAATTTCTGACGCTGGCATTTGTCACAACGCCTAAAAAAATTCCTTACATCATCATCTAACCGAGGTTAATAATAGTAATATTGTTGACCATCCTTCTCACACATGCTCGGCCACTACTAGGTAGGAGATGAAAATCATTTAAAATCACCGTTCTGTCATCCTTATTACAGATCGTTTTTACATTATTTATTATGTGTACGCGTGGGCCGGTCCTAATATTCATAGATTTGATTCCTTTAACTTGTTTTTTTAATAAATTCTTTATTATCACCCTTCTTTATTATACGTACTTCATTAACATTTAGTAACTTACAAAAATCATCTTATTCCCTCACAAATACGCGTCGCATCATTCGTGAGTCAGAACTCAGAACTTAGACATTTAATACAAATTTCTTTTTCTTTTCAACATAACAAAATGTTATTTTCTTCACTAATAACTCTTAATTTTCTTAATTTTTTCAAATCATCTTTAATCATACGCATTTCCACTGATTCTGCTGGCTTGACATAATTACTTACGACTTTCGGTTGATCAGGCCTCATCATCTTCAGTCTGTGGGTATCATGTCCGACGAGGAGGATTCAGGTTTATCATTTTCGCCATTTTGCTCGCGTCATGATATTAACGATGTTCTCATTTAATTCTTTTAACTCATCCGAACTCAAACAGATTCTAGATAACGCATCTACAGCTGCATTATCTGAACCCTTTACATATTCTACGTCAAAATTATATTCCTCTAATACCAAACGAAATTTCATAATCCTGCTTGACGGATCTTTCGAATATTCTTTCTGAATAGTTTGTTTCGCCCTTATTTAGAGATCTGCTAGTACAAGCTACTGGTCTTCCATTTTTATTCCACAAAACTGCTCCATTTGCTTTATTAGACGCATCGATTTTCTTTTATAAAATCAGGATAACCTAAAACTGGCGGGGACATAATACGTTTTTTGAGTATTACATAAGACTTTTGACAGTTTTCATTTCAAACGAAATTAGTATTTTTTCTACAAAATTGGTTTAATGGTTGCACGATTTCAGTAAACTTCGGTGTAAATTTTCTATAGTAATTTTTTAATGCCACAAATCTTTTAAATTCGTCGGCATTCTGCAAACAAGAAAAGTTTTTTACTGTATTCACTTTTTCAGGATCAGGTAAAATCCCTTCGCTAGATATACAGTGTCCCAAATACAATATCTCTTTTTGATCCCTCAGCCGCCAGCTAAAATGACTAACATCGCTCGCTTACATCGCGTGACGCGGCGTTGCTAAAAATAACCTAACCTTGATTTTGTCGTACATTTATTTTCAATAATTTTCATTATAAATTTCAATATAATACTTGTTTCTGTTTATTTATTATGTTATATTACCTGTTTTAGTGCTTTTACTTCATTACGAATAGATTTTAATTGTATTTTCATAGTTAGAAATGTACTTATCCAGCACAGAACGGCAGCTTGAATATCACAATTATTTTTATACATTACTCAAAATTATTTACGTAAAAAGATCAATTATATTCACACAAAACAATTTTAAACACTAATAAAACATTAAAAAAATCCAAAAACCAACACAATAACACGCCACACGGAATAGGGGTACGAAATGAACGTAGATTATAAATAAAAAAAACTACTAAAATTAACTAACTACTTTTTATTGCATTGAAGGATAGATAATTTCACATTGAGCCTATAATGCCAAACTTTTTCATAGAAATGTAGTCTGTAAATATAAGTTTTTATGGGTTAAAGTGCTGTGGGTGGGTGCGGTCTCATGAGACCGCTAGATATTTGACGGAATATGTCGCATGCGACCGCTAGGGATTTGACGGAATATAGCCGCGGTCGCATGCGACCGCTTGGGGTTTGAGAGGTTAAGAAATGTACATTTAGAAGGATTAAATTTTAGATTTACTGAACGAAGTCTTTCAAAAATATCCTGTAAGTTTTTATTGTGGCTCCAGTTGTCTACCAAAAACAATGACGTCATCAAGATAAATTAAGCATTTTTCATTATTTAGTCCTGACATTGCCAAATTCGCCATTCCCGAGAATGAACTGGGACTTGTTTTTAACCCCATTGGCATTCTCGTCATCTGGTATTGACCAGAATTGAAAGCAGTAAATTTTCGACAACTTTTATCTTAATTAACTTTGTTGTACAATTGACATAAATCTAAATGTGTAAAATATACACTTCCAGACAAAGATTCTAGGATTTCTCTAATATCAAGGAGAGGGTACTTATCGTCCTAAAAACAGTTATTTAATTTACAGTAATCCACTACTAATCGCCATTTTTTATTACCCAATTCATCAAATTTTTAGGCACCAACAATATGGGGCTAGACCAGTCGCTTTTACTGGGTTTATAATCCCTTCTTTAAGCATGTTACTAATTTGAAAATTAATTTCCTTTTTCTCATTAATTGGTAACCTATAAGGTTTTGAAAACACTGGACTAACATTTGGTTTCAAAAAAATATTGTGACTGTAAATATCTGTTGTTTGTTCAGCAAAGACTCGACTTCAGCAACAAGTTTTTCCGGTACTCGGAGACGTTTTACCGAGAAATATCGGCACGAACGGTGCACAAATCATCGTCAGTGCTATCACCTGCATAGTAATGAATTTCATTATCCTGTTTAAGTTTAGTATTAAAATTTTTTCCTTTACTTCTACTCGGTCCAATTTTAATTAAAAATGCTCTAACTTCTTTTGATTTCTCATCAAATGGTAAGTCTTCAACAGCATCCGACATTGCATCAGAACGTCCGTCAGCAATGAGTAGTGCTTTAATCGTGCCCTGCCTACTGAGTTTATTCCAAGAAAATGTAACAAACATGTCGGAGAACCAAGACTCTATACCATGGCAATCAACTCAGTGCAACATATTTTCCAATACGCTGCTGGTCCTCTTATGTTTCTCATCGTTAGGTGCATATTATCGACAAGACCTTGAGGAGAATTTTCACCTTGCTTCACTCGACACGAGACGGAAATACTTGCCTTAGCTTTAAAATATTCTACAACCGATAATGCAAAAAATAAGTATTCGTTTCTATGAAATCGATTATCATTGCCCATGTGTCGAGTCTGGAAATAATCTAAAGCAGTTATAGAAATATCTCTATTATCACCGAATCCGTTTTTCCCATGAGCGAAATGAAAGTACCAGCACAGCTCTTCCACTCCTTTTTCCCTTTCTAGGTTGATTAGTCGTGCAGTCTTTCTTTTGACATCGACAACTCTGACATTTTAAATAAGGCCGATTTCGAAATTTAACAGTGGTAAAGCCACGCGGCAGCTTTGCTGTTGCACGTATGCCGATCTTCTAGGCTCTTTCTTTGCATCCAACTCGACTCTCGATGACGGGGGGAGTACGCTATCCCGCGGTGTGAGTGCTCCATGCCGGAAGTGCAGTTCACACAGCGCTCGGTTCGCAAAGCACTCCACTCCCTGGACATCCACAAGTCGAGTGGGCCTGACGGAATCCCCCCAATTGTGCTGAGGACGTGTGCTCCAGAGTTGGCACCGGGTTTAACGCGTCTTTTCCGATACTCCTACTCCCTAGGCGTAGTTCCAAAATCATGGAAGACGGCTTTCGTCCATCCAATCTCTAAAATAGGCGACCGCTCAGACCCGTCCAACTACCGGCCTATCGCCATTACCTCCTTGTTCTCCAAAACAATGGAGTCCATTGTAAACTGCCAGCTCATGAGGTACCTTGAGGATCACGAGCTGATTAGTGACCGCCAATACGGTTTTCGCCGTGGTCGGTCAGCTGGTGATCTTCTGGTCTACCTAACACACAGATGGGTGAGTTAAGTAGACCGTTTCCTATGGGCTTCCCGAGAAATTGTGAGATTGGATCACCAGCTTCCTTGCAGATCGGGGCATCAAGGTCGTTGTAGACGGTGCAAGCTCCGATTGCACCGTCCTATTAACCGTCCTATTAACCGTGCTTATTAATGCTAGTATTCCACAAGGATGAGTGCTATCGCCAACGCTGTTTCTTCTGCATATCAATGATAAGTTGCAAACCCGTAACATTCATTGCTATGCAGGTGACAGCACTGGTGATGCTTTACACTGGCCGAGACAATATTTCTCGGGAAATCGTCTCCGAGTGCCGGGACAAACTTGTGAATGAAGTCGAGTCTTTGCTGAACAGACTCCCGGATGGGGGCGACTAAATCTAGTCCAGTTTAAACCCCAGAAGACACAAGTTTGCGCGTTAACCGCTATAAAGAACCCTTTTGTTGTATCTTCTCAGTTTCATGGCACTCCCCTTGTTGCCTCAGCCAGTATCGGAATCCTCGGTGTCAACATATCGAGTGACGTGCAGTTTCGTAGTCACTTGGAAGAGAAGGCCAAATTGGCCTCTAAAACGTTTGGCGTGCTCAGCAAAGCGGGACAGTATTTCATGCCGGAACACCGCCTGCAACTTTACAAGGCGCAGGTTCGGCCGCACATGGAATACTGTTCCCATCTCTGGGTTGGGGCTTCCCAGTACCAGCTCCTTCCACTTGACCGCATCCAGAGCAGAGCGGCTCGAATCGTCGACGACCGAGTGCTTTCCGATCGGCTCGATTCACTGGCACTGCGAAGAGATGTTGCATCTCTTTGCATTTTCTTTCGCATATACCATGGAGAGTGCTCTGAGGAATTGTTCGGATTAATCCCAGCCGCCAAATTTCGTGAACGCACTACGCGGCAAACGTCCCGATACCATCCACACCATTTGGATGCTTGGCGGTCCACCACTATACGTTACAAGAGGAGTATTTTCCGCGTACAACCTCTCTGTGGAATAGTTTACCACCAGCGATTTTCCCGGACCGATACGACCTGGGGACCTTCAAGAAAAGAGCTTAATCCTTTCTAAAGGGCCGGCAACGCACCTGCACTTCCCCTGGTGTACTGGCTTGCTTTCCTTACTTTTCTATTGCATCCTTCTTTCCAATTAACCGCACAACAAACTTATGGCGCCATCTGTTGGCCCACAACAAAAGCGTCGGTAAAAGAAGTCGACGCGATCGATACCCACATGTAATCGAGACTCAAGACGAACTGCATCGGTAATGGCTGTTCTTGTCTAATACTTCCAATGTGAAAATCAATGTAAATAGCGTTAGTGAGTGTGCCGGGTCGACCCAGATGTGTGCATAGACTATATAATCACGTAGGAGTGTGGTCAAGGAAGACTGAAGCCTTCCACATCCGAAGATATCGTTGAAGCCAAGTTGGAGTTGATCGCCGCTGCCGCTAACCGTGAGTTTACCTATTTCATTTACCCTTCCTGGTGGGCCAGACTAATTTTCTCTCACTGTAGGTAAATTAAGTAGCAATTCCAAAATATGTTTCTAATTACTTTTATTTCAAGTAAGAAGTGTCGCGATTACTACAAAATAGTTCAATCCGCGCATTTTTTCTATTCTAACTTTATTCATAGTGGTCCTTCGAGCCGGATGTTCTATGGTATTTTGGGTTCAATTCATTCGAAAACTCCAAAATTACAGTTCATAGCAATTCAAATTAAAAAATAAAAACTTTTACAAATAAAACTTAAGTAAAGTACTTATTTCATTGTCTTAATTTGAACGATATAATAAGAAGCAACTTACTGAATTTATTTGATATAATTTAAAAATAGGCAGAATTATTCTCAGATATTGATTACATGAATTATAATTCATTTTGTAGTAACTAAACAGGAGGTAGTAGGTTAAAAATTTTACACCACATATTCAATACTGATCGTTGTTTCAATAGGCGTGGCACAATATATATCTACCTATTAATAGCGACATTATTGGTTGGTTAAAAAATTAGGTTTGTTTTAAATTTACGGTTTTATTATTTATAACTTCAAACATAATGACAGATAAAACAAAGTCGAACGCTAGTGAATTTGAGAGACAACTCAAGTTGCTTACTATTCAAAGAGAATATGCATTTCGAGAAATTCAAATAATATATGATTTATCGAAGAATATCCAAACGGATACAACTTCTACGTCTCAATTCGAGGCTAGGTTTAAGCGTATTGATTTAGTGCGTAAAGAATTCTTGGATTATACGAATCAAATAAACGAGTTAAAGTTAAAATTAAAGCCGGACGATATTATTGATATGAAGCCCGTGATTGCCTTTGACGACATGTACTACGCCGTCGATGCCGCCAGGGCTGCTCTAAGCGAGGGTCGCACTCGAGCCGACGCGCAATGCGATCCGGACCCGAGTTTGACTTCCGGATTATCATATCATAGTATGAAACCATACGCGCAAGCACGTTTACCAAAACTCGAATTACCGAAATTTGATGGAAACATTGAACATTGGCAAACTTTCTTCGATACATTTTCCACACTTGTACATGAAAACAATAATATAAGGTCAATCGAAAAGTTTCATTATTTGTTGACGTGTCTCTCGGGCTCGGCGCTGTCAATCGCGAAAGGAGTGCCGGTTACCTCTGACAACTACCAAATTGTTTTTGAAGCTCTTATCGAGCGGTTCCAAAATAAACGAATTTTGGCCGCAACGTACTTGAATAAAATTTGTAGCTTTATTCCTTTGAAGTCTGGTAACTATTCCGATTTACGTAACTTAACTAATATGTTGAATGAAACCGTTAATGCCCTGAAAGCTATGAAAATTAAGAACCTAGATGAGTTTATTTTATTTTATTTAGCTGCACGTGTTTTAGATTCTGATACGCGTAAACGTTTCGAGATGCAAAACGGGGAGCAAATTCCTACCTTTTCTGATTTATTAATTTTTTTACAAAGTTATGTTAAAGTGCTAGAAGTTAGTCAACCGGGTAATTTTTCCGACTCTGTTTTTCAATCAGGACAGTTGCATAAAAATTCTGTGCGTGCCACTGGAACACGAAATAGTCATAATAATAAACAATATCACAAAACTACATCATTGCCTTCGAACACTGCTATAGGTCCAAATGCTGCAAATAAAACAGCTGATTGTCTGTGTTGCGGGGCGGCACATGCGCTTTTCAAATGTCCGAAGTTTCAAGAACTTGATATTTCTGAAAGATATGGCTTAGTGTCTAATAAAAATGTTTGCATGAATTGTTTACGTTTAAATCATAATGCCAATAAATGTTTTTCGAAAAATACATGCTCAACTTGTGGTGAGCGTCACCATTCGTTGCTCCACGATGGCACCGCCATTGTTGCTGTTCCGTGTTGCTCCACTGGCAGGACTATCGATAAAACAGCAGCTACGGCTGACGACTTAACCGCGACTGCGAGCTCCGTGACTACCAGCGCTCACGTTGGTCACAGTCGTGCTCTCGTTCTACTCGGCACATGTGTAGTGCGCGTGCGCGGTTGTGGTGCTCCCGCTCAGTATACTACTGCCCGCGCACTTATTGACAGTGGAGCTCAGGATAGTTTTATGACGTTATCACTCGCTCAACGTTTAGGGTTGCCCATTCGTCGCTGCAATTTAGCTGTAGCAGGCTTAGGAAAAAATGTAGTGCATCAAATTAAGGGTGAAACTTCATGCGTGGTAATGCCAACGGATTCTGATTGTCCAAACTTCACTATTAATGCTATAATAATGAATACCATAAGAAGTAAAATGCCTGTCGTAGAAGTACCTTCTGGGGTTCGTGCAAATTTCAAACATCTAGTTCTAGCAGACAAACAGTTCGACAAACCCACTAATATAGACTTGTTGCTGGGCGCAGAACTATTCCATAAAATTTATGATGGCCAACGCCTAGAAATAGGTCCTGGTTTACCAGTCGCTCTACACAGTATCTTTGGTTGGGTGCTCACTGGCAAAATTAATTACAGCTCTCATTCTCCACCTATGGTGTCTTCCCTCGTTTCTTCCACGCGGCTTTTGAATGACGTGGTCAAGCGTTTTTGGGAGGTCGAAGAACCACCGAAAACATTTATAGCGAACCCCGAAGAGGTAAAATGTGAGGAACTATACTCCACTCTTGTGTCACGTAAACCTGACGGTCGTTACGTCGTCCCTTTGTTACTGAGGAAACCTTGCGATGATCTGGGTGAATCTTTCGATATGGCAAAATCACGCTTATTCAAACTCGAAAAGCGACTTGAGCGCAATGTAGAATTAAAAAAGGACTATTCTGATTTTATGATGGAATATTCAGATCTGGGGCATATGCAACCCGCAGACGTAGGATCAGGCAAATTTGTAATTCCGCATCAGTGTGTACTCCGCCCTCAGAGTACTACGACAAAACTACGTGTCGTTTTTGATGCAAGCGCCAAAACGACGAACGGAAAATCATTAAATGATATCGTATACACTGGTCCTAAGCTACAAAACGACATTGTTGATACACTAACAAAATTTCGCCTTCACGCAATCGTGTTCACCTCCGATATTTCGAAAATGTATCGCAATATAGATTTACGTCCGGAAGACCGAGGGTGGCAACACGTGTTGTGGAGAAATTCTCCAGCTGATCCCGTGCGTGAATTCGAATTAAATACAGTGACGTTTCCTCAAGCAGCTGACGTTTTACTTCATGACACTTTTATGGACGACATTACGACGGGAGCGCCATCTTTAAAACAAGCACTTGAGCTGAAAAATGAACTTATTAAACTACTGAGCTGTGCTCAATTTGATCTGCGTAAATGGAGTAGTAATTCGGCCGAATTTATTGCAGCTCTACCGTCCGAACATTGTCAAATACCCAGGGTCTTTTGTGATGAAAATCACGACCACATCCTTAAAATTCTGGGTATCCAGTGGGACCCCGTAGAAGACTTCTTTACGTATTCGTTTTCAGAGTTCAATTCCAATTTAACAAAGCGTGCAATATTATCAAATATCGCTCGCATCTATGACCCAATTGGTTGGCTAACTCCTGTCATTCTAATAGCCAAACTATTGCTTCAAGATATGTGGCGCCTTCAGCTGAGTTGGGATGAACCCGTTCCACCTGAGGTCGCTCACCAATGGCACAACTTTATCTCTGAAATTCAACTTGTTAAACAGATTAAACTGACTCGTAGAATTACATATGATGACGCCGAAAGTTATCAATTGATTGGGTTTTGTGATGGCTCTTCAAAGGCATATGGATGTTGTGTGTACTTAAGGACAGTTCGTGCCAACCATTTTAGAACGCATCTGCTGATTGCAAAATCCAAAGTCGCACCCCTAAAACCATTAACGGTTAACCGTCTAGAACTTTGCGGTGCTGTACTTTTAGGACGAGTTCTTAAGCACATGCAAAAATTGCTGCGAGATAAAATCCCTGTCAGTAAAGTGATTGCCTTTACTGACAGTAGCACAGTTCTAGCATGGTTACATACGGAACCTCATAAACTAAAGACTTTCGTTTCCCATCGTGTTGCGAAAATCATCGACGATGTATCCTTGGATAGCTGGCTACACGTATCGACATATGATAATCCTGCCGATCATTGCAGTCGAGGTCTCAGTGGTTCACAACTGGCGACATGTTGTATGTGGTGGTCAGGTCCAAGTTGGCTCGCTAACGATTCCTCCACTTGGTCAATAAAGTTCAAATGGGAATCACAAGCTTCCGTACCCGAGTTGCGCTCTACTGCTCATGTGTCTCAAACGGATAACGGCTCTACTGAGCTTGATTTTATTAGTGGACTCTTAGATCGCTACTCCACGCTATCCCGCGTTCAGCGTGTGCTAGCTTGGTGTTTGCGGGCTGTAGCAGCGTTCAAACGAAACTATAAAACTAAGAGTTTCTTGAGTGTATCAGAGCTGGAGCAGTCTATCGTCTATATGGTTCGACATGAACAAAAACTTCATCTTACAGAGAAAATCAAAGCCACCAAAGTCGTTAAAAAACTGAATCCCTTTATTGATGATGAGGGATTGCTGCGAGTGGGGGGCCGTCTAGAGCAATCTAATCTACCCGCAACCGTAAAACATCCCGTACTGTTGCCAAAGGCGTCCCGCTTATCTTTGCTTATTATAGATTACTTTCATGTTAATTATTTACACTGCGGTCCTCGTACTCTTCAATCGATTATTCAGCGAAGATATTGGATACTTGGGATTCGTAACTTAATTCGGTCGCGTTTATCCAAATGTATTGCATGTTTTAGGGTAAAACCCGTTGCTTGCCAACCTTTAATGGGAAATCTTCCGTCGCCTAGAGTACAATCAACGCGATGTTTCCAAAATGTGGGAATTGACTTCGCCGGTCCATTCATAGTGAAGGAAAGTCGTAGACGAAACGCTCGTACGTACAAGGCCTACGTGTGTGTATTCGTTTGCCTTGCAGTAAAGGCTATCCATCTTGAGGCAGTAACCGAGCTATCGACTTCTGCCTTTCTGGCAGCGTTAGATCGCTTCGTATCTCGTCGTGGCCTTTGTACCTTCATAGTAACCGACTGCGGCACTAACTTTATTGGTGCCCGGCGCTACCTTAACGAACTACAACAAATGGTTTATAAGAACAATGATTCGATTGAGTCTAGTCTTGCGAAACGAAATATTGTCTGGCGACTGAACCCTCCTACCGGGAGTAATTTTGGTGGCATATTTGAGAGCGGTGTAAAATCAATGAAGTTCCACTTAAAACGCGTTATAGGGTCACAAGTGTTGACATTCGAGGAGCTAATAACGATCCTTACTAAAGTCGAAGCCGTACTTAACTCGCGACCATTGTGCTGTCTATCCCCGGATCCTAATGAGGTCGATATTCTTACACCTGGACATTTTTTGGCCCACGGTCCTCTTATATCGTTACCAGAACCTGAACTCTCTAATGAATATGTTTCCCCTCGGGCCCGCTGGCAGATGTTGCAAAAAATTACACAGTCTTTTTGGCATATTTGGCAACGCGATTATCTCCATACCTTACAGCAACGCGCTAAATGGTTTCGAGAACAACCGAATGTTCACGTCGGAGATATTGTATTAATTGTCGATAGCAATTTACCACCACTAGAGTGGCGTTCAGGTAGAGTTCAAGACGTGCATCCCGGCAAAGACGGTGTAGTGCGTGTGGTCACCCTACGCACTACTAATGGACTCCTTAAGAGACCAGTGAATAAACTGTGTCCTCTACCATTAAATCAATAATATACCAATACTTGTAAATTTTTTTCTCATAATTAATATTATAGCCTTTTGTTATTTAGCTGGTAGATTTAGTTGTTAAATTATGTTGCCTTATATACCATTCCAATAGGTATGCAACTAAAATTTAATTGTGAATACTATAGTAAGTTAGGTACATATTATTCTAAGCTAGCTTCTATTTTTTAGTATTTAATTTTATAGTGAGAACTGCTATTGATTATTTACTCATGAAATCTGAAACGATTTCAAATGGGGGGAATTATGTACTGGCTTGCTTTCCTTACTTTTCTATTGCATCCTTCTTTCCAATTAACCGCACAACAAACTTATGGCGCCATCTGTTGGCCCACAACAAAAGCGTCGGTAAAAGAAGTCGACGCGATCGATACCCACATGTAATCGAGACTCAAGACGAACTGCATCGGTAATGGCTGTTCTTGTCTAATACTTCCAATGTGAAAATCAATGTAAATAGCGTTAGTGAGTGTGCCGGGTCGACCCAGATGTGTGCATAGACTATATAATCACGTAGGAGTGTGGTCAAGGAAGACTGAAGCCTTCCACATCCGAAGATATCGTTGAAGCGAAGTTGGAGTTGATCGCCGCTGCCGCTAACCGTGAGTTTACCTATTTCATTTACCCTTCCTGGTGGGCCAGACTAATTTTCTCTCACTGTAGGTAAATTAAGTAGCAATTCCAAAATATGTTTCTAATTACTTTTATTTCAAGTAAGAAGTGTCGCGATTACTACAAAATAGTTCAATCCGCGCATTTTTTCTATTCTAACTTTATTCACCTGGTGTTGCGGTTGATCATGGGCGGCGGTAGTCACTTAACATCAGGTGAGCCGCATTCTCGTTTGCCCCCTCTTCTATAAAAAAAATCTCTCATAAAAATAATATGATCGTAAATAGGACTAAAATCAGCAAGGATTTTCTCGAGCGTATCAAAATAATCTATGTGCATTTGAGGGCTGTAAAATACCGCCAGCAGCATTTTTATATTACTGAGAGTTATTTCTATAAAGAGATATTCAGCAGTTTGAGAGTAAGTAGGAGAGGCACATATAGTCATAAAATATATCAGAACGGAATTATATAGCTATCCCACCACAACATTTTCCTACACGGACATTACGAATGAAGACAACACCAGGTAAGGCAAACTGTGTAGAAGGGAGTGATGACTTCAGAAATGACTCAGAAATTAGTAAAGCATCGAGATGTACACTGTTTATGGATGCTAGAAGATCAGGCGAGGTACACTCTGGATGTTAATTTGTGCAACATTAAAATTGTTAGGAAATTTAGAGCACAGGGATGAAATCTGGTCATACAAGGTTAACTCAATGTCCGCACTTATAAAACTACTTGCAGGTAAAGAGCATGAGAAGAAACTGTCATCAAAAACATCGAGATTATCCATTTAGCAAATAAATTAAGATAACATAATAATGTATAGTCATATAAAAATAATACAATTAAAAAATGTATAAATATATGTATATATAATATATATGTCATCATCAACATCATTACAGCCGTTCACAAGTCTACTGCTGAACATAGGCCTCCCCCAAGGTATGCCACAAAGCACGGTCCTGAGACACCTGCATAAATCGACTTCCTGCATGTCTTACCAGGTCATGACTCCATCTAGTGGGGGATTCCCATACACTTCGCCTACCGGTACGAGGCTACCACTCGAGAACCTTTTTTTCCCAACGGTTATCGGTTTTTCATACTTATGATATATATACTGTTACGCCGCACTCAAATCAGCGCCATCTAGTATCAGGAGCGAGAGCGGGGGGAGCTTTGCAGAGAATGACATCGCCGATCTCTCGACCAACAGCGCCACCCGAGGAACTAAGTTTCTAGAAAATCTATACTCGAGCTCTCGGTACCTTACGCGTGTTTACTTGAACATTCCGGATGTTTTGCTGATTTGAATAAATAGGTGGCGTAAGATGCGATAGAGACAGAGTTTAACTCGGCGACACAAGCGAAGCTTCGGAGTGGAATTAAGTGGATTAGTGTGTTTAATTATTAGTGTTTTAACTTTAATTTGTGTAAAGTAAACTAAAGTGTTAATTTCGGTAATTTTATCGGCAATTTTTATTGTCACGAACCCTAAGCTCGTAACAATTGGTGTCAGAAGTGGGATAAAATAATGCCGATTTTACCTAAGGAGGAAACGGAGGGTGTCCGTACCCGAAGTCAACGCCAGCAGGAGACGGACCAGAGGAGATTTGGTGGTGCAACGCCGCAGATGTCTGAGGGCCAGCCGCCGGCCACGGAAGCCGGTCCGTCAGCAGCTTCTACGTCTGTGGCACCTGACTTAGGTGCTCTGATGGTGATGCTGCAGGAGCAGGCTCGCCGACAGGAGGAGCAGGCTCGCCGACAGGAGGAGCAGGCTCGCCGACAGGAGGAGCAGGCCCGTCAGTTGAAAGAGCAGCTGCAGAACGGACAAGAGGAACAGGCCCGCCGGCAGGAGGAACAGGCCCGCCGGCAGGAGGAACAGGCCCGTCAGCTGGCGGAACAGGCTCGTCGGTCGGAAGAGCAGATGCTCCTCATGAAGGACCTTCACGCTACCTTTGGGAAAGAGATAAGGCAGGTGAAGGATAGGGTTGCTCAACACGACAACCGCCTGTCGGAAGCTGAAACCCGAATCGAAGAACATGAAACCCGAATCAACCATGTGAACAATCGGGTTGACAACGTGATGGCTGACGTGAAGAAAACGCTAAACGACCTCAAACTTGGGGATGGAACTACAGCTCCCGTAGTAGCTGCAGCACCTTCGCTACGTGGATTCAAAGTGCCGCCGTTCGACGGGACCTCTTCCTGGTCGGCCTACAAAATCCAGTTCGAGGCCGTCATGGAGGCGAACGGCTGG
The DNA here is from genome assembly GCA_036936625.1 of Parnassius smintheus behrii. Taxonomy (NCBI): domain Eukaryota; kingdom Metazoa; phylum Arthropoda; class Insecta; order Lepidoptera; family Papilionidae; genus Parnassius; species Parnassius smintheus. The sequence continues at coordinate 10,079,918 of JAUPFT010000016.1, read as the reverse complement.
AATAAAAGCCAAGCCATGACTGCACTCACCCTAGGCCTGCGCGACCAAGCCTTAACTGTGTTGGAAGCTCTCGGTAAGAAAGTGACCTATGAGCAGCTTCTTGAGGCCTTGGAGGCGAGATATGGTGACGCTCACCTGGAACACGTCTTTCGCGCGCAGCTTAAAGATCGCGTGCAACGCAGCAACGAAAACCTGCAGCAGTGGGCCCTTGAGGTGGAGAAGATGGTTCGTAAAGCATACCAGTCTGTACCTGCGCTCATTGGAGGGAACCTGGTGCAAACATTCATCGACGGCATCCGCGACCTGGAAGTCAGAGCTGCTGTGAGGCTCGGGCACCACGAGACGCTTAAGGACGCCTTGGCCCATGCACTGGAGGTAGAAGCCGTGCGGCAGGATCATCGTTCCCATCGCGTCAGGGAGGTTGCAGCAGCTACAGTTCGCGACCGCAACAAAGGATACAGCCCAAGGTGCTATGGCTGTGGGGAAAAGGGCCATCTTCGATCCAGCTGCCCTAAGCGAACCCTAGAAAGGGAAGGTGAACGATATCAGGAGGGTAGTGCAGCTAACGGCACTGCCTGGCGGCGACAGGATCATCGTTCACCTCACGCTAGGGAGGTTGCAGCAGTTACGGTTCGCGACCACAATAAAGGATACAGCCCTAGGTGCTATGGCTGTGGGAAAAGGGGCCATCTTCGGTCCAGCTGCCCTAAGCACACCCTAGGAAGGGAAGGTGAACGGTCTCAGAAAGGAAGTGCGGCTAACAGCACCGCCCAGCAGCAGCAGGAATACGACTTTGAGATCGAACATCGCAGCGAGAAATCTCCTGGCAACGCAGATGCATTGTCAAGAAGACCTTGTCCTGAAGATGGTAACCATTGTAGTAGGCAAGGTAAGGAAGTGGTATCCGTGAGGATGCTCAGGACAGACCACCTCAGTAACGGGTGGAAGGACAGCCTACGACGTGCACAGCAGGAAGATCCAGACATCAAGCCGATTCTGGGATGGATGAAGGCCCGTGCTACCAAGCCTAAGTGGAGGGACGTCTCAGCGATGAGTTCAACCACGAAAAGCTATTGGGCCCAATGGGACAGCTTGCTGCTTCAGGACGGAGTCCTGTGCCGTAAATGGGACAATGGTCGAGGAGACAGCTGTCGTTTGCAATTGGTTGTCCCTAAAGCTAAAGTGCCGAATGTTTTACAGCTGTGCCATAATGGTCGTTCAAGAGTCCATCTGGGAGTTAAACGAACTCTACTGAAGGTCCGAGAACAGTTCTACTGGGTCCATTATCGTGACGATGTGGAGGATTGGTGTCGTACATGTACAAGTTGTGTGGCTGCGAGGGGACCTCAGACACGGAGTAGAGGAGCATCGAAATTGTACAATGTTGGTGCACCACGGGATAGGACATCCCTTGACATTGCGGAGCCGTTACGGCAAGGCGCAGGAGGGACTCCTAAGATCGTCCATGCGGATCGCTTGGCGCGTTATTGTGGGGCCGATGATGCTCGGGACGAGCATGTCTTAGGAGGGGGCAGTGTTACGCCGCGCTCAAATCAGCGCCATCTAGTATCAGGAGCGAGAGCGGGGGGAGCTTTGCAGAGAATGACATCGCCGATCTCTCGACCAACAGCGCCACCCGAGGAACTAAGTTTCTAGAAAATCTATACTCGAGCTCTCGGTACCTTACGCGTGTTTACTTGAACATTCCGGATGTTTTGCTGATTTGAATAAATAGGTGGCGTAAGATGCGATAGAGACAGAGTTTAACTCGGCGACACAAGCGAAGCTTCGGAGTGGAATTAAGTGGATTAGTGTGTTTAATTATTAGTGTTTTAACTTTAATTTGTGTAAAGTAAACTAAAGTGTTAATTTCGGTAATTTTATCGGCAATTTTTATTGTCACGAACCCTAAGCTCGTAACAATACTATATAATATATATCATATTACATATGGCCAGCCCATTGCCACTTCAGCTTACTAATCCGTTGGGCTATGTCGGTCACTCTGGTTCTACTGCGGATATCCCCATTTCTAAGTTTATCACGCAGAAAAATCCCGAGCATAGCCCTCTCCATAGCTCGCTGAGCGACTTTGAGCGTCCTCATACGGCCAGCAGTGAAGGACCACGTCTCGGTTCCGTAGGTCATCACTGGCAGCACGCACTGGTTATACAACTAAGTTTTCAGGTTTTAAGGTATACCTGACGAGAAGATGTGTCGTAATTTCGCGAACGCTGCCCAACCGAGTTGAATCCGTCGATTGACCTCTCGGTCAAACATGGACTTACCTAGTCGGACTATTTGTTCCAGGTAAACGTACTCGTCAACAACTTCGAGCTTTGTGCTCCCAACAACTACTGGCATAGGTGTGACATGGACATTAAACATGATCTTTGTTTTGTCCATGTTCATCTTAAGACCGTATCTATCCGTTGGGAGGCACTATTGAGGTCATTGAGCATAGTGCTTAAGTCCTCCAGCAATTCTGCCGTAAGGACTATATCGTCGACAAATCAAAGGTGAGTGATATACACGCCATTAATGTTAATACCGTATCCTTTCCAGTCCAGTAGCTTGAAAATGTCTTCCAATGCAGCGGTGAAGTTTCGGGGATATGACGTCAACCTGTCTTACACCTCTCTGCAGTTATATAGGTTTCGTACTCTGGTTCTGTACTCGGATAGCCATCTTAGCCCTACTGTACAAACACTTCAGCACTTCGTTACACCGACAGTCAACTTGGCACCACTGAAGAGACTGTAGCACGTCCCAAATTTCGACGGAATCAAAGGCTTTCCATAGTCCACATATGCCAGGCAAAGTGGCAGATTGTACTCTTCGGCCATCTGTACAATCTGCCGCAGGGTATTTATGTGGTCTACGGGCTGGAAGTCATCGAGTCTGCGCGTGCGAGACGATTCGTAATGACTCTCAAAAACAGCACGTAGACGCGGCTTGGAAGGGATTTAGTCTGTCGTTCTTCAGGAGGGCGTTGTCACCTTTCTTGAAGAACAAGACCACCGCACTTCTGCTCCACGCCTCTTGAGTAGTGCCTCAATGAAGGACGGAATTAAAGAGCTTCTGAAGGAGTTCAAGTACCGGTTTTCTACTCGCTTTCAGAAGCTCCGCTGTAATTCCATCCTCGCCCGGGGACCTGCCGTTTTTAAGGTGCTGGAGAGCCATTCTAATCTCGATCATACTAACATCCGGGATATTATCGGAATAGTGTCGGACAAGACTTGCTCTTGGATCGTTACTCACACTTGCGTGTGGCTCCAACGATGATGTGTACAGCTGCCCATAGAACCTCTCAATCTCACTCAGACACTAGGTTCCATTGCCCTACTCCAAATTTACCTTTCTTCGGTTCACCGCTTTCTCTTGTGCCTAGTTTTGCGTTGAAGTCTCCCATCAACACCGTGTAGTGGGTTTTAGAGGAATGCGTGGCTCTAGAAATATCCTCATGCATTTTCTCCACCTCCTCATCGGGATGTTCCGAGGTTGGTGCGTTAACTTGTATGAACTTCAGCGAATACCGACTGGTGATTCTGACAATCTTTACAAAGTTCTTGACGAGAGACTTGTGGACGTTAAGTCCGACACTTTCTTTTGAAGGATGGTCGCCCTCCCGGTGAAAGAACAAGTTGCCGGACTCAAAGATTACCGTGTCCTCCCCCTCTCTTCGGACCAAGGATAATACAATAATATGCCAGCGCAACTTGTCTACCTCTTCTTCCAACTCCAGTATCTTCTCGTCAGTCCTCAGGGTGCGTGAGTTATATGGCGCCAGGTTAAGTCGTCGTATGTGGCAACTGAACCTCCACCGGAGATTCTTAGCACTGTTACCGTGGTCGCCACCGTAGCCAGGAATAGCGGAGCCGCCGGGGACTGGGGGCCGTTTGTTTGTGTCTTTACTCATGGGGGGATATTTGCCATAGTTGCCACGTTTGGCGAGCGGGTTGGCAATCGCAGTTTTTATTATATTATTGTTGTTATTAGGAAGATGCTGCTGTCCATCTCCTGCCTGTTTTCCTCTGTCGCCTCTTACGACACCCAAGGGAAGATATGGGGTAGTGGATATTCTCAACCGCCACAACACGGCACGGCAATTGTTAAATTGATATTTATAAATACATGCATATATTTTTAAATATCAATTTAACAATTACTTAATTTAAAATAAAATAAAAGGAAAGGGGAAAAATTAAAAAATAATTCTGAAATAACCAATCACAGAAGCGTTACGAAAACTACTGAAAAATTTTATATCGTATGAGAGTATTATTGATACATAAGATCCGATTAAAAAGAAGGCAAGATATTAGTGCATTAATAACAACGATGGTAAGTTTAAAATGTTATGATATGAACCTATCTTATAATTATGTACCTATTTAAACTTCCTTGAGAGATTAATAAAAATATTGAAAAACACTATATGGTATTACATATGCCTTGTTGGTCTAGTGGTTGTAGTAGTGCGGCTGCTGATCATGATGTCCTGGGTTCGAAACCCGGTTCGGACCAAAAAATTAATTATTCGGTTTTTCCGTCAAGAAATTCTCAGTAGCTGCCCGGAGTCTGGAAGTTGGCGGTGTCTAACGAAAAGCACGTAAAGCCGTTGGTCCTGCGCCAGATCTCTCTCCGGTCGTGTCGGTTTAACGACCCATCGGATTATGAGAGTGAGGGAATAGAGGGTGAACCTGTGCTTGGCGCGTACACTTGGGCACTATAACCCTATTCTGCGCCGTTGGCTAGCCTCCGTTGAGGCAGGCCGCTGTGGCTGAATTTCGGTCTGGAGGTATTATTGGAGGTATACATTTTCCCAAGCTATAACCATGGAATAGCCATCTCAAAGCTGACAAGCATCAGTGTGAATCACGGACTAGTATGATGCTTACGCATATATGAATGTTAAAATTGACATTTTGATAACTACTGTGTGTTACTAAATACTTATCTTATTATCAAAGTACCAGCTGTAAAAATATATCATTATACAAAAATATAAAGAAATTATAAAACAGTATTACAAAGTGGTTATAATGCGGCTAATAAAAAAATTATTTTGATATGTAGCTATATTTTTTTAAAGAAAACAACGAAACTAGGGATCAGTTGCGGCGACGAGCCTTCCGTGGGGCATGATGCCCCGTGCGCGCAATATGCTAAAGGGGCTATAGTAAGTCAGCTCATATTCTAATTTCACCTCCTTCCCCGCGCGTCATATGCAATGTACCGACATGTTTGTAATCACGAATACTGTAAGTAGATAGGTAGTTAGATACTTATTTCATTGGGTTTATCACTTTTATGCCTGTTTCTTTACGCCAACCCAGTCTCTTCTTATTTTTATAATTCGATAAAAATAAGAAGCGATAGACGATAATATTTCTATGTATACAATCAATATATATATATATATATATATATATATATATATATATATATATATATATATATATATATATATTATATTCTGATTGTAACCGACACAGCTTTCCCCTTCGAAAGCCGATCCGATGTTTTTATAACATTTTAGTTTTATGCACTCTTCCTCCACATAAACTTTGACTATGCCAAATCTTACACTATCCCGTGCGCGCAATATGCTTAAGAGGCTATTGTAAACCAGTTCAAATTCTACTTTCGCCCCCTTCCCCGCGCGTCATATGCAATGTACCGACATGCTTGTAATCACTAATACTGTAAGTGGATAGGTAGTTAGATACTTATTTCATTAGGTGTATCATTTTTATGTCTGTTTTTTTTACGCCAACCCAATCTTCTTATTTTTATAATACGATAAAAATAAAAAACGATAGACGATAATATGTGTACGTATATAATCAGAATATATATTTTATATTCTGATTGTAACCGACACAGCTTTCCCCATCTGAGACTGATGGAGACTGATCGGGTGGCAGGAAACAATAATTAGTAATTTCTTTTTACAGTGAAAATAATGGTAATTAATAAAAACATAAGCCCTGTTTTATAGTTAGTTCAGTTTCATGATCTAATTTAAAGTATTTTAGGAATATCAGTAGTTCATTGTTCAGTTTGGAGGTAACTTTGGATTTTTTTTCTATCAAGAAAATTTTACGGAATCGTGTTTTCATCTAACATAGTACTTGACATTATTCCTCAACTTTACATATATTTATTTCAAAATTAATGCTGCAAGTTTTCGGCATAACGAAGGATCTTGCTAAGCAATTTGAGGTAGTATTTTTACTATTTCTCCTTAAAAAGGTGAACAAATTTTTCACTTCACGTATTATTGTGTAGATAACTAAACTATTTTTAATATAAAAGATTGATACATACCTCGTTCGCCCGACGTACTAGGCCGTACTGCGTTAGTGGCCTTTTGTATGTTATCCCAGGAAGGCCCCTTATTTTCATCTCGCCCATCTCGAGCGATGTCTTTGGTCATTGAAATATCTGTGTAAATTTAAAATTGTGCATAAAATACTAAGGTCAAACAATAAGAAGGATATATGCCGTGAAGTAGCAGCAGAAAAGAGTGGACGTTCTTCTACCCTTAGCATACCGTGGGTGTCGTAAAAAGAGACAGAGAAAAACAGACCAGGAGATGAGCAGCAGCACCTTCCTGATAACAAGTAAAAGTAATAAACAGCTGTGGTTGCCAACCCGCCCGCCGGCGTGGCAGCTATTGCAAAATCCTCCCTATAAGGTAATCCATGAGAGAGGCCTATGTTCAGCAGTGGACTTTTTTATTTTGAATTGTAAAAGCCGGGATGCTTAACGTGGCAACTGTGGCAAAAACACCCTCCCACATCTAAGGGGAGTGCATACGTCCAGCAGTGGATTGCTGATACGTTGTAATAAATATTGAATTATAGTATCCGCATAAATAATAGGAAATAAATATTTTTATATCATTATTTATTAACATCGGCCTGTAACTAATCATTGCAGGGCAAGACAAATGGGTCATTCCATGTCAAATCAACACACTGATTCAGAATTGATGTCTCACATTTTCACGATTTTTTTATGCAGCAATATATTACAGACTTGTGTTGTTGTGCAAAAATTAAAATTAAGAAATTTACAATTATTTTTGAAGTTATTAATTTTTAAAAATTTAAATTTTTATGGCACCTTTGGTTGCCTATAGGCTCGCAACCAACTATGAAATAAACCTAGGAGTGGTCTCATTTCAAAGCTGTTGAATGGAGCTTTAATATGGTGTGCCATAAGATTAAATTTTAAAATTTAAATTTTTAACAAGTGGCAACTTTAAAAAATTCCAAAAATTACCAAATATAGTTTATAATCTCTTAATACATACAGCAAAATTCTGTAATGGGATCTCAATGAGATCAAGAGATACAGGGTTTCATTGATACACGTTTTGTTAATAATGTACCAAATTAGTAAAATTTTATTTTTATTTACAAATTTTGCTATGCAGTGTGCAGGACACTATTAAATTAATAAAACGCAATGATTACTTTATAGTACTATGTCCCCCTTAAATTGCCTCATGATGCCATAGTTGTAATGTTACTGTGGATTTAATAATTTCACCTCTCAGTGGGTTATGTGCTCCTGGTAGATTATCTTCATCCATCTATACATATACTAGAACCTCGATAAGATAAAGAAAGAGGTTTAAAGATACATTTTATTTCAGTTTATAATATTCTACATTAAAAAGTCAGTATTTTTTTTTTCAACTATTCACACTTTCTATATCAACCTTATTTTCAATATTAAATAAACAAGAGAAAAATCATCCTGTGTGTTTGCATTGCTTTATAAAAAGATCGTAAAATTCTCTATAAAAAAGCTAATAATACAAATAAGTTACTGTACTTAGACCTTAGTGTATTGTTTACATTTGAAACCTACAGGCAACCTTTATTGTTTGCACATTTATTTAAAATTACTCATTGATAATTGATTGAAGTTGCAAAGGTCCTCTTCGTTACAACATTGAGTTACAGAGGTGCGATACCCAAATTATTCGTTTAAGTTATAGAGGGTTTGTATACTAAGTTAAAGAGTTTTTGGACTCCGAGTGGAAGGCAACACAAAATTTTATGAATGTATAGAGGTTATTACGTTGTCGAGGTTTTAGTTATCAAGATTCTACTGTAACACATCCATCTATTACAGCCCATGAAAGTCGACTGCCAAACATAGGCCTCCCCCATAGATTGCCTCATAGTGGTGATATTTGCCATATTTGCCGTTTGGCAAGCGGATGGACAACCACAGTTTTCATATTTTTAATCGTTATTCGGAGTGCACTGCTTTGTTTCCCGTTGTCGCGTCTTTCAACACCCATGGGATGTAATGGGGGTAGTGGATATTCTTACAACGCCACTAGACGGTATGTGAATGATAGTGATTATTAAATTAAACTGACTAAATAAATTAAATAGATAAACATAACTGCATTTAGTTATTTTCTTATATGTTATTAGTGATCTGCCCCGACTACGCACAGGTGATATATGGCGTTGGTTTGCGAGAATATCGACGTAATTCAAAATTCTGTCAAATTGAATTCTGTATGCCAAACAATCATAAATCTTTGATATTTTATCGTGAACAGAGACGCAACGCCAATTTTGCGCTAGCTTTCGTTAGAAAGAGACAGCATCATTATTCACTTGAGACAAAACACTCGAAGCCTAATCACAAATAAAGGCTTATCTCAGTTGAGCCAATGACAACAGAGTGAACGCACGGTCGATTCTCGAAAATACCGACGTATTTACAGTTTGGTTGCAACAATTGTTGATTTGTTTTCAAGAATGGAGACACATTTAGTGATCCGTCGTTGTTCCTGATAAAAGTAAGTATTTTTTTTATGTCTCATTTCTATTTACGCCTGTATTCTTGAATAAAAATGGGTAATTGCTTATGATATTGTATTTTATATTGACTTTATGTAACTTGAGTCTATATTCACGAAAAATAAACGGATTTTATTTTGTCGTAAATAAGAAACATCGTTATTTTTGATAAAAATGGGCATGGTTTTGCTTCTTATTACGAAATGCGCCTGTGCTTAAGGATTTTTGGGATAGAAAATTTCTATCCCAAAATTCCTTGAATAATATAATATAATAATATTCCACAACTATCACACAACGCCATCTAGTCCCAAGCTAAGCAGAGCTTGTGTTATGGGTACTAGACAACTGATAAACATACTTATATATTTCTAAATACATAAATATTATAAAACCAAAGAAAATAAGGTAAGTATAGAATCAGTAAATGATAATATGAAAGATGAGACTGCAGTAGAAAGTAATTCAAAAATAGAAAGTGAACCAAAAGTGAAAAAAAAGGAAGAAAGAGATTTTTCATCGGATGATAGTATCGCAGATCCTAATTGTCACATTGATGATAATGATTTATCGTCAGATTCAGATGAAACGGTAGAAGGGAATGAGGAAGAAAATATTTCACGTGAATCAAACCAAAATATTACACGTAAAAGGAAAATGCAGCCAGAACTTTGGAAATCGAATGTAGCAAAACGTCTAGGAAATGCAGGAAAAGAATATGTAGGCAAAAATAATAAAGTTATACGAGAGAGACGATTAGGACCAGGATGTACAGAAAAATGCAAGTTAAAGTGTAACACAAAGTTTGATGATGAGACTCGACGCCATATTTTAGACGCATATTATAAATTACCTGATTTGCAAAGTAAAAGAACTTTTGTAGCATTCAATATGTCCTCTATTTTCCCGTCGTATCAATATAAAAATGAACACGTCGAAATAATAACGCAATTTATTTTAAAGACAAAGATGGCGTAAAAATTCGAGTTTGCAAGAGTTTTTTTTATGTCAACGCTGGATGTATCTGATAGATTTATTAGAACAGTTACCGAAAAATCAAGAAGTGACGTTTCAGGCATTATAGTGGAGGATCTTCGAGGGAAACATGGCAATCACATTCACGTAGATGATAATATTAAAGATAGTTTGAGAAATTTCATTAAAGCGATACCAAAAATAGAAAGCCATTACTGTCGAGCAGATACGCAGAAATTTATAGAGATTATGTGAAACACTGTGAAGAAAAAAGAGAGAAAAGTGCTAATTATATCACGTTTAATAGAATATTCAATGGAGAATTTAATATAGCATTTTACCAACCTAAGAAGGACATTGTAAGGATTGTGTTGCCTACAATAACGCAAATGGAGAACGCAAAATCGACTGAAGTCTAAATATGAGAACCATCTAAAATAAAAAGAGCTTTCAAGAATGGAGAAGGTTAAGGACAAGAAAGAAGCAGAAGATAAAGAATCAACTATTGTAGCAGTTTATGATTTACAAGCTGTGGTGCCATGTCCTAGGGGAGTTGTATCTAATTTTTACTATGTTTCAAAAGTGAATACCTTAAACTTTACGATCTATGAGACGAAAAATAAAAATGCGTTCTGCTACGTGTGGCATGAAGGAGAAGCAAATAGAGGACTATAGAAATAGGGACCTGTGTTTTAGAATATTTAAAAAATCTTGGCAGAGATCTAACAACTGAAGCCAAACTAGATATAATTTTTTATTCTGACAACTGCTGCGGACAGCAAAAGATTAAATTTATTATCAGTATGTACATGTACGCTGTTTCTACTTTTGCTCATATTAATAGTATCACGCATATATTTTTGATAAAAGAGCACACACAAAACGAAGGTGACGGTGTGCATTCTGTCATTGAAAGAAACATCAAAAAGACTTTGAAATCGGGCTCTATCTTTACATCGGATCAGTACATTTCAATTATTCGCACTGCAAAAAAGACTCCTTAGAAAGTCGTAGAAATGGATCATAGAAGTTTTTACAAATTAAAGTCGCTAGCTTCTGACGTGGGTAGAAATTTTAATAAAAATACTGATAATGAGAGTGTGAAAATGGCAGATATAAAGATTTTAAAAGCAGATGCTGACCACAAAGGGTTCTTTTTCTATAAAACATCTTACGGTGAAAATAAATTTAAATGTGTGAAAGTTACTAGCTGTGCATAAAAATCTTTGGACGAAAGTTACAGATTGCAATCTGCTTATAAAAAAGGAACGGAATCTCAGAAAATAAGAAGAGAGGACTAGTAGATTTAGTTAACAAAAATATGATTCCAAACTATTATCGACAATTTTATGAGGGGTTGTAAATTAAATGATCTAATTTACTTAGATTTCCTTTTAAGAATTAATGTTCCTGTTTTATATTTTTTTATTATTGATTTTGAACAATTCACATTTATTTTGATTTCATTTATTTTAATACCTATATTTAAAGTTACTATTGTATGTTATAAAACTATTTTTATTTGTTATACTTATAAGTAAAAAAGTTTTAATTTGTATTTTTTAAGAGGCTTTAAAGCTAAATAAATGGCATAAGTTGATTTTTATAATTTGGAGTCTCATGAATAACGACTGATGTCGGAAAACCGCCTTTTTATGACGATTTCTTAAATAATTTTAATAAAAGTTCTAAAATGTTTTTATGTTTTTTGATACTACGATAAATTTTCCTTTAATCAGTAAAGTCAATCCCTCAATAAATCATTTACATTTTGCGGTATGCACTAAAATATTTACAAAGAAATTAAAAAATGCCATTCTCTAAAATCAATCATTTTTAATTCCGTCGCTATTCTCGCAAACCAGCGATGGGTTCTACAACAGCGCCACCTACCAGGTCCAACTATGGCTATAACCTTCGCGGAAGGGCAAGCAATGTGTTACCGCAATCTGATGAACGGTATGGCAGCGCACAAATTAGGAACAAAGAAATATCAAGTTTAGGTTTTAGATAAACTAAAAACATAACGACGAAATACAAAATAATTATGATTTTTATTTAATTTAATTTATAATTCAATTTAAGTTAACGACAACAAGTTACTTGCTACACTTATTCGTTTTTTTTTTAGTATTGGGTACTAACACATGAAATTATCGTTTTGTCGTACTAACCAATTTGATTTAAAATATCTCGATTCCAAATTCAAATTTATAAATTCATTTAGCTGGTACGTTTGAGTTTTGAAAACAGTTATTCATTTGATTTTTCCTCATTATTTTTTCTTTGGCGTCGTTTATCACCGCACAATGGAAAACATGAAATATCGGTATATTTACGAGTACGAGTTCTACCGTGGCACCAGTGTTGCAGAAACAGCTCGAAGTATTAATGATGTGTGCGGCGCTGGTATCTCAAAAGAAAGCTCGGTACGTTTTTGGTTTCAACGTTTTCGTTCTGGAAATTTCAACCTTCAGAACCAACCCTGTGAACGGCCGGAGACCAAAGTGGAAATTGTAGAATTAAAGGCTATTGTGCAAGTGGATCCACCTCAAAGTACTTCAGGGATAGCTGCAGGCTTCGAGGTAAGTGATAAAACTGTATTAATCCACTTGAAGCAAATCGGGAAAGTAAAAAAAACTTGAACGATGGTTGGTACCTCATGAATTGAGTGAATCGAACTTGCAAACACGCGTCGACTGCTGCGTTACTTTGCTCAACTGACACAACAATGAAGGGATTTTAAATCGAATCATTACTTGTGATGAAAAGTGGATACTGTACGATAATTGCAAGCGCTCGTCGCAGTGGTTGAACCCTGGAAACCCAGTCAAATCCTGCCCTAAACGAAAATTGTCTCAAAAAAGCTTACTTGTGAGTGTTTGGTGGACTAGCGCCGGTGTCGTTCACCACAGTTTTCTAAAATTTGGCCAAACGATTACAGCGGATATTTATTGTCAGCAACTGCAAGCCATGAAGGAAGAACTAGCTGCTAAACAACCGAGATTGGTCAATCGCTCTAGGCCACTGCTGCTTCACGACAACGCAAGACCACAAACTGCACAACAAACAACCACTACGTTAGATGAGCTACAATTGGAATTTCTGCGACATCCACCGTACTCCCCGGACGTTGCACCAACAGATTAAATTTTTTTTCTGCAATTTGGATAACATCTTACAGGAAAAAAATTCAACTCCGATGCGACAGTCCAAACCGCCTTCAAAGAGATTTTTGATTCTCGCCCCCATGGTTTTTTCAGTGAAGGAATCAATGGACTACTACTACCTATGAGATGGCAAAAGTGCATAGATAACAACGGTGCATACTTTGATTAATTAAATATATTTTACAAAAAAAATTACTTTATATTCCACCTGTACAAGATGCCAATTTCATATGTAAGGATCTACTATTTATTGTCTACAGATCCTTGCTTGTTAAGTATAACAGCCTACAGGAATAATATAATACCCTTCAGACCAAATTTAGTTTACGGCAGCTATTTTCGATCTGCGCAAGACAGAAATATAGTGTAAGAGTGTGTGCGCATGCACAGGTGCACTCTGTATTCCCTCATGGGAAGGCAATTTGACACGTCCGAATGAAGCGTACGGCCAACGAAACTGTTGAAACACGTAAACTTCATGACTCCGGACTGCTAATTAAAGCTTTCTCGGCGAAAAAACAGTACCAAAATTTTTGGTCGGAATTCGAGCCACACGATGGACAGTTGCACCAAAAGACTCTCATCCACTGGGATAATATGACAATAAAGATATCACAAATATCTTACACTTTTTATATTAAAACATTAACATAACATTAAACCTATCACTTCAGCATTTTGTAACATTATTGGTTGCGTCGAAATAAACACACATCTGCATTGGTTACTTAGTTAGTTTATTAGCTGGTAATATCCTTCACAGGCATGGCAATAGGAGGCTAGACATGGTGATGTTAATTTCATCGCCCAGTGAGAAAAAAGTGTAAAGGATCGGAAACCGCCGCCGGCGCTAACCAGAGTCACCGAGGTGCCGTCGCAGTTCGAGCAGTTGAAGCTCGAAATTGGAAATGGCACCTCTGTGGCGGTCGGGCTACAGAACAATTTTGTAGTAATCGCTTGCACAGTGCTATTCGTCGTACACTAGTGCAATTAATTCGTCGTGGTGCCAATAGTCAACACCAGTGCATTTGTCGCCATGCACCACCGCAGTTGCAACGTAGCGTTATCAACCTCGTGGCCTAAGTAAGAGGCAATCAGAAGATCGACGTGCAAGTAAGTACCCTTTCCTATCTTGAGCTGTTCTCATTTGTTGTTCTTTGGATTTCGGCTTGGGATACGAAGGGCAACTTAATCACCCTAACTATTTTGAGAACTGATGTTCAGCTCGCTCTCTTGCTTGCGCAATTTATCATTATCAATAATAGAACAGCGTAACGCACTATACATTCAGCATAGAGTAATTACAGTTTGACCATACCGCAGACCATACCATCAAAATTACACACCAGTGAAGGACACAATCACATGATAACACCAAATTATGCAAACCAACAGAAACCTTACCCATTTCAACGTAACACAGCAGAGCCTCTCAGCAACTCCATCCTCCTTGACTGCACCAGAAGAATCACCACAATAGACAGAACAACGACTATCTAGAATGACTTCACTCGTGAAACAACTCAAGCGGACTCTCTCGCGCTTCCCCTACACTGAACTTTATACTGCACAAAAGAGTGTAAGGGTTTCTCGATATACCCTCAATTTCAACTAGTCACTAGATCCAACCGGCATTTTATAGATGCGCCTACACATAACATATCGCTACATCTTTGTGGACATAATATTAAAAAAACCGGCCAAGATTGGACGCGCGCTGCTGTCACGTTAACATCGTCTCCGTAGTATTATCAATATAAAAAATAATAGATGTAATTTATTTTTGTTGTTTTAAAGTTAAGTTAGTTTATATTTGTGTTAATAAAAATTACAAACGTTGTCCAGTAAAAGTGATTAGTGTGAACGGACTTATTTTGATTTTTGTGTGTAACAAATTTGGGAGTATTTTATTAGCAAAAAAGTGATAAAGTGCATCAAAACCACATTTAATCAAAAGAAGTAATTGGACGCCATAAGAATTGCAGTAAACAAAAAGACAGAATAGTATAAGATACACTTACTTACTACTTACTTACTTATCGTCACGCACAATCCCTAACGGGGTAGCCAGAGAGAACAGATCGCCAAGTGTCACGATCCTTACATACCTCTTTCGCTTCTTTCAGGTTCATTAACTTCTTCATACATGCACGTCTAGGTATCCGAGTACTTTTGACCCTCCCCGCTTCGAGCAATTTGCTCACATGGTCTTCGAAAGTTAGTCTCGGTCTACCTCGACACCTTTTAATATTTACTTTCGCTCTATATATTTTCTTCACCATTCGGTCTTCACTCATTCGTTCAACGTGCCCAAACCATTGGAGTACGCCCCTATCAATTTTTGTGATAAGGTCATCTTTCAATCCTGCCATATTGCGAATCTCTTCGTTTCGCTTTCGGTCGGCTATGGTAACGCCACACATTTTACGAAGAGATCGTATCTCCACTGCATTCAACTTGCTTTTATGCTTCTTCTGGCATACCCATTATTACAGTTTTGTATAAGATACAAAACTGTAATATTTGAATTAACACATCTATTAACGAATTAACACGTTTTGAATGATAAATATATAAAGTTAGTGAAAAATAAACAGTAAAATATACCAACCCATTGCTAAAGTGAGTGAAATAATCTAAAGAAGTTCAAAGAAGTGATAATAAACACAAAAAATATAAAAATAATAATACAGTGTTAATTGCATAAAACGTATCAAAGTGTAATTTAAACAAGAAGTCTAATACAATAACAACAAAGACGGTTGAGAAAAAATATTGAACACAAGCCATACCTACAATTATTCAATTCCTAAAACATAGTATAATCTTAAGAACTACTTCATAATTTCAAATTCTCAATTAAACACTCCGTGGTCTGGCGGTTTAAGCTATCTGTTCTACACAACAAGTCGTGTCTTCAAATCTATACCAGTACACCATATTTTTGTGAATTATTAAAATTAGTATATTTATAACAATATGGATATGGATAACATAACAATTCGCAAAAATAGACGATCAGCGTCGATGCAAGATATCTCCAAGTCATCTGTATAGCACGCGTCACGTAAAAAGAACGCTGGAAGAAAGTGGTGGGAGTGTGTTTGCGCATGGGTACACATACATTATACTACGCGGGAAGCAAAGCTCAACTGATGAACCAATAGCGCATCGGTAAACATGCGGTGCGTGGCTCACCCGCCCCGCGCCCTACCTCATACCACCAAGTAGACCGATAAATCGCCTATGCGCAGCTTGACCGCCAGCGTTCTTTTTACGTGACGCGTACTATACTTGACACAACGATGTTTAGTTTAACCAATACATCGCTAGGTGGCGCTAACAGTTGCTGCGAAGAAATGCGCGAACAAATAGGAGAACTGACTAACAAACTCATCATCATTCTCTAAACCATTTCCCATTATCTGGGGTCGGCGCAGTAAACCTTCTTGTTCCATTCCTCTCTATCAGCCGTCATTTCCATACTTACTCCTTTCATTCTCATATCACTCTTCACACAGTCGATCCATCTTTTATTCGGCCTTCCTCTGCCCGTGTGTCCTTCCACATTCATATTCAACACTCGTTTTGTGACATGACTTTCATTCCTCCGCATCACATGCCCAAACCATGCCAATCTGCTTCCTCTCACCTGTTCTACCACTGGCGCTACTTTCAGGCTTCCTCTTATATACTCATTCCTTATCTTATCCATCCTTGTCACACCACACATCCATCGTAACATTCTCATTTCATTCGCATGCAGTCTATTTTCATCCTTCTTCTTGACGGCCCAGCATTCACTTCCATACATGACGACAGGTCGGATGATCGATTTGTAAATTTTCCCCTTCAGCCTTATTGGCATTCGGGGATCGCACGTTGTGGCTGTGACCTGTCGCCATTTCATCCACCCTGCGTTAATCCTATGCTGCACAGCTCTATCTATTCCGCCGTCGCCTTGAATGAGGGAACCGAGGTACTTGAAATCTGAGCAGGTAGGCAGTATAGCGCCATCCAACGACATGGGTACAGGACTGGAAAGACCGCCGAAATCACAGCACAGATATTCGGTTTTGGATCTGCTGATCTTCAAGCCAACACTTTCCAGCCTCTGTTGCCACCCCGTCAGTCTGCTCTGTACCTCGATGCCTTCTTCCCCGACAAGCACGATGTCATCGGCAAAGAGCATGCACCAGGGTGCCTCATCCTGCAGGTCCGACGTCAAAGCGTCCATAATCAGTAGGAAGAGGTAAGGGCTCAATGCCGACCCTTGGTGCAGCCCTACCGCCACATCGATACTGCCCGTAGTTCCCGCGGCAGATCGTACACATGTACGGGATGCTCTGTACATAGCACGGACTAACCTCACATACTTCCCAGGCATACCTTTCATCTTTAACGCCCACCACAAAACCTCACGGGGAACCCGATCGTACGCCTTTTCAAGGTCGACAAAAACCATGTGCAGATTTTTATGCACGCGCTTGTACTTTTCGCACAATTGGCGTAATGCAAAAATGGCATCTGTCGTACCTCGACCGGGCATGAATCCGAACTGGTTTTGTGTTATCTCACACTCTTCTCTCATTCTTCTCTCTATTATTCTTTCCCAGACTTTCATCGTATGTGACATGAGTTTTATTCCCCGGTAACTGCTGCAGTTTTGAACGTCTCCTTTGTTTTTAAAAATGGGGACCAGTATACTACTGCACCATTCCTCAGGTATTTGTTCTTCCTGCAACAATTTACCGAAAAATAAACTCAACCACTTCCATCCATCCGCACTCAGCAACTTCCACACTTCTACTGGTATTCCATCTGGGCCGACTGCCTTCCCATTCTTCATATTCCTAACAGCCATTTTTACTTCTTCCACACTAATTTCTCTCACTAATAAACTATTATCTCTCACTAATAAACTATAATAACTGACTAACAAACTATTATCCGCCAATAACGAAATTGATAACTTGCACGGTGAAATGAAACAGTTAAAAGATGATCTACAAAAATGCTACGATGTAATAAACATGTATAAAAAGATAGCATGCACTGAAATCAGACCTACTTCTGTAAGGAAATTGAAGACTAGAAATATATATAACACAGATAATATTCCAAATAGTGGACAACAACTGTCTTCGTCCATCACATCTTCTCCTAAGAGCAAAAATTTATTTACCTGTCAAAAAGGGATCAAATACCTGTCAAAAGGGATGTAATCTGTATTACAGAGCATAACATGAAAAATGGTGATGATATACATTTGAACATAGCTAATTTCAACTAGCAACATACGCCAACAGAAATAACAGAAGAGGGGGGTCATGTGTTTTAATAAACAACAAATTGAAATACAAAATAGTTGAATTACATCAATATTCCTGCCCTAACATTGTGGAGTGTTGTGGTGTGGAATTAATAGAACACGGTATAATTATTGTCTGTTTATATAGATCTCCGAAAGAAATCATAGACGCCGTAACTACGTTTTTCAATAACTTTGAAGGTGTGTTACAAAAATTTTGTAGTACTAATAAAAAAAAAAACTTATAATATGTGGGGATTTTAACATAGATATTTTACAAAGTTCACGGCTTTCTACAGAATTAGAAAATAAATTGTTAAATTTTAACTTACGACCGAGTATTTG
Source organism: Parnassius smintheus behrii (assembly GCA_036936625.1). NCBI lineage: Eukaryota > Metazoa > Arthropoda > Insecta > Lepidoptera > Papilionidae > Parnassius > Parnassius smintheus. The sequence continues at coordinate 10,061,277 of JAUPFT010000016.1, read as the reverse complement.
CGAGCCTACACGTTTACAAAGTGGCAAGTGTATTGATAATATAATTCATAATATAAGAGGCAGTAAAGGTGAAGTGATAGATCTGGGAATATCAGATCATACTGCTCAAGTCTTAAAATGTCCTGTTAACAAAACATACACTATCTCTCATTGGTTCATGTTAAAACGAGATTACAGCATAGAAAACTTAAATAAATTTAAAAATGCCATCAGAAGTCTCAGTTTTAATAGTGTTTATGAATTTCTTGATCCTAATGAAGCGTTTAATGAATTCAATAAATTATTTAAACTATTTTACGATCTTTGCTTTCCGACACTTAAAATTAAAATTCTTATAAATAGAAAACTTACTTGGGTTACTAATGGTATTAAATTGTGTTGTAAACGTAAACGAGAAATGCTATGGCATTCTCGACTACACCCTACTAAGGAAAATAAGAGAAAGCTTAAAGTTTATAGTAAACGATTAAGAAAAATCATAAATTTGACACAAAAATCGCGCAATAGTTATTATATCAACAATGCGGAGAATAAAACAAAAGCCACATGGAAAGTGATAAATAAGAATAAATACAACTTACCTAAAGATAATATTACAAAAATTAATTTTAATAATAAATATATATATGATCCGAAAAAATTGCTGAGGAATTTAATAATTATTTTATCAATGAAGTTCAGCCCATAAACCAGTTTAGTAATAGTCACCAAAGTAACACATCCATAAGTAGTAGACTGAACTCAATGTTTATGCCTGCATGTATTCCTCACGATTTATATAAAATAATTAATAAATTAAAAAATACTAACAGTGCTGGTATTGATGATATAATTACAAAAGTAGTTAAGTTAGTGGTCGTTGAAATTTCCCCAGTTCTAAGTTACGTAGTGAATTTATGTATTGAAAATGGTACTTTTCCTAGTGCTTTAAAAATATCCGTTATAAATCCTTTATATAAAAAGGAGGACAGACATGACCCTAAAAACTACAGGCCTGTCGCTTAGCTTCCAACATTCTCCAAAATAATAGAAAAAGTAATATATAACAACTTATATTATTATTTGGAAGGTAATAACATCTTAGCAAACGAACAATATGGTTTTAGAAAATGTAAAAACATAAATATGGCCATGTATGGATTTATTGAAAAAGTGATCACCGGTATGGATAATCGTACACCAACAACCGCCTTGTTCATGGACATGACCAAGGCATTTGATTACGTTGATTTAAATATCTTAGCGCTTAAACTGGAAAAATATGGAATCAGAGGTAATTTGTTAAATCTTATTATTTCACACCTGAATGATAGGAAACAAATTACTAAAATAAAAAAGATCTGTCCTTGTACTAATATTGAAATAACATACCTTTCGCAACCAAAGCAAACAACCTACGGTGTGCCGCAAGGAAGCGTACTCGGCCCATTACTATTCCTAATATATATCAATGATTTGCCCCAGGTGACTCAGCACCCTATGACTTTATTTGCTGATGACAGCACAGTTTTATTCACGGGACGAGACAAAGTCTCAATTGAAACGGACATAACTGAGAATTTATACAGTATCATAGAGTGGCTGAATGACAATAATCTTAAAATTAATTTGGATAAAACGCATATTATGTCATTCAAACAAAGAAAAAAACAACCAAAAATTAATATTAACTATAAAACTAAAATCATAAACGAAAAAGAACACACAAAATTTCTGGGAATTTGGCTGGACGAAAAAATGACATGGAGTAAACATATTGAACACATAATAAAAAAGATAAATCAATTCCACTATGCACTACATAACCTTATAAAAATTACAAATCGTGAAACAGTCATAACCGCCTACCATGCATACGTCTCTTCAACATTGAGATATGGTATAATATTTTGGGGAAATTCTCCAAAACGCGAAATGTTTACGAGCAGTATATCAGTTGCAGGTTACCGATAGTCGCAAACCGCATTTCATTAATCTTAACATTCTGACACTACCATCTTTATATATATTTGAAGTAGCTATGTTTGTAAGGAAACATTTTAGCATATTTGAAAACGCTAATAATAAACGACATAGGAATAAACTACGCACAAAACCTCATAAAACAGCCCTGTATTCAGAAAGTTTCCTGGGTATGGCTCCTAAATTTTTTAATAAACTCCCAAAAAACATCAAAGAAACTGATAATATAGACAAATTTAAGAAATTGCTTTCGAGTTTTTTAATATACAAAGCATACTACTCTATCAACGAATACTTTGAAGATAAAATGAATGGTTTTTAGTACCTGCAATAATTAATGGACGATTTATTTATTATATGTTTATATTTATGTAATTGGTAATTAAGATAATAATTAATGTTATTTCTAAACATACTAATTATAATTGAAATTGTTATTTTATTAAAAATTAATTTTCATATTGTCAGGTGATAGTGATAAACAAATATTTGTATGCCTTTGTAGGCGAAACATAGTGTTACGTATAATACCTTATCCACCAAGTTTGTAACTTTTTACCTATGTTTTACAAATAAATTATTTGATTTGATTTGATTCAAGAGCGTCTCGGGCCACGCTCAGTGTAGGGTTTCGTAGTTTCCCGTCCGTCACAATAAGTGTTCCCACTTATGAGTTTAAAGATGGGTATCCATTATGTACGCGCTCCAGCAGCGCTCCGCGCTCCTGCAACTGCTCCCGGTAGTGGGTACTGTTGTTTCCATCCAAGTTCATAATGATTTTCCTAGAAAGTTCTTATAAATTTCTACTTTTCAGATTTTTTTTCATATTTTCTAAACTTATGGTTCAAAAGTTAGAGGGGGGGACACATTGTTTTTTACTTTTGGAGCAATTATTTCCGAAATTATTGACATTATCAAAAAATGATTTTAGTAAACCCCTATTCATTTTAAATACCTTTCCTACAATATATCACACGTTAGGGTTGAAATTAAAAAAAAATCACTTCCCACTTTACATATAGGGGTGCTACCCTAATAAAACATTTTTTTCCAATTTTTATTTTACCACTTTGTCGGCGTGATTGATACACATATTGGTACCAAATTTCAGCTTTGTAGTGCTAACGGTCACAGAGATTAAGTGATGACGGACAGACGGACAGACAGACATGGCGAAACTATAACGGTTCCTAGTTGACTACTGAACCCTAAAATGCATTAAACATTTAAAATATGGGAAAATATTTAAGGGTATTTTAAGGTATGCATTTTACTAAATACAGTGCATGTGTACATACGTACATCTAGTAGTGTTTTGTTTTGTAAATATATGTTTAAGAATGTATGTATATGTGTGTGTGATTTTGAGTGAAGTGTTTGTAGTGTATGTTGTGCTGGTTTTCGGTGTTAAGGTAAAGGATAACATACCTGATACAACCACCATTTTTGTGATTTTTTTACCCAGATATCTCATCTCCCGCTCGAGGGCTGTCAGCTTTTCTATCAGCTCAACGCCTCTGTCCGGAAAGTTCTCTTTATCTAAATTTGTTTCGCTCAGGAGACGCTGCAAATAATACAACAAATCAAGAAATAAAGAAACATCTTTTTTTCCATACATCCGTCCATCACAGTATATAAAAGTCCACTGCAGGACATAGGCTTCCCACATAGACTGCCTCATGGGGGAGACTTTCTTGTAACTCAAAACCTACAGCCTTGTTTGCATAGATGGCTTTGTAATCCGATAGCTCTTCATCCAGTTTGTCGTCTGATTGCACCGAGATGCAATACAGGTATCGGGCCTCGGGGTAAACCCCATTGCCCGGACGATCCTCATGCCCCATTACTATGTGGCAGTCCTTTACTTCACCTATTATTGTAGGTGGCTTTATTTTATATAACCGGAATGTCCGTGTATAGTGGTATTTATTCCATAGTCGTTTACCCGACTATGGAAAATTAGGAGGTTGTCTTCTTTATGTGGTGTGTATAGTTTTTCCGTAGTTAACCTACTACGGAAAAAAGAGAGGTTATCCGGTGAAAGTCAAAGTTGGCCTTTCAGCGGCATTGTGGGTTGTTACTCAACTCTCTAATCACATATAGAGAGGAGTTCTCTTGGAAGAGGTCGCCCGTCCGGTGGCCGAGTGTGCAACGGCGCAAAGCCGTTGAGATGTTCGTGTGGCCCGTTGTCAGCACGATCGAACAAGCCGCGCGCCATCCGGGCCACGAAGTCAGTGATGGTCTCGACTTTTAAGTCGGCTGCTATTACGTCGTTCCGGACGTAACGACCTGCTCCGACAATCGTCCTTAATGTCAGATTCTGCTGGGCCTGCAGTCGCCGCCTCTGGGTTGTGCTCAGGAGCGCGTACCAGGCCGGAGCAGCGTAGGTGGTAATAGTCCGGATATACATCTTGTATATCCGGATCTTAGTCTTCAATGGTAGTTTGGATGCCAGGACCGGACGGAGCATCGCCCGCGCACATCTGGCTCTGCGGACGACGAAGTCGACGTGCGCAGTCATGCGCAGCGCCCGGTCGATCCGGCACCCCAGGTAAGTCACGGCCTTCTCATACGCTATCTCCTGGCCGTTGAGAGTCAGTGGTGGTGGTAAGTTCCTAAGGCGGCGAGTGAGCAGAGCGGTTGTCTTACCAACGTTGACAACCATCCTCCACTCATTTAGCCATGGTGGCAGCAGGTCCAGCAGACGCTGCATTTTGGCAGTGGCTATATGGGCTCTTCTGGACGAGGTGAAATAGGCGCTATCGTCCGCATATAGCGCCAGCTCAACGTCGTCCTCCCATTCTTGCAGCCTGCCTGCCAATGTAGGTATATCGTTAGTATAAGCCGCGTACAGGACTGGAGACAAACAGCTGCCCTGTGGAACGCCGGCTCTGATGGATTTTGTTGCGGACTCGGCGTTCTCTATGCAGACGTAAAACTTCCTGTCTTCCAGGAAAGACGCCATTAACCGCAACATAGCAGGGGGGACACTGGTCTGCTCGTGTAGTTTATATAATAATCCGGAGTGCCACACCCGGTCGAACGCCTTCTCGATGTCGAGAAAGACGCCCAACGATATGCGGCCGCGATTGTACTCTGCCGCAAGCAGGTGCAGCACTCTAGTCAGCTGTGTGACTGTAGAGTGACCCCTCCTGAATCCGTGCTGCTCCGCCCGAAGTTGGATGCACGGACGGAGACGTCTTAGCAGCAATCTTTCGAACAGTTTAGCTATGTGTGGTAATAGCGTAATCGGCCTGTAGCTGGAAGCTTTACGCCTGTCCTTCCCGGGTTTCGGCAAGACGATAATTTTGCCTTTTTTCCATTCCTCCGGGAAGTGGGATGTCCGCAATATCCCATTGTAGAGTCGACCAATCTCTACTAGGACTTTATTGGGCAGCTGTCGGAGTGCAGCGTTGGTAATCCTATCGTGCCCAGGCGCCTTCCTCGGTTGCAGGCGGGTTACTGTCCTCCGCAGTTCAGCGGGGGAGATGAACCACTCTCCTGCAAGAGGTGGCGCGGGCGACGACAGGAATTCCTGCACGCGACTTTCCTTCCGGGCATGAAGCTCCATGAACTCCGCACTCGCTGGGTTCGGCATAAATTGCCCCTCGAAGTGCTCTCCCAGGATATCCGCTCTGCCCTTGGCATCATAGCAACGTTCGCCCACACTGTTGGTCAGTGGGCAAACGGGAGGTCTAGTTTTTGTCAGCTGTCGGTTCAGTTTATAGAGCGACGCATCATGCTCATCCGCCTTCCATATGCGCCGCTCCCAGGCCTCTCCTCTGTAGGCCTGGACTGCCACCGACAGCTCCTCCGATACGGTGTTTAGTTGCGTTTTTATTCTGGGGCAGCGAGTACGCGCCCAGAGCTTTCTCAGCGCTCTTTTGCGCTTGATCTGCACGCTTATCTCACGCGGCAGATCGTCACGCCTTGCTGTTATCGGAACGATCGTAGAGGCCGCGTTGAGGGCCTCTTGGATGTTTTTAGTTATTCTAGTAGCAGCGGCCTCTACGTCGTCCGCTGTGCTTATAGGCATGTGTGCTGGAGGTCTCGCTTGCAGGTGTTGTGCGTAGCGCCTCCAGTCGACACGTGTCTTGGTTGCTCTGGGCGGCGTAGTCACCGCTTTTGTGCCAAGGGTTATCAGAATCGGGAGGTGCTGTGAGCTCAGGTCGTATAGCACCTCTACCACTACTGGGTAGTTGATGTTCCTGGAGAGCACGATGTCCAATACATCCGGATACTGCCGTGAGTTGGACGGGATGTGCGTTGGCTCCTCGGGACCTAAAACGTCATAGTTGTTGTCTTCTGCATCATTATAAAGTTCACGACCCGGCGGGGTGATCACTCTGGACCCCCACGCCGGGTGTTTGGCGTTTAGGTCCCCGGCGACGATAGTGGGCGTGTCGCCTTCCATTATTGTCCGGATGTCTGAGGGGCAGAATGGAGTCCCTGGCGGGCGGTATGCTGCATAGATCTTAAGTTCCTCGCCCGCCGCCTCCATTTTTATGCCGATAGAACGCATTGACTGGTATGGTGGTAATTCCAGTTCCTGGTGGACGATGTCCCTACTCACTAGAACTGCCGTCCCTCTATAGGCAGCCCCTTGAGCAGTGACCTCGTCCCTTCTGTACAGGTGGTAGTTGGGCAGCTTTATGTGCGTTCTTGGGTTGAGCTTCGTTTCTCCCAGCAAGATGACGTGCAGATCCTGTTGCTGGGCAACAGTGCGGAGTTCATGCAGCTTCTGCTGTATACCATCCGGGTTCCAGTATAGGAGGCGCAGGTTACTCTCCTCCATAGTGCCGGGCTAGGAGGTTTGCCAGCGCCTTCATAATGGCTGTAATGGGGTCTGTCCCGGTCCTGATATCTGCCAGGACCTGCGTACCGACCTCGATGGCAATACCAACCAGACGCTGGATTGCGTCTGCTGTTTCGAGGCCGGAGGTGGAAGTTTTCCTATAGGAAGGCGTTGGCAATTGTCTCGGGTGTTGGATGTCCTGGGTTTGCTCTCTGTGCATTTGGGTGGGGCGCGCTCTTCCAGTAGAGCGAGCTCTGTGTTCTGCCTTTTCTGGCACTCCACCCATGCTCCTGGTTTTCTCCTTAGTAACCTGCGCCTGGGAGGCTACTGGTGCAGTTGGTGTCGGGGTAGAGGTGACAGCCTGAGGAGGCTGCGCCTTCTTCCTGCTCCTCTCCCGCCTCCTCTTTTTGGAGGGCTGCCGTTCTGTGGCAGGATTGGCGGGGGGCTGTAGAGTCGCCCCGGTGGTTGCCCTTGTCTCCGTGGGTTCCACCGTTTCTTTAGGTGTTACGGGTGGGGGGGGGCTGGTTGTCTGCCCTTCCCAGTGATGGTAGCCCACCCGTCTTGCTGAATAGTTACAGCTTTCGGGCGACTCTGGGGGGTCTTTTTAGGGGCCTCCGGAAGTAGCCCCGGCAAGGTTATCCCCTGCCTCCTAGCAGTCCTCCTCAGGACTGGACAGCGGCGGTCATTTGCCGTGTGGTTTTTACCACAGTTGGCACATGTAGGTTGTTCCTCTCTACCCCGTGGGCAAAGGCTTGCAATGTGCTCCCCGGCACAGCGCACACATCTCACTGGCCTGAAGCAGTTTGCGGATGCATGCCCGAAGGCCTGGCAGCGGTGGCATTGAGCCGGTCCTACTTTCCTTTGCCAGGCCTCGATGACTACTCCTCTCATAAAGAGGAGTTCGTCGATTTTATACAGTTCTTGGAGCTGCTCCAGGCTCAGGTGGTCAAACTGGGCAAAGTATATGCAGCCAGGTCTGCTTCTACGCGGTGGGATCGCTTTGACATATTTGACGGGGAAGCCTTTTGCCCTAATAGCCTCCTCTATGTCCTTAGTGTCCGTGCCCATTGGTAGACCCCGGATGCCCACTTTAGTGGGCTTGTCCTCCTCCGGGGTATAGCAATACCACGACAGTGTAGGTACTTCCTTGGTCAGCTCGATCATATATCGCTGTACTGTTCTAAACTCGTTTGCGCTTTGTGGCGTGAATCTTACGCCTTTCCCGAATGGACGGGCATTTAAGGGGTGGCCCAACTTTCTATTGAGCTCCCTAAAATGCCTCTCTTCATCGGTACAATCAAATAATAAAGGATCAAAAGGGCGCTACTTTAACGACGCCATTTGACAGTCAATACATAAAGTCCGTAAAATTGGATTTATTCCATGGGTAACAAGATTAATCAGTTAGCGTTAGTTAGCTATGCCATGCTAAGCTGGGTAGTATAGGAATGTCGTACCCACTATGCCATGCTAAGCTGGGTAGTATAGGAATGTCGTACCCACTATGCCATGCTAAGCTGGGTAGTATAGGAATGTCGTACCCACTATGCCATGCTAAGCTGGGTAGTATAGGAATGTCGTACCCACCTCGACCACAGAATAAATAATACTAATAATACGTACAGAAGTAACACTTTTTTGATATTGACTGCTTGCCGACTTTTAATGGCCTACATAATTATTTTAATTGTATAAATAGTGCACGCAAGCTAAATAAAACTTTACCGCTGCGTGCGAGTGTCCATATTACTTTGCATCTTTTCTCCTTCAATGGGATGTCAATAAAAAGTAAAAAAATACATTGCGAAATAATAATTAAGTTACGTAGGTGAAGTACCTATTCTGACTATGATCGACGGACCATATTTTCGCACCTATATGAGTTCTGGGATGTCCAAGGCATGCAACTTGCAAGGCCATTCGTTGGGAATCGCGATGCTTGACTCGAAAGAAACAACAAATAAACTTCAAATATGATTTCTAACATTCGTATTCTACTTTATTAAAAATCTTGTGAGTATATAGTTTTATTTTCAGTATATTATGTAGTTATAACCTAAAATATGTTAACAAAGGATAAGTATAGGTATGTAAGTATAGCTTGCCAGGCAGACATTGTTCTGCCCCTTTCCACGACCCTTTGTCATGTCCCATTAAAAATCTTTAAATTCGCAAAAAATAACTGTGGGTCACTCATGGGCAAATAAACTATCCTATCTCTCAATTTCGACTAAACTGCACACGGTGTGTAAATTTAATAAAAACGGTTGAGTAGTTCGGTAGTCCATCGCGGACAAACATCGTGACATATAATTTACATACAACATGTAACATAATTAACGCACTTTGAGAAAGTAGTTTGTTCAGAATCGTTTACTGAATCGATTCCTATCATTTTTAATATAGGTAATTTTTATCCCAAAAATAAAACTAAGTAAATTACAGTCACACTAAATCCGTACTGTCAAAACAAACTGAAATGGACCGTAACTGGCAATAAGACTTTTAAGAGTGCAGTTTTATTTGTATTATTACTAATTCTGTCACTCAATAAAAATAAAGAAAAATGCACTTTATTTCAAGCAAGTTAAAGTCTGCGTTCGTGGATTTGTACTGTGACCACAACATTCTTCCGGAATTAGTATAACTAATTTGATAAATAATGAGTGCATAAAAATGTTTAATTAAAAATTCAGTGTATGTATTATTATTATAACATAATAAACTAATTAGGGTGTCTGAGGGTGTACGTTAATTACGTTACATATTGTATATTAAGTTAAATAATTTTTAAATTACATTAAAACGCTTTAAGGATTTAATCCTGCAATTAAATATACTAAACACTTAACAAAAACTATTTCAACAAGTAGTTACAAAAAATATTTACATGAACAACGTAAAAAGCTTTAACATTCTATCGCGCAGAACATGCCAGCCCCGACTGCGTATTTCACCCTAGGTGCGTCGCGATTTTAGGTAATTATCTCATGCAGGTAGCAAGAGTGACAGAGGCCCGCCTAGACTCCTAGACAAATTGATTCATTTCACCACATATACTAATGGTATAACGCGGTGCAATAAAACGGGGAGACAGTACCCCGCGCCTCCTGTTGAGCTTTGCGCTCTCTGTCGCACTTACGGGCCTTACGGCAAGCCTGTTTCCCTTTTCATTGCAGAGCCTTTAACATTGGTGTAATTATAATACCAGATGTGGAAGATATTAGCATGGTTACCTGAATATTACGAAAGTCTTTCTGGAGTTCTATAAGTTTGGCAAGTTCGTTCTCCCTCACATGTTTCTGCACGTACACCACCTCGATGGGGTCGTCGGAGTGTAGGGGCAACGGCTTCCTATGGCTGCCCGTATTTTCTTTTTGTGTAGATGATCTTATCATCTTTGGTTTTTTCTTATCCTCCTTTATCTAGAAGTTTAATTAATCTTTCACATCATTTGACGTTAGCTTTGGTGGGGGGTGAAAAATTTCTACTCCGAGAAGAGGCTGCTATGGTCCACTGGGGCTGATGGGGCAGCGGATGTGTGCGAAAACGTTCCAGTGGTCCTGCGAATATGCGGTAAAGGTGAAAACCATGGGATTTTAGTCGGTGCAAATCCGCCATAATCCGTCCTTACCTCGCGAGCCCGTGTATATAGGCATTTATCCATGTAAAAAATTAGAATAGAATAGAATCATTGGCATGGCTGCATCGTATCCGGGACACCTGAGATTTTGAGTGAGATTGAGAGTTTCTATGGGCAGCTGTACACATCATCGTTGGAGCCAAACGCAAGTGTGTGTAACGACCCAAGAGCAAGCCTTATCCGACACTATTCCGATGATATCCAGACGTCAGTCTGGCGAGATTAGAATGGCTCTCCAGCACCTTAAATACGGCAGGGCCCCAGTAAAGTAAAGTAAAGTTTTCTGAGAGGGTTTAGGGCAAGGAAGTGTCTGCCGCGCTGCCCAAATGCGTGTTGACGAACTTCACATGTCTTCGAAATATTTTTTAAAATTTATCAAATAGACGGGTAATATATATATATATATATATATATATATATATATATATATATATATATATATATATATATATATATATATATATATATATATAATTTTTAAAATACATTAGAACTTTTTAACTATTTTATACTACAATGAAATATACTAAACACTTAACAAAAACTATTTCAACAAGTATTTCCAAAAAAATATTTATGTAAACGGTGTAAAAAACTTTAACATTCAATCACACAGAGCATGTTAGCCCCGACTGCGTATTTCACCCTAGGTGCCTCGCGATTTTAGGTAATTATTTCACGCAGGTAGCAAGAGTGAAGGAGGCCTGCCTAGACTCCTAGACAAAGATGGAGTCATTTTACCACATACACTAATGGTAAGGACTCGCAGCTCGCGTTGCAATAACATGGGAAACAGTACGGCGCGCCTCCTGTTGAGCTTTGCCCTTTCTCTCGTACTTACGGGCCTTACAGCAGGCCTGTTTCTCTTTTTATTGCACCGCGGGCAGCAAGCCTTTAACATTTTACGTGGTAGAGCCATGCTGCTGTTATATTAGTAGTATAGTTGTAGCACGAATGGGTCGGCTCGACCGGGGAAGGACCACGCTCTCACAGAATACCAGCGTGAAATAGTAGCTTAATGCTGCTGTATTTCGTATGGTGAGTGTAGAGAACCGGAGACCCTTTTTACTGGAAATGAGGCATTCCATCTCAGTCCTCACGGGTGACAACGCATCTGCATTTTGATTTTGTAATGGAAGATAGATGTAGATGTCTATGGGCCGCAGCAACCACTTACCATCAGGTGGACTTTGTGCTCGTTTGTCAGCCTATTCTATAAAAAAAACATTAGTTTAATTATAAAATCAAATGTGGAACATATCAAATACCAACGTTCCTTATCAAAGCTCAGAAGTGGTCAATAAATTAGTGGAAAATGTTGCTTTGAAGCTCAAACAGCCCCTCGAAGCAATCAAAAGTTCTCGGAGATTACCTGGAAATAAATTCTATCTATCAAATAAAATCTATCTATCTATCTATCTTCTTTTGAACTTGATATCTTTTTAAATTATTAACATAATTTTGTATTGCAAGAAGACACAGCGCGGACGCTGTAATTATTTCGATTTCGACGTCTGCCATAGTAGGCATGTCGATCTAAAATCGATTAATCGAAAAATCGATTCTTTGGAGTAAAATTATCGATTTTTTAGATCGATCCGAGGCACTGCATCGATTCACTGAATCGATCCAAAAACCTATTGAATCGGACTGATTAATTTGATTCAAGAACTAGCTAAAATTCCCAAACCAGCTGGGGTAAGATACCAGTTTTTTAATTTTTTGCTGTTGGGGGACGCAAAAACAACCGGTCGTCTTGGTTGATAATTTGAAAGCAATATATATTTCAATAAAATAAATGTTTATGAACGCATCCAATAATATCGAAAAGTTGTCATTTCATTTTCATTTCTAAAATTCTTAAGCCCACTTTCCACTAAGGGATATAAGATATAATGTAATTTAATATTACATCTCGAGATATAAATTAATATCGCTCACCGTACTTTTAAATAGAACCGTTTCCACTGAGGTGTAATATATATTACATCCCAAACTATAAATATTTCTTCGATTGACCGAGCGATATTTTCATATCATATTTCACCTCCTGTACTATAATATAACATAATATTATAACTGTGAACCTGTTTGAACTGTGAACTTGTGAATTTACATTATTTATTATCAAAAATATACATACTGTGAGCTGTAAGTACAGACAGAGTACTTTTTAAATACCTAGATACCGTAAAAAATATTATACCGTACGTTGAAGTTTATAGAGGTTTATAGTAAGGAAATAACCAGTATTGTGTTCGTGTAGCATTCATTTCAATATGATAAATAGTGAGTTATTAAATTGAAACAGATTTATCGAGAAATGTACGTTGCAGTTTGCACTTTTGTAAAAGTATTGTTGTTGTTTTTAGCCTAAAATGTCAAATAAAAGTGTCACGTGGAATCACTTTGTAAAAAAAGGAATCGAGTGGAGTATGTGCGAACCACTCCTAACACAAGCGTTTCAAGCTTACCAGGAGTGGTTAAAAGGAATATTAGTAATGTTAATCAATAAGATTACCAATATTTTATTTAAAAAAAATATTACAGTTTAGAAGTTAAAGAAAAAAAATCGAAAATTCTTGAAATTTCATGTTTGAAAATGTCGCGATTAATCGAAAATCGATCTTTTATTCCTCGATTTAATCGATAATCGATTCAAGTACCTTCGATTCAAATCGATTCAGAGATCGATTTTTTTATGAGTGAATCGACATGCCTATGCCATAGTCGAAAGCCGAAAGCGATGTGACTGTGAGTGGTAGGGCAGAGTGTGAATACCACAGAACACTATTACTCCTATCGGAGAAGAACGACAACTTCATACAAAATTTAAGAAATGCTATATATAACCACTAGCTCCATCTATCGTCAGCCTCCTGCACTTCTCGTGTGGCGGGAAATTTGAACGTGGTTTTTTTTTGGTTTTTTTATTTGAGGTATTTTAGGGTTGCCTATCCCAGCGTAAATAAAAGAACAAAAATTACAAAATTTCTATTTATTTATTCAAAATAAAAATAAAAAAACATACATAACTTAAGACAAAATTTCTCCAGCAGCTTAGTCCCTTCTATAAAGACATTTGTTGATATATAAGATTTACAATCATGGATGAATTGATAATATGCACAATCACAAATCACAGAATGTCTACAATAACCCAAATATCAATATTTTAATCAAAAACAAGTTAATTAATAAATAAGCTCCTACACACAAGTGCAAAATTCACAAATAATAATTTTGTTTTGATAATATTCGGTTCTCCATCTATTTTTTTATAGGATAGGGTGACAAACGAGCACACAGTCCACCTGATGGTAAGTGGTTGCTGTGGCCCATAGACATCCACATCTATCCTCGATCACAAATCAAAATGCAGATGCGTTGTCACCCGTGAGGACTAAGATGGAATGCCTCGTTTTCAGTAAAAAGTGTCTCCGGTTTTCTACACTCACCATACGAAATACAGCAGCATTAAGCTACTATTTCACACTGGTATTCTGTGAGAGCGTGGTCCTTCCCCGGTCGAGCCGACCCACTCGTGCTACAACCATACTTCTAATATAATTGCAGCATGATTCTACCACATATAAAATTTCCCTGAATTGACACTAAAATTTTGTCTCTATATTATATGCAATATATTAAGTATTGAATGAGCCTATAAATAGAATAATTTTAATTCAAAATTATAAAACATATTAAATATTAGATTACAAAAATATTCCTTATATAATTTTAAAAAATTTCATATAGAGTACTTTCTTTTTCAGGTTCAATGTTATCTATTTAGTGGATATAATGTTGTCCTTTTTGAAGATCCTGCTTTTGGTTTTGCAGCAATAATTTGCGAGGAGCCAGCTTGTGATTCCACAAAATAAAATGGGAATACACTTTGTTAGTCTGGAAATAAATAAAAACTGAAATAAATTATAGTATCATAAAATCGTAAATACAATAACTATGTGAAAAGAAGTCTTGTGTTTATCTATTGTTTGAGAACCATTTGACGCATGTATTTCTACTGTGTTGTGCCTTTAAATTTGATAGGTTTAGGACGAAATGTAATTATTCATAGATTGTGATGCCTGAACTTTCTTAAGGTTTATTGTTGTTTTAAATAAATATTTGATTGCTAAAAATAATATGCAGTGTGTTGCAATTTTAATAATGTAAGGAAGGGCTTGTGCTAACTTTATAGACTTCAATCCTTTGGATGCTTTGTCCGATTCAATTATTATAAATTATTTGAAAGCATTAACAGGATTCAAACTACTATATGTGGTCTATCCATCCATGTTAGATCCAGATGATGGTCATATGAACAATCATCATCATCTTCATTACAGTCTATCAAAGTCCACTCCTGAATATAGTAATCCCCATATAAAATATCTGAGTAATCCTTAAAGAAAACTATTGTAAATGCTCGTATAAGGGAGCGTTGATAAATAGAGCGGGTTTGCTGGCGGGATGTTAACTGGAGAGCATACAGTAGCAGTTAGATGAGCAATAAATAACACTTCTTGAGAATTTCTTCTTGTTTTATTTCTTGATTCCTTATTATTACATTGCCGGATTTGGAATAATTTACCACGAAAAACGCCCCTTTTTTATAAGCGGCTGTAACCAATCATATTTAAGAAAAAATCGCATACGGCATTAGTGAATCTATTGACCAATCAGAGCGCCGAGTAACCTTTTCTAAGAGAGATTCACAATTTCCTTAATAAACGTGGTAAAACATTCCTTACAATATTTATATTTATTCCTAACGATAGATACAACTTATTTCTATTATTCTAAACATAAATCATTCAATAAACCTTTATTTTACATTTATAAAAAATAAAAATAGTTTCGCGGTCGCCTCACGGTTTAGCTCCGGAGTAGGACTATATTTTTTGCTGAACATACAAGTGGCGCCGCCAAGAGGTAGGAATGTACAACACTTTTTCAGGAATTATGCTTAAGAATCTATACAATATTTTTTCATGAAATTTAAATCTTTCTCATAATGAAATAACATTATACAGCGATTAGTTGACATATTAATGTTTCTTTTGAAGTACTTTAAAGGAAAAAGAATTATATTAATCACTTATATGTTAAATAGCTCTTAAAGTTATGATAAAAGAAATCTTACTAGAAAATAAGCTTATACTTGCGTCTAATGTTCTAATCAGACCTAAATAATATTAAATAGATTCATATAAGTCACTTTAAGATAAAAATAGAAGTGTTTAATTTACTTTCCTGTTTTTTCAGCACTAATCAGTTTTTACACTTAGCTTTATTTTATGAATAGGAAACAGTTAAGATTAATACCATCACCTAATTTTAAATCACTGATAAGGAATAATTATGATTAAATGCTAACACTTAGTTTTTAATTCACTGATAATAAATAATTAATATTAAATGTTCGAATTCACTTTGTCGTCGCTAACATTCTCCCCCACGGTGCGTAGCACTGCATCCTCTGGAGGCGACGACTCCGCTGGCACCAGCACGATGACACGTCGAGTTGGACGGCGAAGTATTCCGCCTGATGTCCGCACGTCCAGCACCCTGGTTCTTCCGTCTGGTCCGGGATAGGTTTTGACGATTTCACCGCGAGGCCATGAGTTTCGCGGTAATGTGGCGTCCACTATTAGCACGATGTCTCCTTCCCTTGGGTCTCTGGTTTCTTTCCCCTCGAGTTTCCTTGGCATCAGGAGAGGTAAGTATTCTTTAATCCACCTTTTCCAGAAGTGGTCTGCGAGTCTCTGGGTGGTTCTCCAGCTTGCCTTTCCGATGAGCTCCGTGTCGCTGAACTCTCCCGGCGCCATAGCTCCGCATGATCTTCCCAGCAGAAAGTGGTTCGGTGTTAGGCTCTCCTCGTCTCCTGGGTCCATGCTGATCGGGGTGAGAGGTCTCGAGTTGACGATGTGTTCAACCTCAGTCATTAGCGTATGGAGTACTTCCTCGGGCGGGCTCTTCTCGTTGAGGACTACTGCTAGCGCCGTCTTGACTGTTCGTACGAGCCGCTCCCAGGCGCCTCCCATGTTCGGAGCTCCCGGGGGGATGAACTTCCACTGGATGCCCTTTTCCTGTGCGGCCTCCTCTAATTCCCTTTTTGCTCCGACGAAATTAGTTCCGTTGTCGCTATATACGGTTTTCGGAGTTCCTCTTCTGGCTGCCATTCGACGGAGTGCCATGATCATTGAGCTGGCGCTGAGAGAAGGTACCAGTTCTAAATGTACTGCTCTAGTCGTGAGGCAGGTAAATAAGGCTCCCCAGCGCTTCTCGTTTCTTCTTCCGATGGTGACTTGCATCGGCCCGAAGTAGTCTACGGCTGTGCAGGAGAACGGAAATTGATGATGCTGCAATCTTTCACTCGGCAGATCTCCCGTTGGTGGTATCTCTGGTGAACTCTTCTTTGTCTTGCACTATTGACAGCTGTGTGCGACCGCTTTTAGAGTTGCCCTTAAACCCAAGATCCAGAACCTTTGACGAATTTCGTTCATTACTGTAGCGGTGTTTCCGTGAAAGAATTTCCTGTGATAGTGTTGTATTATTAGACGAGTTATTTTTTGTTTTCCGTCTAAAATGATAGGATTCATTATTCTTCCGTTTCGGTCGTGAAATTTCATTGTTCTGCTCCTTAATTTAATTATTCCGTCGTCTCCAATGTAAACGTCGATTTTCTTAAGTCGACTCGAATTTTCTAATGGCTTTTCTGACTTCAGTTTTCTTATGTCTGATGCAAAACTATCGCTCTGGCTTATTTTTATTAATATCTCTTCGGCCTTTTTTAGGTGTTCTGTTTCTATGGGTGAGTATAGGCGCTTATTTTTACTTCCGCTGGTCGACGGGATTGAGGTTTGTGCTTCTTTCTTCTGGATTTTTTGTGGTTTCCAAGACTCATCCTTCTGGCGTGCGGCGGTGGTGGTCGCTTTACGGCTCTTCTTTAGTAGGTGTGTAAAGGCGATCACTCTGGCTGTAGTGCGCAGCAGTCGCTCCCAGCTCGAGAACCTTTCTAGGTTTAATAGGGTGTCTTCTGCTGCCATCGTTGCCAATACCTTTTGCTTGCTTTTTTCTTCTGGCATAACAATTTCTGGCTTGAAGTCGTGAAATGGCCATTCTTCTTCTGGTCGACGGAGAAATGACGGGCCTTTGAACCATCTGGCGTTGTGGTCGAATTCGGTTGGGGTTCCCCTCGTGGCGTCGTCCGCTGGATTCTCCTTGGTTGGCACCCATCTCCAGTCTTCTGGCTTGGACCTTTCTTCGATCTCGGCGAGTCGGTTGGCCACAAACGTTTTGAACTTCCTTGGTTCTGACTTTATCCATTGCAGCACTGTGCTGGAGTCGGTCCAGTAAACCTTTCTCGTTATGTCGAGCTCTGATTCCTCTTCGATTGTGGCGGCTAGTCTGCTTCCGAGTAAAGCCGCTTGTAGCTCCAGCCTCGGAATTGACACAGGTTTCGTTGGCGTTACCCTTGCTTTGCCGGCGATCATGGAGACATGGACCTTTCCTCCGGGCTCGACTATTCTCCAGTAGACTACTGCTGCATAGGCTTCTTCACTCGCATCGGAGAATGTGTGTAGCTGTCCTTTTCTGCCTTTGGGTGAGACGCACCTCGGGATCTTCAGCCTCGTTAATGTTGACACTTCTTCCAGGTATTTCATCCAGACTTCCTTTTGATGTTCGTTGATTGGTTCATCCCAGTCTATTTTCTTTCGCCAGATGTCCTGGATTAGTTTCTTTCCTTGTATTAGAACTGGTGTAGCAAAACCCATTGGATCGAAGGTGGACATTACTGCGCTTGTGACTTCTCTTTTTGTTGGAGTCCTTCTGCCGTCTTGCAGGTCCTCCGGCGTGTTGCGTAGCCCGACGTTGAAGGCTAATGTATCTTCTTTCACCAGCCATCTTAGTCCCAGAGTCTTCTCTTCCTTGGTCAGTTGTAAGGAGTTTTCTTTGTTTGCGTCTTCTACCTCTGATATTACCCCCGAGTTGTTGCTGGCCCATCCCTTCAGATGAAAGTTTGCTCTTGCGTGAATGTCTTTCACTTCTTTGGATATTTTCTTTGCTTCGGTTGTAGATGCGAAGCTCTGCAGGTAGTCGTCCATGTAGTGGTTTCTCTTAATTGCTTTCACTGCTTCAGGATGAGTGTTCTTAAATTCCTCTGCATTCTTGTTCATTACGTATATGGCTGTTGCAGGTGATGACGCTGCCCCGAAGATGATTGAGGACATTCTATACTCTTCAGGCTTGCCGGTTCTTCGGTTTCCGCGCCACAGGAACCTGAGACTGTCTCGGTCGTCTTCTCTGACTTTTACTCGAAGAAACATGTCTTGTATGTCTGCCATGACGGCTACTGGTCCCTCTCTGAAACGCAGCAGTACTCCGAATAATGATTGTAGCAAGTCCGGGCCCGAGAGCAAGGCGTCGTTGAGGCTCTTTCCTTCATATTTGGCAGCTGCGTCGAACACTATTCTTAGCTTCCTCTTGACTGGGTGTACAACAGCGAAGTGGGGTAGGTAGAATGTCCTTCCTTCGTTAGAGTTTTCTGGAGCTTTCTCTGCGTATCCTTTTTCGATTAGACTCAGAATCTGCTCCTCGTAGTGCTTTCTTGCTTCTTGATCACGATCCAATTTTTTCTCGATGCTAACCAGGCGTCGAACAGCTTGATTGTAGTTGTTGGGCAGGTGTTCATCTTCTTTTTTCCACAGGAGTCCCGTTTCATATTGACCGCTTGGCAGTTTCTTGGTAGTTTTCTCGAGGGTTTCTAGTGCTCTTCTGTCGCTGTCGTTAGATGGTGAACGATTTTGGATCCCTAGAGACTCTAATTGGAAGTGTTCTCGGACGAGGTCTTCTATGTCTTCCTTGCCAGTGGTCGCTCTGCCATAATGAGTGAAGTGTACTGTGGCAGTTGTTCCTGTTTCACATCCGTGTAACACCCACCCTAAGTTCGTGAGGGAAGCTACAGGATCTGATGGTTTGCCCTTCTTCAGCTTTCTTGTCACTATCAGTCCCCAATTGTCTTGGCCTATCAGTAGCTTGGGCCTCTCGGAGACGTAGAGGAGTTGATTTTCAATTGCCTTCAGGTGCTCACAGTTTCTCACGGTGTCCTTGTTTATGCATTGTTCAGACAGCTTCAGGTCGTCGATGGTTCTTGCTACGATAGTTCTCTTTTCTTTTCTATGAGCCCCTTTTATTTTGAACTCGATCTTCTGTGAACTATCTTTTCTTAACACCTTTCCGCCAACGGTTTCGATCGTGAGTTTTTCTTTCTTTCCTTCGACTCCGATTTTTTCAGCAATTGATGCGTCTAAGAGTGTGACCGTTGACCCTTCGTCTAGTAGTGCTAATACGCGAACTTGTCCTTTTGGGCCATAGAGGTTCACGGGGATCATCTTTAGGTAGGCCTTTTCTTCTCCTTTGGCGTTATGGATTGAGGCGACCTTTTCTTCTGAGATGCTATTGGTGTCTTTTGCTTCTTTTTCTATCGACGCCGGTGGTTTGTCAGAATGTAAGATGGTATGATGCCATCTTTTACACAGCTTGCAGACTGGTGCTTTACAGTTGATTCTTGAGTGTCTGAATCGAAGGCACTTGAAGCATATCTTTGCCTTCTTGGTCATATCCCATTTTTCATTCAGGTTGGCTTCTTTGAACCTTTTACATTCTAATGCGAAGTGTTCTTCCCCACAGAACGGACACGACTTCTTATATTTCTCTTTTGACGCTTCTTGAACCAAATGAACGGGTTTTCTTACTCCTCTTCTTTGTTCTGAGGGCGCTTCGGGCGGGGCGAAGTCTCCGCACATGTCGGCTTCTGTTTCTAGGAACGCTTCGATAAGTAATAGCTCCTGAATTTCCTCGTCTCTTCTGCTTCTGTGGTAGGCGAACCAACGGAACTTCATTGACGTCGGCATCTTGTCTACTATAACTCTTAGCGTTTCAGGTGAACTGAGATACTGTGGTTTCTTCAGGGCTTTGATTGTTTCGACTGCGTTCTTTACTTTGCTTGCAAATATGCATATGTCGCTCGGGTTTTCGCCGACTCTTGGGAGGTTCTTCATTTTTTCTAGTTCTGCTAATGCTAGTGCTCCAGGTCTTCCGAATCTTGCTTCTAGTCCCTTGATCACCTCGCGTGGGTCTTCGGCGGTGAATAGCAGGCTTTGGACGGCTTCTCTAGCTTTTCCTTGGATCGCTATTCTGAGGCGTGCTAGGTTTTGATTGCTACTGAAAGAAGCAGCCGTATCCTCGTATGATCTTTTGAAGGCTAACCATTCTTCGCAGGCCCCGTTGAAGTGAGGTAGTTCTAGGTGCTTCGGTGAAACGGTGTCACGTGATTTTTCTGATAGCTTTAGTATGACTGAAGCTAGTTCTTGGATGTCACTTTTCTTTTCTTCTGCCTCTATTGGTTTGTGGTTCTTATTAGGCATGTCTCCGGTCTGGATGAACCAGCGTTCGACTTCTCGAGTTCGCTCGAACAGCTCTTCTCCGGTACCATCTTCATCTTCTGATTCCGCGGTGAGAAGTTCTAATTCCGCTTGAGCAACTTTTGACCGCGCTTCTGCCAATTCTAGTTCCCTTAATGCCATTGTCATCTTTGCTTGCGCTTCTGCTCTCTTCCTATGCGACGAGCGAACGGAAAGCGTGTCTGGATCGCGGGTCGTCTTCTTAGGGTGAGGCTGTTGCAGAGTCTTCATTGCGACACTTCTTTCTTGAATCTGCGGCGTTGGATGACTTCCTTCTTGGTGAGGAACTGACGCTTCGATGGTGCGTGTCGGGGGGGTGGTATGGGTTACGTCCCCTGGTGTTGATTCTTTTCCGGCAATGTTTTTGTTAAGAAGTACGGGTTGTCTGTGTACGCTGCTGGGCGATGCTCTTGTAAGCGTCGATCGATCTGAAGTTGACGTGTTGGTAGCCGTCGTGTTTGTAGAATCACTCGGCGTATTCATGCTCCAATCCGTCGTACTGGTACCCGTAGTGGCGTTGCTTTCACTCGTAGTCTTCGACTGCACTGATTTTGATCTTGTATTTGAAGGCTAGTTTTCTAGTTTTCCTTAAACCCGATCCGGCTTCTCGAAGGACCAATGTAAATGCTCGTATAAGGGAGCGTTGATAAATAGAGCGGGTTTGCTGGCGGGATGTTAACTGGAGAGCATACAGTAGCAGTTAGATGAGCAATAAATAACACTTCTTGAGAATTTCTTCTTGTTTTATTTCTTGATTCCTTATTATTACATTGCCGGATTTGGAATAATTTACCACGAAAAACGCCCCTTTTTTATAAGCGGCTGTAACCAATCATATTTAAGAAAAAATCGCATACGGCATTAGTGAATCTATTGACCAATCAGAGCGCCGAGTAACCTTTTCTAAGAGAGATTCACAATTTCCTTAATAAACGTGGTAAAACATTCCTTACAATATTTATATTTATTCCTAACGATAGATACAACTTATTTCTATTATTCTAAACATAAATCATTCAATAAACCTTTATTTTACATTTATAAAAAATAAAAATAGTTTCGCGGTCGCCTCACGGTTTAGCTCCGGAGTAGGACTATATTTTTTGCTGAACATACAAGTGGCGCCGCCAAGAGGTAGGAATGTACAACACTTTTTCAGGAATTATGCTTAAGAATCTATACAATATTTTTTCATGAAATTTAAATCTTTCTCATAATGAAATAACATTATACAGCGATTAGTTGACATATTAATGTTTCTTTTAAAGTACTTTAAAGGAAAAAGAATTATATTAATCACTTATATGTTAAATAGCTCTTAAAGTTATGATAAAAGAAATCTTACTAGAAAATAAGCTTATACTTGCGTCTAATGTTCTAATCAGACCTAAATAATATTAAATAGATTCATATAAGTCACTTTAAGATAAAAATAGAAGTGTTTAATTTACTTTCCTGTTTTTTCAGCACTAATCAGCTTTTACACTTAGCTTTATTTTATGAATAGGAAACAGTTAAGATTAATACCATCACCTAATTTTAAATCACTGATAAGAAATAATTATGATTAAATGCTAACACTTAGTTTTTAATTCACTGATAATAAATAATTAATATTAAATGTTCGAATTCACTTTGTCGTCGCTAACAACTATATACATACCATATTACCATATACATTATACACTTTACTTACATCACATGGGAATGCAGTTTTTAAGAGCTTTTTCTTGGTTGCATCATTAAATTAACCATCATGAAATGTTTTTTACACAGCATTCTGGGCTTATTTTGTAGCTTTGTCCGGAAAGCCGAAGTAGTATACTGCTCTTGGGAATGAATATAATATTTCGCCCACAACTTACAGCTGAAAACAAAAGATGTAATTATTAAATACAAATATTATCAAAGTAGGTCCAATGGTTTACAAACCAATAATTTGTTTTTAAATGGTTAAAGAGAAACAATAAGTTGGACAAGAGATTTACTTTAATGTTAGAACTTATTAAATAGTGTATTAGTATATTGTATACGTACCGCAAAATATACTTCACTGCGAATTTTGGAAACCTAAATAATTTAATGTTGTCAATGGTTGGTATGCTGTTGCACTTAAAACACTTTTTCTATTTTCTTTATCCGCCATTGCAGCGTAGTTTTTAAGTCACTATTTCGTATTTCACTACGAATCATTGACTAACACATTGCTCATCATATAAACGAAGGACATTAATCTCAACTCAACATCGTAAACTTGCAAAATCTTAGAAAAAGACACAAGCAAAACAAACATAACAACCAATCATGAACAACAACAATTTATACGGCGGCGCCATATTATGAGAAATGAGAATTATATACTCATTTAGGTACTTTGGTGCTACCAGTAAAAAATATAATTTTCTACTCATTGAAAATCAAAACAAAAAGAAAACATTTATTTTTCTTTTACTGTCAAGGATATGCTAATATAATAATATAGAAAAATACGACAGGCATAGTTATCTTCCTATGGATTGTTATTTCTGTATTCAAAATTTTTGAGTGTAATTTATCTTTAGCAAAATCTTATTAATTATGAAACAAGACATTTATCTGACAAATGGCAATAATAAAATTCAGCCCCCGTAGGTATTTCATTCTGTCCATACAGAGTTGACCAGGCCTGGTGAATACACACTTGCCGCGATCCTGCTACGGCGGCATCACATTCAACTATATCGCACACTTCGCGCCAAGCGCATTCGAGTCACAGCGAGTCATGTTACAAGTAGTGATTTTTGTAAATGCGTGATTATGATTACTGTTAACGTGTTAACCATGATTATTGCGGGAGTCGACCGTCGGTCGGTCGAGCGCAAAGCGCACATGTGGCATACAACAATAAACAAAACATCGTAAGCAACAGTATTATTGTACGTTTAATTTTCATACGTAAGACTATAGACATAGACAATAAAATAGAGTAATCTCTGTTTGTAAATAATTTCAAGGGTTTGTGATTCCGGGAAGCGAGTCACATTAAATTTAACTAAAATAATTTTTAAAACATTTTTGACGGAGTCATGAACTCGTTTATTCATAAAATTTAAGTATAAAATAAAATTAAAATGTGTATAAAAATTTAAATGTTTATAATATTATAAAACTTAAAAACTGTGTGTAAATAGCCAAAAAAAAAACAAACAAATTAATGGTACAGTGTAAATAAAAGTGCAAAAACTAATGATAGTGAAAACGTTGAAAAAGTGTAAATAAACTGTAAATATCAATAATCATTGTATATACAATCAAATTGACATGTAAATATGCCTACATTAATAATTTTATGAAAATTTTAGTGTCATAGTAAACGCAAATCAATCATAAATACATTTAATGCAGTCAGTCCTAAACCTGAGTAAAGTATGAAGGGAAGTTAATTTATTGATTTAACAGTATACAGTTACTGTATAGACTATAGCTATAAACACAGATTGTGATTAAATTTATTTTCCTTTCGTGTGTAACTGTATAGTTGGTGGTGATATTTATGCAAACATTCACAGTAGCCGTATAAAAATAGCCAGTTACAAAAATCACTAGTTTTGAAACAGGTGACGCCGATCAAGTCACTGGTTTCGTTACGTTTCTTGAAAATGACGTAACGACCCACGTCTAGTGAGTGGTAGGGCAGAGTATAAATAGTAAATACACACTTCTCGCGATCCTGCTACGGCAGTATTTAGCGAAGTATTGCCCGCAGCGCGAGGAGCAGTGGCAGGGGCTGGTCACTCCGTCAAGTCCGGAGGTAAAAACTCATCATACCTAACAAAACGAAGCCCAAACTCGGCACACCTGGTAGTACTCGGCGACCAGATCCAATAGCGATTACCAAAGTACACCTTCAGGTCACTCCGGCAAGTCCAGAGGTAAAAACTCATCATACCTAACAAAACGAGCCCAAACACTGCACATCTAGTAGTACTCGGCGACCAGTTCCAATAGCGATTACCAAAGTACACCTTCAGGTCACTCCGTCAAGTCCGGAGGTAAAGACTCATCATACCTAATAAAACGAGCCCAAACACGGCACATCTAGTAGTACTCGGCGACCAGTTCCATTAGCGATTACTAAAGTACACCTTCAGGTCACTCCGTCAAGTCCGGAGGTAACGACTCATCACACCTAACAAAACGAGCCCAAACACGGCACATCTAGTAGTACTCGGCGACCAGTTCCATTAGCGATTACTAAAGTACACCTTCTGGTCACTCCGTCAAGTCCGGAGGTAAGGACTCATCATACCTTACAAACCGAACCCAAACACGGCACATCCAGTAGTACTCGGTGACCAGTTCCATTAGCGATTACTAAAGTACACCTTCAGATCACTCCGTCAAGTCCGGAGGTAAGGACACATCATACCTAACAAAACGAGCCCAAACACGTCACATCTAGTAGTACTCGGTGACCAGTTCCAATACCGATTACCAAAGTACACCTTCAGGTCACTCCGTCATGTCCGGAGGTAAGGACTCATAATACCTAACAAAACGAGCCCAAACTCGGCACATCTAGTAGTACTCGGCGACCAGTTGCAATAGCCATTCCTAAAGTACACCTTCAGGTCACTCCTTTAAGTCCGAAGGTAAGGACTCATCATACCTAACAAAACGAGCCCAAACTCGGCACATCTAGTAGTACTCGGCGACCAGTTGCAATAGCCATTCCTAAAGTACACCTTCAGGTCACTCCTTTAAGTCCGAAGGTAAGGACTCATCATACCTAACAAAACGAGCCCAAACATGGAACACCTAGTAGTAGTAGGTGACCAGTTCCAATAGCGATTACAAAAGTACACTTTCAGGTCACTCCATCAAGTCCGGAGGTAAGGTAATACAAAACAGTAAAATAAATTTGAATTTTCAATTGGTTCTATTTGAAACTATTCTTTTTCTGTTATTTTAGCTATTTTGCCAACGAAACTTGTTTTTTTTAGAATTTGTGACTTGACGTTTTAAATGTAGGTATATATATGTATGTAAATAGTTGACTAAGTACCTGCTCATATCATAAAACTGACTAAAAAAATATTGATAATTAAAATATAGTGTGATGTCCAGACTCCAGACCTCGTAGTTATGATATTAGTGAGTAGGTACTCAAAATATTATTACTATAATACCTAGTAGTGTTGCGAACAGGAGACCTCACGGAAAAGTTTTTGTTTGGAGGTGAATTATCTGCTTGCTTTGCGCATACCATAGAAAAACAGCTTAGGTATATCTATGGCGCATACTGTGTTCACGCTGCGCTCTCCGACTGCCGTTTGCGCTCCGCCCACTGCGGGACGCGCGGGTGAAAAACGAATTTGAAATCGTGCTAAGAGCTCGTCTTAAGGTTGCCCTGATCGATGGCACGAACTAAGTGGTGGGCGGGGCAAAAATGCATGCTATCTCAGCCGACATCTCGTGCGAAAGGGATGGACGCTGTGATGAGCAGTAAGAAGCTAGTGCGCACACACATACGCACTCGAGTGACGCAATGCGCGACGGCATCATCGCGTACCTAGATACCTATGCGATTCATTTTAGAATAATAACATAAACTCAAACGGCAATTGTGAGCTTCGTGCCGCAATGGCTTAGCAGTGAGTAGCTGCGCTCTGGGTTCGAATCCCCCACGGAACAAATATTTTGTATGGACTACAAATAGTTGTTCCGGGTCTGGATGTTTGTTCTTGAGCAATTTATATTTGTAAACTGCCTCCACGATACTGGA
Organism: Parnassius smintheus behrii; assembly: GCA_036936625.1. Classification (NCBI taxonomy): domain Eukaryota; kingdom Metazoa; phylum Arthropoda; class Insecta; order Lepidoptera; family Papilionidae; genus Parnassius; species Parnassius smintheus. The sequence goes on along the minus strand of JAUPFT010000016.1, from coordinate 10,034,641 downwards.
GAAAATCCTACTGTGGGGAGAACGTATTTTAAAAAGAGAAGGGAGAGAGAAAGCAAATTGGTGTTATTGTAACTTATTAACTTATCTGCTGTGTGAAACGTAATAATTATGAACCCAATTTATGTACTTAGTTGTTATGATGAGGGTTCTTATGTGAACTTAAGTAGATGTTGCTATTATATATATAATAATTCCATTGATTTGTTTTTACCTACTTTTTAACCGACTTCGAAAAAAGGAGGTGGTTCTCAATTCGTTGGTTTTTGTTTATGTATGTTCTGTCCCCCGATTTCTCGAATATGCCTGAACCGATTTGGAAAATTATTTTTTTTGTTTGAAAGGATATATTTTTCAGATAATCCCACGGTAATCTATTATGATCAGATCAGGATCTGATGATGGGATCTTGGAGAAATCGGGGGCACTCTTCAATAAATGACAGCAAATCAACCGCGATCGCTGCTATCGCCTATCTATGCATTCTTTACGCAATCACACAATATAATATCATGCCTGTACCCACTAAAGGGACATAACTCTGAACTAAAAACTGTAACATAAAAAACTTTTTTTGAAAAAAATATAACAATTTCTAAAACAAACACAAAAAAGTGTAACATAATTATGTTTTCTTTATGTTTTTGTATGTTACTGTAGGTTATGCAAATATTACTGTAGGTACTATGTATTCTAAATAGTTATTTACTTTCCATAGCTAGTTAACTATAATAGCCCGCAGGCAACTCCCCGACCCCGAAGTATATGTCAGCCAGTATCAGGATAACTGCTTTTTCGACAGCGCGATTTTGATGTGAGTGTGGCTTTTATATAGGTTAATTAAATAAATAAAAAATGTTAGTTTGTAAATTGTTTATTGATTGTTTGTGTTCAATAGCGGTTTGAAATATTCTCTTAGTACTTAGAAAGTTATCAACAATAGGCATTGTGTCATTGCAGAGACAAGCACAAACGTCTATCAAAAAATTAACGTATATAAACGGAATACTAACAGCATAGACTTCCTTACAGAAGTCCAAAGAACACGTCTAGGCAAGGTAAGTAATTAGAAGAAAACTACAATTTAGAGATCGATTGTAAACCAAATTCACAGTACTTACAGACACAATTAGCGAAATATGAATAAAATTTTTATTTATTTTATGATAGATAACGCTAGTTGAAAACTAAACACTGTATGGGAATGGCATCACTGAACGAGTCAGGTGGTCAGTCCAAACAAATAAAAGGCGCGATTGTAGAAAGAAAATCGTCACGAAACGTTTGTAGGCTAGGGGGCTTGGCCTGTTTATGCTATTCATAACGAAGGCTATAAAATATGTAGGTATAATGATGATAGGTTCTATTTCTATTTCTATTTCTACTAAATCCTATGTGTACCTACTTATCTGTATTCATAACCCAATATCTAAGGTAGGTTATTCTATAATTAATTAAATCTAATCCAAAATATACTATAATACCATAGCAAAGCTACTACTATTTTATTTAGTAGTAGCTTATATAGTAGTATAAATTATATATAAAAAAATATGAGTATGTCTGAGGTAAGGTTAAATATAAACAAATATTTTGCCAAGTGCGAATCGGACTTCCGAGCTTCCGAGATTACAAAATTTAAATACCTATACATATTACTATCGATCAAAAAAAGCCAAAAATACCATTGATATATTAAAAGGGGAAGATAGGTCACTAAATCAAAGCGCCCGGTCCTACATAACTACGGGATTGCCCGTACTTGGCTCGTTTGTAAGAGCGAGAAAACATGCGTGAGAGACACGATACGCACGTGATGCCCGATTTCGCGATGACGCGATTTCGCTCGCACAACTACGACGTTTCCTATTTCTGTCCTTGTCTATCGTTAAATATAATTTTGCGTTTAAGATAACAGATGTGTAAGTTTTGGTGCTTGTAGTCGTGCGCCGAGCCCAGGTTTAGTGATTGCGATATTAGCGTGTAACATATCTTCCCTTTTAATATATCAATGAAAAATACACGTTTTTTTCTAGTAGAAAATCCTTTAATTTCAACATTAGGTATATTAGGATATGAGATTCCTATACGTAAGCACGATTATCGAAAATCTAAAAATTACCTATTCTAATTAAATTAATAGATAATTTTAAGATTTTCGAAAATCGTGCTTATTTATGAGATGTTTTCGTTAGTTAGCAAATTAAAGTAGTTAAGTACCTAATGTACTACCTGTATCGAAAGTTCATTATTATGTACCTACCTGTTTTCAATTTTAACTAAATGTGCTTCAACAAACTTATGGTCACATTTTAGCAGCTATATTCATCCCGGCTTCAGCAATGGACACGAACAAAAAAGGAAGCAATTTTTCTAAATAATGATGTAGATATGTAGGTATTACAACCATAAATAGATAGCAGCGGCTAACCTAGTGAGTATGTGTGAGTGCGCGCTGCCCCCCCTCCGTCCGTCCCACTGATCGGGGAAACAATTTGTAGCGAAAGGCAAGATGTTTTATAACAAAAACGGGCGCGCGAAATTTTATAAACAGACCTTTGGTAGTCTGGATGTCACGAAAAATCTAGGTATTGAATGTATCTGTTTAAAATAAAATTATTTGCATTTTTGAACAACTAATCTATCCCTGTATGGTAACTGTTTTGCAATTTTCGTTCTTCTTATGGTATTTATTTCCGCCCAAAAATTTGTTAAAAATAGTGTTGAAATTCGGAATTTTCGACGCTTATAACTTTTAAATATACTCTTTTTTTACTTTTTTGTTTCCATACAGGGCTAGATAATGATGAGACAAATTGAAATCATTTTTTATTTTGAACGTACACCATCAAATAATAATAATAATAATAATAATATTCCACAACTATCACACAACGCCATCTAGTCCCAAGCTAAGCAGAGCTTGTGTTATGGGTACTAGACAACTGATAAACATACTTATATATTTCTAAATACATAAATATTATAGATAAATTACACCCAGACACAGAACAAATGATCGTGCTCATCACACAAACAATTGTCCTGGGTGGGAATCGAACCCACGACCTCCGGCATAGCAGTCAGGGTCACTAACCACTAGACCAACAGGCCAGTAAACGTAGTCCTGCGATAACTCAAACAGTGGAGTTATCGCAGGACTACGTTTGTATGGAAGAATAAGCGACTAGTGTACCCTTAAGGCAATAAATATCAGTAAATAATATAAAACAATACACTGTTACGACTGACCGGCATGGGAGCAGTTGTCAGTTGTCACCAGGATTAAATTTACATCTAAAGTCTAAAACTTAACAACATGAAAACAAAAAATTATTTTAAGTAAGCAAACACTTAACTAAAAACAAAAATATATCATCACACAATCTCGCAAATATAGCCTTAAACGACTTAACAATAAGACAAATATTGATCGCACACATAATCTCGCAAAGCCAATATAGACTTTACGTACCAAGCAGTAAGGATAATATTGATCCCATACCTCAATGTGTAATTTTTTTTTTATATAGGATAGGGTGACAAACGAGCACACAGTCCACCTGATGGTAAGTGTTTGCTGTGGCCCATAGACATCTACATCTAATCTCGGTTACGAATCAAAATGCAGATGCGTTGTCACCCGTGAGGACTAAGATGGAATGCCTCATTTCCACTAAAAAGGGTCTCCGGTTCTCTACACTCACCATACGAAATACAGCAGTATTAAGCTACTATTTCACGCTGGTATTCTGTGAGAGCGTGGTCCTTCCCCGGTCGAGCCGACCCATTCGTGCTACAACTATACTACTAATATAACTGCAGCATGGCTCTACCACGTAATAGATTTCGATATTAAAAAGCCGACAAACCGAAATCTGAATCGCAAACTTCACGTCATCGAGAGAGCCACTGAAAAAACGGATTTAGGTTTCTACGCAACAGTTTGCGTTTAAGTTTGGATACTGTCGATTTTGTTTTCGATTTGGATTGGTTTGGTTGTAAAGATCGTAAGAGTTTAGCTAATTAGATCGATTTTTGAAATCGGATTTTCTATTTGAGCAATCTATACGTATCGATTTGTGTTTGAAATCGGGTTTTAATTTTATGAACATGAAATGTATTAAATCAAAGATTGTCTCCCATCTTTCTCTGTGTGTTTTGATCTCCTAAAACGAGTTTAAAATTCAAGACAAACAATTGGGTGTTAATTTTCGTGAAAAATCGATAAAACTTTGCCCACGGGATTGTCAATTATTATTTTGATAATAAAAGTAGTTAAATTCCGAGGTTTTATATGCGCAAGCGTGTACGTAGTTAGTACATAATAATAACCTTTACGTTTTACATAAATATCCTAAAAAAACTTATTATTTTAATGTGTTACTACCTGTAAAATAATAAGTTTATTGTTGCATTTTTATTTGAGAATAGACTTGCGTTTGACTAGCTACCATCTTTTTGTTAGGATAGATACCTACATTTTAGAACTTACGTACTAAATAGTCTTAAACGTATCTCATAATTGTTAGAAGGTAGAAGGTGCCTCGAAACAAGAAAAACACTGCTTCTCTAAACAAAAATAAATTAAATAATCGTCAGCAGAACGTGAAATATTTTACCAAATTGCTAAACTTAGTGGTTGATCTCATAAAATCTAAGAAATTATCATCGTATCACAAAAGCAATTCGGGATTTCCAGGCGTAGTACCATTTTCAATAAAGTCAAATACCTATTTTGTCATGAAAAATCGACGAAATCATTGATCAATGAAAAAAAAAACGAAAATGTTTTAATGCATGTTGAAGATATTATTTATTTTTATTGATTAATAATTTTTTAAGTATAATTTGTTAATTTAGCTATTTATGTACTTACCTGCCTTATCATGTTGGTTTATTAGTCAAAAATCATGCCAACGTGTGTATTATAACCTATTCGAAATGTACCTAGTCGGAATAGAAGATTACCTATGCACTTTATTTATTTATTATTTTGTAATCATAAATATATTATTTATTTTGTAATCATAAATATATTACCTAGATACTAAATAAAACAAAGTAACATTGATGATGTTTGAATTTTTAACGAGTTATTCCTTTTTTTTATAGAAGAGGGGGCAAACGAGCATGCGGCTCACTGATGTTAAGTGACTACCGCCGCCCATGAACATTCTTTTATCCACACTAAAATGTATACTACTTCATTACACTAATTAGGGTGGAACAACGGAATGACCTTTTTTTAACAAATAAGTTGTCTTATTTTCCTATGGTTACAAGGTGACAGCCATGAAAGGTTTCCCATAAAATTATTTAATGCTCAAAATGTCTGCTTAACATTACTTCTTAACTACCTTTTTAATAAAAAAAATTAAAAGCCTTTCACTGTATGTCATGGATAAGTATTATTAATAAACCAATACTTTATGAGAACGAAATATGTTTATTTGGAAACGCATTTTAAACTGCAATATTTTTGCCTAGGCAAAGTACAGGAAATACAATTCACTCACAAAAATTCAATACACTCGTACAATTATGATGAATCTAATTACACCTCATACGTTCTAATTCATCAAGCAATTTCGGCTACAATGTGTACCAAATAATACATATATTACATAGATAATCTCGAAAAACATTACCCGCCGTCTGGTGCGGTCGTGTAATAGCAGTCATAATTTTACTTTACCTTGATATAGCAGTACGGTATATATTACTATTTTTTATAGCATTAGATGATAAACAAGCGCACAGTCAAGTTGATGGTAAGTGGACCCTATGGCCCACAGACATAAGACATTTATCCTCATTTAAGAATCAAAATGCAGCAAATGCATTGTCACCCTTGAGTACTAAGATGGGAAAGCCTCGTTTCCAGTAAAAAGGGTCCCCGTTCTCTAAACTCAACAAACGAAAAACAGGGCGTGGTCCGTGCCCGGTGGGAGCGTAGTTTATTTCACTGCTTGCCTTCATAAGGCGTAATATCAATACACATCTTTATAAAAATAATGCTCTTCTGTTTAGACGTGTGTGCTGGATTTTTCAAATTTCATCACACTAAAGTCATCAAATACACATCTTTATAAAAAAATGCTCACCTGTTTGAACGTGTTTGCTTGCTGTCACAAAAGCGGTGAATGATTACTTACTTACTTACTTACTTATTATAGAATTTCAGTCAAATGTTAATTAAAAAGTTAAAGAAAAATTAAATTCAAAAGTCAAAAATTATAACAAAAACAAACGTGTGTCCAGCACATCTCGTAACTATATATTGTACACAGGACTCGCAACTATATATTGTACAAGCTTTATCTTCAAAATACCCTAATCTTTACCTAATATTTAAAAAATCAAATCGGATGTAATACCAACATAAGAACGATATAAAAAATCTTAACAACTATATAAGATATGTTTCACTTATTATACTAAACTTTATACTTAGGTAAATGCCTTTCTTGAAAATTATTATTGCGTTTCTTGATGACATTATTGGAATTCTTTGAAATGATTTGACAAATTTTGTTGCGGATAATGTGCATATTTTATTTGTGTTGTAAACTAATAATTTCTTATAACTATAACTTCTTATATTTACGAAAGTACTTTAATATTACTTATTTTTTAATTCCCGCGTTTTTCGATGGTCACTAACGCTAACTATACACTCGCACGCAACACGCACCTTTAAAGTACCAATCATACACTCGCACACAATCTGCACCTTTGATGTACCAACCATACACTCACACGCAACCCGCTCCTTCGAGGTAGCAACCTACACTCGCACACCAGAGGCACCTTCAAGGTACCAAACCCTCATTCACACCCTCGAACACAACGCGCGTACCTATATTTATATTGCTAGGAGTTGAAATTTGGAGTTATATCCTCCCTTCGTATTTTCTTGTATTTTTAAACTTCATCCTTAATAGGGTAGTGCTGTAGTTTTAAGCTATTTATAAGGGTTTTATTATACACGTGCGCCCCCAACACGAGTGCCTCAAAGGTATTTTATTTAACAATTCATGTACACACGAAGTATTTTACAATGAAAAATAAAAAGAAATTTTGTACAAAGCTTATTTCATAATGAAATTTCTTCCAGCAGGCCTGATACTGAACAGATTCAAAGAGAAGCAGATTTAGTGTGCACCCTCATAATAAATTTTATAATAAACTTAAGATGAAATAAAGATAATAAAAACATATACATACATTCATACATACAAACATGCATATACCTAAATACTATGCTATATACATATATAAAATGAAATACAAGTAGATACACATATATTTACAAGTCATACATTGGATCATTGGGACGACAAAGAAATATAGTGCTCTTTAACTCGCCTTTTAACCACTGAAACTGTTTGAGCCTCACGAATTGCAGTAGGAAGAGAATTCCATAACCTAACTGCATGTACTGTAAAAGAATGAGAATAGTACTTAGTTCTGAAGGAAGGGAAATTTAGGAGGGTTTTTAAATGTGATCTGCAAACTGCATCGGGAGAACGAGCAAAGCGGAATCGATCACGTAGATATGGTGGTGATGTTGGATCGTAGAGTATTTTAAAAAGGAGGCATAGGATTCGGGTATTCCTGCGAAGTCGGATTGGGAGCCACTTGAGCAGTTTGCGATAGGAAGAGACGTGGTCATACTTTTTTAGCCCAAAAATGTAACGGATACATAAGTTTTGCAAGCGCTCAAGCTTGTTTAATTGCTCCTCAGTCGCGTCCAAATAACAGACATCAGCATAATCAAGAATCGGTAAAATAAGTGTTTGGACAAGAGAAATCTTCGTTGATAAAGGCAAAAAACTTTGAAGACATTTTAAAGAATGTAAAGTATAATTGATTTTCCGACTAACTTCTGTGATATGTGCATTCCATGTCAATTTGCAATCCATTATGATGCCCAGATTCTTAACAGTTTCTGAAATGCTTAGTGGAGTGCCATTAATTTGCAGTGCTGGAAGTGAAGTAAAATCAAGTAGTGAAAAGGAACCTAACGGAACTCGACTTTCGATTAAGAAACAGAAGGGAGGAATCGAGGCTTCTCTCGATCCGGCCTCCTATAACGCCTACGTTGGGTTCGGGAACAACGTATGTGATCTCCGCAACGGAGTAACACACCAGGGCGATAACCTCTTTCCTTTTCAGCAAGTAGGTTCAGACGGGGATTACGGGTCTTCCGAAGTCGTCCCGGTCCCGACGCCTTAATTCTTCGATGTGGACTGTATAACTTTAGGGATGAATTATTTGGGAATAAAACAGCAATTATCTTCAAACCGTTCCGTGAGAGAGTAATCACTTTTCCCTATCACTTCCCTACACTTTTTCTTCTTGACTGCTGGTTTTTCACTTTTCCCGAAGGATTTTCTTATTTTTCCGAACTAATTCTCGAACTATTTTCCCGAACGAATTGCAATAAAACCCGTTCACTAAGCTACCCCCAGAGCTAAACGCGAAAGTGAGCCGCGCCATTCGCGTGCCTGCGCAACTTAATTACATGAATTTGTACTATTACTCTCTCACGTTTCACTTAATTTCTTTATTCACATAAGTCATACACAAATGCAAGTTATTTATTTAGATAGCACAAAACAATATTTACACCATGATATACATTATTTTTCCGTATCACAAAAATCCTTTAATTTATAAAACAAAATACGCCTATTTTAATCACAAATCCAAAATCCAAACTTCTTAAATATTTAACACAGAAAGTTAAAACAATGTTTCCCACTTGAATTTATACATATGTTAACTAATACAATAGTTTAATTTACATTTTCTCTATTTATTTCACTATTTAAAACACTTTTAAATTTCTTATACAAACTATCATTATTTCACTTATACACAGGAATTTTCTCATAAAAATAACACAGAATTCACCTTTTTAGCACGTACAATCAACCTGAAATGTTTTACAAGTCATTTTTACATAAATTGCTGAAATTACAAACATTTTAAATTTTTACATATTCGGCCTCCTAAGGGCGTGGCCAGCGTGCTTCCGTGAACTCACACTATTTGAACAACTAACTTTGCACGGCTCTCGACTATCAGAAAAAATGAAAGTCTGAAATACACTTAATTTTAACAATATTAAATAAACAAGTGCTTCTACATAATTTTCAAACAGTAGGAAACCGTCTCTGATAAGACTCTTATCAGTTATCATGTCTCTTATCAGATAACAATACAAGTGAATGTTTTCATTAATCAATCATAACAAATAGGCATTTGTTTTCGTACAAAACGTATCATACTCATATAAGACAATACTTATGCAATTAACCTCCGTTAATTATGTTTATGCACAGAGTGATCATCTCGACCGGGGAACCAATCCGATCTCTAACTTCACTTTAATATTCCTTTGAATTTACATTATTGGAAAGACGATTTCAACCGGGGAACAAATCCGGTAACATAACTTATGACATAAAATTCCCTATATGAATTTATTGAAAGATATTACTTAGAAAACAGTAAACTAGTCCGGCCTGGGAGTCGAACCCAAGACCTTCATACCATTAATTCGACATTTCCTTAAGATTTAACTAAGCATTTTCTTATCAGAACATCTCTATTGGACAATAAGTTTCTGAAAAGTTATTCGTCGTCGGTTGACTTAATAAACTGAAACATTCTTATAGGCGCGTCGCCAACAAGTAGGTTACGAGTAAACCTGGTGCCTATAATAATTGCTTGTGATTTTTTAGGATTTATAACAATTCCGTATGATCTGGACCACTCATAGATTTTATTAAGATCTTTATTTATTTCAAATATTGCTGAATTTGCTTCAGTCGCTAGAAAATGACGATACAGCTGCAAATCGTCTGCGTAGAGATGAAAGTTTGAAGATATCACCTTGGAGATACAGTTAATAAAGACAGAAAAGAGTAAAGGAGAAAGGACGCCACCTTGAGGAACACCCGTAGCTAGGTTGCACCACTTAGATAAAGTTTCATTTGAACGAATACACTGAGAACGACCACGGAGGTAGGAATCAAACCATTGAATAGTTGAAGGAGACACATTAATAGAATGAAGAATGCTAAGAAGTATATCGAAATCAATAGAATTGAAGGCACTACTAAAATCCAGCAGCACGAGTACCGTTAAGTAATTTTGGTCTATACCGCACCGGATATCATCCGTTACCTTGAGGAGAGCAGTAGTTGTACTGTGGCCAGGCCTAAAACCGGATTGAAAAGTACTTAAGATATTGTTACGGTTAAGAAACTTAGCTAATTGTGTGTGGACAATATGTTCAAGCACTTTTGACAGAAATGGTAGAATAGAAATAGGCCGATAATGAGTTGTAGATGAAGGATTCGAAACTTTGGGTATAGGGATAATATGAGCTAATTTCCATGACGACGGAAAGCAACAAGAAGATAAAGAGAAATTAAAGATATGAGTAAGAATAGGGATGACAAAGGGAAGAATCAATGTAATCATTTTAGAGCAGATGTTATCATTTCCAATAGCAGTAGATGAAATTGCAAGCACGGATCGCTTGGTATCATCTTCAGTAATGGAAGTGAAATTAAACGAGGAATAATGAGGAATTGGGCATTTGGATATTTCGAGTAGAGTTCTGGCTTTAGTGAATGATGAGACTATGACAGGAGGGTTGGCAAAGTTTTCGTTGAGATTATCCAAGTCAATTTCACTTCCCACACTAGCAGAATATTTTCCGATACCGACAGATCTCAGAAAACTCCAGGCTTTTGCAGTATCGCAATTTGTGAGGGTATCATGAAAATAGCGCCTTTTAGCATCTCTACACAAACGATTGCAGCGATTTCGTAGAATTTTAAAGCTGATTAAATTGCGTTCAAGGGGATATCGCTTATATCTTCTTTTGGCTCTATCTCTACGCGCCATCAGGTCTTTTATATCAGCTGTGATCCAGGGAGCAGGATTGTATCTTATTTTCACACGTTTTACTGGTGCATGGTGATTATATAGATCTAAGATTAGAGAATTGAAGTTAATCACCTTATCCTCAATATTAGAACAATCAATTACCGGTGTCCAGTCGATTAAACTAGCATCACCCTTCAACGTCTCCAAGTTTATGCCCTTATAACTTCTAAGATATCGAAAATATGGCTTGCACTTAGGGGGACGTACACGGTAAGATAGGTAGATGAGATCGTGATATGAGAATGAAGCGCATATTTGTCCGTGATTAGCAACACTATTTAAAGACGATACGATAATCAGATCTAGAAGAGATGGTATACAATTGGGAAAGTGGTGGGTGGCAGATAGAGGCAAGATTTCTAGGTTATAAGAAGACACAAGAGATTGCAATTTATAAGTACGTAAATCATTTTTCAATAAACATGTGTTGAAATCCCCCATCAAGATTACATGGTTATATACAGGACAAAAAGTATTAAGAAGTATGTCTAATGTATCAAAGTAATTGATATTAAGGTTAGGACAATACAAGACTCCAAGGAAAATTTTTGTATGATGAAGTGTGATTTCAAGGAACAAATGTTCCGCAGATTCCGAGTAGGTATCTTCTAACCATTTCTATTACCATATTTACCAGGCGGTCCCATAATGAACTGGCCTGATATAGTTCAATGCGACATGTCGCTATATGTTGTGTTGCATTAACTAGTACGTTTATCGTGCACTTAATATAAGAAACATGCATGGACATGAAATAAAATTAAATGCAACAAATCCGTATAAATAGTTTTTATTTAATGTCAGAAAAATTAAGTTATTAAATCAATTTACAATATTGATTGATTAACTTAATTTTAACATAATATTTTACTCAGTATAGCCATGCTGCAGCTATATTATGGTTGTAGCACGAATGGGTCGACTCGACCGGGGAAGGACTACGCTCTCACAGAATACCAGCGTAAAATAGCAGCTTAAATGCTGCTGTGTTTCGTATGGTGAGTGTGGAGAACCGGAGACCCTTTTTACTGTACTGTACTACAAGGCATTCCACCTTAGTACTAAGGGGTGACAATGCATCTGCATTTTGATTCTTAATCGAAGATAAATGCACAAGTATATGGGCCACAGCATCAACTTATAATTAAGTGTGTGCTCTCTTGCCAGAGAGTGGATGATCTGACTGTGTACTCGTTTGCCACCCTTATTCTATAAAATACTTATATCATCATCATCATCATCATCATCATCATCATCATTACATCCCTTCACAAGTCTACTGCTGAACATATGCCTCCCTCAAGCAATGCCACGAAGCACGGTCCTGAGCCACCTGCATCCATCGACTTCCTGCACGTCTTACCAAGTCGTCACTCCATCTAGTGGGGGGTCGCCCTACACTACGCCTACCGGTACGAGGCTGCCACTCGAGAACCTTTCTTCCCCATCGGTTATCGGTTCTTCGATCTATATGGCCGGCCCATTGCCACTTCAGCTCACTAATCCGTTGGGCTATGTCAGTCACTCTGGTTTTACTGCGGATATCCTCATTTCTGAGTCTATCACGCAGAGAAACTCCGAGCATAGCCCTCTCCATAGCTCGCTGAGCGACCTTGAGCGTCCTCATACGGCTAGCAGTGAACCACGTCTCAGATCCGTATGTCATCACTGGCAACACGCACTGGTTGTACAATCTAGTCTTCAGAGATTGAGGTATACCTGACGAGAAGATGTGTCGTAATTTCCCGAACGCTGCCCAGCCGAGTTGAATTCGTCGATTGGCCTCTCAGTCGAAGTTGGACTTACCTAGTCGGACTATTTGTCCCAGGTAAACGTACTCGTCAACAACTTCGAGCATAGTGCTCCCAACAACTACCGGCATAGGTATGACATGGACATTAAACATGATCTTTTTTTTTGTCCATGTTCATCTTAAGACCTATCCGTTGGGAGACACCGGTCATGGAGCATAGTGCCAAGGTCCTCCAGCGATTCTGCCATAAGGACAATATCGTCGTTAAATCGCAGGTGAGTGATGTATTCACCATGGATGCTAATACCGTATCCTGTCCACTCCAGTAGCTTGAAAACGTCTTCCAACGCAGCGGTGAAGAAATTCGGTGATATAACATCACCCTGTCTTACTCCTCTCTGCAGTTGGATAGCTTTCGAACTCTGGTTCTGCACTCGGATAGCCATCGTAGCCCTACTGTACAATCACTTCAGCACTTCGATATACTGACAGTCAACTTGGCACCGCTGAAGGGATTGTAGCACCGACCAAATTTCGACGGAATCAAAGGCTTTCTCATAGTCCACATATGCCAGGCAAAGTGGCAGATTGTACTCTTTGGTCTTCTGTACAATCTGCCGCAGACTGAAGCCTTTTCGGAAAAGGGCTTGTTCGGGAGGCTGGTATTCGTCGAGTCTGCGTGCGAGACAATTCGTAATGACTCTCGAAAACAGCACGTAGACGCGGCTCAAAGGGAAATCGGTCTGTAGTTCTTCAAGAGAGCGTTGTCGCCTTCCTTAAAGAACAAGATCACCGCGCTTCTGCTCCACGCCTCCGGAGTAGTGCCACCATGGAGGACGGAATTGAAGAGCTTCTGAAGGACTTTAAGTACCGATGTTCCACCCGCTTTCAGAAGCTCCGCTGTAATTCCATCCCCGCCCGCGGCCATACCGTTTTTAAGGTGGTGGAGAGTCATTCTAATCTCACTCAGACTGATGTCCGGGATATCATCGGAATAGTGTCGGATAAGACTTGCTCTTGGATCTTTACTCACACTTGCGTCTGGCTCCAACGATGATGTGTACATCTGCCCATAGAACCTCTTAATCTCACTCAGAATCTCAGGTGTTGAAGAGCTTCTGAAGGACTGCAAGTGCCGGTGTTCCACCCGCTTTCAGGAACTCCGCTGTAATTCCATCCTCGTCTGCGGCCTTACCGTTTTTAGGGTGGTGGAGAGCCATTATAATCTCGCTCAGACTGACGTCCGGGATATCATCGGAATAGTGTCGGATAAGACTTGCTCTTGGATCTTTACTCACACTTGCGTGTGGCTCCAACGGTGATGTTGCAGTTGCCCATAGAACCTCTCAATCTCACTCAGAATCTCAGGTATCCCGCAAACGATGCTGCCACACTCAGTCTTCAGCTTTGACAGTTGGTTCTTTCTGGCAAACAGATCTCTGGCAAAGACTTTGGAGCCCTGGTTCCGCTCGATCGCTTCTTTAATACGAGCAGTATTAAAGTTGAGTAAGTCTCGCCGCATGCATTTGGAGATAGGTCTGTTCAGTTGCCTGTATGCTGTCAAATCTGTTGACGATTGCAGCCTCATCTCCCGTCTAACAGCCATGAGATTAAAATTGTGATCGTAGAGTTTTTGTGTTCTTCTGCGGCGGGTCTTGCAGAACTTAGCTCCGACCGCATGGACAGTTTCCACGAGCTTGTCATTCACATCGTCAACTGCATTGCAATCTTCTAGGCACTGAAAGCGGTTACGTAACTCGAGCTGAAAGGTTTCGGGATTCTGGATTAGAGCACGAGGGGGACGGAGCGTTGACTTTATTAGACGAGACCTCTCCAACTTAACGTTTAGGTTCAGTGTGCCTCTAACCATTCGGTGATCGCTGCCAGTTTACACCCTTGCGATCACTGAGACATCACTGAACAGTTGGTGTCTGGTCGTCATAATGAAGTCAATCTTATTTTTTGTTGAACCGTCGGGGCTCGACCAGGTCCACTTCCTGTGGGGTCGTTTCTGGAAGAAAGAGTTCATCGTAGAGAGTCCCTCTTTCTCCATAAAGTCTGCCAGCAGCTGGCCCCTTTGGTTCCGTTGCCCTACACCGAATTTCCCTACCTTCAGCTCACCGCTTTCTCTTGTCCCTAGTTTTGCGTTGAAGTCTCCCATCAACACCATGTAGTGGGTTTTGTAGGAATACATGGCTCTGGAAATATCCTCATACATTTCCTCCAGCTCCTCATCGAGATGTGCCGAGGTTGGTGTATGACCTTCAGCGAATACCATTCGGTGATTCTGAGTATCAGGTACGGGACCCTCGTCGACACACTACCAATCTTTACAAAGTTGTTGACAAGAGACTTGTAGACGATAAATCCGACACCTCCTTGGAACACATAGTTTTCCTCCCGGTGATAGAACAAGTTGCCGGACCCGAGGATTACCGTGTCCTCCCCCTCTCTTCGGACCTCAGATAATCCAATAATATGCCAGCGCAACTTGTCTACCTCTTCTTCCAGCTCCAGTATCTTCTCGTCAGTCCTCAGGTGCGTGCGTTATACGTTGCCAGGTCGAGTCGTTGTAGGTGGCAACAGAACCTCCACCGGAGATTCTTAGCTCCCCTTGCCCCGCCGTTACCATGGTCGCCACCGTAGCCAGGAATAGCGGGACCGCCGGGGACTGGGGGCCGTTTGTTTGCGACTTTGTTCATGGTTCACGGGTTTGCAACCGCAGCTTTTTATTATATCACAGTTGTTATCAGGAAGATGCTACTGCCCATCTCCTGCCTGTCTCCCTCTGTCGCCTCTTACGACACCCACGGGAAGATATGGGGTAGTGGATATTCTCAACCGCCACTACACGGCAACTTATATATCAGAAATCACTATACACGAACTCGCTTTTTTAGCTTTTAAATAAACGATACACACAACAATCACCCCCACAATCGATTTTTTACCTGAATCCTGGATGCTGTAAATTGTACAAAGGCAAACATCCAGGCACGTAAAAATTATTTATAAGCCATACAATACTCGATCCGTAGACTTCGAATCCGCGGTGTTCAGCCGTTACCGTTACAGCCTTTTAGACATAGATATAAATTTTATTAGCATCAATACACTCACAAAATATGTATTTAAAAGTAAATAAAAACATAAAAACACACAAGGTACAAGTTGGTAAACATAAATAAAAATAAATCTCAGCAAGAGCGAGTGATGTGACGACAAAAATAATTCAGTCTCAGCATATGCTTTTAAAGTCCCTTGTTGAATATAGGCCTTCCCCATAAATTTCCTACTAGAGGGAAATTTGCGATTGTTGCCATCTGGATGATACGGCGTTTTTTTATATAGGAACTGGTGACAAACGAGTACACACTCCACCCGATGGTAAGTGGTTGCTGCGGCCCATAGACGTTTACATCTATCCTCGATTACAAATCAAAATGCAGATGCATTGTCACCCGTGAGGACTAAAATGGAATGCCTCTTTTCCAGTAAAAAGGATCTCCGGTTATCTACACTCACCATACGAAACACAGCAGCATTAAGCTACTATTTGACGCTGGTATTCTGTGAGAGCGTGGTCCTCCCCGGTCGAGCCGACCCATTCGTGCTACAACTATACTACTAATATAACTGCAGCATGTCTCTACCACGTATAAAGGTAGTGAATATTCTTACATCGCCACTCATTAATTAATCCTGTTAAGTAATCGGTGAAAAGAAACATCGTAAGGAATCCTGCATGTCTAAGAAGTAACATATGTTAAGGTCATGTGAACTTCGCCAATACGCACTAAGCAGCCACAACCCTCTTTAAAATGAAAGGGGGCTTGTGCCCAGCATTGGGGGATGTTTATTACTTTACTATTGCATTAAAATAATTTCACGGATTTATCGCGTTTGCTTTACCTTAGTTTTTAATTTCCGTCATTTCTTAGCCTTTTCCTATCCGTTCTTGTCGTAGCTTTTTGATAATCTGCGTAGTCGGAGCAAAAAGTCTACAGTTAGCCGGGCTAACTATGACATCGTTTTGTGTTACTTGCCAAAATAGTGTGTAGTACATTTGCTTACAGTACAGTCGGTTAAAGTTGTGTGATGTAATTTTTTTGAATTCAATGTTGGCCAAAGATGTAACAGTTTATTTGAAACTGAAGCGGCTATATTTTAACTTTTAACTGTAATTTACACAAGGGTTACTCATGGTTACATCACAGAAAATAAAACTGACGAAGAGTTAATATTTGTAATCTTTGTAATCACAGGATTTGAAAGATCATCATAGGATGGTCAGTTTTTGAGATTTATTTCTGAATCCTTATAATTTGAAAAGTACATGACCAAGTTAACCATCAAATGCCTTTTGTACGCCGATGATCAAGATGATCAACAGATCATTAAAAGAAAGGGGTATGAAAGCGAACGCAAGTAAGACGAAAATTATGGTTTTTGAAAGAGATGAAAGTAAAACGATATGTGAAATAAGAATAGATGGGGAGTTGATCGAGCAAGTAGATGAGTTTGTATATTTGGGTTGCGTATTTAGCAGGGATGGGAGATATGATAAGGATATAGAACGACGAGTGAACGCAGGAAACAGAGTAAATGGGGCCCTACACTCTATTGTGAAGAGTCAAAACGTGTCAAAAAAGGCACGTATGGCAATTCACAATGCTGTGTTGGTCCCTACTTTAACGTATGGTATTGAAAGTTGGGTGTGGCAGAAGAAGCACGAGAGTAGAATAAATGCAGTAGAAATGCGGTCGTTAAGGAGTGTGTTAGGGCTGAATCTGAATGACGGGGTGAAAAATTGTGTGATAAGAGAAGAGTGTGGTTTGCAAAATGCTGTTGTGACCAGGATTAAGAAAGGAATGCTTCGGTGGTTTGGTCATGTGGAAAGAATGGATGAGGAAAGAGTGACAAAGAAAATTTATGTTGCAGAAGTGAATGGCAGAGTCGGAAAGGGACGTCCTAGGCGAAAATTTATCGACCAAATGGCGATTTATTGAAAACGGGCCAAATTAGGAGTACCCTTAACCGACGAGCATGCATGCGTAGGTGTATGGATGTGAAGAAGGCGAGAGAGGTGTGTCAGGATCGTGCCAAATGGAAGTCTGTAGTCTCTGCCTACCCCTCTGGGTGACAGGTGTGAGTGTTTATATATATATATATATATATATATATATATATATATATATATATATATATATATATACATGACCATCTTGTCACGCATTATGTGTCCTGACCATCTCCACTTCTGTTGATCGATTCGTTTGAGTATGTCAGTAAGTTTCATTAAATTCCTAAGGTCAATATTTCTGATCTTATCCGGTCATACTCCTCTCCATTGCTCTTTGTGCCACTGCAAGTTTTTCTCTCTATTCCTTTGTGAGGGTCCAGGTTTCACATCCGTATATTAGACAAGGTAACATGCAAGTATTAAATGCTTTCCTTTTTATTGACATGCTTAAGTCTTTGGACTTCATGATCTCTTTTAATGACCAGTATTTCTTCCAAGCTGTTGTTATCCTAAAGTTAATTTCTTTCGTCATTTGATCTTCTATGGAAATTACTTGACCCAGATATATGTAGTCTTTTACATATTTAAGAGTATCGCCGTTTATTGTGATGTTAAAATTTGTGCTGTTCGTCATTATTTTGGTCTTGTTGGGGTTCATTTTTAGTCCAACTTTTATGCTTTCTTCATTTAGATTATTTATCATATATTCGAGATTTTCGGGGCGTTCTTCAATTAATACCAGGTCATCTGCAAACCTTAAATGGTGCAGTTTTGACCCGTTTATATTGATGCCATACTTATCCCAGTATAGGTTTCGGAAGATATTTTCTAACACAACAGAGAACAATTTTGGGGATAAAGGATCTCCCTGCCTCACACCTCTTTGTATGCTAAAGCGTGACAAGATGGGAAAGTGGAGCAGGAGAGTAACAGAATGGTATCCAAGGGACAGCAAAAGAAGACGAGGAAGGCAGCATGCAAGGTGGGAAGACGAAATAAAACTTACAGCGGGACCAAACTGGAGAAGGGTTGCTCAAGATAGACAACAATGGAAATCGTTGGAGGAGGCCTTTGCCAATAGGCACGCCGAACTAAGAGACATTTTATAGTTAGTAGATTCTTTTATCTTAAGTTTTAATGTTAAATGCTATTAGATCGGAATAAAGGGCTTTATTATTATTATTACCATTATATATACATGACCAAGATTTTTGTTACATTTTTCTAATAATTGTCACGGCTTGGTTTATTACCCGTTTCCGGCTTAACGTTTTATACTGTTTATGTATATTGTATAAATTACACATGGAAAAATCCAGGCCCGGATCAATAATTTGTACCACATACAAGCACTTGTTCAGTGCAGGATTCGAACCCGCGGCTAATAGCGCTGAAACCAAACGCTTAGCATCTTTCATAGTAGTAAAAATTGCCATAGTCGTCACCAGATATCCCTTACTTGTGACGCTACTCCTAGTTGACGAGATGATTATAGCGCCATCTATCACTGTCACCACAATTTAGAAGTCCTTGTTCTTTAAAAACAAACTCTGAGAAAAAAGGGGGGGCCTATGACCATACGACTGAAGTAAAACTTCTTTAGCTCCCATCTGTATGTACATTTGTATATATATGTTTATATATGCATATACGTATATGTGCTTGTATATACATATGCATATATTAATTTTCCACAAATATTTAAATTTATTATGGGCTTCCTTCCGTAAATGTTATTACTCTTCGGGTGAATTCACAAAACATGAACTTTAAAATTAATTTACAATTTTATTCAGTTTAAACGTAGAATATTTAATAATTTAATATACTTATTGAACAAAATATTAATTCATAAAATACGGAAAGTAACTGGCTATCACACACATCACACTTTTCGTAATGCATTCGTCACGCGTTCTCCAGCTTACTCCTCAAGTCAAGCGTGCATAAGAAAGTTTTACTTCAAAAGTAACAGACTTACATCATCTTCGTCGTCTACTAAGCGCATTAGTTTCTGTATTTACGTAGTAGTTAATTTTTTTGTATTTACTTAACGTCAGTACGAGTATTATAATACGCCATAAGGTGCTACTCCTAGCGAACGACCTTGTGCGTTCGGTCCCGTACACTCCACGCAACAGACGCGATATAAAATTGTACCTCGCTACGATAAAATATATCGCACAGAAGCTCTTTAGTTGAATATATTGGGTGTCTATCAGCATAGCTTTAATTTCACCAACTTCCTTTGTTATCACGTTTTCTGACGTAAATAATTGAAAATTCAGTGCACTGCGAGATTTTTAACTCTATTTGATGAAATAGTTCGTGGCATCGTCGGATGTCTAATTATTAATTAGATGCGATCTCCAATCATGCAAAAGTTTTGTGTCAGTTTTCATGAATTTTATTTAAACATTTACGAGAGCCGTGTAGCAGGCCGTGAGATTTCATCATGGTACGGGAGCAAAACGTGTACGATTCCCTCGAGGACAAATGAATCTGTTTTAGTAAATTTTACTTGCTGACTTATCACGTGTCCGGTGAATTAGTGAACAATAACTTCGTGAGAAAATCTAGATGTTTGAGTAGTTAAATAGGTACCTATTTTAATTGCAATTTGAAGTGTCGATTTAATACGTTCTCGAAAGTGGGGAAAATATCGCGAGGAAACCTGATTATCTGGTTCCCCAGTTGAAGGAATTCCGTGCGCAGCGAAAACTTTTTTGAACAATAACTATAAATGTCTACGAGCTGTGCCCAGTAATGACTATGATGAGATGTAGGCTGCTACTTTTTACTTTTAATGGAGCGTAGTAGTATGTATGCGTAGAACTCATCATTGTCGTCATTACAGCCTATCAAAAGTCCACATAAGCTTCTCCCATAAATTTTCAAATAGGCTGGATATTTGCTATGATGGTATGAGGTGGCGGATTCTTTTTCGCCGCCATAAGAAGGCGTTCATTTTTCTACTTCCGTTCATGGTAGTGTGGTTGTTCCCACTTTCACTGGGAAGAGAAATTCATTTGGAATGAACCAATTTTTTTAGAATTTTAACTTTTTAATACCTTACAGCACCCATGGTTACGGGGGGAGGGGGCACTGGGATGCTTAACGTCCTGATGTTATAGTTAACGAAGGCATGTTATAGGAATCAGTCTTGCAGTATGATACTTGGGTTTAAATTTAACTTTAGTAATTATGTGATGCCAAGCAGACGGTAGCACCCTGAGATGTTCTCTATTGAAATTTGGATGATTTTTTTAAATTTAAATAGCCTCTAAAATCATTCTTGGTGGGAATCGCGGGTTTTTGCGAAGATTTCCGCTCTATCAGAATCTGATATAATGGTTGAGAAGATACTGAACAAATTTACATACTACAGACTTCTTAGAGCGTCGGTGCTTTACATCGGCGATATGTTCTATTACTCGGGTTTTTTATGGAATCTTCCTCCAAAGTATAAAAACCCACGTAAAAAGTTCAAATTAAATGCAATAAAATTTGTAAATTTTATTTTATTCCATGTGCCATATTTGCGTTAATGTAACAAATCGTTGTAGAACTTCCTTTATGAAATTTTGCAGTCTACTCGAACGTAAAAACAATATCATCGTTTATTTTATGGTGCTAATCAATATTAAATGGGACCAATTATATGAATCAAATATCACAAATAAACGTCATACCGTCAATTAATAGACGACAATATAATTTATCATTGTTTTGATAAAACTATACTATGATGATGAAAGAATATAAAGTGTAAAATGTACCTAAATAACACATTTTTTTCCGAATGTAGAATAGTTGATAAAAAAATTATTCCAAGACAATTTTCTTATGGATACATCGGAAGACGAGCCCGATATAAAAAAACAGCATGTGATTATAGAGATACGATATTAATGTGATTCATCATCATCATCATCATTACAGCCCTTCACAAGTCCACTGCTGAACATAGGCCTCCCCCAAGTAATGCCACAAAGCACGGTCCTGAGCCACCTGCATCCATCGACTTCCTGCATATCTTACCAGGTCGTCACTCCATCTAGTGGGGGGTCGCCCTACACTACGCCTACCGGTACGAGGCTGCCACTCGAGAACCTTTCTTCCCCATCGGTTATCGGTTCTTCGAGCTATATGGCCGGCCCATTGCCACTTCAGTTTACTAATCCGTTGGGCTATGTCGGTCACTCTGGTTTTACTGCGGATATCCTCATTTCTGAGTCTATCACGCAGAGAAACTCCGAGCATAGCCCTCTCCATAGCTCGCTGAGCGACCTTGAGCGTCCTCATACGGCCAGCAGTGAAGGACCACGTCTCAGATCCGTAAGTCATCACTGGCAACACGCACTGGTTGTACAATCTAGTTTTTAGAGATTGAGGTATACCTGTATTAATGTGATTATAAAAAACTTATTCATTCACGTGTTCCTTTAACATATTATAAAAAAGACACAGACGCTGAGGTGACTGTAATAGTGATCGAATTTTGCCAAATGAACAACGTTTATTAATATTGCTAAGTAAATGCCCACGCGAGCGAAGCCGCGGGTCAAAAGCTAGTATTATATATATTTATCATCATTAGTAAGCCCTAATATGTTTTAGTACTTACGCAAAGTATCAATATTATGGGTATTTTTTTTTTCAAATTTATAAATAATAGCAGTCATTATGATGTTCCCATGAACATGTTGGGCGTTACTACGGGACGCCATTCAAAATTTAATACACAAAGGTCCTCCTGAAGCCCACTTTCATTCGTATTCATAGCAACCTCAGGCTTACACATTCATACTCTTTTACACATTGACCTCCTTTCTGAAAGGATGAGAACAGCAGGAGGAACAAGCCCGTCGACGGGAGGAACAGGCCCGTCGTCAGAAGGAACAAGCCCGTCGATGGGAGGAACAGGCCCGTTTACAGGAGGAACAGGCCCACCGACGGGAGGAACAGGCCCACCGACGGGAGAAACAGGCCCGTCGTTTATAAGAGCAGCTCAAATGCGATAAGGAAGAGCAGATGCTTCTCAATAATTATAATTCTCACAATCAAACTCATCACAAAAAATTAAAAAAATTACATCACCATTCCACCTTTTCGGAGGAAAATGAACTAAATATATTTATAGTTTTAAGTTGTTATCAGCCATCTCCTATTTTAAATTCCATCCGTCGCCACTTACGAAGCCCACGGGACTATATGAGGCAGTGAATATTCTTACACCGCCGCTCTACGCTTTTTTAAAAGTTATGATAGCCCGCGACTAATCAACCTTTTTTAAAACGCTTTTTATTTTTATCTTTCGTTACTTACTTCCTCTTAGTCAAGGTCAAGGGCACAGGCCTCCTCTCATTTCTGAGAGGGTTTTAGGGCAAGGAATAGTCCGCCGCGCTGCTCCAATGCGTGTTGGCGAACTTCACATGTCTTAGAAATATTTTTTTTCTTAATGATTTCTTATATTTACGCGAACACTACACATGATTAAAACTACTTTTACGGATTTTATCACGTTTATTTTTGCTTTTAATTACTTTTATTTTTATTTCCCGACGTTTCGGGCGCTTTCCAGCACCCATGGTCACGGGGGACTGAGATGACTGACGTCCCGATGTCATTGTTAACAATTGATATTAAGTGAGATGAGAAATTGTTAACAATGACATCGGGACGTCAGTCATCTCAGTCCCCCGTGACCATGGGTGCTGGAAAGCGCCCGAAACGTCGGGAAATAAAAATAAAAGTAATTAAAAGCAAAAATAAACGTGATAAAATCCGTAAAAGTAGTTTTAATCATGTGTAGTGTTCGCGTAAATATAAGAAATCATTAAGAAAAAAAATATTTCTAAGACATGTGAAGTTCGCCAACACGCATTGGAGCAGCGCGGCGGACTATTCCTTGCCCTAAAACCCTCTCAGAAATGAGAGGAGGCCTGTGCCCTTGACCTTGACTAAGAGGAAGTAAGTAACGAAAGATAAAAATAAAAAGCGTTTTAAAAAAGGTTGATTAGTCGCGGGCTATCATAACTTTTAAAAAAGCGTAGAGCGGCGGTGTAAGAATATTCACTGCCTCATATAGTCCCGTGGGCTTCGTAAGTGGCGACGGATGGAATTTAAAATAGGAGATGGCTGATAACAACTTAAAACTATAAATATATTTAGTTCATTTTCCTCCGAAAAGGTGGAATGGTGATGTAATTTTTTTAATTTTTTGTGATGAGTTTGATTGTGAGAATTATAATTATTGAGAAGCATCTGCTCTTCCTTATCGCATTTGAGCTGCTCTTATAAACGACGGGCCTGTTTCTCCCGTCGGTGGGCCTGTTCCTCCCGTCGGTGGGCCTGTTCCTCCTGTAAACGGGCCTGTTCCTCCCATCGACGGGCTTGTTCCTTCTGACGACGGGCCTGTTCCTCCCGTCGACGGGCTTGTTCCTCCTGTTGTTCTCATCCTTTCAAAAAGGAGGTCAATGTGTAAAAGAGTATGAATGTGTAAGCCTGAGGTTGCTATGAATACGAATGAAAGTGGGCTTCAGGAGGACCTTTGTGTATTAAATTTTGAATGGCGTCCCGTAGTAACGCCCAACATGTTCATGGGAACATCATAATGACTGCTATTATTTATAAATTTGAAAAAAAAAAATACCCATAATATTGATACTTTGCGTAAGTACTAAAACATATTAGGGCTTACTAATGATGATAAATATATATAATACTAGCTTTTGACCCGCGGCTTCGCTCGCGTGGGCATTTACTTAGCAATATTAATAAACGTTGTTCATTTGGCAAAATTCGATCACTATTACAGTCACCTCAGCGTCTGTGTCTTTTTTATAATATGTTAAAGGAACACGTGAATGAATAAGTTTTTTATAATCACATTAATACAGGTATACCTCAATCTCTAAAAACTAGATTGTACAACCAGTGCGTGTTGCCAGTGATGACTTACGGATCTGAGACGTGGTCCTTCACTGCTGGCCGTATGAGGACGCTCAAGGTCGCTCAGCGAGCTATGGAGAGGGCTATGCTCGGAGTTTCTCTGCGTGATAGACTCAGAAATGAGGATATCCGCAGTAAAACCAGAGTGACTGACATAGCCCAACGGATTAGTAAACTGAAGTGGCAATGGGCCGGCCATATAGCTCGAAGAACCGATAACCGATGGGGAAGAAAGGTTCTCGAGTGGCAGCCTCGTACCGGTAGGCGTAGTGTAGGGCGACCCCCCACTAGATGGAGTGACGACCTGGTAAGATATGCAGGAAGTCGATGGATGCAGGTGGCTCAGGACCGTGCTTTGTGGCATTACTTGGGGGAGGCCTATGTTCAGCAGTGGACTTGTGAAGGGCTGTAATGATGATGATGATGATGAATCACATTAATATCGTATCTCTATAATCACATGCTGTTTTTTTATATCGGGCTCGTCTTCCGATGTATCCATAAGAAAATTGTCTTGGAATAATTTTTTTATCAACTATTCTACATTCGGAAAAAAATGTGTTATTTAGGTACATTTTACACTTTATATTCTTTCATCATCATAGTATAGTTTTATCAAAACAATGATAAATTATATTGTCGTCTATTAATTGACGGTATGACGTTTATTTGTGATATTTGATTCATATAATTGGTCCCATTTAATATTGATTAGCACCATAAAATAAACGATGATATTGTTTTTACGTTCGAGTAGACTGCAAAATTTCATAAAGGAAGTTCTACAACGATTTGTTACATTAACGCAAATATGGCACATGGAATAAAATAAAATTTACAAATTTTATTGCATTTAATTTGAACTTTTTACGTGGGTTTTTATACTTTGGAGGAAGATTCCATAAAAAACCCGAGTAATAGAACATATCGCCGATGTAAAGCACCGACGCTCTAAGAAGTCTGTAGTATGTAAATTTGTTCAGTATCTTCTCAACCATTATATCAGATTCTGATAGACCGGAAATCTTCGCAAAAACCCGCGATTCCCACCAAGAATGATTTTAGAGGCTATTTAAATTTAAAAAAATCATCCAAATTTCAATAGAGAACATCTCAGGGTGCTACCGTCTGCTTGGCATCACATAATTACTAAAGTTAAATTTAAACCCAAGTATCATACTGCAAGACTGATTCCTATAACATGCCTTCGTTAACTATAACATCAGGACGTTAAGCATCCCAGTGCCCCCTCCCCCCGTAACCATGGGTGCTGTAAGGTATTAAAAAGTTAAAATTCTAAAAAAATTGGTTCATTCCAAATGAATTTCTCTTCCCAGTGAAAGTGGGAACAACCACACTACCATGAACGGAAGTAGAAAAATGAACGCCTTCTTATGGCGGCGAAAAAGAATCCGCCACCTCATACCATCATAGCAAATATCCAGCCTATTTGAAAATTTATGGGAGAAGCTTATGTGGACTTTTGATAGGCTGTAATGACGACAATGATGAGTTCTACGCATACATACTACTACGCTCCATTAAAAGTAAAAAGTAGCAGCCTACATCTCATCATAGTCATTACTGGGCACAGCTCGTAGACATTTATAGTTATTGTTCAAAAAAGTTTTCGCTGCGCACGGAATTCCTTCAACTGGGGAACCAGATAATCAGGTTTCCTCGCGATATTTTCCCCACTTTCGAGAACGTATTAAATCGACACTTCAAATTGCAATTAAAATAGGTACCTATTTAACTACTCAAACATCTAGATTTTCTCACGAAGTTATTGTTCACTAATTCACCGGACACGTGATAAGTCAGCAAGTAAAATTTACTAAAACAGATTCATTTGTCCTCGAGGGAATCGTACACGTTTTGCTCCCGTACCATGATGAAATCTCACGGCCTGCTACACGGCTCTCGTAAATGTTTAAATAAAATTCATGAAAACTGACACAAAACTTTTGCATGATTGGAGATCGCATCTAATTAATAATTAGACATCCGACGATGCCACGAACTATTTCATCAAATAGAGTTAAAAATCTCGCAGTGCACTGAATTTTCAATTATTTACGTCAGAAAACGTGATAACAAAGGAAGTTGGTGAAATTAAAGCTATGCTGATAGACACCCAATATATTCAACTAAAGAGCTTCTGTGCGATATATTTTATCGTAGCGAGGTACAATTTTATATCGCGTCTGTTGCGTGGAGTGTACGGGACCGAACGCACAAGGTCGTTCGCTAGGAGTAGCACCTTATGGCGTATTATAATACTCGTACTGACGTTAAGTAAATACAAAAAAATTAACTACTACGTAAATACAGAAACTAATGCGCTTAGTAGACGACGAAGATGATGTAAGTCTGTTACTTTTGAAGTAAAACTTTCTTATGCACGCTTGACTTGAGGAGTAAGCTGGAGAACGCGTGACGAATGCATTACGAAAAGTGTGATGTGTGTGATAGCCAGTTACTTTCCGTATTTTATGAATTAATATTTTGTTCAATAAGTATATTAAATTATTAAATATTCTACGTTTAAACTGAATAAAATTGTAAATTAATTTTAAAGTTCATGTTTTGTGAATTCACCCGAAGAGTAATAACATTTACGGAAGGAAGCCCATAATAAATTTAAATATTTGTGGAAAATTAATATATGCATATGTATATACAAGCACATATACGTATATGCATATATAAACATATATATACAAATGTACATACAGATGGGAGCTAAAGAAGTTTTACTTCAGTCGTATGGTCATAGGCCCCCCCTTTTTTCTCAGAGTTTGTTTTTAAAGAACAAGGACTTCTAAATTGTGGTGACAGTGATAGATGGCGCTATAATCATCTCGTCAACTAGGAGTAGCGTCACAAGTAAGGGATATCTGGTGACGACTATGGCAATTTTTACTACTATGAAAGATGCTAAGCGTTTGGTTTCAGCGCTATTAGCCGCGGGTTCGAATCCTGCACTGAACAAGTGCTTGTATGTGGTACAAATTATTGATCCGGGCCTGGATTTTTCCATGTGTAATTTATACAATATACATAAACAGTATAAAACGTTAAGCCGGAAACGGGTAATAAACCAAGCCGTGACAATTATTAGAAAAATGTAACAAAAATCTTGGTCATGTATATATAATGGTAATAATAATAATAAAGCCCTTTATTCCGATCTAATAGCATTTAACATTAAAACTTAAGATAAAAGAATCTACTAACTATAAAATGTCTCTTAGTTCGGCGTGCCTATTGGCAAAGGCCTCCTCCAACGATTTCCATTGTTGTCTATCTTGAGCAACCCTTCTCCAGTTTGGTCCCGCTGTAAGTTTTATTTCGTCTTCCCACCTTGCATGCTGCCTTCCTCGTCTTCTTTTGCTGTCCCTTGGATACCATTCTGTTACTCTCCTGCTCCACTTTCCCATCTTGTCACGCTTTAGCATACAAAGAGGTGTGAGGCAGGGAGATCCTTTATCCCCAAAATTGTTCTCTGTTGTGTTAGAAAATATCTTCCGAAACCTATACTGGGATAAGTATGGCATCAATATAAACGGGTCAAAACTGCACCATTTAAGGTTTGCAGATGACCTGGTATTAATTGAAGAACGCCCCGAAAATCTCGAATATATGATAAATAATCTAAATGAAGAAAGCATAAAAGTTGGACTAAAAATGAACCCCAACAAGACCAAAATAATGACGAACAGCACAAATTTTAACATCACAATAAACGGCGATACTCTTAAATATGTAAAAGACTACATATATCTGGGTCAAGTAATTTCCATAGAAGATCAAATGACGAAAGAAATTAACTTTAGGATAACAACAGCTTGGAAGAAATACTGGTCATTAAAAGAGATCATGAAGTCCAAAGACTTAAGCATGTCAATAAAAAGGAAAGCATTTAATACTTGCATGTTACCTTGTCTAATATACGGATGTGAAACCTGGACCCTCACAAAGGAATAGAGAGAAAAACTTGCAGTGGCACAAAGAGCAATGGAGAGGAGTATGACCGGATAAGATCAGAAATATTGACCTTAGGAATTTAATGAAACTTACTGACATACTCAAACGGTACTCCTAATTTGGCCCGTTTTCAATAAATCGCCATTTGGTCGATAAATTTTCGCCTAGGACGTCCCTTTCCGACTCTGCCATTCACTTCTGCAACATAAATTTTCTTTGTCACTCTTTCCTCATCCATTCTTTCCACATGACCAAACCACCGAAGCATTCCTTTCTTAATCCTGGTCACAACATCATTTTGCAAACCACACTCTTCTCTTATCACACAATTTTTCACCCTGTCATTCAGATTCCTAACACACTCCTTAACGACCGCATTTCTACTGCATTTATTCTACTCTCGTGCTTCTTCTGCCACACCCAACTTTCAATACCATACGTTAAAGTAGGGACCAACACAGCATTGTGAATTGCCATACGTGCCTTTTTTGACACGTTTTGACTCTTCACAATAGAGTGTAGGGCCCCATTTACTCTGTTTCCTGCGTTCACTCGTCGTTCTATATCCTTATCATATCTCCCATCCCTGCTAAATACGCAACCCAAATATACAAACTCATCTACTTGCTCGATCAACTTACGAAGCCCACGGGACTATATGAGGCAGTGAATATTCTTACACCGCCGCTCTACGCTTTTTTAAAAGTTATGATAGCCCGCGACTAATCAACCTTTTTTAAAACGCTTTTTATTTTTATCTTTCGTTACTTACTTCCTCTTAGTCAAGGTCAAGGGCACAGGCCTCCTCTCATTTCTGAGAGGGTTTTAGGGCAAGGAATAGTCCGCCGCGCTGCTCCAATGCGTGTTGGCGAACTTCACATGTCTTAGAAATATTTTTTTTCTTAATGATTTCTTATATTTACGCGAACACTACACATGATTAAAACTACTTTTACGGATTTTATCACGTTTATTTTTGCTTTTAATTACTTTTATTTTTATTTCCCGACGTTTCGGGCGCTTTCCAGCACCCATGGTCACGGGGGACTGAGATGACTGACGTTCCGATGTCATTGTTAAAAAAGCTGAAGGTACTCCGGGTTTAACAATGACATCGGGACGTCAGTCATCTCAGTCCCCCGTGACCATGGGTGCTGGAAAGCGCCCGAAACGTCGGGAAATAAAAATAAAAGTAATTAAAAGCAAAAATAAACGTGATAAAATCCGTAAAAGTAGTTTTAATCATATTTTTTTTCTTATTTCTCAGACATGCAGGTTTCCTCACAATGTTTTCCTTCACCGCCGAGCACATGGTAAACCAGCACTTAAAATTATTGCAATTAACAATTTCATTGGTGCCGGCGGAGATCCAAACCGGTTTGCTCGCGTATTGTGAAATTTACAGCGAGCGCTAACCATCTGAGCTACTACGACTCGCTATATAATATAATATATGTAATAGGAAATAAATAATTCGATATAAGAATATTTAATGTTTATATTTAAAGTTAACTTTCCATTTTCTATTTACCATATGAGTTAACTTTACATCAAGATATAACTAAAACTAATATTTAAAATTCGTATTTCATAAAATATTTTCACATAGAAACAATAAAATAAGAGTATAACAAAAATTGGATTATCAAATAATGTTTAGCACGTAGTAGGTCATCACACTTCTATGGACATAATATTTTATTGTTTTTAATTCGTGATTTTACCTTACTTTATTGATTTACTATATGTATGTGTATGACGCCAGTTGCTTTTTTCTTTATTAACGCTTTATCGGTTTATATATTACAAGTAAGGTAAAAATACGTAATATAATATATCACATTGCTCTCAAAGATTTTTTGTTTGCCATAACGGGAATACCGACTTTATTATATGATGTGGCAGTAAAAATGTTAAAACAATATGTAAATAAAAAGATGACACGAAAGTGGGATGACCTAAAAAGTTCATTTACAAACGTTTTCATATACTTATAAATAACGCACTTATGAAATTCTAAAAAACTGACAAAACTAATTTAAAAAATGTAGTGTTACAAAGTGTTTACAAAAACAAGCATAGGCCACTGTGGTCCTAAACTTTGTCATGATGCCTATCTCAAATAGCATGGAGTTGCCTGCGCCGTGCTGAAGATGGCGCTCACGGCCGAAAAGGTAGCCGCGGCACCGCCTACAACTCCCAAAACTATGATTTCCCAGCACACGAGCTTGATCCATCCCTGAGTTTCACTGCAGGAAAGACAAAATATTATTTATTTTATGTTTAGAGGCAGCTGAACTAAGTCAGTGGCGCAAATATGAGTATGTGAGAGATGACATATTTTTGCCATTTGCTGTAGAAAATTGTGTATGCCTTATAGTAGGTACTGTATGGTTGAAACTATTTATCCGCGGGGTCCACGTGCAGTGAAGTTCCTAAAGGAACTGTATCCGCGACTGGTCTTCTTTTCTCGCCCAAAGGTTAAGTATAGCTAGGTGGAGGAGACGATACCACGAGAAGTGGGACTGTATGATAATGTCAGTTTCTAGTATTTTTTTATTATTGAGTTTTAATATTGTAAGTATATATTGCAATGTTAAATAAAATAAATAAGGTTAAACAAAATTTAGAAGTAAATATCAAACTGGAATATATTCACTTATTAAATAAGAAGCGCGCTCAAATACGTTTATTTGGAAGCGATATAATATGCGGAATTAATATGCAAACTATTTATTATATTTTAGCAATCGATATAGGCAGCGTGGCGTCTCTCATCATCATCAAAGAGTTTTTATTTTAATACATCGACATAAATTCCCTAAACTCTTTTTTAACACACATTATTCCCGTCATATATATCTCAGTCCAACAAAGAAAGTAAAGTTAAAACCATGATCATATGAACATGCAATCACGTACACGTTTGCATCTAAAATCAGGAAAGAAAGTGAAGTCAGAACCATGATTATAAAATCATGCAATCACGCACACGTATGAATTTAAAATCATTTACAACATATTTTAAGTGTGTGCGTTCAGCAGTAGACTTTTACCGGGCTACTAAAGGAAGTAAGAAGAAAGTTGTTTGCGAGTACGCTGCCTGGTGTACTTTGGTGTACTTTGCCGGGCGTATGTGGACTATGAGAAAGCCTTTGAATCCGTCGAAATATGGGCGGTGCTACAGTCCCTTCAGCGGTGCCAAGTTGACTGTCGGTATATCGAAGTGCTGAAGTGTTTGTACAGTAGGGCTACGATGGCTATCCGAGTACAGAACCAGAGTACGAAACCTATCCAACTGCAGAGAGGTGTAAGACTGGACTGGAAAGGATACGGTATTAACATCCATGGCGAGTACATCACTCACCTTCGATTTAACGACGATATAGTCCTTATGGTATAATCGCTGGAGGACCTTGGCACTATGCTCAATGACCGGTGTCTCCCAACGGATAGGTCTTAAGATTAACATGGACAAAACAAAGATCATGTTTAATGTCCATGTCACACCTATGCCGGTAGTTGTTGGGATCACTATGCTCGAAGTTGTTGACGAGTAAGTTTACTTGGGACAAATAGTCCGACTAGATAAGTCGAACTTCGACCGAGAGGTCAATCGACGGATTCAACTCGGCTGGGCAGCGGTCGGGAAATTACGACACATCTTCTCGTCAGGTATACCTCAATCTCTGAAAACTAAAGTGTACAACCATTGCGTGTTGCCAGTGATGACTTACGGATCAGAGACGTGGTCCTTCACTGCTGGGCGTATGAGGACGCCCAAGGTCGCTTAGCGAGCTATGGAGAGGGCTATGCTCGGAGTTTCTCTGCGTAATAGACTCAGAAATGAGGATATCCGCAGTAAAACCAGAGTGACCGACGTAGCCCAAAGGATTAGTAAGCTGAAGTGGCAATGGGCCGGCCATATAGCTCGAAGAACCGATAACCGAATAGGAATAAACGTTCTCGAGTGGCAGCCTCGTACCGGTAGGCGTAGTGTAGGGCGGCCCCCCACTAGATGGAGTGAGGACCTGGTAAGACATGCAGGAAGTCGATGGATGCAGGTGGCTCAGGACCGTGCTTTGTGGCATTTAGGCCTATGTTCAGCAGTGGACTTGTGAAGGGCTGTAATAAATGATGATGACGCTGCGTGAACTTATGTCACATGAAAAGGTACGCATCTATCTCTTTTTGTTAGATTGAGATGGAGAGAAAGAAAGAGTAAGAGAGTAAATCAATCTACTAACGACAGGGTTACTTACGTGGCTTGCTGTCCTTCCCTAGGTGGTTGGCTGACAAGATTGAGGTAGCAGTATGAAGGAAGTATGAAAGTAAGGAGAGCGACCGTAGTTCCTCCCACCAGCGCCAGGATGGTGTAAAAACGCGGGATACTTTCGCCGATGAACATAATTGCAGCCATTATTGACAAGCGAACTAATGTGCGGTATCCGACTGAATCTGTAACGAGGGTTTATTTTAACAATTCTTCTATAAAAGTAAAAAAGTAGAGTTACACCTTATATATGGCAAGTTTTAACACAATGTATTCCTTCGTCGCGGCCTATAAATAATTTTACTTTAAATCAAACTTACGCAAGTTTCTCTGTAAAATTTATAGTAAAATACTACAAAACCTAATATTTCTAAAAGCTGATAGGACAAAACTGTTACTTTATTTCAAAAACATATTACGAAGTTGTAAAGTGTGAGTGGGTTTTATATATTCCATAAAATCCAGCCCTTTAAATAACTACATTTAAACTATTTATTTTTAATGTAGTTTTTGACATTAGTTTATAAAGAAGCAATATGTACAAAAACAAATAGCTGTTAAAATGATGAAAGAAACAAATTAATATAAAAATATACAAATAATTTACCTCTGGGGATGTTATATAGTTCCTCCATCTCCTGGCAAACGGGATTGATAATGATTATGAAAGCGGAGACAAGGTGGATGGCCATGAAGATATTTCCAACTAGAGTTAAAGGCGTGGCTGAAAGAGACGTCGCTACGTTTGAGCCTACTGACTCTCCATACACCCCGTAACCCGCAATAGCGATGGGCAAGTACAATGCCAGGATAGCTGCAAATAATAAAATAATAATACAGATTAGGAAGCTAAGTGGCAATGGGTCAAATATATTTAAAATAAGAATTACTTAAATTAACGATAGGTATTAAAACTAAGTTACTCCTGATAAAATTCTACACGATATAAGCCAATGGTGGGTTCGATACCACGATTTTACTTCTTGGCAGTCGGTAGCTTTTAAGCATCAGTCAACGGTCGTATTTTAGTTCGAAGCTGTAACCAGGAAAAGATATGGCGCGGAGAACCGATAACTGATGGGGAAGAAAGATTATCAATTGGTGGCATGATACAGGTAAGCGAAATTTAAGGTTACCCTCACTAGATGGAGTAACGAATTGATAAGAGATGCAGGAAGTCGCCATCGACTTCCATATGTTGTCAGGCTGAAGAAAAAGTGCTTTGTGGTATTCCTCGGGGGAGGCGTATGATCAGCAGGTGGATTTGGGAAGTGCTGTAATGATGATGACGATACAATAACAATCATTCTCCTAATCCTACGATTCTTTTGTAAGCTCTTAACGAATGGAAATACTCGTAAAATATATATAGGATAGGGTCAGTTAGTATAGTTTTTATTTTGTTTAACTAACTTCAAAATTCTTCTCTTTTACCAGCCAGTTACTTGTTACGATCGTGCAGGTATCGTTAGAGGTAACAGAGGGAGGGCTAAAACAGGTAATGAGCGGCAGCGTCTTCGTAACGACAACTAGAAAATGAGGAAGTGCAGTTGCCAACCAACCTGCCCAGTGTGGCAACTACGGCCGATATTTCCCTCTTGAGTTATGAGGTAATGTATGGGGAGACCTATGTTCAGCCGTAGATTTTGAAATTAATTTTCTGATCATGATTTTGTAATAATTTTATTTACCTATTGTCACTTGATTACTTCATTAAATTGTAATAATATTATTACATAAGAATATAAGAAAAAATATTGCACGCCATTGCAGGTAGTTGTCGGTATCATTATTTTGATTTACTAAGATTATATATATATATATATATATATATATATATATATATATATATATATATATATATATATATATATATATATATAATAAACATAAACACTCACGCCTGTCACCCAGAGGGGTAGGCAGAGACTACAGACTTCCATTTAGCACGATCCTGACATACCTTTCTCGCCTCTTCCACATCCATATACCTACGCATACATGCTCGTCGGTTAAGGGTACTCTTAATTTGGCCCATTTTTAGTATATCGCCAATTTGGTCGACAAACTTCCGCCTAGGACGTCCCTTTCCGACTCTTCCATTCACTTCTGCAACATATATTTGCTTTGTCAGTCTTTCCGCATTCATTCTTTCTACATGACCAAACCACCGAAGCATTCCTTTCTTAATCCTGGTCACCGCATCATCTTGCAAACCGCACTCTTCTTTTATCACACAGTTTCTCACCCTGTCACTCAGATTCAGCCCTAACATACTCCTTAGCGACCGCATTTCTACTGCATTTATTCTACTCTCGTGCTTCTTCTGCCACACCCAACTTTCACTACCATACGTTAAAGTAGGGACTAATACAGCACTGTGAATTGCCATACGTGCCTTTTTTGACACATTCTGACTTTTCACAATAGAGTGTAGAGCCCCATTTACTTTATTTCCTGCATTCACTCGTCGTTCAATGTCCTTATCATATCTCCCATCCCTGCTGAATACACATCCCAAATATACGAACTCATCCACTTGCTCAATTAACTCTCCTTCTATTCTTATTTCACATACCGTTTTGCTTTCATCTCTTTCAAAAACCATCACTTTCGTCTTACTTGCGTTCATTTTCATTCCCCTTTCTTTTAATGACCTGCTCATTAATGTAACCATCATTTGCAACTCGGCCGCCGACGACGCAAGTATGACTTGATCATCGGCGTACAAAAGGCATTTGATGGTTAACTCACCCATTCTTACCCCGCATTCTTCAACTTTCAAATTTTCCAAACAGCTGTCCATAAATAGGTTGAACAGCCACGGGGAAGCTACACAGCCCTGTTTGACACCTTTATGGATGCCAAACCAGTCCGAGTAGACCCCGTTGATTCTAACACAAGCACTCGAGTCCCTATACAGAGACTTTAATGCCTGTATCAAACCAGCGCTCAACCCAAATGCGTTCAGCGTTTGCCATAACACATCCCTGTCCACTCTGCCATAAGCCTTTTCCAAGTCCATGAACGCACAAAAAACTTTTTGGTTTTTCGCCAAAAACTTCTCCGCGATCATGCGCATGGAAAAGACTTGATCTGTACACCCCATTCCCTTTCTAAATCCCGCTTGCACATCCCAAATTTTTTCATCAGTTTGTTTCATAACTCTTTCAATTAGTACCTTAGCATACAGTTTTCCCACAATGCTAAGAAGGCTGATACCACGGTAGTTTTTACAGTCCTGCTGTGACCCTTTTCCCTTATATATTGGGACTATCACGGCTTTGCACCAGTCTCCCGGTACCCGCTTTAGTTCCCAACATAAATTAAACAAGGTGTACAGCAGGCCTGCCACCACGTCCTCTCCAGCCCTTAGCATTTCGAGTGAAACTCTATCATATCCGGCTGCCTTACCTACTTTCATGCATTTCATTGCTTTCATTATTTCATCTATACTTATCTCCCTATCTCTTTCATCTTCTTTCGGAATTTCTATTTCATTTAGTTCACACTTCTCCTCACTCATAAATTCGCTTTCAAAATATTCCTTCCATCTCTTGAGACTCAACACTTCATCATTCAGGATACAGCCATTCTCGTCTCGTATCGCATTCAATCTAGGCTGTTTTGAAAGTCCCCTGGTATTTCTTACGAGTTTCCAGAACATTTTAATATTTGCCTGGAAATTATCCGATATTCTTCTATCATTCCTATCCGTTCTTTCTTGCTATAATTTATATATGCATATGTAAATTATATTTTATACTATATTCTAGCAAGCATATCCACTATCCCATATCATCCTGTGTGTGTCGTAAGATGAGACAGGGGAAAACAAATCAGGAGATGGGCAGCAGTGTCTTCTTCATTACGACTGAAAAAATGAAACTTTTTTTACAGAATAAGCGTGACAAACGATCACACAGTCCACCTGATGGTAGGTGGATGCTGTGGCCCATAAACATCTACATTTATCCTCGATTAAGAATCAAAATGCAGATGCGATGCCACCTCTAAAGACTAAGGTGGAATGCTTCGTTTCGAGTAAAAAATCTCTACACTCACTATATGAAATATAGCAGTATTAAGCTGCTATTTAACGCTGGTATACTATGAACGCGTGGTCCTTCCCGGTCGAGCCGACCCATTCGTGCTACAACCATAATATAGCTGCAGCGTGGCTCTACTACGTACATCTGTGGGAACTATGGAAAATATGTTCAGCAGTGGACAGGCTGTTACGGTAACGGTAACGGTATGGCAATAAATAAAATTGAATTGTATTGAGTAGTCTGTATTGGTGAATGATTAGCCCGTTTCAGTTCACTTCTAGACCTGGGCATCACGAAAGATTTTTCACTATCGTCACGATTGTTAGTTGAAAACAAATTGCTGGTTTTCGAGTCTAGTTCTGCTCAATTGCCATCTTATTGCATCAAATTTGCAAAATTGTGACTTTAAATATATCCTGCGCCATTGACAGCATCTGCTTATTGGGAGCCTATGGCCATAATGGAATAGGTAAGCGCTAAAGTTACAACCTTAAGCGTCCTACTGCGGGGCACATGCCTCCTCCAATTATTGAAAGAACTTCAGGGCATAGTAATGTCGCAATGTCTATGGGGTGTTCCAATACACATTTTTCACATTGGAACATTGTTTTGTTTATATTTTTTCTAAATTTCTTAAACATACAACTCAACAATTTCGTTAGTGCCGTCGGAGATTGAATCCATGTTGCTCGTGTGAAATTTAAGCTTCCAAAGCTGCTGCCAGAAATGTTGTAAACATATTGAAAAAAATTGGGTTAAATCATGGTTTAGCTCCGAATCTTACCCAAGAAACTGTAGTGAACGCTCTTGCTAAACATGGACTTGTCGGCCATGTCATTCTGGATCGTTGGAAATGTGGATGCACCACCAAATGCAAACATAATGGTACCGAAGGCAAGGAAGAAGTCCTGGAAGCCATGAATTCCCCAGCGGAACACACCAAACGGTCTAATGTCATTCATCATTTGAATGAAGTAGAGAACGCAAGCGACGACAGTAGAGAAGAACGCTATGACACCCGTGAATCTGCAATATAATAAAAGATGGATATTTATTTTAAGAAAGCAATAAATTGAATTGTACAGGCACAAACTATAAAATAAAAGATATTTAGTTTATAATAATTAATATCAGTTTCCATTATTTATTTGTATCCACACGAAAACTCCAAGAAGAGTTTTAGAGAAGAATTAAAAAAAATCTTTGAAATGATTTTTTTATTTAAATTTATATTTGTATTTCCGGCAGAGTCGTATGCTCGTCTTCCTGAATACGAATTGTGCCTAAACCTGAGGACTATGATAAACTATTATAATTGCTAGACGAGCATTTTATACGTGGTACAGCCTTGCTGGAGCTATATTATGGTTGTAACACGAATGGGTCGGCTCGACCGGGGAAGGACCACGCTCCCACAGAATACCAGCGTAAAATAGCAGCTTAATACTATTTCGTGTAATGATCGTAAGAGATCCGGAGACCCTTTTTTACAGGAAACGAGGCATTCTATCTTAGTCCTCAGGAGTAACAGCGCATCTGCGTTTTGATTCTTAATCGAGGATAAATGTATGGGCCATAGCATTCGCTTACTATCAGGTGAACTATGTGCTCGTTTGTCGCCCTTCTATAAAAAAAAATCTGGTTAGAGAGTCTGCCATGTTTTACACTCGTGCCTCGGAAAGCAAGTCAAGCCCTCGGAAAGCAAGTTAAGATCTTTCGATTGATCACTCTCCAGTCAGATCCAATTGCCGTTCCATCGATAGTGTTACTCGTGTGCAATAATTCTGTCTTGCATCTGCGCAGACTCCATTCAAACCGGCCGCCGTAATCGAAATTCGCTATGGAGGACATTATTATTAATCTACTGTCTGAGTGTAACTGTCAAGACCCTCGTGTAACGTGTAACGACAGCCGACACCGTGTGATATAATGTCACAGGGAAGAAGAAGAGCCTGAAAAGCACTTCATGCGAGCATTATGCCGTGTCAACGGAAGTGAAATCATTTACGATTGTCTACATTTTACAAACATTAGTTTTTTAGTTAAGCAATTCATACGTGATTTTTAGGTAAGTAGTAAACGTGAAGTGGCCGTGTGATAATATCCACTACCCCATATCATCTCGTTGGTGTCGGCGACAGAGGAAAACTGAAACAGCAGCATTTTCCTGAAAGAAACTCTAAATATCAAAACGCTGTGGTTGCCGCAAAGCCTTACAAGCGTGGCAAATATGGTAAAATTCTAAATTCAAATTTCCACATAGGTATTTTATTGGAGGAGGTCTAAAATAATATTTAATGATCTAAAATAATAAATTACAGCTATATATTACCTTTACAGCCTATCAAAATAGATTCTCCCATAGATTGCTTCGTAGGTGGGGTATTGTTATAGTTATGCCATAGTTGCTACGCTTGGCAAGCGGGTTGGCAACCGCAGTTTTTTTTTTTTTTTTTTTTTTTTTTTTTTTTTTTTTTTTTCTACTGTTATCAGGAATATGTTTCTACCCATCTCCTGATATAATTACCCTCTCTTGCCTCTACCGGAATCCACGGCAGGATATGGTGTAATGGATGTTCCACTGCCACTACACGGCCAATCATATTAATATTAAAATTAATTTATCTTATTAATTAAATTTATTTTTATTCCTTATTTAAGCTTACGAAAAATCCTTAGGTGTTCCGAAGAGCATGAGGGGAGTCATAGCGCCGGCGACGATCAGGTACCAGGCGCAAAATGTGACAGTCGGTATCAGTGACAGGAAAACTTGCTCAATTATCTGTGCCGCCAACAGCAGGTACACCACCGCTGCTCCAAATAGTGATACAATGATTGCAAGAGACACAGCCGCACTAAAAATTAAAAATATCTGTATTAATATATAGGTATTTACCTAAAGATTGAGAAGTATGCGGCTATATGAGCTTCCTGAAGCTTTTTTATAATATCAGCGTGATAAAAGTATACTGTGTAATATTGGTATATTTCATCCTATTTCATCCTAGTTCTCAGAGGTGGCGCATCTGTGGCATGCCTTGTTTAAAGGTGTCCATGGGCTACCTTGGCCATTTTACATCAGATAGACTATAACATCGATGTTCACTTCACTTTAAAAAAAGGATAAATGAAAATAAAACCATAATCAAATTACCCTTTCACGCTCAAAAACACTCACTTGCCGCAACTAGCATTACCAACCATACTATCATATGAAATCAGAATAAAAAATTTTATACATAAAAGAGCATAAGGCTGTTAGTAAAGAAAAAGTCAAAGCAGCAAAAATATATTACTAATATATAAATATGAATGTTTGTTTGTTCGTATTTTATACGCTGCTATACTTTTCATCAGATTGCGCAAAAACCTTGTCAAGTTATTGCCGGCAGTTGCGCGGTTATATAGTAACTATTAAGATACGTCAGGGTAATATGGTCACCATAAGCTTTGCCGCCCTATAACGCCAAAACTAGGGGAGGATAGTAACGTAAACTCAAAGGCGTATACTACAACTTATATATTAAGAAAAAACAGCAAACAAGCTCTGGCAATAATCAACTTAAAAAAACTTATAGGTACTTCAAAAAAGTATACATATCAATAGTCAATGACTATAATATCAACCCTAGACTATAAATAAGAGACCATATTAACAGGATGACCATATTACGTTCACGTACTACATTTCTTCTGCAGTTATAAGTAGGCATAATTCAATTAATATACACTAGGTAGCACGCGTATCCTACATACGGATAAATGTATTTGAAAGTTATATTCATCATTTAACTTCAATAAACGTATTATCATTCTATTAAACAATAGAAATCTTCCAAATTTAAAATAAAACTTCCACAAATATTTCTTCTGCGGCAGCAACGCGCCGGGTATCAGCTGGTGTGAAATAATATTTGAAGTATGTTTGTAATATGTTTTTTGAATTTTACTAAATATTTAAGAGGACTCGGAAAAAAAGTATTTAATAAGTTCCAATCTACCCATTTCTTTAAAACTGATGCGATAGAATCCATATTATGTAAGCTTAGCACTTATAAGCGCTATGCTTACGTATATCCATCACACAAATGCGACGGAATCATAGGTAAGCTTAAACGCAATGTCTGAAACATGACACCTGAAAGCCTAAAACTTTTAAATGAAAATTGATAAAGCAAGTATCAATTTTGACTTAAAAGTTATTTTTTTTTTTTCAAAGTAATGTTGAATCCGTCTGGAATATAATCTGCGACTCACAAATCAAGTTATTTTTGTAGTAGTTATCAAGTTATTTATATAAAATTTTAACTCGGAACTCGAATCGAAAAATAATATCTCCCTCTCTATACTAGCCCTCCAAGCAGAAATTGGTGGAGCAGTTTCGGAGATCAGAATGAACGAACATCATGAATCATGACACATATATGTGTTAAGATATAAATGTAATATTTGATTATATGTTTTAAAAATTCAGCAAGTTTACAGCAAGAGAAACACGCTCATCATTTGCTAAACATCACAGGTATTTATAGATTAAAAAAACTGAATTGCGCTATTTTAAAAGGTCGTCCAATATCGAGCAAGAAACTTTAGATTAAAAAATATTATGAGAAAATTACCTCCACGTCTTTCCCAGGGCTTGGTCAGCAATGATAGCGTAGGGGTTTCTCTTCCTGCTTCTCATATCGGGGTCGCGACCTTCAATGATAGACCAGCAGTCACCAAGTCTTTTACCACTAAAGGCAGCCATTACAGCCATCAAGATGATTATCGGAACACCAACCCATCCTAGAAACAAGATAACTTTTACTTTCACTTAACATTTTAACATTTATATTTTAAGCTGAGGCGCAAGGCACTTAGCTATAATCCTGGTATGATTTAATAGAATGGGAACAACCAAAGTTCCCAGTTAAGGAACTTTAGTAACGGATAGCATAAGATCGACTCATTTTTAGTCCTAGATATTAATATAGAAAACACTAGATGATTCTAGTGATTTCGAATAGACGATGGGGTAACATAAGACGTCTGGAGATTTAGAAGGAGAGCGTTCTGGACGCAACCCAAATGCTATGTTTGGTAAAATTATTTGTAAAAACTTACTCATTAAATTTTTACATTAGCCAGAAATTTAGTGCTACTGTTTTAGAATATAAGTCACCTATCAAAAATCAAAATATACCGTACTCCAAATTATGTCGTCCCAGGCCGAGGTCTTCTGTGCTTACTTAAATCTACTGATGTGTTTATCCGACCTATTAAGCATGGCAATAATACCACCTGATAGCCGGATAAAAGATTGGCAATGCACCAGCTATTCCTCGGGTGCGGAAGCGACAGTGATCACTTATCATTAGGTGAGCCGTATGCATACATAAAAAGATGTGTTTTTCGGGTAGAAGCAGCTTAACATAAATAAAAATATGATAAACGAAAATACAGTTAAAGCACTGCCATTAATTTTTTGTCTTAACAGTATTAATACAAATGTTTTTCCTTTTGTCATTAAGGGTCATTTTAGGAATTTCTGTGAATCAAAGATTATCTCTAGTTGACTCGTCCCAAGCATTTTTTGTGAAGGTTATCCGGTTTCTATGGCTATCGCATAAAGCAGATATGTTACGTAGAACATGTTGTAACACTATACTTAGGTTAGTGTGGTAGAACGTATTTGAATTAATTTAAACCTATTTCTTAAGAATTAAAACAGTTTCAATTTTAATTTATGTAGATATAATTTTACCACAAAAAATAAGAAATATTAAAAAGTAATACCAGTTAATCCCAAATAACTATAAATCCTAAAAAAAATCGTGTTCCCAAAAGCTAAGACATAGTATACCTACCTATGTGGAATAAAAGCCCAAATTTCTTTATTTGGGTTTTAATTATTTTTATTATATGATATTTTTTACCCTTTTGTATAAACTATAAACACCTTGTCATCTTAATTGTCACATTAAAAATTTTATTCCCTATTTTGCCACCTTATAATATTATTATATATAGGTAGAATTTTATATATTATAGAACCACTGCTGAAATAACAGACTAGGTACCTATATAATATAACGATAGTGAGGGTATCATCAATATAGTTGCCGATTAAAAAATGAAAGATCTTAATTTTATTTTATGTTATTTTGTAAATATTTTTATATAGAATAAGGGTGACCAGCCAGGACACAGTCCATCTGGTAATATGGTAAGTGGATGCTGTGGAGAATAGATCTTTCTCCTTTTTTACATCGGCTATAAACGATGATGACATCCTTATTATCGTCGTTAATATATATATATATATATATATATATATATATATATATATATAATGTGTATATATGCTTATATACTATCGATTTCTATAATTGATTCTCGATTGCAAGCAATCCTGTAATAGATAATAGATAGTACACACTAAACCTACCCGTATCCGATGTATCGGAGGTAGGCAAGACTGCAGTCTCAGACACAGGCATGCAATCTTGGGCTAGAATTCTAAAACAGGACCTTTAGTCAGGTAGTCTGACCCCAAGGCAGTGGCAAATTTGACAGCAGCGTTTCCGTTTCGGTTCGAATCCCGTACGGAATAATAATAATATGTAACTAGCATAAGGGCCTACAAATATTTGTTGTGGATGTTTGTCCTAGTGCAATTTATACGTGTAAAATATGTGCCGTAGAGGTGGGACACAGGAGAAAGCCCTAGTTTAAAAATAAAGCCTTTTTTAAAAAGAAGTCCTAAACAATTTATTTTAACCAATTTTTTTTGATTACAATCAATTTTAACCGAGATCAAAAAAAAGAAGGTTCTATATTTAACTGTATGTTTTTGTCAGTTGACCTATTAACCGGAAGTAGTTATAGGAGAGGTACGTATAAACTTCAGAGGAGCTAATGAAACAAGCAATTTAAGACGTGATTTTATAATTGCTACGTGGAAGAATATCTTATCCTAAAAGGCATTTTTAGAAACCCCATCAACATTATTAACGGTAACTGGTAATAACTATTGCAAGGAGTTAGTTGGAGTAGATATTTTCAAAGTATTCCAGAAAGAGTAATTTAAACGCAAAACAGAGTTTTAGAGATGTGCAGCTTGAACTGTAAAGAAGTTGTCGATAAAATCGACGAAGTGTAGTGAACTGTAATCTAAATAAAATTATAAACTAAGTTCTCATTATTTACGAAGTAACAAAGAACCCTGTCCTCATGAGGATAAGATTGATTAAAATGAT
Organism: Parnassius smintheus behrii; assembly: GCA_036936625.1. Classification (NCBI taxonomy): domain Eukaryota; kingdom Metazoa; phylum Arthropoda; class Insecta; order Lepidoptera; family Papilionidae; genus Parnassius; species Parnassius smintheus. The sequence continues at coordinate 9,990,387 of JAUPFT010000016.1, read as the reverse complement.
TTCTAACGATAAAACGGTCAAGAGAAATTATTTATGATGGAATGCAGCATTGTTAAAACTTTATAATAACGCCTTTGCTGGATAGTTAGCCGCAGCCGAAGACGAAACTGGAGAATATTATCGTATTTTATGGAGGCCGTGGTGGCCGTAAAGAGCCGTGGTAGCTCAGTGGTTAACGCTCGCTGTAAATATAACACAACGCGAGTAACCCGGGTTCAATCCCCGCCGGCACCAATGAAATTGTTAATTGCAATTTTAAGTGCTGATTTACCACGTGCTCGGCGGTGAAGGAAAACATCGTGAGGAAACCTGCATGTCTGAGGAATAAGAAAAAAATATTTCGAAGACATGTGAAGTTCGTCAACACGCATTTGGGCAGCGCGGCGGACACTTCCTTGCCCTAAACCCTCTCAGAAATGAAGGGAGGCCTGAGCCCAGATGTGGAACGTATATAGGCTGTAACTGTTCTTTACTTCTGATCTGAAGCAGTTATTACGAAGGTGTTCAGGTTTATTAAGAATTATTATTAAGAAATTTTGATTCAAGTACGAATAACAAAGATCTCCATGATGAATGATGGGTAAATCAAGAGTTTGGACGGACAGGAGCTGCGCTTTGAACAGGATAACGTTTTTATGACGATACAGATGGCAGTGGCCTTGAGGTCGATCTCTGTAACTTGTTCCCTCCAGCTTAAGATTCATTCCGTAATATAAATAATAATCATAAAAGGAGATCAATGTAGGTACTGTTAAGCTATATATCAGGAACGTATGGGCGTAGGCTGTAACAGGTAAAATTGCATATTTGTTCCCCTGTACCAGTTCCATATAAATAACGGTTCCAAAATAGTAGTCTCATACAAAATGTTACAAAAGAGTCTGTTACTACAGTCTTGGTAGGAACTTCTCTTTCTAACTAAGTGTTGAACCTATGCGAGAAAATAACAGAGCTTGTGACGAGTGTCACGAGAACTGGGTGTCACAATAACATTTTTTATCTTATTCTAACAAAGGTAACTGCCATATCATGTATGAATAAAGACAAACTTTTGACTGTCTTTTGGTGGATTTGTTATCTCGTGAAACAGGAGCTATTCTTTCAGTTTATTTGTCACATTTATAGTCTGCTATTTTTAAGACACCTGATTTTTTATCTATTACGATTACGATGAATACGCCTCAGTCCTAAAGGTTTTACAACGTGCCCGGCGTGAACAATAATAACGTGAGGAAAACTGCTTGTACAAAGGCAAGTACAAGTTACAACTTACCACGCGTTAAGGCAACACGGTGAGGGACTTCCTAGCCTTTATGACCTATGACCCTCTCAGAAATAAAAACGAAATACATATTTACCTAGCACTGAGTCATATATAAGCTGCAATTTCCTTTTACTTTTACAGCTTAAGTACATGTGCAAAACGGACATGCCACTAATTTCTGAGAGCGTTTTTCTAGACTTCAAAAGTCTTCGTAATATTTAATCCTCAAGCATGCAGGAAACCGTTTTTTCCTTCTACGCCAAGTACGTGGTAAATTTGCTATGAAAATCCAATTAATAATTTTTTTGGTGACAGTTGTGTGTTCGGTTCCCGATCTAACCTAGGTTGTTCGCTTTCTGTGACGACTCGCAAATTTAAAGATATATTATGCGTATCGTTAAATTAACTTACCATTTTTTGTAGCAATATCATAAATATTATTTTGTTAACTAGCTTTCTTTTACATGATTAAAACTACTTTTACGGATTTTATCGCGTTTATTTTTACTTTTTATTTTTAATTCCCGACGTTTCGGGCGCTTTCCAGCACCCATGGTCACGGGGGACTGAGATGACTGACGTCCCGATGTCATGGTTAAACCCGGAGTACCTTCAGCTTTTTTAATTATTGTTTATGGTCCGATCTATGCAAAATGAACTGACTATGTCCTGAGGTCTTGCAGTGGTATGCTTGGGTTTAGTTTTAATTTTATTGATTATAGGATCCCAAGCAGGTGGTAGTACCCAGCCTCCTTCTCTATTGAAATTAGGATGTTTTTTAATTTCAATAGCCTCACGTATCATCCTTGGTAGGAATCGGTGTTCTTTCGCGAGGATTTGTGGTCTATCAAATCTGATGTAATGGTTGGGGCCGTCTAGGATATGATCACAAACTGCAGACTTCCCGGAACGTTGATGCTTCACATCAGCTATATGTTCTTTTACGCGGGTCCTAATTGATCTTTTGGTTTGTCCTATATAAGAGAGACCACATTCACAATCAAGCTTGTACACTCCTGCATCTTGTAGAGGAATATGACACTTGACGGATGGTAGGAACTGACTAATCTTCTTCAGCGGCTTGTAGAATGTTCTAATAGAAGCTCGCTTCAAGATATAGCCAATCTTGTCTGTGACACCTCTGACATATGGTAGTACAGCAGGCACACGCTCGACTGTGGCCGGCTTCACTCGGTCACTGTGATGTAGGCGCGGGACCCGAAGTTTGTTGTCGTGCAGAACTTGCTTGACGTGCTGAAGCTCGGCGGCCAGGTGTTTGCTGTCACAGATCCCTCGTGCTCTCTGTAACAAAGATTTGCCCACGATAGCTAACTGTGAAGGATGGTGGTGAGATTCACCGTTTAAATATCGGTTTGTATGGGTCTTTTTCCTATACACAGTGTGACCAATGGTGTTATTAGGATTTCGGATGACTAACACATCTAGGAAAGGTAAGGAATTATTTGCCTCTAACTCCATAGTAAATTGAATTTTAGCGTTTATGGAATTAAGATGTTCTAAAAATGCAGTTACTTTGTCTGATGGTAAAATTGTGAAAGTATCGTCTACGTACCGCTTGTAGATCCTTGGTGTAACAGGTGCAGTAAGGAGGGCTTTCTCCTCAAAGTCTTCCATGAATATATCGGCGACAATGGGAGATACAGGTGAGCCCATCGCCACACCATCTACTTGCTTGTAAAACTCTTCCTTCCACAATAGATAGCCAGATGTAAGGCAATGTCTTAGTAATACTGCGTATTCTGCTGGCATGTTATTTTCCTCTAGTTTCCTAGTTATAATTGAGATGCAGTCTTCAACAGGTAGGCATGTAAATAGAGACTGAACATCAAAACTGACCATGGTTTCATTGTCAGTAAGATGTAGGTCTTTTATCTCACTGAAAAAATGGTATGAATCCTTAGTGTGTGCTCTTGTGTGTCCTCTGAGTGGTGATAATATTTTAGCTAAGTATTGAGCCAATCTGTAAGTTGGCGAATCAATCTGACTCACTATTGGACATAAAGGAGCATTCGGTTTGTGTATCTTTGGTAACCCATACAACTTCGGTGGTTTGGCACAGGAAGGTATTATCGAATTAACGTCCAGATTCAATTTTTCGGAGTATTTCTTAATTAGATCGCTAGTTGTTTTAAGCGTATTAGTTGTAGGGTCTGTTTTGACCTTTCGATAAGTAGTTTCATCCGACAAAAGTTGTTGTATTTTAAAATTGTAATCTGACGTATCCATTATAACCGTAGAATTACCTTTATCTGCGCGGAGAATCGTAAGCTCTGGTCTGTTGCGTAAGTTTTTCAACGCGTTAAATTCATTTTTGGGGAGATTTAATTTCGGCGCTGAACTTCGACGTAACATAGACGAGATGTCTTGACGTATGGCCTCTAAATCTTCATTACCAATATTATTTTTATACAGACAGTCCTCAACACTACAGATAATGTCCTCATACGGTATTTTTCGCGGTGTTCTTGCGAAATTAATACCTTTTTCTAAAACTTTTATTGTGGCGTCGTCAAGTGTTTGTTTTGATAAATGGAATGGGGAAATTAAATCTCCCCAAAAATGAATTTAACGCGTTGAAAAACTTACGCAACAGACCAGAGCTTACGATTCTCCGCGCAGATAAAGGTAATTCTACGGTTATAATGGATACGTCAGATTACAATTTTAAAATACAACAACTTTTGTCGGATGAAACTACTTATCGAAAGGTCAAAACAGACCCTACAACTAATACGCTTAAAACAACTAGCGATCTAATTAAGAAATACTCCGAAAAATTGAATCTGGACGTTAATTCGATAATACCTTCCTGTGCCAAACCACCGAAGTTGTATGGGTTACCAAAGATACACAAACCGAATGCTCCTTTACGTCCAATAGTGAGTCAGATTGATTCGCCAACTTACAGATTGGCTCAATACTTAGCTAAAATATTATCACCACTCAGAGGACACACAAGAGCACACACTAAGGATTCATACCATTTTGTCAGTGAGATAAAAGACCTACATCTTACTGACAATGAAACCATGGCCAGTTTTGATGTTCAGTCTCTATTTACATGCCTACCTGTTGAAGACTGCATCTCAATTATAACTAGGAAACTAGAGGAAAATAACATGCCAGCAGAATACGCAGTATTACTAAGACATTGCCTTACATCTGGCTATCTATTGTGGAAGGAAGAGTTTTACAAGCAAGTAGATGGTGTGGCGATGGGCTCACCTGTATCTCCCATTGTCGCCGATATATTCATGGAAGACTTTGAGGAGAAAGCCCTCCTTACTGCACCTGTTACACCAAGGATCTACAAGCGGTACGTAGACGATACTTTCACAATTTTACCATTAGACAAAGTAACTGCATTTTTAGAACATCTTAATTCCATAAACGCTAAAATTCAATTTACTATGGAGTTAGAGGCAAATAATTCCTTACCTTTCCTAGATGTGTTAGTCATCCGAAATCCTAATAACACCATTGGTCACACTGTGTATAGGAAAAAGACCCATACAAACCGATATTTAAACGGTGAATCTCACCACCATCCTTCACAGTTAGCTACCGTGGGCAAATCTTTGTTACAGAGAGCACGAGGGATCTGTGACAGCAAACACCTGGCCGCCGAGCTTCAGCACGTCAAGCAAGTTCTGCACGACAACAAGCTTCGGGTCCCGCGCCTACATCACAGTGACCGAGTGAAGCCGGCCACAGTCGAGCGTGTGCCTGCTGTACTACCATATGTCAGAGGTGTCACAGACAAGATTGGCTATATCTTGAAGCGAGCTTCTATTAGAACATTCTACAAGCCGCTGAAGAAGATTAGTCAGTTCCTACCATCCGTCAAGTGTCATATTCCTCTACAAGATGCAGGAGTGTACAAGCTTGATTGTGAATGTGGTCTCTCTTATATAGGACAAACCAAAAGATCAATTAGAAACCGCGTAAAAGAACATATAGCTGATGTGAAGCATCAACGTTCCGGGAAGTCTGCAGTTTGTGATCATATCCTAGACGGCCCCAACCATTACATCAGATTTGATAGACCACAAATCCTCGCGAAAGAACACCGATTCCTACCAAGGATGATACGTGAGGCTATTGAAATTAAAAAACATCCTAATTTCAATAGAGAAGGAGGCTGGGTACTACCACCTGCTTGGGATCCTATAATCAATAAAATTAAAACTAAACCCAAGCATACCACTGCAAGACCTCAGGACATAGTCAGTTCATTTTGCATAGATCGGACCATAAACAATAATTAAAAAAGCTGAAGGTACTCCGGGTTTAACAATGACATCGGGACGTCAGTCATCTCAGTCCCCCGTGACCATGGGTGCTGGAAAGCGCCCGAAACGTCGGGAACACGGGGGGTCAAGTCTCTATGGAGCCGATGCAAACGTCGGGCAAAATAAGCGAAACAGAGACAACGCCATGCGCTAGAGCTAGACAGAGAAATCACTATTGATGCTTTGCTTTGCAATATGGTGGATTATTGAAAGCGCTAAACGTACTTTGAAATATTTTTATTTCTATTGTATATTTCTTTGCTTTTATAGCATGTGCCTGAAGATTTTTACGAGATAGAGACTCATTATTTCGTGCTTCTGTGTTTTTGTTTTGTGTGCCCGCTGGACGCTTAGAGATAGAGACTCATTTCCTTATATTATTATTTGGTGTTTGTAATTCTTTTTGCCTGGACAATTTTACGAGATATAGACCCATTTCTTTTTTTGTTTTGTGTACGTGTGTCTGAGCATTATTTGTTAATATGTCACGCCATACGCGCTATGAACGAAAAAGAAAGTGTGCAAAGTGTAACATCACTGCCACAGAAGATGGAAACTTGAGTTTCCACAGATTTCCTCTACCTGGTAGACATACATTTTTAAAGTAAGTAACTAAGCTATTCTAATTTTTTGTTACTTTTTCCCTCATTATCTTATTAAGTACTTAGTACTTAATGTTTTTAACATTCATAATGTCCATAACATAGTAAACATAATGTTCATAACATAAATTTTTCATTGCTGGGCACTGGCCTCCCTCAAGGGTCACCATAACGACCAGACCTGTGCGTCTCGCATCCATCTGCTACCCGTGACCCTTACCAGGTTATTGGTCTTATCTTGTAAAAGGCCTTCCTAACTGTGATCAAAACTACACTTAGATTTTAAAAAATCAATAATTTCAGGGCACGTGTATGGGCTGAATACTGTTACCCTACTGGAGAGTGGTCAACTGAGAAATCACTAAGAGACTTGCACTCGCAACACAAAATGTTATGCAGTAAGCACTTTGATGATTCCTCATTCACTAACAGTGCGAGGATAGAACTGGGACACAGGATTTAATGGTAAAGATTCGCCAGGAACAATGTGCAACTGCAAGTGAAAGTAAACAAGATACAAATATCTCAGTTGAAAAACCTCAAGTAAGTAAACATTAATTACTATATTACTCAAAACTCCATCAATCATAAAGCTTGATATGTGGTTGGAATTTATAAGTACAGTCAAACAAATACTTAAGCTAAAACTCACAGAAAGAAATTAATAGGCCTTGTCTAAACTCTATTTTAAATTTCATTTTGTTTTAGAGAAACCAAACAACCAAAAGATTGACTTGTAGAGAATGTCTTGATGCCTGAAATCTGCCCTTGTACCACTGTTGTACATAAAATTTAAATAAGTAAATAAATAGACCTCATTAATTTTCATCAGGCATGATTCAGATCAAGAGCAAACTTGTATCAGTAATAATAAAAACAGTTAACTCAACGTCAACCATAGTATTGTTACAAACCAAAATAAATACACAACCCTCAATCTCAAATAATGGTTTTCATAAAAGTATTACTTACTTACTCTTTTTTATTAGAAGTTCAATCATGAAGTTTTCAACAAGTTGAACACAAAAATGAGGATAATATGGCATTGGAAACATCCTGATAATTTAAATGTAGAAACTGATCATTACCTTTGTTTACAAAATAAAATAAAAAACCAGGAAAATAAAACTGCTTGTCTCTAGTTACTCAATTGGTAATGTAGTTTTGCAAGAGGTACTGGTGATTAAAGACTTAGGAGTAACTATTGACAGAAAGCTAACCTTTAAATCTCATATAAACATTGTTTATTAACAAAGCCCTGAAATTCTTAGAATTTATTAAGCGCAATATAAAGGGTGTCAAATTTTTTTTACATAATGCTTTTGTAAGAAGACTCCTTGAATTTCGTTAGTGTCATATGGAATCCATCTTCTAGTGTGCACTCCCAACTCATTGAAAGTATACAGCATGCATTTACTCGACATCTTGCCTTTCATGCCAGTGGTATCTCACATAGGCAGCCTTACTATCAGCAACTGGTTAAGTTTAAGATGATGTCTCTCCAAAATAGACGAAATATTCTAGATTTGTGTTTTCTACATAAAATAGTACACCATTAAGTTAAGTGCAGTGACCTCCTTGACAGCATTTCGTTTGCTGTTCTGCATAAATATCCCCGTTGTCGCATCGCAAAAAAAATTTCATATTCCTTTTGTGAAAACTCATCTCGGTAATCATGCTCCATCGTGCATGCATGTGGAAAATAGAATGAATTTTCTAAATTGTTCATTGTAATTTTCAGGTGCTAGTGTTGGAACCTTCATTACCTGTTCAGGTGCCAACCATAGCCAACCCTACTACATCTTTACCTGTTCAGGTGCCAACCATATGTGAACCAACTACTGATAGCTTGAAGGTTTGTAGTACTTATAATAATTTTCACTCACATGTACACATTATATATGTACAACATTAAAACTTGTGAAACTTTTGTTCACATTTTGCGCTTGTAAGCAAAATGGCGATAGTAAGCGGTAAGCGCTGTCAAATCGTAAGTAGCTGTTTTCCTCTAGGACACGATGTTAGTTTTAACCGGGGAACCTAACCTAATTTAAATATATGTTTGTGAAGTATTCATATTAAAAACTTACCAATCATGAATTTTTAATAATATGTATATGTCTATTCATGTCATTATATTACTTAAAACTAATATTGCACAAAACAACTTATAAACTCTACTTCAAAACAAACAAATTAAATAAGCAAAATGGCGTATTGTGTCAGCGCTACTGAAGTAGCAATCGTGTCCTGGTCGAAAACTATTTTAGCGCTAGTAAGCGCTTGCTAGCGCATTTTTCTGCCAAACGCACCCATTGTACGAAAATTTTCTAGCGTTGAGTTCATGTTGTCGTGACACAGATAATTTTCAATTTGCCGCCAAATCGTAACCAAGTGACAAATTAATAAAATACATATAGTGCCACCAACTTATCTGTTCAGTTTACAGAGTCGCTAGTGGAGTGCTTACTATTGCCATTTAAGAAATTCGCCGAGGAAATAGGTGACTACATATTCATTAGGTACACATAATATAAAATAAAACAAATTTCGTGTTAATATATTAAAATTAGTGAGAATTAGTGTTATTATATATATTATTTATATTTTATAAAAATAATTGTGGTCGTGGTCTCGGAGTTCAAGCGGCCGAACTCCAGGAATTTCTGTTTTGAAAGACGTACCCGCGTAATCAGTAGCTATGATTCCAATAATTCATCTTCTGAGTCACTGGAATCGCTTTCGCTATCGCTCTGACACTCTATAATAAAGGGTTCATCTAAATACGCGTCTTTTAGTCTGTATGCATTTTCAATTTTTTTCACATGATTACAAATGTTTTTCCACTGCACCGGTGTAATTTTATTGAATGCATCTTCAATTAATTGGGGCATTAGAACATTAGATTTTCCAACATTTTTGTCTGCTATGTTCCTTTTCATAGAGCTCCATATCATTTCAATTGCGTTCAAGTCGCAATGATAAGGCGGCAATCTAAGAATAACATGGCCATAACTTTTCATCAGGTTATCAATTTCATATTCCGGAGCAGGTTTATTTTTCTTTATTAACTCATAAAGCTGTGGTTTTGTCATTTTTTCATTGAAATCCACATTGTTTTCTACAAGCCACTTCTGCATATCAGCCTTACAGTGGTTTGAATTAGGACACCTATTTACGCAAATACTATGGTATGGCGCATTATCCATCACAATGAGAGAAGGTTCATGCAGATTAGGTAGTAATTTTTCATATACCCATTTTTTGAAATTAGTGCTATTCATTTCATCATGGTAGTCCCCATACTTTGTATTTGATTTAAATACGAGAAGTGCATTTTCCACAAAACCTTTTTCTCCACCTGCATGGATTATGATCCACCTATTACCTTTCGAAACAGGTTCCAAATCGCCACCCTCTTCAGGACCTTGCCAACATTTCCCAGTTGAGTGAGACGAATGTATGTAAGTTTCGTCTAAATAAATAATAGGTCTTTTTTCACCACACTCATTTTCTTTAATTTTTTGTAGGTAGGTTGCTCTCCATGCAACTACGTCGTTACGTTCATACAACACTTTTCTATTTGATTTTGTTTTCTTATAACGAAATCCTATTTTGTGAAGCAATTTTCGAAGAGTTTCACGTTCTGCTTTGAAATCAATATCTTCTTTTAAAATACTCAGTAATTTGGGTATGGTAGAAATTTCTTTTTTCACTGAATAAAATTCGTGAATTTTTCTTCTTATAACACCAATGTCGAAATTATCAACTTCATGTTTCCCGGTTTTTCTTTGCCTTTTTTTGCCAGGGGTAGAAATTTTAGAATTTGATTCTTCAGCGTGTTTCTCTTCATTTACGAGTTTGTGTACAAATCGCTCAGAAACACCTGTAACGAAACGACAAATAATTATTGTATAGGTAAAATTAAATAAATATAAGCCCGTGTATATGCCGTCACTATAGCTACTTCACAGACCACAAATTACAAAGCTAGGTAATTTAGACGAATTACAGTAAATTGAGAATTTTTTTTGTTTGTTGAATGTTTCACAAGTACATTATTAGGTGATTTTAATTTTCCATATCTGGCAATACTAACCTGTCGCGGCAGTAACGCGTTCATACAGCTTTTCAAATGGTATAATTGGGGCTTGTACACGTTTCTCTTCTTTCATAAAAGATAAAACTTTTAGGATAATCTGTCGCGCATCACTTTTAAGAGCTTTAGGCATTTTATTTGCACTTTTTAAAAACACTCACCTGATAGCTCAGAATAAATAATAACTGACAGCGAAATGTCATTTACAAAATGGCGGCCTTAGTTCCAATTTTGTCCACCTGAACAGATAAGTTGGTGGCACTATACACAATAATATTGGTAAAGAGTTCCACTTTCAAAATTGGAACTTATTTTTTATTATATCGTTTGCAAGTGGCCAGTGCTAAAAACTTTCATTGTTGCCCTCATATGTATAGGTTTCGAACCTACAGTCTGTTTAAGTATTGTTTAAGAAATGAGGATCTATATGATCACAATATTTAACTTATTTCCAGATGCCAAGGACTAAAGGGATTTTGAGGGAGCTAGATTTAAGCAAGTCATTGGAATTGACCCCTAAGAAACTTAAACTGTATAAAAGATGTAGGAGAAATTTGAGCGAAATAATGAGACTTAGAAAAAAAATTAAGAAACAACCACGTGCCCTCTTCAAAACATTAACTACAAATAATAATGTCCAAAGTCTCATGGACAAAAATATATCAGGGCCATTTGCTTTATTGTTGCAAAGTCAACTGCAAAATACTCCCAGAAAACTAACTGGTCGGAGATGGAGTATAGATGACAAAGTTATGGCTTTAAGCATCTATAAAAGGTCTACTGGCTGCTATAGATTGCTGAGGCGACTTTTTTGTCTACCAAGCGAAGGTACATTAAAAGCATTGCTGAATAAAATTCCGATGAAATGCGGTATAAATAGCCAAATATTCAAAACAATTAAAGATATAACTAAAAATCGAGAACCAGAAGAAAATCTGTGCATTTTGGTATTTGACGAAATGTCAATACGAAAACATTTGCAACATAATAGTAAACAAGATGTAATTGATGGTTATCAAGATCATGGAAATCAAGGCAGAACTATGGAGCCAGCCACACATGCATTGCTTTTTATGGCTATTGGAATCCGAAAAAAGTGGAAGCAGCCTTTAGCTTTCTACTTTTCTGGTGACTGTGTTACGGCTGTTAGATTATCTGTTCTTATAAAAGAAGTAAGTATGCAATATAGTTGACTGAAGAAAAAAAAACCATTGCATACTCAATATATTATATAATTATATATTTGTATTTACAGGTACTTGATGTTAGTCAGGGGGTTTTCATGCTGGTCTACCTTTCCGGTGATCCTGTTATGGAATACGGGTACGCGACCCCGGCTCCCCGAGCTACTGTTATTCTCATACCATTCCTGCCGAGATAACAGTATCCTTACACCTACGCTCCTACCCCCAACCTTCTTTTTCCTTTTCCCAAAATGGTAGCTTCCTCTACCAACAATAGCATACCCAAAGAGGGTTGGTGTCAGGCAGGCGGCCGACTGTAAAACTTTTGCCAAATCCCATGCAGTAAATTTATGAATAATACGAGTTGTGGGATATATGACAGGGCTAGGGCGTACCCCGCAGGCGACGCGCAGGGGCAGCACCCGGCTCCTGTGGGAAGTGGGCAAGGGTTGTCGCACCTTGCGGAGCGGGTGCGACGTAAGAGGCGAGCCCGTAGAGAGAAGAATGTCAGAGTGAGGTTTGCAAGCTGGAATATAGGTACGATGACTGGAAGAGGAAGAGAGTTAGCAGATGTTTTGAAACGACGAAGAGTGAATGTTGCCTGTTTGCAGGAAACAAAATGGAAGGGCAATAAAGCAAGAGAGATTGGGGAAGGATACAAGTTTTATTACTGTGGAAGTGACGGGAAGCGAAATGGAGTAGGAGTTGTGTTAGATAGTGGAATGAAAGAACGAGTGACAGATGTGAAAAGAGTAAATGACAGAATGATAGTTGTTAAATTAATGATTGAAAACAAAGTAGTGAATGTTGTAAGTGTGTATGCTCCGCAAACAGGCTGTGAAGAGAGTGTGAAAGAGAAGTTTTGGGAGGAATTTGATTGTATGATGATGGGAATACCTGAGAGTGAGGATGTTTATATGGGAGGAGATTTTAATGGACATGTAGGGAGAGTGAATGACGGGTATGAAAGAGTACACGGTGGATGGGGGTACGGAGTGCGCAACCGTGAGGGGGAAGTTCTTCTGCAAGCAGCATGTGCTTTCGTCACTGTAGTAAACACGTGGTTCCAAAAACGAGATCAGCATCTTGTTACTTATAAAAGTGGCCACCACGCGACACAGATCGACTATCTTCTGTTAAGACGGAACCAAATCAAGAGTGTAAAAAACTGCAAAGTGCTTCCAGGTGAAGACTTAGTATCCCAGCACCGAATTCTGCTGGCTGACATCTGCTTAACTGTTCGCCTCAACGAACATAAGGATCGTCCCCCACCCAAAATAAAGTGGCATTTGTTGCATAAGGAGGAGTATGCAAGTGAATTTAGAGAGCTAGTTGTAAACAAGATGATAGAGATGGGTGAGATGGAAGGAATGAGTGTGAATGAGTGCTGGAAGGAAATGGCTGATTGTATCCGAAGTGTGGCAAGGAAGGTGTTAGGAGAAACAAAAGGGAAGCGTATGATAGATAAGGATGGGTGGTGGTGGAGTGAAAGTATTAGAGAAGTTTTGAGAGAAAAGAAAAATGCCTTTAAAGAATGGCAGAGCGTAGAAGACCAGAATGAATCCATAAAAGAAAGTAAGAGAGGGGTGTATAAAGAATGTAAGAAGAGAGCGAAGAAGGAAGTTGCTATTTGTAGGGCAGAGGCGCAAGATAAATTATATCGGTCCCTTGAAAGCCCCGAAGGTCAAAAACGACTTTTTCAAATTGCAAGAGCGAGAGAAAGGAATGGAAGAGATGTTTCACATGTAAAATGTATAAAAGATGATTCTGGAAGGATTTTGACTGACGATGAAAGTATAAAGAAGCGATGGAAGGAGTATTTTGAGAAATTGATGAATGAGGAGAATGAATGGAATGGTATGCTTGAAAACCCACCAGTGAATATGGGCTTAGTGAGAGAAATTAGTGTGGAAGAAGTAAAAATGGCTGTTAGGAATATGAAGAATGGGAAGGCAGTCGGCCCAGATGGAATACCAGTAGAAGTGTGGAAGTTGCTGAGTGCGGATGGATGGAAGTGGTTGAGTTTATTTTTCGGTAAATTGTTGCAGGAAGAACAAATACCTGAGGAATGGTGCAGTAGTATACTGGTCCCCATTTTTAAAAACAAAGGAGACGTTCAAAACTGCAGCAGTTACCGGGGAATAAAACTCATGTCACATACGATGAAAGTCTGGGAAAGAATAATAGAGAGAAGAATGAGAGAAGAGTGTGAGATAACACAAAACCAGTTCGGATTCATGCCCGGTCGAGGTACGACAGATGCCATTTTTGCATTACGCCAATTGTGCGAAAAGTACAAGCGCGTGCATAAAAATCTGCACATGGTTTTTGTCGACCTTGAAAAGGCGTACGATCGGGTTCCCCGTGAGGTTTTGTGGTGGGCGTTAAAGATGAAAGGTATGCCTGGGAAGTATGTGAGGTTAGTCCGTGCTATGTACAGAGCATCCCGTACATGTGTACGATCTGCCGCGGGAACTACGGGCAGTATCGATGTGGCGGTAGGGCTGCACCAAGGGTCGGCATTGAGCCCTTACCTCTTCCTACTGATTATGGACGCTTTGACGTCGGACCTGCAGGATGAGGCACCCTGGTGCATGCTCTTTGCCGATGACATCGTGCTTGTCGGGGAAGAAGGCATCGAGGTACAGAGCAGACTGACGGGGTGGCAACAGAGGCTGGAAAGTGTTGGCTTGAAGATCAGCAGATCCAAAACCGAATATCTGTGCTGTGATTTCGGCGGTCTTTCCAGTCCTGTACCCATGTCGTTGGATGGCGCTATACTGCCTACCTGCTCAGATTTCAAGTACCTCGGTTCCCTCATTCAAGGCGACGGCGGAATAGATAGAGCTGTGCAGCATAGGATTAACGCAGGGTGGATGAAATGGCGACAGGTCACAGCCACAACGTGCGATCCCCGAATGCCAATAAGGCTGAAGGGGAAAATTTACAAATCGATCATCCGACCTGTCGTCATGTATGGAAGTGAATGCTGGGCCGTCAAGAAGAAGGATGAAAATAGACTGCATGCGAATGAAATGAGAATGTTACGATGGATGTGTGGTGTGACAAGGATGGATAAGATAAGGAATGAGTATATAAGAGGAAGCCTGAAAGTAGCGCCAGTGGTAGAAAAGGTGAGAGGAAGCAGATTGGCATGGTTTGGGCATGTGATGCGGAGGGATGGAAGTCATGTCACAAAACGAGTGTTGAATATGAATGTGGAGGGACACACGGGCAGAGGAAGGCCGAATAAAAGATGGATCGACTGTGTGAAGAGTGATATGAGAATGAAAGGAGTAAGTATGGAAATGACGGCTGATAGAGAGGAATGGAACAAGAAGGTTTACTGCGCCGACCCCAGATAATGGGAAATGGTTTAGAGAATGATGATTTACAGGTACTTGATGCAAGCTTCCAAGCTGGGTTGAATGTCACAGCTACTGTATCGGATAACTTTGGTGTAAACATCAAATCACTAAACTCCCTTGGTTCCTCAGTGGCTAAACCATATTTTGAGTTTAAAGGCCATGAAATCGTCACAATTATAGACCCACCTCACCTAATCAAATGCTTCAGAAATAATTTACTGAAGTACGACATTAAATGCCCTCAAGTATTGCAAATTGATGAAAAATCTATACCAGGTAATTTAAATGTTGTAAATAATAGATAATAAGTAGGTATGACATGAGTACATGACTAAGGTCAAAGGTGGCAATTCAAACTTCATAAGATTTATCTTGTCTTGTGCAACCCGCCGCGCGGATGATCATCAGATTAATATAAACTAACACAGAATCAATAAATGTATTTTATTAATACTTCTGTCATTATTTATAATATATTTTACATGTTTATTATTACAGGTGTAGCCAAGTGGAGCCACATTAAATCATTCTTTGAAAAAGACAATGAAAATCCAAATTTTGTTTTTGCACCTGCTTTAACCAAGCAGCATATTGAACCCAATTTTAAACAAAAGATGAAAGT
This sequence comes from Parnassius smintheus behrii, assembly GCA_036936625.1. Taxonomy (NCBI): domain Eukaryota; kingdom Metazoa; phylum Arthropoda; class Insecta; order Lepidoptera; family Papilionidae; genus Parnassius; species Parnassius smintheus. Next base: position 9,974,935 of record JAUPFT010000016.1, on the reverse strand, counting down.
CAGCTTAGCTTGCCAAGTATTCAGCCATTCAGTTGCTGCAGGAATGCTTGCAAAGATTGCGAACAGTAAGTTGTTTTATTGGATAACTTTTAATCATCATCATCATCATCATTACAGCCCTTTACAAGTCCACTGCTGAACATAGGCCTCCCCCAAGGTATGCCACAAAGCACCGTCCTGAGCCACCTGCATCCATCGACTTCCTTCATGTCTTACCAGGTCGTCACTCCATCTAGTGGAGGGTCGCCCTACACTTCGTCTACCGGTATGAGGCTGCCACTCGAGAACCTTTTTTCCCCAACGGTTGTCGGTTCTTCGAGCTATATGGCCACCTATTTCCACTTCAGCTTACTAATCCGTTGGGCTATGTCGGTCACTCTGGTTCTACTGCGGATATCCTCATTTCTAAGTTTATTACGCAGAGACTCAGAGTAGCCCTCTCCATAGCTCGCTGAGCGACTTTGAGCGTCCTCATACAGCCAACCACGTCTCAGTTCCATATGTCATCACTGGCAACACGCACTGGTTGTACAACTTAGTTTTCTTAATTATTTTAATAATAACTTTTAATAATCTTCAAAAATAATCGACGTCTCGAAATATAATAGTTTCTGAATATGTCAATCAACTATTATTAGAGCTTATTCAAATAATCATTCTAATAAGATAAAATTAAGCTACTTCGCGTTGACAGCTTCCTTTTATAATTGAATATTTTTATAAAGATTACTTTATTTAGAGTAATTTTGATTACTTATTAGGTGTAATTTTTATGCCTGCTGTACACGCTCGTCTCGTCTTGTCTCGTGCCTCCCTCCCCGACACGCTTCCAAGAGCGAACGAGGGCGCAAGACGCGACGCGGCGAACGCGTGAATTTCCCGTTGTCTTCAATTTCATTTCATTTTCCCTAACCTTTCACTATAAAATAAAAAAAAATGAGTGTTTACTTTACAGATGAACTGCCGCAAGAAGCAACGACGACAGCCATGCTGATAGAAAAAATAGACCAGCTGTTCGACACCTTAAATGGCGATACGCCTGACCAGAAAAGAGGAAAAAAATTCCTTACAAATTTTACCCGCAGAAGTCCACATTTAAATTTTTTTAAGGAAATGAAAATTCTGTTCCAAGAATTACAATTTATTGGGGCCAGATGCAAGCCGCCTTCGCAGGAAGGTTTTATTAGAACTATAAATGCAGTTGAGCGTCTATTTTTTAATTTAGAAAGGCAATATGGTATAAAAAGTTTATCAACGCGCAGGCTCAATCAAGATCCATTAGAAAACTGTTTTGGTTGCATCCGCAGCAATTGTGGATGCAACCCGAACCCAAACACCCTACAATTTGTTGCAGCTCTCAAAACCTCCATGATCAACAATTTATTGCATAGCAGTAAAAATAAAAATTGCAAAGAAGACGATAATGTCATATTAAATGATTTAAAATCTTTTTTAAGTCAAGTTGACCAAAATAAAGAAACAAATGTAGCTGTTAAAACATTTGATTTAACAGAAGGTGTAGAAGCATCTAATACTGTAATACCTCAGTGTTCTGGAGAACTGCAAGCTTGCGCATATGTATGTGGCTTCATGATAAAAAAATTTGTACCCATTTGCCATCAGTGCAAAATCACAATGCTTGCAGACCAGAACACAGAGGTAAGTCATTTATTCACAAGCTTTAAAGAATACAGTTGTATGCGCAACAGTCTACATTATGTTAATAATTTTTTTACGGAGACAGTGGAGATTGCTGCAACAATTTTTAATAAATTTTTGGATGAGCATGGGTGTAAAATAAATATAAAAAATGAACTTATAGAAATTTTAAGAAAAAAATTAAATTACGAATGGTTGCTTGGTTGTTCTGAGCACTATGATAAAAATAAAATGCATATAATTATTTCCACTATATGTATATGTATAAAACGACACTATATTTTACAAAATAGGCAGTTCATCGATGAAGCTTCGAAAAAAGCAATGAAAAGAAAAATAAATATTTTAAAACACGCTTACAACTTCGTTTTATTTAATACCTTTCCATAAATATGTATGCATTATGAAAATAAACCAAAATTCAGGTAATTTTCAAATTAAATACCAGAATTTCGCTTTGTTTTCATGATACATGGCATAAAATAAAATGAAATAAAATCACGAGTCTATCATCAGTTTTGAAATCTGGCGCGAAAATTAGTTCACGGGTCAAAAACTGGCGCGCTAGTGTCGCAAGTTGTTGGCATTTCTTTTGTATGAAGTTTTCGTTCTTCCCGTCAGGGTAAATGTATTCTGTGGTCGGGAATTAAAAATAAAAAGTAAAAATAAACGCGATAAAATCCGTAAAAGTAGTTTTAATCATGTGCAATGTTCGCGTAAATATAAGAAATCATTAGCTTTCTTTTATATATAAATGTTTTTATATCTTGATAGTAAATGTCGGTACCCCCGTTTTAGGAAATGAACGAACGAACCAGTGTTAAACACCTACTGAATATTATCTACTTTCAAACTTTTGTACCATCTTGCATAAAGGGTAAAGAAAACTTTATTGATTTCAGTTAAGGTTTATTATAAAATGCCACAAAAAGTTGCCTCCATATTAGTAGGATAATTTACATAATAATTAACAAATTATGTTAATTTAAATTTTAAACAGTTTTTTACGGAGCTCTAAAAATATTTAGTTACATGTAAATTCGTATACAGAGCTTTATTCAGCTACTAAAGTTTATCTCTGTGATAGTAATTCACTAAGATATTTTCAATATTAATTGAATTTTAATATCTGCGTAAGTTAAGAATAGTATTACAATATGTAGATTAGATAACAAAATATTAAACCTTAAAATGTATCAAAAAAAGAAGTTTTCACAAAATTTCTAAATGATATTTACTATTTACCAAAGGTACTGACTACTGGGTAGGTAAGAATAAGTAATGGCAAGTGCATTCAGTGCACGAGTAATAAGTAAAATTTTGGCGATATTTTATAATATATTATATTCGAATTTTATATAATCCGTCCTCATTTTATGCTGATTCTCCATAAACACATCGAGACAAATCAGCCTACATACCGCTACTTAGCAATATTGTTCACAATTTTTTCTGTCGAATCCATCCATACACCCGCCTATCTGGGCTCGATGTACGACTATGACGCTTCGCACCTTTGACACTGCAAACTCCTTTGAAATAAACTTTCGATATAATTTTGTAGAAATAGCCAGCGACGCCTTTGTTCAATTTTTCTTTTACGTAAGATATGCTGAAAGCATTTTCTACGCTTTTTAAAAATACATTAATAAAAAACTTTAACTTTAAGGAGAAAAGATGTTAAAATCCAATCCAAGAAATCTCGAACAGAGACGTTTCTCCCTCGCTTAGACGCACTTCGACGGCTTCGTGGTGCAGTGGGTTAGTAATAAGTTGCGACTGGTTTGAATCCCGCACAGAACAAGTATATATAAGAATACCGGCCAAGAGCGTGTCGGGCCACGCTCCGTGTAGGGTTCCGTAGTTTTCCGTCCGTCACAATAAGTGTTCCCACTTATGAGTTTAAAGGTGGGTATCCATTATGTTCGCGCTCTAGCAGCGCTCCGCGCTCCAGCAGCGCTCCGCGCTCCTGCAACTGCTCCCGGTAGTGGGTGGGTGTTTCCATCCAAGTTCAAAATGATTTTCCTAGAAAGTCCTTATAAAGTTCTACTTTTCAGATTTTTTTCATATTTTCTAAACTTATGGTTTAAAAGTTAGAGGGGGGGACACATTGTTTTTTACTTTTGGAGCGATTATTTCCGAAATTATTGACATGATTTTAGTAAACCCCTATTCATTTTTAAATACCTTTCCAACAATATATCACACGTTAGGATTGAAATTAAAAAAAATCACTTCCCACTTTACATATAGGGGGGCTACCCTAATAAAACATTTTTTTCCAATTTTTATTTTACCACTTTGTCGGCGTGATTGATACACATATTGGTACCAAATTTCAGCTTTCTGGTGCTAACGGTCACAGAGATGAAGCGAGGACGGACAGACGGACAGACAGACATGGCGAAACTGTGAGGGTTCCTAATTGACTACGGAACCCTAAAAAGGAAAAGAATAATTATTTGTAGGGTATATTAATATATATATATATATATATATATATATATATATATATATATATATATATATATATATATATATATATATATATATATATATATATATTAATATATCCTACAAATAATTAATCCGGGTGTGGATTTTTGCCGTAAAATTTATGTAGGTAAACTGCCTCCACGATACAAGAGAAAATCCAATTGAGGAGGTAACGTTTTATTTAAAAAAAACTATCGGAATAACAGAGGCTTAGCCAACGGCCACGACCTCTTTGCTGTCGATATACCATGCTTTCGAATCTATTGGTTGGCTTCGTCGTTTGCCGTCGTAATGCCTACTGCATAATAACTACTGGGATAATTTGTCAGCATCCTCTATATCTATATGGTTTTCCAACCGATTATAATGTCAGTGCACTTTAACATCTTCGACTAGATCACACTAACAGGTAGGATCACATTATGCAAGCGACGGCTAATAATAGTTAAAAAAATGTACGATTGTGAATACATTATTCGCAATCGTCACACCTAAAATAACTACAAAAGTAATTTAAGCATTGATTAAAACGTGAACTTTTTTATATTTTTATGTAATAAATAAATAAATGAATATTTTATGATTCAATATGATTCATAAATGAAAACCTAAATATGTGCAACTTGAGGAACTTGATAAGTTAAATACATATATTTCTATGGTTTCGGTGCATTAAGTAATTCTATATGACAGGAGTAAGACTATACCTAGCTAATTATAGTTATGAGGCGACACGACAGTGTCATTAGCTTCCAAAAAATTCGCCTCTTAATTATTGTATAATACGAATTACAAAGAAGGAACATTTTTTTTACTTTTATCATAATTTCATCAATATAATATAATGAGTTAAATAACATAATGAGTTAAGTTTAATATAAAGAGTTCATTATGTTATAATTTTTTTAGCTGGTAGAATTTCTTTTCTGCCGATAAGCCTTTAGATATGGGTAGGTATCACTACCTCTTGTGTATTTTGCCTTGATGTTTATATATTTACAGGCTGTAAATAATAATAACAACATTAATATAATAATTACCGCGCCAGGCTCCACGGGGACCGGGTCTTGTGTATTTGCCTTGATGTTTATATATTTACAGGCTGTAAATAATAATAACAACATTACTATAATAATTACCGCGCCAGGCTCCACGGGGACCGGGCTGTCATCACAGGCAGGACTTTTCTAGCAAATAAGGCTAACAATGTGCTGACGGGCACAGTCAAGGATATTTTTGGTCGACATTTCCATTAAGTATGACTAAGAACCTTGTGAAAGCCGAAGCAGATAAGAAAACAAAATATCTGGACCTGGCCGAAATTATTCCCATATATCACGATTGCAGGAGTGCGAATGATGCTTTGGAGCACATTTAATCGATGCTTTTTTAAATATGATGAAAATATGCATTGCATGTTTATAACGTTGAATAAATTACCAACAAAATAGCATCTGAAGATTTAATCTGAATATTGTGGTCAAAATTTGACAAATTTGCGTTAAGTTAATACCGGACAGATTTTAGAGTTTAAGAATCGGGAAAAAACTATATTTTCGACATCTGAATCGATTTCTGAAACATGGTGCAAATCGTTAATGGTTGAATAAAGATTAGCTATGAGAAAATTTTTGGTTTTTGTAAACTCAACGGTTTTTGCTTTTAACGTATGCGAAGACAAGACATACTTTTTTATACGCATGACGTAGAATTGGCCATCAAGGGGTAAGACCGGACTTAAATTCTAAAAAAAAATTTTTTTACTAAGAAAGAAAGTTTTATTTTAAAAAACTACATTTTTGGAAATAAAATGTAACAGAAAGGACTGGCGAAATGCACGGAGGCAATACAGGAGTAAATGAAGATGTAAGTAATTAATAAAGAAGCATATCGCCCTGTAAGTAGTGGGGGAAGAAGTTAATTGATAGATTATTTAGTGTGCAGATTTGTGTGTGCCATTGAGCAAGCGTAAGGCTTATTGTAGAGTTATCATCATCATCATCATCATTACAGCCCTTCACAAGTCCACTGCTGAACATAGGCCTCTTCCAAGTAACGCCACAAAGCACGGTCCTTAGCCACCTGCATCCATCGACTTCCTACATGTCTTACCAGGTCGTCACTCCATCTAGTGGGGGGTCGCCCTACACTACGCCTACCGGTACGAGGCTGCCACTCGAGAACCTTTCTTCCCCATCGGTTATCGGTTCTTCGAGCTATATGGCCGGCCCACTGCCACTTCAGCTTACTAATCCGTTGGGCTATGTCGGCCACTCTGGTTTTACTGCGGATATCCTCATTTCTGAGCCTATCACGCAGAGAAACTCCGAGCATAACCCTCCCCATAGCTCGCTGAGCGACCTTGAGCGTCCTCATATGGCCAGCAGTGAAGCACCACATCTCAGATCCGTAAGTCATCACTGGCAACACGCACTGGTTCAGTGATTGAGGTATACCTAACGAGAAGATGTGTCGTAATTTCCCGAACGCTGCCCAGCCGAGTTGAATCCGTCGATTGACCTCTCGGTCGAAGTTGGACTTACCTAGTCGGACTATTTGTCCCAGGTAAACGTACTCGTCAACAACTTCGAGCATAGTGCTCCCAACAACTACCGGCATAGGTGTGACATGGACATTAAACATGATCTTTGTTTTGTCCATGTTCATCTTAAGACCTATCCGTTGGTAGACACCATTGAGGTCATTGAGCATAGTGCTAAGGTCCTCCAGCGATTCTGCCATAAGAACTATATCGTCGACAAATCGAAGGTGAGTGATATACTCGCCATTGATGTTAATACCGTACTCTTTCCAGTCCAGTAGCTTGAAAAGGTCTTCCAACGCAGCGGTGAAGAGTTTCGGGGATATAACATCACCCTGTCTTACACCTCTCTGCAGTTGGATAGGTTTCGAACTCTGGTTCTGTACTCGGATAGCCATCGTAGCCCTAGTGTACAAACACTTCAGCACCTCGATATACCGACAGTCAACTTGGCACCGCTGAAGGGACTGTAGCACCGCCCAAATTTCGACGGAATCAAAGGCTTTCTCATAGTCCACATATGTCAGGCAAAGTGGCAGATTGTACTCTTCGGTGTTCTGTACAATCTGCCGCAGGGATGTATGTGGTCTATGGTACTGAAGCCTTTTCGGAAACCGGCTTGTTCGGGAGGCTGGAAGTCGCCGAGTCTGCGTGCGAGACGATTCGTAATGACCCTCGAAAATAGCATGTAGACGCGGCTCAGAAGGGAAATCGGTCTGTAGTTCTTAAAGAGAGCGTTGTCACCTTTCTTAAAGAACAAAACCACCGCGCATCTGCTCCACGCCTCCGGAGTAGTGCCACCATGGAGGACGGAATTGAAGAGCCTCTGAAGGACTTGAAGTACCGGTGTTCCACCCGCTTTCAGAAGCTCCGCTGTAATTCCACCTCGCCCAGGGCCTTGCCGTTTTTAAGAAGGCGGAGAGCCATTCTAATCTCATTATAATGTCGGGTGAGACTTGCTCTTGGATTGTTACTCACACTTGCGTGTGGTTCCAACGATGATGTGTACAGCCGCCCATAGAACCTCTCAATCTCACTCAAAATCTCAGATGTCCCGGAAACAATGCTGCCACACTCAGTCTTCAGCTTTGATAGTTGGCTCTTTCTGGCAGACAGGTTCCGCTCGATCGCTTCTTTAATACGAGAAGTATTAAAGTTGCGTAATTCTGCATTTGGAGATCTGTCTGTTCAGTTGCCTGTATGCTGTCAAATCTGTTGACGATTGCAGCCTTACCTTCCGTCTAACAGCCATGAGATTAAGAGTGTGATCGGAGAGTTTTCGTATTCTTCTGCGACGGGTCTTGCAGAACTTAGCTCCGACCGCATGGACAGTTTCCACGAGCTTGTCATTCGTATCGTCCACTGAATTACAATCTTCTAGGCACTGAAAGCGGTTTTGTAACTCGAGCTGAAAGGTTTCGGGATTCTGGATTAGAGCACGAGGGGGACGGAGCGTTGACTTCATTAGACGAGACCTCTTCAACTTAACGTTTAGGTTCAGTGTGCCTCTAACCATTCGGTGATCGCTGCCAGTTTTCACCCTTGCGATCACTGAGACATCACTGAACAGTTGGCGTCTGGTCGTCATAATGAAGTCAATCTCATTTTTTGTCGAACCGTCGGGGCTCGACCAGGTCCACTTCCTGTGGGGCTGCTTCTGGAAGAAAGAGTTCATCATAAAGAGTCCCTCTTTCTCCATAAAGTCGGCCAGCTGCTAGCCCCTTCGATTCCGTGTCCCAACTCCAAATTTCCCTACATTCAGCTCACCGCCTTCTCTTGTGCCTAGTTTTGCGTTGAAGTCTCCCATCAACACCGTGTAGTGGGTTTTTGAGGAATGTATGGCTCTGGAAATATCCTCATACATCTCCTCCACCTCCTCATCGGGATGTGCCAAGGTTGGTGCGTAAACTTGAATGACCTTCAGCGAATACCGTTTGGTGATTCTGAGTATCAGGTAAGCGACCCTCGTCGACACACTCCCAATCTTTACAACGTTGTTGACGAGAGACTTGTGGACGATAAATCCGACACCTCCTTGGGACAGATGGTCGCCCTCCCGGTGATAGAACAAGTTGCCGGACTCGAGGAGGATTGCCGTGTCCTCCCCCTCTCTTCGGACCTCGGATAATCCAATAATATGCCAGCGCAACTTGTCTACCTCTTCTTCCAGCTCCAGTATCTTCTCGTCAGTCCTCAGGGTTTGTGCGTTATATGTTGCCAGGTCGAGTCGTTGTAGGTGGCAACCGAACCTCCACCAGAGCAACGAACTTAGACGATGTCTAAGGGCTGCATCCAAGGCTCCACGTGCGGCCCTGTTCTCTGGAACATAATATTAGACGAATTACTCGACACCAAGCTTCCAGCTGGTTGCCACATACAGGCCTTTGCGGACGACGTCCTGCTGGTTGTTACGGCCGCGAGTGCGGGCAAACTGGAAAGCGCTGCCAACTTGGCTCTCCATCACATAGTCGAGTGGGGAAGAAGCGTCAAGTTGGCATTCGGCCCTACCAAGACTAAGCTCATTGCCTTCACTCCTAAGGCTAAGACAGCCAGCATCAACATCGACGGACACCGACTTTGTTTTGTTCCAGAGGTGAAACTTTTAGGAGTAATCCTCGATGAGAAATTGAATTTCGGTAAACATGTGAAACACGTAGTTAACAGGGCCGTGCGGATCTTCAACACGCCCTGCATGTACTCGAGACCCACTTGGGGAGCCCATCCTGAAAACATCAGCACCATCTACCAGCAGGTCATCGTGCCAACGATCACCTACGCTGCGGGAATTTGGGGTCACGTCGTCCAGAAAAGGTGCATCAGGAGGGCACTCGAGAGCATGCAGCGCGGGTTTCCCATCAAGGCTATTAGGGGATTCCGTACGGTCTCCACAGCTGCGGCACTAGCGTTAGCCCAATTCGTACCTCTGGACCTGAAAGTCCGAGAAGCCTGCGCCGTGGAAAGGGCTCGGCTCCGGGGTATCTCTGACCACATCCCCAGCGATATTTCGTTAGAAAAACCCACCCCCGTCTCTGAGCTACTTCATCCCGCCCAACGTATCTCCCTAACGAACAGAACCTATACAAATTACCTATCAATTCAACCTCTACATGGACAGACCACACATTGTATATTTACGGATGGAAGTAAACAGAAGGATGGTGCAGTGGGGGCCGCATTTGTTGGATATCTTCCAACAAATCTTGATGAAATAGCCTACACCAAAAAATTTAAACTGCATTACACATGCACAGTGTTCCAAGCCGAGCTGTTTGCCATTTTACAGGCATGCAGGTGGATCAGAGAACACAAATATGCGCACACAATCATTTACACTGACTCACTCTCATCCATACATGCCATACAGAACAGAAGCAACACACACTCCATTATCACACAAATACACCAAATTATTCATGAACACAGTAAAATAGGCATCATAGAGTTGGGATGGGTCAAGGGTCACTCAGGCATAGCTGGTAATGAGGCAGCAGACATTGCTGCGAATGCCGGCTCAAAGTTACACAGACGGCCTGATTACTCGGCCTATCCCATTTCGTACCTTAAACAAATCATCAGAACTCAAAACCGTGCAACCTGGCAAGCTAGGTATTATAGCGCAGAACAGGGCCAACATACCAAACGACTGCTTCCGACACTGGAGGATATCGAGAGGCTACGCACCCTCACCAAACCAAGTTTTTACCTCACCCAGGTGCTCACCGACCACGGTTTCCACAAATATTATTTATGCCGTTTTAAAATAACCGACAATAACTATTGCCCATGCAACAATTACACCCCACAGACGCTGGAGCATCTTATAGAGCATTGCCCTGCATTTTCAGTACAAAGACTTAGTCATGTGATGAGGTGTGAAAACTTAAGAACCTCTCCGTTTAACCTGATTACCTTAATGAAGAAGGAATCCAGAAGGGATTCCTTCATGCAATTTGTTAATAGCATCATTAAAAACCTTAAAAACTTTAATAAAAGCTGTACATATGTAAATAGAAACAACTAGTTATTAAGTACCTTTTCTTTAAACTAATCTTTAAATAAAAATCATTCATAGTTATTGTATTACATATGTCATTTAAATTTTTTTTGGACTAAGATTACCCCTCATACTCTTAATATTTTACCTCATCGTTAACAAAGCATTTGGCTATGTTTAGGAATAAGATTACCTCTAGTTTTATTTTATATCATTTCGTCCATAGTAATGTAAGAATACCATTTTGTTTTATTTTGTTGTTCATGGAACAAAGACTTCTCATAGTCTTCTTTAAATTTTCTACTTGACTGTGTCATTATACCATGTTATTTTGTGCCTAGAATTAAGATTACACTTGATTTATTTTACACTCATTTTATTGTTATTATGTTATTTTGTTATATCAATGTTATTATTGTGTTAAGATTAGATTAGATTTTAGTATTAAGATTATCCTGTGTGTTTATTCCATTTAAATTTTATTTTATTCGAATTTAACGGTCTTAATAACAATTTGTATATGTTTAGACATAAGAATACTTTATATGTTTTACTTTGTCAATTTCATTGTCACTAAATTATTCCGTCATTTTTGTGTTTAGATTTAACATTATTCTGTGTATTTATTTCCTTTAAGTTTACTCTCTTTATGCTACTCTGTACTCTGTCCGTATTTAGTGATAAGACTACACTATTCCACTTTTGTTTTATATTATAAGATTATTTAACCAGTTTGTCGTCATTGTACTAATTCATTGCACTAGAGACATTATATAACAGCTCTAGTTTAAAGTTAAGACAATTTTTTTGTTTTTAGTTTTTATTTTAAATTTCATTTCATTATTTTCATTTTATTGTCATCCCGTTTTTAGTCTAACGGGGTGCGCGGCACGCGAGTCTATAAATAACAAAACGTCAATGTCAATCAAACGATTATTTTCTCCGAACAACACCTATATGTATAATATGTTAAAAAAAATTGTTGAGAATTGTAGTAATATGAGGAGAAGGAAAGCGCGTTATGTATCAAATCGTAGAAACGCGCAACCAGCTCCGTACGTGTAATAGTTATATTAAAAAAAATGTTTAAAACAAAGCGAAACTTATCTGTGGAATCTGACAATATACTCCCGTCGGTGGGGGTGTACCCTCCGGCGGAAATCATAAAAAAAAAACCTCCACCAGAGATTCTTAGCACCCCCTGCACCGCCGTTACCAATGTCGCCACCGTAGCCAGGAATAGCGGGGCCGCCGGGGACTGGGGACCGTCTGTTTGCGTCGTTATTCATGGGGGGATATTTGCCATAGTTGCCACGCTTGGCGAGCGGGTTGGCAACCGCAGTTTTTTATTACGTCACAGTTGTTATCAGGAAGATGCTGCTGCCCATCTCCTACCTGTCTCCCTCTGTCACCTCTTACGACACCCACGGGTAGATATGGGGTAGTGGATATTCTCAACCGCCACTACACGGCGGTTGAGAATATCAACTAATTGTAGAGTTAATTAGAATCAAAATTTGGGCATGGATTCGGAAAAAGTAAAGCAAAGTTGGCTAGACCAGGAAAAGGAACGGGGAGTTCCTGTGAAACTGAATTAGTTCTAAACTTTATTTGAGATAAATATCTAATGATTGAAGATAAACGTTATCTAATGGAGTTTTTTATATTTTGAATAGCAATTTACAGGGCTTCTTGCTTGTACGAAGTCGCCCGCGTTGTAGTCCTAGTGTAATTCGGACCAAATGTTAAGGTATATAAAAAAAGCATAAAGCAGTGCAAATATATCTGCATCTCACAAAATATATAGGTACGTATATTTAAAAACTAAGTCCCGTCACAACCAGAACCGATTTTGACGTTCCGAAGATTAATTCTAAATAAGTTTTGTAATAATCAGTTGTATGGTACTTTATAAAAAGAAATATTCCAGTAAAACGTAAGTTAGCAGCATATTAACAGTTTCGACAATTTTAAGTTTAGAAGTCATTTATCACAATACACACAGCTCACTACGAGGTACTAAGACACAACAGATTTGATAGCGATACTGAGTCCCATAGTTACTTGAGCAATCTCCGAAAAAATATACACGACGAATGAAAGTTTTACAACCACTGTCATATTTGTAACGGATTAAGATCGAAAGAAATTCATCCGATCTCCATTCGCGCGGGGAAACATCGGATCTTGGTCTAGGGCGATCTTAGCCCTGCTTGGAAACAGTTTTATCTGGCTATAACTCAATAAAACTTAGTATTTAGACAAAATAATAACAAAAGAAGCTATATTTTCGCTAAAAACCATTAATAAAAGTGACCGTATGTACCAAAAAAATACAAATGCCATCAAAAACATAACTTGTAAAAAAACCAAGTCTCGCAACTCAGTTCTTCTACCGTAAAAAGTTGTGAGATCACTGTAATACCAAGTCGGTTAATTTATTCGGTCCCCTTCTGTTTTGAGTTATTACGTAATTAGCTAACCGAACAACATCTTATAGTGACCATATCAATATTAAAAATCTTTTATGTTTTAAATAAATACATTGACTTGGCCATCGCATGAAAACTCAATGTGTCTCACAAGTAATACATATTATATTAAATTAGATTATTTAGTGCGATTGCTAAGTCAGTCTATTTATTCCCGAAGGAACTGTACGGCGTGCGGCGGGTACTTAGTATCGGGGCAGAACGAACTGGCACCTTTCACGGTTTGAAACAAAGTGCCAAAAATTTTTGAAAATTTTTGGGTCATTCTTTATATTGTTTTCTTAAAACAAATTCATATTCAATTTTAAGCTTTATGCAATATTTCCGCATAAAAGCTCATCCCATCACTTGTTTATAAAAAATCTAGACTGCCTTGTTGCGTAAAGGTACTAAAGAACCCATTTTGCCACGGCGTTACCATTTTTACTATTTGACATCTCAAATTCTACCATAAAATTCTCAGGGACACAACCACTAAATTCTGATAGCCACAACAAAAAATAAAAGGATTTCTATAGCAGGTGCAGAGAAAACGGGTTTTAACTGATTTGCTTAGTAAAAAACCGATGTGGCCTTACCTTTTGTTTCCGAAAAACATATCGAAATCAAAAGCATATTTACACGATTATCGTATGATTAGTCCATTTGCGTCCAATAAAACATTATACGAAACATGTACTTTCGGTAAACCAATATTTTATAATTATCGTTATAATGTAACCACATTTAAATGATGTAAAATAATAAATTAAACATTTTCGGACGAATTACTATTATTTATTCATATGATTATCGTATGAACAATCAATTTTAATCATATGATTAGCAACAGCCTTGTTTTATTTAGAATAGTTTTAAACTGCATACATAGGGAGAAAAAAATAAAAAATACCTCTATTTAAACAAAGTTTCATAAACAAATGAATCGATAATAAAAACAATTCCAAGGATATAATAATTCTAAAGTGTGTATGAATCACAACGTTTAATAATACCGTGGTGAAACCCCAGCATTTTCTAACTATGTAATCTACTTAGTACATACTAGTAGCTTTTAAAATGTAGGGCAAGTCTGTTAAACGTAATTGAAATCGTTTCTGAATGATACAAAACATTTAAATCTCCAGGGAGCTTCGCCATTTTGTATTTACTCCTAAAAAAATTGTTGTGTTAAAATTTACTGTTCCCCCCGCCATAAGGTGCTCACGTGTATAGTCTCCGCATTTTAGACTGCATTAATTTAAATTGGTGGAGACTCTTTTTACTGGAAACGAGGCATACCATCTTAGTCCTCACGGGTGACAATGCATCTGCATTTTGATTCGTAATCGAGGATACATGTAGATGTATATGGGCCGCAGCAACCACTTACCATCTTCTACTTTTTTTAAATTAATAAATTACGTTGAACTCTCAATAAGTTTCCAGATATACAAAAAGTATTCTAGGTATTATTAACATTTATTTAACACCTTTTCAAAATATTCTCCATCATGCTCTATACAAAGTTCCATTCGCTTAAACCAACTCTGAAAATACTTTTGCCAGTACTGATCTGACAGGTCGGAAATCACTTCTTCGTACGCAGTCACGGCTTCTTCGGCGCTTGAAAACAACTTGCCTTTTATTTTTTCTTTGACTCTTGGGAACAAAAAGAAATCACAAGGAGCTTAATCAGGTCTGTATGGTGGGTGACTTAGTTTCAACACCAGATTCCTCAATAAATGCTTTTGTTCTAAGAGAGGTATGTGAAGAGACGTTATCGTGATGCACCATAATTCCCCGGAGCCCCACCTTTGGTCTTCTCTCTAATATATCATTCAGAATTGACTGATCTACAATTTTCCAGCATTGAAGTCGACAAATGTCCGCTCCGCAAAAACAAGTAGCCACCATTTTTTGTAGGCGTTGCGAGGTCTTTGCAGTTTTGTCGGCAACTGTCCTTTTGAGTAGACCTATACCGATGATTGCCTTTTATTATCTGGATCATATTGATAGATCCAAGTCTCGTCACCAGTAACAATTTCTGAAACATGCCTAGATGCCCCGTTGTCATAACGTAGACGCATTTCTTGGCACCAATCCACGCGAGTCCTTTTTTCCCTTTCGGAGAGCAGAGCTTTAAGATTTTGATGTAGGATGGTATGAATGCTCCCCGAACTAATGCCTACTACCTTTTCGAAGTCCGTATATGTGATTCGTGGGTCTTCTCGCATCAACATTTCAGTAGTCCATACATTTTCTGCCGTTACTGCTGTTTGCAGGGCCCCCGTTTCTTTGGTCATCTTTGAGGTTAATTTTACCCCTTTTGAATTCAGCAAACAACCTAAATATTGTTGCGCGTGATGGAGCTGAGTCCCGTAATGCTGATTGTAACCGTTGTAAACTTAATTGTTTGGTTAAACCAAATTTAAAATCTTAATAGATCATAATGTGGAGTTCTATTTTCCAATAAATTTGCTTTTTAGAAACATATAACAAGGGTGCGTTCCATTTTTAAATTTCGAGCATTTTAAAACTTATTGAGTGACCTACGTATCATTATTATTATGGGGTATCTATATAGTTTTCTCATCTGGTTGGGTTCTATAAATATATAATTATAAATGAAAATGAAAAGATAAATATACATAAATATCAATAACATAAAATAAAAATAAAAATACATAAATAAATAAAAGCCCAACCAGATGGAGGCCCTCGGAGGCAAACGGCCGAGGGTTAGGATGAAAGGGAAAGAAACCGGCGGACGATGCGGGCGGTATCGATGAGCACCGCCTTCCGCATTTGAGCCCGGAGCGGTCCGCCACGTAGTCCCAGTCGCCTCAGATGACTCGAGAGGCTGACTGGGATTAGCCCGTTTGCAGAGACGACTACAGGAATAATTTCAGTCGGCAGACCACCCCACATGTCGGTCACCTCGTGAGCCAGGTCCAGATACTTTGTTTGCTTGTCTGTTTCGGCTTTCACGAGGTTCTCGTCATATGGAATGGTAATGTCGACCAAAAATATCCTTGACTGTGCCCGGTCCATCAGCACAATATCAGGCTTATTCGCAAGAATAGTCCTGTCTGTGATGATGGCTCGGTCCCAATAGAGCCTGGCGCGATCATTTTTGAGCACGGCTTCCGGCAAGTACTTGTAATACGGCAATTTCCGATCCACGAGACCGTATTTCAGAGCGAGCTCCTGGTGAAGAATTCTGGCTACTAGGTTGTGCCTGTGCAAGTACTCAGAGTTACAAAGCGCCGAACAACCGGAGATGACATGCCTAAGTGACTCACCGGGATGGCGACAAGCTCGACAGATGTCCACGGTGCCATCCTTTAGGATGTATCTCCGATAGTTGTTGGTCTTAATAACCTGATCCTGTATTGCACAGACAAAACCCTCGGTTTCCCCGAAGAGATCACCAAAGCGTAGCCAGTGGAGGGAGGCTACTGTGTCTACGAAAGGCTCATGTAGAGCCTTGTAGAACCTCCCGTGGAGCTCCTTCTCCTTCCACACGGTCTCCCGGTCGGAAACTGTCTGCACTGCCGGGTCTTGCCATTGCTCGTTGGCTAAGGATAGAGGGGTAAGTCCTTTATCACAAGAAATGACGTCCTTATAGAATGGATCATCCGATCTCGCCAGGAAGTAATTACGGAGGCTGCACACTTCGCGATTATGCATGGTGAGCGCGCTCAAGAAGCCACGCCCACCATGCTTTCGCGGCAAGTACAGCCTCATTACCGACGATCTCGGATGATGCATCCTGTGGGACGTCATGGTAGTGCGGACTTTTCTATCCAGGGCGTTAAGTTCAGTCTGAGTCCACCTGAGTATGCCAAAGGTATACATGAGGACAGGCATGACCCAGCCGTTATATGCGTGTGTCTTATTCACACCGGACAAAAGGCTGTTAAGCACTTTGGTCAAGCGTGCATAAAACACGTCGCAAACTGACTGTTTCATACCAGCCTCATCGATACCGATGTTCTGTGACATACCCAGGTATCGGTATGTTTCAGCCTCGGAAAGGGTCCTTAAGTTGAAGGGCATAGATAAGTCTATGCCCTCAGAGTTAGCAACCCTTCCCCTTTCAACATGGAGGACCGCACACTTATCCGTTCCCAGCTCCATTCCAATAGAATTGCTAAATTCACAAGTGATGTTTAGCAATTCCATAAGATGGGAGCGGCTGGAGGCGAATAACTTGAGGTCGTCCATATAGAAAAGGTGGGTCACTTTTGTACCTCCTTTCCGAAGCTGAAATCCCCTCCCGGAGCCTTCCAGTAAAGTACTGAGAGGGTTCAGGGAGAGGCAGAACCAGATTGGACTCAGACAATCGCCCTGGAAGATACCCCTTCTTATCCTTATGTGGTTCTCCGCAGCCATCATCCGCTCACCCAGATGACAAAGGATCGTACTCCACTGCCCCATACACTGCTCGAGGAAGTCTCTCACTGTACAGTCTATCTTGTACAGCTCGAGGACTCTCTTTAGCCATGTATGGGGCACCGAGTCGAATGCCTTTCTGTAGTCTATCCAGGCGGCGGAGAAATTCCGACGGTTGCGTTTCACCACTTTGCCAATGACCGCGTCAATGAGGAGTGGTTCCTTAGTTCCACGACCACCGCCCCGACATCCATTTTGAGCGCGTGACATCACCTGATTTAGCTCCAGGTGACGAGTGATTCTCGCGCTCAAAATGGATGTCAGTGTCTTATATATGGTGGGTAGACACGTAATGGGGCGGTATTTGCTCGGGTCTGTGGTAACCTGGTCTTTAGGAACCAAATGAGTGATCCCAGTAGTGAAGAGGCTAGGGAGCGACTTCTGGTTGAGAGCCTCTTGAAACTGACGGGCGAGCACAGCGTGACACACCATGAACCCCTTCAGCCAGTAGTGATGCAGTCCGTCGAGTCCCGGGCTTTTCCAGTTCGGGGCTCTACGGACCGCCTCAGCTACGTCATCCGGCGTTATGATGACGGGGTCCATGGGCGTAATACTCGCACACTGACTCGCCACAACTTCCGTCCAAGGGCCCTCGCTGTGGTTTACGGGCTCTGACCACAGGCCACGCCAAAATGCGACAGTGTTAGCCTGATCCGGTCCTGGGCCCGCTCCACATACCTCTGGTCGCTCCAATGATTTGTAGAGCCTCTTCTGATCACTCTGGAAGAGACGATTTTGGTTGAACCGCCTTGACCTCTCGGTAAATCGGCGAATCCGCTTCCCCCAAGCAGCAATCTTTTGCTTCAGGTCGTCTATGCGCTCCGTTAGTTTTTGCGTGATGTCCGGCTGGGACAAACTGATATTTGTCCCAGCAAACGCCATTCTAACGGTGCGCACAACCCTCGGTCTATTATTACCCGACCTGAAGCTTATCAGTCTGCCGATAAGGGCCCTTGCCTTTGCGATACGGTCCTCAATTCTTTTTCTCCAGGCTGGGATGGCGCTACTTTGTTTAGTAGCGCGTCCAGCCATGGGAAGTTTGGCGCCAATAATACGGCAAGCTGCCACTGCGGCGCCAAAAAGAACTGAGTCCGTCTCGCAAAGGTCCCGGCTGGCTTCCAAATAGGTTACCAGCATTGGGTTAAGAGCCCTCACGACAGCCCGATTTCGCTTGCTTAGGGGTATGCGGGGAAGTCGCGGTCGATTTTCGAGAGGCATTCTGCGCGTTTCCAAAATCGCCTCTTCCAATATACTCCTCATTTGCTCTACTTCGTGGGAGACCATTTCATCATCGTCTGAATCAACCACAACTGGAAGATCCATGGCGGCTTCTACGCGTGGCAGCTGGTCTGTCGCCTGAGGAGCCGCATCCCCAGCCGTAGCCAATTCATTCGATGAGGGAATAGCCTCACGTCGTAGTCGTTCGAGCTCGGCATCATCAAATATTTTCGAGCGCATGATGTACCGAACTCGGTCTGCCAGGTTTTGTTCCGTGACGGGAATAGACGGCTCCAGCTCAGCAAAAAAGCAGTGCATCCGAGCCCGATACGCTATCCCCGCAGTTTCTTCGCCTTTCGCCCTATAGTACGCCCGCAATGCGTTTGCGTTCATATCCCTTGTCCAACGCATGCGGCGCACTCCACCAGCGGCGGATGCCGCTTGCCGAGTCCGAGAGGACCCTGCCGACATCAAGCCGTCTGGTGGGGATGATGGATGCGGGGGGCTGTTAGGTGATATTGCAGCTCCTCGCGCTCGGCTGGCGGCCCGCATGCTGCCGCGTCCAGCGCCAGCTCCAGACGCGCCCCGGCGACCCCCAGGCAGCGGCCCTATACTCTTTCTACTTAAATCCATCATCCATTATTGGGCGTCAATTAACGGGAGACGCCCAGGCCCGGCACCGTTTCATTGTATCATTGTACGGCCGTAAGCACAAACGGGCCTTTGCACCCTGAGTACTGCCGAGGCACGGCGCTCACACCTCTTGGCAAGGCGCTGACTGACTGCACCGACGTAGCAGTTTTGTCACTTAACTGTTTCGTCAGCGGGCGATGGGGTCGTCACTTCCCTACGCCATTATTATATTATTATTATTATTATTATTACTACGTTATTTATAAGTCCTTTATCGAGTGTTTATAAGTTACAAAGGTAAAATATTACACTTTCTGCGTTATAAAATGTCATGTTGGAATGTAGCAGCTGCTTGTAAGTAACCTTAATTAAGCGATGTAGCATTAACCTCAATAAATCGATGCGAGTTCCTTTCTGAAGAGGATATATTCAAGATTTTTTTAAACCAAATAATTTACTGCATGTGCATAACTCTATACTAATTAATTACAAAAGTGTTATTTGACAAACAATAGATTTAAACGCTTTTATAATAACTATGTGTAATTACTTGATACACAAAACTTTTTATCAATGAATTTCTACAATAACTTTTAAACGGTGCGCTCAGACGAAATAAGAGTTTTTATTTCGTCTGAGACGGTGCGGTGCTCAGTTCAATATTAAAAATCAATAGGGATCCACTTTAGAATATATGGTTTCTTACAGTCCACATATTTTTTCAATTACATTTTTGTTATATAATCTAAAGTGATTTCATTAGAAAATAAACTAATCTTATAACTGAATGTCCGTAGTTGTTGTAACATAAATAATAATATGGATTTGGTGTCTAACTAAACGTATAAGAACGATTTTATGAAGCGAAACTGAGGTACGTCCACATATCGAGAGTAGAGCACTCCCTTACGTTGTGAGGCGTGCAAAACTGCCGTTGCCTCTGCTTATATCCTTCCTATGGAGCAATCTATGGAGCAGGCTTGTGTTCAGCAACGGACTTTGATAGGCTGTGATGATGATGAGGATGCATATAACGGGGTAAGGCTCAATTTACACCGTTGTGGAACAGAATGAAAGCGAATTTTTGTTACGAAATTGTACATAGTAAAATGAGTCTTATGTTAATGGTGTAACGCACAAACTAGGTATGAACCATTTTAAGAAACTTCGTCGATAGTAGCTACGGGAATTCTCTAGAACTCCCCGAAAGACGCGCGACTACTTTTTCGGTTCATTTTCAGGGCCGTGGTCGGGGCTCGATCAGGTCTACTTTCCGTGGGGCCTCTTCAGAAAGAAAGAGTCCCTTTCTTCATGAAGTCGGTCAGCTGCTGACAATTGGCTGGCATCCCAAATTTCCCTACCTTCAGCTCATCGTTCTTTCTTGTGATTAGTTTTGCGTTGAAGTCTCCCATTACACCGTATAGTGGGTTTTGGAGGAATGCATGTATCTAGAAATATTTTCATACATTTCAGTTTTTGTTCAGAAGTATCTTGAGTGACGGTCGCCGAACGCTATTTTAAACAATTGATGTGACAAGCAAACTAACAGTTCACCTGGTGGTAAGTGCCTTCTGTAGCTCATGGACACCTACAACTAACTTAAAATAAAGAATCTAAGGTCACCACTAAGGACTAAGATGGAATACCTGAGCTACTTAATGAGCTTGACATCATGTCGTGAGTTAACTAATCATGTGCGTCAACTTTCAGCATGAGTCTTAATTCAATTTTAATCCTAATCTGCGAACAATATGTTAAGGAAAGGATCGGCATCAAAATATGTATGTGTGTTAGAAACTATAGTTATGTTGGTGGTTCACCGCATTTACATGCCGATGTAGTCAGACTGGTTTTAGCTTACATCCTATGCATCCCATCCTTTTCCTTTTCTTGTCACAAGTTGAGACAGCTAGTAAATAATGTAATTTTATAATAGGTATACTTAGTAGACTGCATGTAACATTTAATATTTATTACGCGTTAAACTTGAATTATTAATTTACAATGTGTATGTAATCTTAATTGATATATTTATGTATAAAATTCTTCTGTCCTGTGCTTATGACTGAACTCCTCATAAACAACTGGATCGATTTCGATAAAATATTGTGTGCGTGTGATTAAGTTGATTCGAGAATAGTCAACATGTGAATGTTAACTATTCTCGTATCAATTTTTGGACGCGAATTGGACGCAATACATGGCGCTTTGCGAAGTGCGAAGCCGTGGTAAATCGCTAGTTTAGTATAATTATTATTAAACATTTTTTTATCGAAGTCCATAAATGTTTTAATTATAAATAGCATGAAATATGAAATATATAAACAATATTAAAAGCCAACAAAAATAGCGGAAGTGTTGCCGTCCCTGTTTTATTCTCAACTTAAACAGCTGTAATATTTACTGGTAATGCAACATGTGCAGATAACATTTTTACTTTTAAGCCGTTCCATAAATGTATAATTCAAAAATTGAGTTCTGATCACTGTGGACAGTTAGTTTCGTTACCTTATGTTCACACAAGCAAGTTGATGGAGATGCTTGGAGAAGTTTAGAACTAACAGTAAAAAAATTCATTTTTGTAAAAAAGTTACAGCCCATATACGTCCCACTGCTGGGCACAGACCTCCCCTCATTTATAGAGGGTTTTAGGGCAAGGAAGTGTCCGCCGCGCTGCCCCAATGCGTGTTGACGAACTTGACATCATGTCTTCGAAATATTTTTTTTCTTATTCCTCAGCCATGTAGGTTTCCTCACGATGTTTTCCTTCACCGCCGGACATGTGGTAAATCAGCACTTAAAATTGCAATTAATAATTTCATTGGTGCCAGGTTATATTTACAGCGAGCGTTAACCATCTGAGCTGAGCTTGTATGGAACATTATTTAAGTTTATTTGCAATGTATTTGATAATACTTTTACTTCTAAAACATTCTCCCTGAACAAGCAGAAGTCATTCAATGAATGGGCGACGGTGGGAGTCCATAAGAGTAGACAAAGTTTATATGAACTTTACAATGAAAGGTCGTAGACCGTTAATTTTCAGCTATGACCGTTATAATTATATGTAGATAATATAGATAACACAGACGAATGGTTTATTTTATAAGGGTAAAATTATTGACAACTTTGGGTGTACATATACATAGAAAAAAATTACTCTTTTTTCTCTCACATTACTAACTAGTACATTGCTTTTTTATTATATAATTCAAATTGTACGCCGATGATCAAGTTATCGATATATAAGTATAGTTACATTAATGAACAGATCATTAAAAGAAAGGGATATGAAAGTGAACGCAAGTAAGACGAAGGTTATGGTTTTTGAAAGAAGAGAAAGTAAAACGATTTGTGAAATAAGAATAGAAGGGGAGTTGATCGAGCAAGTAGATGTGTTTGTATATTTGAGCTGCGTATTTAGCAGGGATGGGAGATATGATAAGGATATAGAACGACGAGTGAATGCGGGAAATAGAGTAAATGGGGCCCTGCACAAATTGTGAAGAGTCAAAATGTGTCGAAAAAGGCACGTATGGCAATTCACAATGCTGTGTTGGTTAACTACTTTAACGTATGGTAGTGAAAGTTGGGTGTGGCAGAAGAAGCACGAGAGTTGAATGAACGCAGTAGAAATGCGGTCATTAAGGAGTATGTTAGGGCTGAATCTTAATGACAGGGTAAGAAATTGTGTAATAAGAGAAGAGTGTGGTTTGCAAGATGATGTTGTGACCAGGATTAAGAAAGGAATGCTTCGGTGGTTTGGTCATGTGGAAAGAATGAATGAGGAAAGAGTGACAAAGAAAATTTATGTTGCAGAAGTGAATGGCAGAGTCGGAAAGGGACGTCCTAGGCGAAAATTTATCGACCAAATTGGCGATTTATTGAAAACGGGCCAAATTAGGAGTACCATTAACCGAAGAGCATGTATGCGGAGGTGTATGGATGTGAAGGAGGCGAGAGAGGTGTGTCAGGATCGTGCCAAATGGAAGTCTATAGTCTCTGCCTACCCCTCTGGGTGACAGGCGTGAGTGTTTATATATATATATATATATTATATATATATAGAATTCAAATTATTCTTCTGCAATTGATAATGCCGTGTGGTAGCGGAATAAGAATGGAGGGGGAATGGCATCGGTGGTGTAGTAAGAGAGGCGCCATTACTCCAGTAAGAACTTATAATTCTGATAAATGATTTATCCATTTTGTGTATTTCAGATTTGAAATACAGAGCATGGAACTTTTTCCGAAATAGTTTTTCTCACAAGGTAAAATAAAAATATGTTTGAAGGTGTCTGTAGAGACAGATTTTTTCTCAATTCCTTATTTTTGTGGATTCTATTAACGTAACGCACTTTGAGTACCTACAGTTCACGGCTCTCTATTAGAAGGCCGTCGCCTTACGTTACGAAATCTGTGGTGCGAGTAGGTAGGCGACAATCTCGAAGCGTCTGTGAGAAAACCTGTTCTACTATCTTATCTAAGCATAAATAAAACCTAAAAAGAAGAAATAATATAAATGTGTTATAGTCGCAAAATACATTTTTAGATTTTACTTAAACTACCACTAATCTGTTAACAAAGACAGAGATAATTCAAGAAGCGTTTCGTTCTTCTATATGCAGGTTATTTACCAAATTTGTTGACACAAAAATTATAGACTTTTTGTAGTATGTACTACGTATTTAGCAAATAGGTAAGCCTGCTGAATCATTATATTTTAATATTCTAAATGCATGCAAAACCTTTTTTAATAAAAATCATTCGTTTGGCACGTTAAAAGTTACTTTAAATAATTTACTTAAAAAACAACTACAATTCGTTCGTATCTTGATGAATCCAAGTTTTGTTCCATATGTTGGTTTGGAGTTTGGAATGGAATTAATCGTTTTTGAAATATTGAAACTGGTCATTAAGCATACTTAAATATTATTCGCTGGTAGCAAAAATAAATTCGCTGAAGCATAATACGACACAGCATCTCATTAATTAAGTTTTATTTTCGAAAATATTAACATGTCAAACACGATAATCACGCTGTTTATTCAATGTTTACCATGCAATGATGCCTATATCACGCTCTTAAATAAGATATATGTATTTAAAAGTCAAAAGCACAGCCAATGCTACATCAACATAGCATCATCATCATCATCATCATTACAACCAATTACAAGTCCACTGCGGAAAATGAGACTCAAATAGACTCATTGCATGGTGCAGGTCTTCATGTAATTTAGAACAATCATTACTAAAACAAAATATTCAAATTAACTGTGTGGAAGTCTTTAGTAACATTATCTGTAGAATTTCATCAATAATCATTACGTAATAGCAATTTTAATTACTGTGACTATGACAGAAGGCATTAAAATGTTTATTTCTTTGAAAAAACTGTTAAAATTAAAACATAATTCATATAACAATTATTGATTGAGCATCTAATTATATACAATGCGTCATGTTATATTTTTAAGAATTTCAACCTTAAAAAATATTTATCAAAGCGTGATATTTTGCTTTTGAAACTAAAATAATATAATTCGTATTCAATTTCGTAGGTAAATGTTCTTTTATTACCCTCGTGAGTTTGAATTATTCATCAACGAGCGAATATTTATAAAAAAACACGGTCACAAATATTACATCAAAGCATTAAAATTATAGAGCAGAGGTACATCAAACGCGTTTCTTATCACACATAATATGGAAAGCGTGTGGGATTATAACTTTTAACAGGTTCGTTAAACCGGAGCTAGCTTCTATCAAAATTTATTTAAAAAAAAATTGCCATAATTATCACACTTGAGAGACGATCTGACAACCGCATTTTTTTAGTTATTTAAGGTGTTATTAGGAAAGGCTACTTTTTTATAAAATATTTCTTGTAGCAGATGCATATAGGAATTTTTTTAGTAAAATTTCCGTGGGTTTTAATGATATCATAACTCTGTAAAATAAAAACTTATATTGAGTGGTATCAACACTTTATGTTAGGTACATATCTAGTACAACAAACATTCGCTTGGAAGAACGATGATTTGATATAAATGTGTATTTTAACATGGGAGTATCACATACCAGTCTTGACGAGGGCACGAGGTAGCGCAAGGACTCCACTGCCCGCCATCTCACCAGCAACCAGCAGTGCAACCTGATTCACCGTGAGGCCAGTGCCTTTTTCCGACCCATTGCCACCGTCCGCTTCCTAAAATTTTAATTGTCAGTTTACTTAGTTAAACGTTTACTGTCACGGGATTTATAATTTTTATTATTCTACAACTACGGGATATATGTAGTGTATACAATGTGTAAAGTAATTAACGCACACCCTCAGACACCCCAATTAGTATATTATGTTATAATCATAATACATACACTGAATTTTTAGTTAAACATTTTTATGCACTGATTATTTATCAAATTAGTTAATACTAATTCCACACAGTACAAATCCACGAACGCAGACTTTAACGTGCTTGAAATAAAGTTCATTTTTAGGGTTCCGTAGTCAACTTCAAAGTCAACCCTTATAGTTTCGCCATGTCTGTCTGTCCGTCTGTCCGTCCTCGCTTAATCTCTGTGACCGTTAGCACTAGAAAGCTGAAATTTGGTGCCAATATGTGTATCAATCACGCCGACAAAGTGGTAAAATAAAAATTGGAAAAAAATGTTTTATTAGGGTAGCCCGCCTATATGTAAAGTGGGAAGTGATTTTTTTTTAATTTCAACCCTAACGTGTGATATATTGTTGGAAAGGAATTTAAAAATGAATAGGGGTTTACTAAAATCATTTTTGATAATGTTAATAATTTCGGAAATAATCGCTCCAAGGGTAAAAAACAACGTGTCCCCCCCCCCTCTATCTTTTGAATCATAAGTTTAGAAAATATGAAAAAAATCTGAAAAGTAGAACTTTATAAGGACTTTCTAGGAAAATCATTTTGAACTTGGATGGAAACAACAGTACCCACTACCGGGAGCAGTTGCAGGAGCGCGGAGCGCTGCTGGAGCGCGAACATAATGGATGGTGTTCCCACCTTTAAACTCATAAGTGGGAACACTTATTGTGACGGACGGGAAACTACGGAAGCCTGCACTGAGCGTGGCCCGACACGCTCTTAGCCGGTTTTTTCTTTATTTTTATTGAATGACAGAATTAGTGATAATACAAATAAAACTGCACTCTTGAAATCCTTATTGCCTTAAGTTACGGTCGATTTCAGTTTGTTTTGACTGTGCAGATTTAGTGTGACTGTAATTTACGTAGTTTTAATTATTTTTGGGATAAAAATTACCTATATTAAAAATGATAGGAATCGATTCAGTAAACGATTCTGAACAAACTACTTTCTCAAAGTGCGTTAATTATGTTACATGTTGTATATCTGTACAGACTGACAGGGCCCTTTTGTTATTTCCGTGTGTTAATTGTTTATTTATATGAAAAAAAAAACATGAGGACCTAAACAAGCGCTGTACAGTGTTTTTATAACAATACTGAATTTACTATACTTTATTTTATTCAATTATAGCCTGCCAGTATTTATTTTTTCAAATCTTTTTCTTTTTACAAATATATATCGTATTTTAGACACGATTTTGAAGCTCAGGAAAAAATATGCGCATATATAAACTCAAATGAATTCTTAATCGAATGGAATATTACAATAATTTATATTAATCGAGATAAAAAAGTAATTTAATTGCTGGGAAAACTTTGACGTTTGAGTTCTCGTTTTTTAAACGATTTTATATATTTCAATAATATGTAAGGCATGCTATTTAGTCAGATTCCTCATCGGCCACACTTTTCTTTTTATTAGATCGCTAACTCTAATAAGCAAAAACGTTTACTTTTAGTCCATAAGGCGAGGAATCCCTCTCTTCTCGTAAAATGTTATTTAAAAATTAAGATCATAATATTTCAATAACATTGGTATCTTAAAGTTATAATAAACTTAAGTAATTGGTATTATTATTATTGATGTTGTGACCAGGATTAAGAAAGGAGTGCTTCGGTGGTTTGGTCATGTGGAAAGAATGAATGAGGAAAGAGTGACGTAGTGAGCAGATGTAAACGGCCGAGTCGGGAAGGGACGCCCTAGGAAAAAGTTTATCGACCAAATTGGCGATATTTTGAAAATGGGCCACGTTAGAAGTACCCTTAACCGACGAGCATGTATGCGTAGATATATGGATGTAAAGGAGGCGAAAGAGGTATGTCAGGATCGTGCCAAATGGAAGTCCGTAGTCTCTGCCTACCCCTCTGGGTGACCGGCGTGAGTGTTTATGTTTATGTATGTAATTGGTATTACTGAATCAACTATTTATTTGATGGGCATTTTCGATACATAAATACCTACATATAAAATTACATTTAGATAGACATGAAAATCTGACGGAGCGGTAAGATTGCTGAATATCATTTCGGAAATCGTATTGTGTTACATGATATGCCTGTATTATTTTACAAAGTATAAAAATTCGATAAGAAGAGGTAGAAAAGTGGCCAAGAGCGTGTCGGGCCACGCTCAGTGTAGGGTTCCGTAGTTTAGCGTCCGTCACAATAAGTATTCCCACTTATGAGTTTAAAGATGGGTATCCATTATGTTCGCGCTCCAGCAGCTGCTGCCGGTAGTGGGTACTGTTGTTTCCATCCAAGTTCAAAATGATTTTCCTAGAAAGTCCTTATAAAGTTCTACTTTTCAGATTTTTTTCATATTTTCTAAACTTATGGTTCAAAAGTTAGAGGGGGGGGGGGGACACATTGTTTTTTATTTTGGAGCGATTATTTCCGAAATTATTGACATTATAAAAAATGATTTTTGTAATCCCCTATTCATTTTTAAATACCTTTCCAACAATATATCACACGTTAGGGTTGAAATTAAAAAAAAATCACTTCCCACTTTACATATAGGGGGGCTACCCTAATAAAACATTTTTTCCAATTTTTATTTTACCACTTTGTCGGCGTGATTGATACATATATTGGTACCAAATTTCAGCTTTCTAGTGCTAACGGTCACAGAGATTAAGCGAGGACGGACAGACGGACAGACAGACATGGCGAAACTATAAGGGTTCCTAGTTGACTACGTAACCCTAAAATGATACGCTTTTAAAGTAATCTTTTTATATAAAAATCGATTACTGTCCTTTAGTTTCGCAAAAACTCGAAAATGGCTCGATTGTTTTTGATGAACTTTTTTTGCGTATTTGAGTGGATCTCTGGATGGTTTAAAAACTCAGTTGGACCTGGTAAGCGGTGCTGTTGCCGAGATCCAGAAATCATCCGTGCATATCCTGGGCGGATCGCTAGTCGTTAATATACCTAAACAGTTTCAATCCGCAACACAAAACAAAAAAGGAAATGATCGAAATCTAATCGGAAGACACTGTCGACTTTCCTGTTATATTAGTTTATCTATGCAGTCAATAAACAATATTAAAATATCCACAATCAGTAGAGTCTTCATGATACTCTATGTTGTATACTTAAATAACTTGGTAAATAATAATTATAGTACGTGAGGGTAATATGGTCATCTGGTTAATATGGTCACTTTCCTATAACTCAAAAACTACAGCCTTATTTGCATAGAAGGCTATATGATTCGATGGCTCTTCATCAGTCAATCAAATATTAAAGGGTTAACAGGACGCTGCTTTATCGAACCCATTTTGACAGTTGATATTATAGTAAATATTTTAACCAATTTTAGTATGACGTAATGTAGTTAGTTTTTATTAAGGCGACACCATGAAAAAATGCACCTCCTTTCATCGAATAGTATAGGACTATGACACCACTAACGAAAGTGGGATTTTGATATAGGTAAATTCATGTCTTTATCTTGAATTTGATTTCTCAAAAACACGATTGTATAGTTTTGACTTGATCATAATTATTTGCGAAAACACCTCTAAAAATCATTATAGTTGAAATTACAACGAAATCCTTTGATCTATGCTTGGAAATCATGGAAATCACTCAAATATATTCATAACATCAATATTCATAATTTACTTGCTCATTATTTTGATAACTTAAATCAATAATTTTTTAAAAAAATATTTTAAGATTCTGACAATTTCTAAGCGCTTTTAATCGTCGCGGGTGCTACGCTATTTTAGACCTTATGACGGCGTTTCTTCAAGAAATTATGTATTCACTCGGATCAGTACGGCGATAGCGTTTTCAATGTGTCGTCTTAAGGCGGTACCCTGACCAAAACCTGGCAAAAGTGCGTTTTTCAGAGACTATTATCTCATTAGTTATGAGAAATAAGCTACATCTAAAAGCACATTATTAATGTTCGATATCCTATCATCATATTCCACGTTCTAATTTGTTTTTATGTGTTATGAATATATTTAAAATCTACTTGTAAAAAATGACTAAAATTATTGATTACATGCATCTGTTGCTAAAGGAAATGCTCTAATCATTTGAGAATTACACTAATGGATAGATAATTTAAAAATCTATATTCTACACGTTTTATTTAATTTCTTAAGTTCGCTTATCTCTTTTAATTGAAATAATTCCAAATATTCGGGCGTATTTTTCCGTGCTATATTGTAGCGAGAGCGCGTGGATTGTATGGGACCGAACGCTTAAGGTCTCTCGCTAGGGGAACCGTCTTAAGTTGCTTTTTCGAAGTGTTTCTAATTATTGCCAAAGCTTGTTTGCTATTTTTTTATTGATATATTGTATACGACTTTGTGTTTTTGTATATCTATCTTCCTAGGAGGAAGATAGATATACAAAAACACAAAGTCTAAAGTTTTGGTTTTATAGGACGGCAAAGCTTAAGGTGACCATATTACCCTCGTGTACCTTAAAATAAGATAAAATTAAGCGCTAGCAAGCGCTTGTAAGCAAAATGGCGATCATAAGCGGTAAGCGCTGTCAAATCGTAAGTAGCTATTTTCCTCTAGGACACGAAGTTAGCTTTAACCGGGGAACCTAACCTCATTTAAATATATGTTTGTAAAGTATTCATATTAAAAACTTACCAATCATGAATTTCTAACTACATGTATATGTTTATTCACGTCATTATTATATTACTTAAAACTAATACTGCACAAGAGATCTATCTAGTTTAATTGTATTGTTGTAGCACGAATGGGTCGGCTCGACCGGGGAAGGACCACGCTCTGACAGAATACCAGCGTCAAATAGCAGCTTAATGCTGCTGTGTTTCGTATGGTGAGTGTAGAGATCCGGAGACCCTTTTTACTAGAAAAGAGGCATTCTATCTTAGTCCTCAAGGCTGACAACGCATCTTCATTTTGATTCGCAAACGAGGATAGATGGAGATGTCTATGGGCCACAGCAACCACTTACCATCAGGTGGACTGTGTGCTCGCTTGTCATCCTTTTTCTATATAAAAAAGAACTTATAAACTCTACTTCAAAACAAACAAATTAAATAAGCAAAATGGCGGATTGGGTCACTACGCCATTGAAGTACTGAAGTAGCAATCGTCTCCTGGCCGAAAACCATTTCAGCGCTTGTAAGCGCTTGCTAGCGCTTTTTTCTGCCAAACGCACCCAATGTATTCGAAGTCAATTAAGTACGCATTATTGAAGATAACTCAAAAACTTACTGGTCAGTTCTTAATCAAATTTACCACACGAGAAGCACCTATCTGAAGCTGAAGCTGTCATGTAAAATAAATAAATAAAGAATCATCAAAATCGGTTCAACCATAGAAAAGTTCTGAGGTAACACAAATAAAAAAAATAAACATACAGTCGAATTGAATACCTCCTCCTTTTTGAAGTCGGTAGAAAAATCTGGGCGGTAAAACTTCTTTTCTACCTAGGAGTACATTTGGGTAAAGCGTTCAGAAAAACGTAAAAACGCAGTAAAACTTTCAGAGGTTACACGATCACTAACAGACGCACCAACAGTTACCTTTTTCTCTCGCTTGAAAAACATTATGACATTCTGAATGATTTTTTTACCATTTGAAAAAAATTGGGTGTAACAGGTGAACAGGATTATAGCGCCCAAGCGTATGCGCAAGCGCAGGTGCACAGGTGAACCGACACGACCAGAAAGAGAAAGAGATCGGGCGCAGGACCAACGGCTGACTGACTGACTCCGGGCAGCTACTGAGAATTTCTTGACGGTAAAACTCAATGATTAATTGCTTTGGCCCGACCCGGGATTCGAACCCGGGACCCCATGATCGCCAGTTGCACTACTACAACCACTAGACCATCCAGGCAGTCATTGACTACAATAGCCACTTACTATCGGGTGGACTATAAGGTTGTATGTCACTTCAAACTATTTCATTGGGGGCCCATGTTCAGCAGCGGACTTGAGAAGGGCGTTATTGAAATATAATGGAAATAGATGTTACAATAAATAAATAACAAATATATCTATAATATCTATTATCTAACACAAAATTGATTTGCGTTGTGAGTAAATATTTCAAGTGATGCTTGCAACGTACTGGAAACGTTTTAGCGTTTAATAGTGGTTTATCATCTTAATATAAAGAAATTACGTGTCACGTTGTTTGTCGGCGATGGACTCCTAAACTACTCAACCGATTTTAATCAAATTTACACACCGTGTGCAGTTTGGTCCAACTTGAGAGATAGTATAGTTTTTTGCCCATGAGTGACCCATATTTTTTTTGCGAATTTGAGGATTTTTAATTGGACACGACAAATGGTCGTCGAAACGGGCAGAACAACGTCTGCCTGTCAAGCTAGTAATATTATATTTTGTGATGTAGGTACGTAAACGCAGCATAAATATTTGACATGCTAACAGGAGGTTAACTAATAAGATAAGAAATAACAGGCTCCCTATTATACAAGATGAACGTCAGATAGAACGTGAGAGAACTCGGTAATTATATAAAAATATTGAGAAATAAGCCACCATATGAGACATATTTTTTTTTGTAAATAAATAGTCTAAACAAGATGCATGCGGCACAGGGAAGAGCTTTGATGCATTCCTTTGAGGTGGGCCTATGTTAACTGTGGACTTGTGATGGGCTGTACTG
The DNA here is from genome assembly GCA_036936625.1 of Parnassius smintheus behrii. Classification (NCBI taxonomy): domain Eukaryota; kingdom Metazoa; phylum Arthropoda; class Insecta; order Lepidoptera; family Papilionidae; genus Parnassius; species Parnassius smintheus. The sequence continues at coordinate 9,942,414 of JAUPFT010000016.1, read as the reverse complement.
ATGATGATAATTACAGTAGAATCCCGATTATCCGAACATCGATTATCCGAACATTCGATTATCCGGACTCATTCGTCTCGGCTCTAATTATTAATTTAAAAATGTTTTGACGGCGCAACGAGACATGTTACGACAAGTTTATTCCCGTCTCCGACGGTGTACTCCCGCTCTCATTTGTTTGCGGGATAGTGTTTGTTATTGTTTCACTTTCTTTGATAGCGTTCAACCGAAAGGTTGTCTTTTATTTTGTTAACGTTTTGTGTTGGAAATTTAAAATGTTCAAGCGAAAAAGAGTAGTGTTGTCTCTTAACGACAAAATGAAGTTAATTGAGAGTAAAAAAATGGTGAATCTGGCAGTAAGTTGGCACAAATATATGGTGTCGTAACTTCTACGATATCAGACATTAAAAAAAATTCTGATTCCATAATGAAATTCACCTGCGCGCTTGAGCAAGAAGATGGAAGCTCGCAACGTAAAGTCATGAAAAAATCTCAAAATAAAATTCTGGAGAATGCAGTTTTACTTGATTCTTACAAAAGACAGCATGCGATCAGCCCATATCTGGAGCTCTGTTATGTGAAAAATCATTGGATTTTAATCAAAAACTTGGTGGTGATACTTCTTTCAAGGCGAGCTGTGGATGGTTAGCAATTTTTTTTTCTTTTTAAACATGGAATTCGAGAACTGGAAATTCAAGGAGAAAAACTGTCTGCTAACGTTGCATCAGCCGACTCTTTTGTAGACGAGTTAAAAGAATTTCTAGATGAAAAAAATACGATTTAGATTTTGTATACAATGCGGACGAAACAGGTCTTAATTGGAAAGCTCTACCAAGCAGATCATTAGCATCGCGACGTGAAAATGCAGCACCGGTGCATAAAATGTGTAAGGGCAGAGTTACAATTATGGTTTGCGCAAACGCTAAAGGAACACATCGATTGCCACTGCTACTTATTGGTAAATCTAAAAATCCGCGCTTTTTCAAAAATGTTAAAATACCCTTAACTTACGCTAACCAACAAAAAGCGTGGATGAACACAGATATTTTTCTTATTTGGTATGAAAATACGTTTATTCCTAAGGTGAAGAAATTTCAAAAGGACGTGGGTAAAGAAGGCGATGTATTGTTGTTATTAGATAATGCGCCAACGCACCCTTCCGCTGAAACACTAAATCGAGAAAATGGGAAGTTCACGGTTAAGTTTTTGCCCCCTAACATAAAATCGAATAAATTATTAAAATCAACTCTATCTGATTCTTCAATTAAACCGCACAACGATTTTAAAGAAATAACCGAAGCAATGAAAATTCTTAACATTGGTGAAGGGTGTGACGAAGAGAATATTATGGAGTGGCTAAACTGCGATAGTGAAGACCCTGGATTCCAAATATTAACTGATGAAGAAATCATTGAGGATTTAAACAGTAACGAGAGAGAAGATGAAGAAGGGACTGAAACTGGTGATGTATATCAAGTACCGTGTCACGCAGAAGCTTTTGAAGCTCTAGATGTTGCTTTTAAGTGGTTTGAAAGACAGGACGAATCGGATCCCATACAGTTATTACAACTGAAGCGCATCAGGGACTTGGCTGCAAGAAAAAGATGTGATTCATTACGTCAAAAACCTATAACAAGTTATTTCCAACCAAAATTTTAAATTATATAGGTATTATGTAATTCATTATCTATCGTTATAGCTCGTTTTTTGTATATCGTATTATCTAAGTAAAACCTATTACATAATAAAAAATTATTAAAACTTAAATATTATTTGATTTGCTTTGAAATTGGTTATCCGGATTTTCGATTATACGGAATACCCCTGGTTTTAATTGATCCGGATAATCGGGATTCTACTGTATAACTTATTCCGTGCGGGATTCGAACCTGCGGCTTGAAGCGCTGTAACTCAAAACTCGGCCACCGACTCACCGAGCAAGCAGTTGTTAAATAACTTGGATTTTGATGCGATTTTCGCCTTCCTAAAAAAATTATTGAGGAATCTGTTCGTAATATAACACAACATCACTTCTTACAAATTTTATGTAAACTACAACATTTACTTCTTACAAATTTTATGTAAACTATGATGATGCCAAAGTCAATCATGTGAGTTGGGAAAATAGTTATTACAGATAAGGTTCAACTCGAGTTTTACCATGCCCTATTTCAAAACATTGCTAACTAGCCTTGTGATAGACACGCTAGTAACCTAAATAGGTTAAACATAAACACACGCACAAGGTTTCATTATTATTTTAACATTAGCACATATTGATGTCACTACTGTGCTCAGGATTTCTCTCATTTTGAAATTAGAATATTCCTATTCAATATTGTACTGTGCTATGCCTAAGGTCACAGCTGTTTAGAAATGCTCCCTTTTCTCCCACAACTTATTGGGGTCTATGACTGTATTATGTATGTTCTAGTTAGGTTCACGTTCACGTAAGTAAAATATATATTTATATTGACACCTAGCAGACGTTGTTCTTTCCGGTAATTGGCGCGATAAGTTTCGCTGTAAATTCGCTGTGAACTTTGAGTACCTATAAATATTAAATTTATTAATAACTCGACCATAACGCTACTAATCGTAATTAAATTATGTGATTTTTTTTCTGGCAAATAATCAAAATAAAAATCGTGGATAAGAGTAATTTTGGTCCTTAATATTGAATTAATTAATAAATTAATACGGTGGCACCTGTCCGATACTAGCACAGCACGAACCATCGTCTCGATAAAATAAATATATTGCCTGAATTACGATCTCAATCAGTAAAACGTTCAGAAGTTACACGAGCACTAACAGATGCACCAACAATTACCTATATACGACGAGGTATATATGAAAATTTACATATAAGGTACCTACTATGAATGAATAAAAATGATAGAGCTTGAACTCTTTAGCTGCGCTGCGCTTCCTTTATAACTAATTATCAATTAAAATGTTCATTACATCATCTCAGTAATTCTAGTCAATCGGAGATCAAACTTTGGTAGTTCGACTCGCATATTTACTATATAATTTAATACTGACCTTACACTTTATTTGAAATCATTTAAAATTACAATAAGACACTGTACGGGCTCTAACAAAAAAAAAAAATATTTGCACCGACGTTGGCTGTAGCGAAAATTCTGATCCCTGGCCATTAAATTAATGGTCAAATACTCTGAAGGCACATGACTTAGTAAACAATAATACACATGAATAACGTAACTAAGTTCAGAGAACCACTAGTTTTATAAAATATTCGGATTATCATTAAAAAGCTTTTGTTTATTTTTTATTCCACAATTGCTAACGAGTATGTTTGAGACTATAATTGGAATAAAATGTCCGATTAAAGGTACGCCCAACTTCGGCCAAGGTAAAATACATAGGTAGGTACTTTAGTTCAATGAAATTAGGAAGTTGTATGCTCCATCCCATCACACATGCACATTACAAAAATACAACTGACCCTTCCAAAACGGCATTAAATAACAATTTTGAAGTAGTTATTAATTCTACCAGAATAAAAGAAAATATATAAAAAATTATTATCAAACAGTAATCTGAATGGACAGTTAAAAAAACTTGTGTTAGGTATATGATTTCGTTAAAATCATACAAAGTTTTCAAGACGGCTTTAAGTTCCAAAAAAAAAAAAGAAAAATAAGGTTTAAATTATTATTTTTCAACTCTCATGTATTTTAAATAGGTAATTTAATACTTACTCCTTTAGGCACCAGCGGCGTGGTCTCCGTGGCTTGAGAGCTACCGCTCATTGTTGGCTCCAGGCTGCTCTTCTTCGACATCTTAAAGTAATCTAAATAAAAATAAAATTCATAAGAGAACAATTCAAAAATAAATTAAAATAAATTTTATTTAAATCTCTGAGAACTAACTTTCGAAATTGTTGTTATCAATATAACTATTTAAATAAAGAGTTATAAGTGCCTCTTTACAAAACAAATCCAAACTGAACCAATCTATGATTTTTATGTTAACCGAAACAAAAACTAATGGCCGGCAGAATCGTAAACAGGTTCCGAAGCTAACGACCATCGGCCCTAAAACGTTCGATTATAAAACCAGATGAGGCGAAACTTCCTGTAGTATCAATAAGCTAAATTGCTTATACGGCTTCAACTTACGATGGGCTCTTTATAGGTCGTAACACACACCCGTCCACCGCGGGACTCGTCACAAAACTGGTCAGTGGTCATTCTTGCTAATACAAATGTAATTCTAGCCGACTTCTCCCCTACTCGTTCACGTATCTTAAAAAAAAGTATAATATTTTTACACTTAATAAAGTTCCTTAGTTTATAAAACTGATATGATCGTGCGGGCGATAGAAGGTAGCATAATCTATACATACAATAAATTTGTAAAAAATTCCTTTCTGTCATTCTAATATTTTCTGGTAAAACAAGTCTAGGTGAAGCCAAATTAGTGGTTCTTAGAATTTTTGTCTGTCTGTCTGTGTATTCACGATACACGCAAAAACTACTGTATGGATTTCAGTGTCGAACTCTTTCCTGCGCACAAAAAAAAAACAATGGGTACTATAAGAGCCCTGTGCACAGTCGTGGGACGTATCTGGGCTGCTCTTTTACATTTTTACTTTTAATGAATCTTAAAACTAATAATGTCAAGGTAGTTTTAGGCCATATTAGGATTTTGTGACAGTCTCGGTTTCATAGCTAATAAAGTTAAAAACCGGCCAAGAGTGTGTCGAGCCACGCTCAGTGTAGGGTTCCGTAGTTTCCCGTCCGTCACAATAAGTGTTCCCACTTATGAGTTTAAAGGTGGGTATCCATTATGTTCGCGCTCCAGCAGCGCTCCGCGCTTCTGCAACTGCTCCCGGGAGTGGGTACTGTTATTTCCATCCAAGTTCAAAATGATTTTCCTAGAAAGTCCTTATAAAGTTCTACTTTTCAGTTTTTGTTTCACATTTTCTAAACTTATGGTTCAAAAGTTAGAGGGGGGGACACATTGTTTTTTACTTTTGGAGCGATTATTTCCGAAATTATTGACATTATCAAAAAATGATTCTAGTAAACCCCTATTCATTTTTAAATACCTTTCCAACAATATATCACACGTTAGGGTTTAAATTAAAAAAAAATCGCTTCCCACTTGACATATAGGGGGGGCTAACCTAATAAAACATTTTTTTCCTTACTTACTTACTTACTTATCTTCACGCACAATCCCTAACGGGGTAGCCAGAGAGAACAGATCGCCAAGTGTCACGATCCTGACATACCTCTTTCGCTTCTTTCAGGTTCATTAACTTCTTCATACATGCACGTCTAGGTATCCGAGTACTCTTGACCCTCCCCTCTTCGAGCAATTTGCTCACGTGGTCTTCGAAAGTTAGTCTCGGTCTACCTCGACACCTTTTAATATTTACTTTCGCTCTATATATTTTCTTCACCATTCGGTCTTCACTCATTCGTTCAACGTGCCCAAACCATTGGAGTACGCCCCTATCAATTTTTGTGATAAGGTCATCTTTCAATCCTGCCATATTGCGAATCTCTTCGTTTCGCTTTCGGTCGGCTATACTAACGCCACACATTGTACGAAGAGATCGCATCTCCACTGCATTCAGCTTGCTTTTATGCTTCTTTTGGCATACCCAGGTTTCGCTGCCATATAACAAAGTCGGTACCAAGACTGCGTTATGTATTGCAAGGCGTGCACTCTTCACCACGCCTTGCCTTTTTACTAATGCATTCAGGGCACCATTGACTTTGTTTCCGGCAGCGACACGCCTATCTACATCTAAATCACATCTTCCATCCCGGCTGAAAGCACTCCCCAAGTATACAACTTCATTTACCTGTTCTAGAAATTCCTGATTTACCTATATTTCACATTTCGTTCTCTCTTCGTCCTTTTCAAATACCAGAACCTTAGTTTTATTAGCATTCAAAAGACCTTTAATTTCACATTCTTCTTTCATACACGTGACTAATGCCTGCAGTTCTGCTTTTCATGGTGCAATAAGCACTGCATCATCAGCATACAGCAGACAATTAACTTTTATGTCACCCAATTTCACACCCAAACAGCTATTTTTCAGCTTCTGTAAACAGCTGTCGAGATACAGTATGAACAGCCAGGAAGACATGACATAACCCTGTTTTACGCCCGCTTGGACGCTAAACATGGGTGACAGGTCATGCCCTACCCGCACACATGCTTTACAGTCATAGTAAAGTGACTGCACAGCCCTTAACAATCGACCATCCACACCATATCCCGGCAACAGTTCCCACATTTTCTTCCTTATATGGATATGGGTGTAATTTGCCTGAATAAAGATGATGATGATAACCTTATCAAATGCTTTCTCCAGATCCACAAAAGCACAGAATATCCTCTGGTTAACACTCAGAAGCTTCTCCGTGATCATGCGGAGAGAAAACATTTGATCCGTGCATCCTCTTCCAGGTCTAAATCCGCATTGTGCCTCCCATAAGAATCTTTCCGATTTCTCTTGCATCCTACGTGTCAAAACCTTCGAGTAAACTTTACTTTCTCAGCAGATGAAAGCTGTCCCAGACGCGAGGCCCACCGTACTTGATCATTTCAGCAGTAACTCTGTCTAGTCCCGCAGCCTTACCACATTTCAAACTTCGAATCGCACGTTCAATCTCTTTCATGCTGATGACCTCAGTGTCATCGAGGTCCGTGTCCGGCGTGCCAGTCACGGCGTCACCCCCGGATCCTTCACTAAGATCATGACACGCATACATTTCTCTATAAAATTCACTCCATCGCTGCATGACGTCCGATTTTTCTGAGAGGACGTCATTGGTTCTCGAAAGCACTTTGTTCATTCTTAAGGCTGTCACACCACTCCGGGACCTTGCAACCTCTTTCCAGAAGAGTTTGGAGTTTTCCCTAAAGTTGTGCGACAACCTCTCGTCCGCTTCTATTCTACACCTTTCACGTACTTCCTCAATCAATGTTTTCGCATGAACTTTCTGCAGCTTATATCTTTCTTTCATCTTCTCTCTCATATGCTCATCGTTACTAGAGGCCAAGTAGTCTAACCATGCTTTTTTCTTCTTTTTTACAGCTTCTCTCACTTCATCATTCCACCATGCATCTCTTCTTTTACTACTACCTCTTTTTGTCATTCCACATACTTCTTCCGCTGCACTTACCATTCCATCCCTAAGGTTCTGCCATGTTCTCTCCACACATTCTTTCCTGCCATCGATGGTGTCAAGCTTTTCGGCTACCCTCGTGTGATATTTGTCCCTAGTATCCGCTTCCTGAAGCTTCCAGCTTCGGATGCGACAGCATTTTTTTCCAATTTTTATTTTACCACTTTGTCGGCGTGATTAATACACATATTGGTACCAAATGTCATCTTTCTAGTGCTAACGGTCACAGAGATTAAGCGAGGACGAACAGACGGACAGACAGATATGGCGAAACTATAAGGGTTCCTAGTTGACTACGGAACCCTAAAAAACTTAAAGATACAGCCAATATACGTCCCGTTGCTGGGCACAGGCCTCCTCTCATCTCTGAGAGGGTTTCAGAGCAAGGAAAAGTCCGCCGCGCTGCCCCAAAGCGTAGTAGTGAACTTTACATGTTTTTACCCTTCATAAGTTAATCATGCACATGGCCGCGATGTAAAATTTTACGAGTGTATTCGATAGAAATTGTTTTTTTTTTCAAAGGAAATTTATACTTATTCGGGTAAAAACAATCATCCACAAGTGAAACGTCGCGTTAGTTGCTATAAATTGTAAACATTTATATCATTTCACCGTAATTTTTCTTCCAAGGTTCCACAAATTTCAAATATTCATAAATCATTTGTTTATAAGCCTATAAATGTCTACTGCTGAACATAGTCCTCTCCATAGATTTTCTCACAGGAGAGATTTTACCATAATTACCACACTATACAAGCGGTTTTGCAACCGTAGCTTTTTATTTTGTTTGAGTTGTAATCAGAAAGTTGCTGCTGCCCAACGCCTGTGTCGGTTTACCTTTGGTGCCTCTTACAACGCCCAGGGGCCGATAATACTGTAAGGCATATTCTTAAACCTTAAGAAAATAAAGATTATTATTTTCGGATACTTCTATTCTCTTTTCATCCAGTTGTGGTACATAAATACTCAAAAAATTATAAAAATAATATATATTTATTTATTTCTGAAACTTACAACTATCATTACAGGATTACCTAATGCGATAGTATAGCTGTCTAACCGATTTGTGTAGATTATTTAATTTTTGTAACAAATTACAAACAAATAAAAACCTTGTGAATTCACTCAGAGTACAACAAAATAAGTCCGTCTCACAAGCTATTAAGTTGAGCGTGCAGAGTGCGCGGGTCAGAGGTGCCTCACTCAGAGGGTTGGTGCGACCTCGCGGTTCCCCCAACAGTCGCGGCTGCCGTCGACGCCACACATACCTCTCAGGAGCACAAAGATTAAGCTGATATAGATTTCTTTTATATAGGAGAAGGCGAACGAGCATACATCTCACCTGATGGTAAGTGATTACCGCCGCCCATGAGCAACTGCAACACCAGGGGAATATTGCAGATGCGTTGTCGGCCTTTTAAAAAGGAGTAGGCTCTTTTCTTGAAGGTCTCTAAGTCCAAAAATCTCTGGTGATAGTCGATTCCACAAGGAAGTTGTGCGAGGAAGAAAACTTCTTTTAAATCGCACGGTGGTGGACGATTCTAATCTGCGTTGGATGCGATCAAATGGAAGGAGCTGGCACTCGGGAGCCCCAGCCCAGAGATGGAAATAGTATTCCATGTGCGCCTTGTAAAGTTGCAGGCGGTGAACTGGCATGAAACACTGTCCCGCTCTGCTGAGATTGCCAAGCTTTTTAGAGGCCAATTTGGCCTTCTCTTCCAAGTGACCACGAAACTGAACGTCACTCGATATGTCGACGCCGAGGATTACGACACTGGCTGAGGCCACTACTCCTCAGTTTCAAGGCACTAAAAATGGGAGTGCCTTGAAACTGAGGAGAAACGACAAAGGGGTTCTTTTTAGTTTAATAATTTAATACATGCTTGTGACTGGTTGTATACAGGAGTAGGAGTAATATAGATACTTTTATAATAAATCATATTTTAAATAATAGGTATGTTTATATCATATTTATATTGTTTGCGAATGTTTTTCTTTGAATTAGATTTCAAATTAAAATATTGCATAATGTTTTTTTACAAATAGACATAATTCCAGGATAAAATTCCAGTAAGTGTTAGGAAACCCTTTGTTCTGAAAATATCTCTTAATGATTCGGTACTATGCATGTTATATATGTTTCTAAAGCATTTTTTCTGGAGAACGAAGTGGATTGTATATCCGTTGAATTTCCACAGTATATGATACCATAAGTTCGGAGTGGATAAACGCTTCCAAAACAGGCATTTCTAGTAACACTTACGTGTGTAGTCTTTACCAGGATGGATAATGCGTAACCAGCACTGGATTTTTATTAATTATCCGCGAGTAGCTATGCAGTTCTAGGGAAAGAGACCAGTATCACTGCGACGTAAAAGATCTATTGTGATCGCTGCTCTGGCTATAGTTCACTGCTAAGCTCTATGTCTTCAATGAATAGAAGGAGTTGCTTAGCCGTAAGCAATTTCACTTCTTCTGGGCGGAGTACGTAGTTTCCCAGATGAGTTTTACGTTTGCGCATTAAGGGTGCGCAATTAGTTAGGATGTGCAGAGGCGTTTCTTCCGTTATGGAACACTACCGACACATCCTTGAGTTGCTTAGTTCCAGGATGGACATTTGCTTTTTAAGACAATAGTGTCCAGTTAGGGCTCTTGCCAGAATGCACAATTTATTTTTACTTAATCTCAGGGCTTCTGAAGCGAATTAACGATCAAAAGCCCGGATTAAGATTTTAGAATGTTTTAAGCCTAGTGTGTCAGACCAGATCTTAAATGATTTATTGTGATAAAGAGTTTCAAGGGTCAATCTGGCTAGGCTTCTTGAGATTCTATAAAATGGTTCAGGTCCAAATTGTGTATGTACTCTTTGAGCCCTCCCGTGCGAGTTTGTCGGCTAATTCATTGCCTACAATACCCGCGTGACCCGGAACCCATCTTAAGACGACCCTGTTATTACATCCCAGGGCGTTTAAACGGTTCACGCAGTCTCCAACTAGCCTCGAGTTCACTAAGTAAGTGACCTCAGCGCTAGCAGTGCTGCTTGACTATCAGAGTTTATATAAATTATATGTATATATATATATATATATATATATATATATATATATATATATATATATATATATATATATATATAAACACTCACGCCTGTCACCCAGAGGGGTAGGCAGAGACTACGGACTTCCATTTGGCACGATCCTGACATACCTCTTTCGCCTCTTTTACATCCATATATCTACGCATACATGCTCGTCGGTTAAGGGTACTTCTAACGTGGCCCATTTTCAAAATATCGCCAATTTGGTCGATAAACTTTTTCCTAGGGCGTCCCTTCCCGACTCGGCCGTTCACATCTGCCATATAAATTTGCTTTGTCACTCTTTCCTCATTCATTCTTTCCACATGACCAAACCACCGAAGCACTCCTTTCTTAATCCTGGTCACAACATCATCTTGCATACCACATTTATCTCTTATCACGCAATTTCTCACCCTGTCATTCAGATTCAACCCTAGCATATTCCTTAAAGACCGCATTTCTACAGCATTTATTCTACTTTCGTGCTTCTTCTGCCACACCCAGCTTTCACTACCATACATTAAAGTAGGGACTAACACAGCATTATGAATTACCATACGTGCCTGTTTTGACACATTCTGGTTCTTCATAATAGAGTGTAGTGCCCCATTCACTCTATTCCCTGCATTTACTCGTCGTATAAATTATATGGTTTTTAATATTATGTTATTATTTATAATTATTATGGTTATAGGTATTGTTTTTGCAGATTCATTTCCGCACACAAATTTTGAGGTATGGCGAAAATTTCTACCTGGAAGATAGAGGTGAATCTACCTAAATTCATACTGCGTTTGAATTTGGGGCGCTCCCCATAAATTCCATAGCCTACGTCGAGGCCCATTTTTGACCCATCGGTATACCATATGAGGCTACCGACCTCACAGACAAACTGGCCATTCAGCCAGTTTTCTCCGGAGGGTAATTCCACTATATACTTTTTATGAGAAGTATATAGTAGACGCATGATATCTGAGATCATGCCTAAGACCGGAGTTTCCTTAATCGAGTTGAGAATGGATCTCAATATGTAGGAGAGTAAGCTCAAACCACCCTGGGCGTTAATCCTATACAACCTAGCCTTCGCTTTTTTGTCTAGATAAAGATCAAGAGGCGTTAGGCATAGAAGTACATTGGAAGCTGCTCCAGGCGATGATCGCATAGCTCCAGTTGCCATTAAGCAGACAGTCCTTTGTAGACTGTTTAGTCTGTCCGAAGTCGTCTTTTGGTTGGTCATTTTGCACCAGACAGTTGAGGCGTAGGTGAAAAAATCGGCCTCACTATGCTGCTGTACAGCCATAGGACCATACTGGGATGCAAGCCCCAGTTGTTCCCGATAAAACGACTAAACCAATTTTTGCCTTATGGCATACGTGCTAAGGTGAGAGTTCCCCGTTAGTTTTTGGTCGATTGTTACGACCAAACTTCAGTGGAAAATGGTTATTATTTACCATTGATTTTTGGTGTGACTAATTTGTCCAACCGTCTCTTTTTGGTAAAGGCTATTACAACAGTTTTATCAGCATTAACTGATAAACTGTTATCCCTACACCAGTTATTTATGGTGTTTAGGGCTCTTTGTATAATTGACGATAAAGTACATTGGCAAAAGCCCCTCGCAATGATCACAAGGTCATCAGCATAACCCAGTGCGTCATTGCGTAGGTCTGTCATCTTGTACAATAGTTGGTCAACCACAAGAGTCCAAGGAAGGGGTGACCAAAAACCTTCTTGTGTGCAGCCTCATGTAGTTGCAACTTCAATCAAAGTTTGAAACAGCGCTATTTTTGCCTTTTTGTTTAAGAACTTATACGTCACCCACCTGATGGTTTTGGGGCCAACGCTTGCAGCAGTTGAGATGTGGGGCTACTGTCGAAAGCACATTCAATATCCAGAAAGGCACAAAGATCTATTTCTTTATCCTCCAGTGCTTTTTTGACCCTGTCAATAACACTGACCAGGGCTGTTTCCGAGATATCATTAGTCTAATGAAGGTAAGTATAAAATAGAATTAACGTTTTCCTTCTAAATATATCAATTTTATTTATTAAGAATGCGGAATAAACGTTGGCTAAAGAATAAAGGTAAGAAAATGATTGTCAGAAAAAGTAAATTTATTATATAAATATTTAAATAAAATTGTTTTATATATTATATAAAGTGAAAATTAAAATATCTACATAATTTATGGAACTGAGATTACTGACGTGTTGAAAGAACTTAACCTCCTACCAGTTTATTTTATAGATCGGTATTTTTTTGTTCCGAAAGCAAGTGTAACCTGTATTTGATTTTAAACCCACCAATTGTTTTCAGGTTACGCAGTGGAGGGGGGAGGTTATTCCAACATTTAGTGGCATTATATTTAAAACTACCTCTGAAAGCGGCCGACCGGTAGAAAGGATGTACTAACTTGTAATTGGATGATCTGTTATTATACTGCTTATTTTGATCTTTAGACCAAATCAACTTATTATATAAATATAAAGGTTCTTTATTTTTAATAATTCCAAACAAAAGTGAGGCAAAGTGTAGTCGCCTGCGATAGTCCATTTTTAAAATATTAGCGTTATTAATGAAAGGGGTTACATGTGCACGTGGTGGTACATTGAAACAAAAGCGTGCACAGGCATTCTGTACTCGCTGTATTATTTGCTGTGTTCGAGATAATAGTCGTGGGCCTATGAGAGAATCCGCGTAATTGAATTTTGAAAGCACGGTAGACTCGCACAGATGTATACGTAAGGTGACACTTAGGTACTCACGAATACGATAAAGTACTTTCAACCTATAAAAGCAGTTATGTGCAATATCCATTAATTGTTTCTCAAAACGAAGTTTGTCGTCCATTATTACCCCCAAATTTCTGACTTCAGAGACTCTCACAATAGGTTCGTTGTTTACAATAATGGCAAGGTGGCTTAGTGTGATCTTTTTTATTTGATTTGGCGATCCTAGAATAAGGTACTGCGACTTTTTTTGGATTGAGAACCAATGCGTTACGCTCTGACCACAAAGATATCCGACCCAAATCCAAGTTCAATTTTGTCACTGCTACTTGAATATCACAAGGCTTAAACGATATATATATCTGTAAGTCGTCAGCGTACATGTGGTACTTACAATACTCTATATTTTTAATAATGTCTGCACTATATATTATAAAAAGTAAGGGACCTAAAATGGATCCTTGCGGTACTCCGCGGTTCACAGGACGCTCCCCAGAAATAGCTTTAACTTTTCCATTTAACTGCATTTCAACTTGCTGTGACCTATTTTTAAAGTAACTGGCAAACCATTGGGTTGCGTTTCTGCTTAAACCATAAAAATATAATTTTGAAAGAAGTTATGGGAAATTGAGGGTTTCAAAGGCGCGCGAGAAATCAAGTAATGTTAAAATAGTACCCTCACCACTGGCCTGTGCAGTCAGTATATCATCCACGACCTCTATAAGCGCTGTGGTAGTGCTGTGCTTCTTTCTAAAGCCAGAGTGCAGCTCAGGAAGGATGTTATTTGCTTCAAGGTACTTTGTTAGCTGATTACATGCAAGCTTTTCTATTATTTTAGAAAGGCACGGTAGAATACTAATTGGCCTGAGATCCGACATACAAACAGGGTTACTAGTTTTTGGTATAGGTTTAACGATGGCTTTTTGCCAGAGATCCGTATAGGTATTTGTCGCAAAAGATTTATTAATTATGTTGTATGTTATTTCTGTAATAACATCTTTAGGTAATAACTTTAACATATCAAGAGAAATGCCATCGCACCCCACTGCATTAGACTGCAAAGAGTTTGTAACTTTAACCACCTCATCCTCCGAGGCTTCTTTAAAATAAAAAGAGCTATCATTAGTGCCATTAAATTCCAAGAAAGTGAGAAGAGACAATGAGACGACATTTTTACCAGGAATATTAAGAAAATGATTGTTTAAAGCATTAGGGTCACTAAAATGGGATGGCAAAGAAGTATCCTTACTTTTTATTTGAACTTGGCGTTTGATGTGCTTCCACATTATTTAAGGTTGATTTAGTTTTGAATTAATATAAAATTTGAAGTAGGCAATCTTTTCTGAAACTATCGCTTTATTAACTATTGATTTTAGTTCCCCATAATAATCCTTATGTGGAGCAAGTTTTGTTTTCCGGGCTCTCATTTGAGCCTCGTTGCGTGTCCTCATCATACATCTTATTTTATGCGTTATCCATGGATAATATTTTTTTTTATATAGACAGTTTTAGGAGGGGCGTGAGAATTAAAGATATTTAATAAATTTTTGTTAAAAGAATCAATCATATCGTTTATGTTATCTGACGATGCACAGTGCCGGTTAATTTGTTTTAAATCTTGGTTGAAAAGGTTTATGTCCATATCCCTTAAAGGTCCCTTATATATCTATCTATAACCTTTCCTAGTGGTAAAGTGTAGTCCTTTCTACCAGCCTTAGTTATAAATAGAACTTTGACAAATGCCCATCGTTCTGGAATATATCCCAATGCAAAACTTGCACTAAAGATTTTCACCTAATAGAGAAGAAGGATATCGACAACCCTCTGTAGTTGGATAGGAATTATTCCATCCTACCCGCTTGTCTTATATGGTATAGAAGGAGTCAAAAGCACACTGCATCAGGTTTGGCCTTACTATATTTGCATCCATACACAAGTCCTCAGTACGAGGCCGTCGTAGGGCTCTGTAAGAGTTCAAGAAAAAAGTCGTATGTGACCTTGGAAATTGGGTTGACGCTACTAACTCCAAAGTTTCTATTTCACTATTAGTGAAGTTACCATCAGACTTTTTAAGAAGCCTGATCTGATTAGGTTTAGCTTTAGATATCATTTTGTGTAGTCTTGCACTACAAGGCAAAGACTTAACTTCCTCGCATAGATTCCTACACGATGCTCTGTTGGCTTTTCCAATTTCCTTATTATATTCGGTTAGGGCTGCAATATAAATATCCCACTCTTTGGTGTTTTAGTCCTATTAAATAATTTCCTGATCTTTTCCCTAAGTTCTTTTGAGCTTAGTATTCTACCAAGGTTCTTTGCGCGTTGAGGTCTTGGTTTTGATGGGACAGCTGTCCTTGAAGGCTTCACAGATACCTACGGTTAATGTCTCTACTAACTCCAGGTCTTCAATCGTTTTAGTGCTTTGAGGAAAAGTTTCCAAATTTATCCTTAGGCTATCTCTATAGATATCCAAGGAGGTCGTTTTTGGATCCCTAAAAGCAACGGTTTCATAGGATGGTGATGCTCCAATGACTTACTAACATTCCAGTCATTTATCCGCCTACACATGTTATTGGTAGCAAAGGTTATGTCTAAAACTTCTTGCCTAGCATGCGGTACAAAGGTTGGCGTACACCCTAAGCTTAGGCTTACCAGGCGGTTCAAGATGAGAAAATCATAAAGTAATTCACCACTTTCGTTGATCTTAGTACTTCTCCAGGCTGTGGGGTGAACATTAGCATCACATCCCACCACAAGTTCGGCGTTGTGTTTACGGGCCAACTCCGCCACTCGCTCTAACTCGATGGTAGGATCTGAGTTCTCTTCAGGAAGATAGGCTGAGCAAATAAGCTCTGGCCTTTGTGCTTCCCTTGAGATTTACGAATGCTGTAACCAGGTCATCGTTGCAGTGCTTTAGAGCAGCTAAATTTCAATATTTTTATTGTAACTACTGGTTTCGTATTGACTAGAAACTTACCGGCAGCTGACAATCCCTGAACTTGACGGTTGCCCACCCAAGGCCTCTGCACAGCAAACCTCCACCACGGCAGAAGCACCTGCTGCATGGTGAAGATTAGCCTGGAGGACTCTCGTCTTACTTTTGGGGTTAGCCCTTTATGGCCGTGGGGGCAGAGTCGTTTCCGCCTCTTGAGGATGAAGACGTCCGTTACTGGCGCTCTTTACCCCCAACTTAAAACTCCCACCTTCCTCTTACCCCTGGACGACACCGGCGGAGGCCGTCAGACAGGCGAGATCAGCGCCTTGGGTTTTCGTCAATTTCACAGATGGCGTTCCAGTCTCACCCTGAGATGAGGAGGGCTGGGGGATTGGAGTTGGATCAGTTCAGACTCAACTGCGGCGTCAAAGCCTCCCGAGACTCCAAAAGTTATCATTTTAAAGCCTGGGACGACTCTGCCACCCACCTTCCGAAGAGCCTACGCCCTGGATATCTTTTTATTTATTTTTGCAATATGTGCCTTTCAGTTTAGATGTTAATCTATTTCAACTCCTAGATAATTTATGTTCTTTACTTCTTCGACCGCTATATCAGTCACGGTTATATTTAGTTTGCAGGTATACATCTTTTATTTCTGAATTGTTCGACTATGGTTTTTGACGGGCTTACTTTTAAATTTATTGTCTGCAGCCAATCAGTTACTGTTTTCAATTGTTTGTTTATTTAATTTAAAAAAACAGAATCATTTAAGGCATCATTAGAAAAAAATATAGTTGTATTATCAGCATCCATTACGCACAGGTTATTATGTTTGGGAGATCGTTAATACATAATAGGAATAAAGAGGGCCCCAATATGCTGCTTTGGGGTACACCCAGTATTACATTTTCAAATTCAGATTTAAGTACCTCAACCATTTTTGTAGATTCAATATATATATATATATATATATATATATATATATATATATATATATATATATATATATATATATATACATATATATATATATATATATATATATATATATATATATATATATATATATATATATATCGATACCAGTTGATTGTATTCTATTATTTATGTTACGAGCTTGAGGTTCGTGACAATAAAAATTGCCGATAAAATTACCTAAATTAACACTTTAATTTACTTTACACAAATTAAAACTAAAAACCCTAATAATTAAACACACTAATTCCGCTCCGAAGCTTCGCTTGTGTCGCTGAGTTCAACTCTGTGCCGATCGCATCTTGCGCCACCTATTTATTCAAATCAGCAAAACATCCGGAATGTTCAAGTAAACACGCGCAAGGTACCGAGAAATCGAGTATAGATTTTCTAGAAACTTAGTTCTTCGGGCGGCGCTGTCGGTCGAGAGATCCGCGATGTCATTCTCTGTAAAGCCCCCCCCCCCCCGGTCTCGCTCCTGACACTAGATGGCGCTAGTTGACTTATTCACACAACACTGCCCCCTCCTAAGACATGCTCGGACGATCTTACGACATGGACGATCTTAGGAGTCCCTCTTGCGCCTTTCTGTATCCGGTAGGTCACATCATTGATCCTGGTTACAATCCGGTACGGGCCGTCCCATTTAGCTTGAAGCTTAGGAGATTTCCCTTTGCTGCGGACTGGATTGTGCAACCACACTAATGAACCTTCGTTGAACCCTTTATTGTTCATTTTGCGGTCATACCGGGTTTTCATTTTCTCAGACATTTGCTGGCCCGATTGTCTGACGTGCTCATAAATGTCATTCATTTTGTTCCGCAAGTCATATGCATAATCGGTTATACTGCGTGGGGCATCAGGTGGTATCCCAGTGATCAGGTCTGCAGGCAGCCGTAATTCTCTTCCAAAGTTTGCGAAAGCTGGTGTCACTGCTGTAATTTCGTGAACAGAACTTCGATATGACAACAAAAACGGTTGTATGTGCTTGTCCCAATCTCGTTGCCGATTGTCTACAACTTTTGCTAGGTACCTCTCCAATGTCTGATTAAATCGTTCCACCATTCCATCAGATTGCGGGTGATAAGAAGTCGTTCTTGTTTTATGAGTACCCATAACTCGGCAAGTTTTCTGGAATATTTGAGACTCAAAATTCCTTCCTTGATCGCTGTGAATCTCTAAAGGTACTCCAAAACGGCAGAAGACTTCATGAACTAGTTTATCTGCAACTGTTGAAGCTTCTTGATTTGGAATGGCGAAGACTTCTGGCCACTTAGTGAAGTAATCCATCACAACCATGAAATACTTGTTACCGCTTTCACTCTCCGGAAACGGCCCCGCCACGTCAATGGCTATTCTCTCCCTATGTTGGTGCACCAACATTGTACAACTTCAATGCACCTCTACTACGAGTCTGAGGTCCCTTTACAGCCGCACAACTTGTACATTTGCGACACCAGTCCTCGACATCGTTTCGACAGTGGACCCAGTAAAACCGTTCTCGAATCTTCAGTAGAGTTCGTTTAACTCCCAGATGGCCTCCTGAACAATCATTATGGTACAGCTGTAGAACATCCGGTACTTTAGCTTTATGGACAACCATTTGCAAATGACAGCTGTCTCCCCGAACGTTTTCCCATTTACGACACAGAACTCCGTCCTGAAGCAGCAAGCTGTCCCACTGGGCCCAATAGCTTTTAGTGGTCGAACTCATCGCTGAGACGTCACTCCACTTGGGCTTGGGAGCACTGGCCTTTATCCATTCCAGAATCGGCTTGATGTCCGGATCTTCCTGCTGTGCATGTAGTAAGCTGTCCTTCCACTCGTTGCTGAGGTGGTCTGCCCTGAGCATCCTCACGGATACCACTTCCTTACTCTCTTGCCTAGTACAATGTTTGCAATCCTCAGGACAAGGTCTTCTTGACAATGCATCTGCGTTGCCATGAGATTTCCCGCTGCGATGTTCGATCTCAAAGTCATATTCCTGCAGTAGTTCGATCCACCTCGCAACTTGTCCTTCTGGGTTTTTAAACTGCAATAGCCATTTTAGTGCAGCATGGTCAGTTCGTAAGTGAAACTTTCGCCCCAGAAGATATTTGCTAAAATGCTGCAACGACTTTACCACAGCGAGCAATTCGCGTCTTGTGACACAATAGAGGAACTATTGTGTCACAAGACGCGAATTGCTGTTCCGGTTTTGACAACGGCTTGCTGAAGTACGCTATCACGACCTCTTGGTCACCATTCCGTTGAGACAGCACACCGCCAAGTCCTATATCACTTGCGTCTGTGTCAACTATAAATTCTTTGCTTGCATCAGGGTATCCCAAAATAGGTGTTTTGCACAGACGGTCCTTGAGCTCCTGGAATGCGATATTGCAACTTTCATCCCAGCAGAAATGTCGCTTCTCCTCGGTTAGCTTGTGCAGAGGTTTGGCTATACCTGCAAAGTTCTTTACGAATCGCCGGTAATAGGAGCACAAACCCAAAAATGCTCTAACCTGCGTCTTGTCTTTTGGAACCGGCCAATCCTTGACAGCGGCGATTTTCTCTGGATCTGTGCGGATACCTTCTTCCGATACTACAAACCCCAAAAAGTTAACTTGCCGTTGGAATAGTGAACATTTCTTCGGGCTCAACTTGAGGTTGGCACTCTGAATCTTCATAAGCACGCGTTCCAGGTTTTGAAGGTGTTCCTCAAACGTACGGCCCATGATGATGATGTCATCCAAGTAGACCAGACAGGCATCGCCAATTAGTCCGGTAAGTACAAGTTCCATCAGCCTTTCAAACGTTGCTGGAGCATTGCACAACCCAAACGGCATTACTTTGAATTGCCACAGACCCTTTCCCGTCGAGAACGCAGTTTTCTCCTTGTCCTTAGAGTCAATTTCAACTTGCCAGTAGCCACTTTTTAGATCCAGCGTGCTAAACCATTTTACTCCTGTAAGCATGTCCAGCGTGTCATCAATTCTTGGCAAGGGATAGCTGTCCTTCTTTGTAACGTCGTTCAGACGGCGGTAATCAACGCAGAACCGCATGCTGCCATCCTTCTTTTTCACCAGCACCACTGGTGAACACCATGGACTAGAGGAAGGTTCAATAACACCATCCTTCACCATTCTTTCAATCATGGTTTCCACTTCCTTTTCCGTAGAGTGACGGACTTATTTTGTTGTACTCTGAGTTCACTCAGAGTACAACAAAATAAGTCCGTCTCACAAGCTATTAAGTTGAGCGTGCAGAGTGCGCGGGTCAGAGGTGCCTCACTCAGAGGGTTGGTGCGACCTCGCGGTTCCCCCAACAGTCGCGGCTGCCGTCGACGCCACACATACCTCTCAGGAACACAAAGATTAAGCTGATATAGATTTCTTTTATATAGGAGAAGGCGAACGAGCATACATCTCACCTGATGGTAAGTGATTACCGCCGCCCATGAGCAACTGCAACACCAGGGGAATATTGCAGATGCGTTGTCGGCCTTTTAAAAAGGAGTAGGCTCTTTTCTTGAAGGTCTCTAAGTCCAAAAATCTCTGGTGATAGTCGATTCCACAAGGAAGTTGTGCGAGGAAGAAAACTTCTTTTAAATCGCACGGTGGTGGACGATTCTAATCTGCGTTGGATGCGATCAAATGGAAGGAGCTGGCACTCGGGAGCCCCAGCCCAGAGATGGAAATAGTATTCCATGTGCGCCTTGTAAAGTTGCAGGCGGTGAACTGGCATGAAACACTGTCCCGCTCTGCTGAGATTGCCAAGCTTTTTAGAGGCCAATTTGGCCTTCTCTTCCAAGTGACCACGAAACTGAACGTCACTCGATATGTCGACGCCGAGGATTACGACACTGGCTGAGGCCACTACTCCTCAGTTTCAAGGCACTAACAATGGGAGTGCCTTGAAACTGAGGAGAAACGACAAAGGGGTTCTTTTTAGTTTAATAATTTAATACATGCTTGTGACTGGTTGTATACAGGAGTAGGAGTAATATAGATACTTTTATAATAAATCATATTTTAAATAATAGGTATGTTTATATCATATTTATATTGTTTGCGAATGTTTTTCTTTGAATTAGATTTCAAATTAAAATATTGCATAATGTTTTTTTACAAATAGACATAATTCCAGGATAAAATTCCAGTAAGTGTTAGGAAACCCTTTGTTCTGAAAATATCTCTTAATGATTCGGTACTATGCATGTTATATATGTTTCTAAAGCATTTTTTCTGGAGAACGAAGTGGATTGTATATCCGTTGAATTTCCACAGTATATGATACCATAAGTTCGGAGTGGATAAACGCTTCCAAAACAGGCATTTCTAGTAACACTTACGTGTGTAGTCTTTACCAGGATGGATAATGCGTAACCAGCACTGGATTTTTATTAATTATCCGCGAGTAGCTATGCAGTTCTAGGGAAAGAGACCAGTATCACTGCGACGTAAAAGATCTATTGTGATCGCTGCTCTGGCTATAGTTCACTGCTAAGCTCTATGTCTTCAATGAATAGAAGGAGTTGCTTAGCCGTAAGCAATTTCACTTCTTCTGGGCGGAGTACGTAGTTTCCCAGATGAGTTTTACGTTTGCGCATTAAGGGTGCGCAATTAGTTAGGATGTGCAGAGGCGTTTCTTCCGTTATAGAACACTACCGACACATCCTTGAGTTGCTTAGTTCCAGGATGGACATTTGCTTTTTAAGACAATAGTGTCCAGTTAGGGCTCTTGCCAGAATGCACAATTTATTTTTACTTAATCTCAGGGCTTCTGAAGCGAATTAACGATCAAAAGCCCGGATTAAGATTTTAGAATGTTTTAAGCCTAGTGTGTCAGACCAGATCTTAAATGATTTATTGTGATAAAGAGTTTCAAGGGTCAATCTGGCTAGGCTTCTTGAGATTCTATAAAATGGTTCAGGTCCAAATTGTGTATGTACTCTTTGAGCCCTCCCGTGCGAGTTTGTCGGCTAATTCATTGCCTACAATACCCGCGTGACCCGGAACCCATCTTAAGACGACCCTGTTATTACATCCCAGGGCGTTTAAACGGTTCACGCAGTCTCCAACTAGCCTCGAGTTCACTAAGTAAGTGACCTCAGCGCTAGCAGTGCTGCTTGACTATCAGAGTTTATATAAATTATATGTATATATATATATATATATATATATATATATATATATATATATATATATATATATATATATATATATATATAAACACTCACGCCTGTCACCCAGAGGGGTAGGCAGAGACTACGGACTTCCATTTGGCACGATCCTGACATACCTCTTTCGCCTCTTTTACATCCATATATCTACGCATACATGCTCGTCGGTTAAGGGTACTTCTAACGTGGCCCATTTTCAAAATATCGCCAATTTGGTCGATAAACTTTTTCCTAGGGCGTCCCTTCCCGACTCGGCCGTTCACATCTGCCATATAAATTTGCTTTGTCACTCTTTCCTCATTCATTCTTTCCACATGACCAAACCACCGAAGCACTCCTTTCTTAATCCTGGTCACAACATCATCTTGCATACCACATTTATCTCTTATCACGCAATTTCTCACCCTGTCATTCAGATTCAACCCTAGCATATTCCTTAAAGACCGCATTTCTACAGCATTTATTCTACTTTCGTGCTTCTTCTGCCACACCCAGCTTTCACTACCATACATTAAAGTAGGGACTAACACAGCATTATGAATTACCATACGTGCCTGTTTTGACACATTCTGGTTCTTCATAATAGAGTGTAGTGCCCCATTCACTCTATTCCCTGCATTTACTCGTCGTATAAATTATATGGTTTTTAATATTATGTTATTATTTATAATTATTATGGTTATAGGTATTGTTTTTGCAGATTCATTTCCGCACACAAATTTTGAGGTATGGCGAAAATTTCTACCTGGAAGATAGAGGTGAATCTACCTAAATTCATACTGCGTTTGAATTTGGGGCGCTCCCCATAAATTCCATAGCCTACGTCGAGGCCCATTTTTGACCCATCGGTATACCATATGAGGCTACCGACCTCACAGACAAACTGGCCATTCAGCCAGTTTTCTCCGGAGGGTAATTCCACTATATACTTTTTATGAGAAGTATATAGTAGACGCATGATATCTGAGATCATGCCTAAGACCGGAGTTTCCTTAATCGAGTTGAGAATGGATCTCAATATGTAGGAGAGTAAGCTCAAACCACCCTGGGCGTTAATCCTATACAACCTAGCCTTCGCTTTTTTGTCTAGATAAAGATCAAGAGGCGTTAGGCATAGAAGTACATTGGAAGCTGCTCCAGGCGATGATCGCATAGCTCCAGTTGCCATTAAGCAGACAGTCCTTTGTAGACTGTTTAGTCTGTCCGAAGTCGTCTTTTGGTTGGTCATTTTGCACCAGACAGTTGAGGCGTAGGTGAAAAAATCGGCCTCACTATGCTGCTGTACAGCCATAGGACCATACTGGGATGCAAGCCCCAGTTGTTCCCGATAAAACGACTAAACCAATTTTTGCCTTATGGCATACGTGCTAAGGTGAGAGTTCCCCGTTAGTTTTTGGTCGATTGTTACGACCAAACTTCAGTGGAAAATGGTTATTATTTACCATTGATTTTTGGTGTGACTAATTTGTCCAACCGTCTCTTTTTGGTAAAGGCTATTACAACAGTTTTATCAGCATTAACTGATAAACTGTTATCCCTACACCAGTTATTTATGGTGTTTAGGGCTCTTTGTATAATTGACGATAAAGTACATTGGCAAAAGCCCCTCGCAATGATCACAAGGTCATCAGCATAACCCAGTGCGTCATTGCGTAGGTCTGTCATCTTGTACAATAGTTGGTCAACCACAAGAGTCCAAGGAAGGGGTGACCAAAAACCTTCTTGTGTGCAGCCTCATGTAGTTGCAACTTCAATCAAAGTTTGAAACAGCGCTATTTTTGCCTTTTTGTTTAAGAACTTATACGTCACCCACCTGATGGTTTTGGGGCCAACGCTTGCAGCAGTTGAGATGTGGGGCTACTGTCGAAAGCACATTCAATATCCAGAAAGGCACAAAGATCTATTTCTTTATCCTCCAGTGCTTTTTTGACCCTGTCAATAACACTGACCAGGGCTGTTTCCGAGATATCATTAGTCTAATGAAGGTAATTATAAAATAGAATTAACGTTTTCCTTCTAAATATATCAATTTTATTTATTAAGAATGCGGAATAAACGTTGGCTAAAGAATAAAGGTAAGAAAATGATTGTCAGAAAAAGTAAATTTATTATATAAATATTTAAATAAAATTGTTTTATATATTATATAAAGTGAAAATTAAAATATCTACATAATTTATGGAACTGAGATTACTGACGTGTTGAAAGAACTTAACCTCCTACCAGTTTATTTTATAGATCGGTATTTTTTTGTTCCGAAAGCAAGTGTAACCTGTATTTGATTTTAAACCCACCAATTGTTTTCAGGTTACGCAGTGGAGGGGGGAGGTTATTCCAACATTTAGTGGCATTATATTTAAAACTACCTCTGAAAGCGGCCGACCGGTAGAAAGGATGTACTAACTTGTAATTGGATGATCTGTTATTATACTGCTTATTTTGATCTTTAGACCAAATCAACTTATTATATAAATATAAAGGTTCTTTATTTTTAATAATTCCAAACAAAAGTGAGGCAAAGTGTAGTCGCCTGCGATAGTCCATTTTTAAAATATTAGCGTTATTAATGAAAGGGGTTACATGTGCACGTGGTGGTACATTGAAACAAAAGCGTGCACAGGCATTCTGTACTCGCTGTATTATTTGCTGTGTTCGAGATAATAGTCGTGGGCCTATGAGAGAATCCGCGTAATTGAATTTTGAAAGCACGGTAGACTCGCACAGATGTATACGTAAGGTGACACTTAGGTACTCACGAATACGATAAAGTACTTTCAACCTATAAAAGCAGTTATGTGCAATATCCATTACATGTTTCTCAAAACGAAGTTTGTCGTCCATTATTACCCCCAAATTTCTGACTTCAGAGACTCTCACAATAGGTTCGTTGTTTACAATAATGGCAAGGTGGCTTAGTGTGATCTTTTTTATTTGATTTGGCGATCCTAGAATAAGGTACTGCGACTTTTTTTGGATTGAGAACCAATGCGTTACGCTCTGACCACAAAGATATCCGACCCAAATCCAAGTTCAATTTTGTCACTGCTACTTGAATATCACAAGGCTTAAACGATATATATATCTGTAAGTCGTCAGCGTACATGTGGTACTTACAATACTCTATATTTTTAATAATGTCTGCACTATATATTATAAAAAGTAAGGGACCTAAAATGGATCCTTGCGGTACTCAGCGGTTCACAGGACGCTCCCCAGAAATAGCTTTAACTTTTCCATTTAACTGCATTTCAACTTGCTGTGACCTATTTTTAAAGTAACTGGCAAACCATTGGGTTGCGTTTCTGCTTAAACCATAAAAATATAATTTTGAAAGAAGTTATGGGAAATTGAGGGTTTCAAAGGCGCGCGAGAAATCAAGTAATGTTAAAATAGTACCCTCACCACTGGCCTGTGCAGTCAGTATATCATCCACGACCTCTATAAGCGCTGTGGTAGTGCTGTGCTTCTTTCTAAAGCCAGAGTGTAGCTCAGGAAGGATGTTATTTGCTTCAAGGTACTTTGTTAGCTGATTACATGCAAGCTTTTCTATTATTTTAGAAAGGCACGGTAGAATACTAATTGGCCTGAGATCCGACATACAAACAGGGTTACTAGTTTTTGGTATAGGTTTAACGATGGCTTTTTGCCAGAGATCCGTATAGGTATTTGTCGCAAAAGATTTATTAATTATGTTGTATGTTATTTCTGTAATAACATCTTTAGGTAATAACTTTAACATATCAAGAGAAATGCCATCGCACCCCACTGCATTAGACTGCAAAGAGTTTGTAACTTTAACCACCTCATCCTCCGAGGCTTCTTTAAAATAAAAAGAGCTATCATTAGTGCCATTAAATTCCAAGAAAGTGAGAAGAGACAATGAGACGACATTTTTACCAGGAATATAAAGAAAATGATTGTTTAAAGCATTAGGGTCACTAAAATGGGATGGCAAAGAAGTATCCTTACTTTTTATTTGAACTTGGCGTTTGATGTGCTTCCACATTATTTAAGGTTGATTTAGTTTTGAATTAATATAAAATTTGAAGTAGGCAATCTTTTCTGAAACTATCGCTTTATTAACTATTGATTTTAGTTCCCCATAATAATCCTTATGTGGAGCAAGTTTTGTTTTCCGGGCTCTCATTTGAGCCTCGTTGCGTGTCCTCATCATACATCTTATTTTATGCGTTATCCATGGATAATATTTTTTTTTATATAGACAGTTTTAGGAGGGGCGTGAGAATTAAAGATATTTAATAAATTTTTGTTAAAAGAATCAATCATATCGTTTATGTTATCTGACGATGCACAGTGCCGGTTAATTTGTTTTAAATCTTGGTTGAAAAGGTTTATGTCCATATCCCTTAAAGGTCCCTTATATATCTATCTATAACCTTTCCTAGTGGTAAAGTGTAGTCCTTTCTACCAGCCTTAGTTATAAATAGAACTTTGACAAATGCCCATCGTTCTGGAATATATCCCAATGCAAAACTTGCACTAAAGATTTTCACCTAATAGAGAAGAAGGATATCGACAACCCTCTGTAGTTGGATAGGAATTATTCCATCCTACCCGCTTGTCTTATATGGTATAGAAGGAGTCAAAAGCACACTGCATCAGGTTTGGCCTTACTATATTTGCATCCATACACAAGTCCTCAGTACGAGGCCGTCGTAGGGCTCTGTAAGAGTTCAAGAAAAAAGTCGTATGTGACCTTGGAAATTGGGTTGACGCTACTAACTCCAAAGTTTCTATTTCACTATTAGTGAAATTACCATCAGACTTTTTAAGAAGCCTGATCTGATTAGGTTTAGCTTTAGATATCATTTTGTGTAGTCTTGCACTACAAGGCAAAGACTTAACTTCCTCGCATAGATTCCTACACGATGCTCTGTTGGCTTTTCCAATTTCCTTATTATATTCGGTTAGGGCTGCAATACAAATATCCCACTCTTTGGTGTTTTAGTCCTATTAAATAATTTCCTGATCTTTTCCCTAAGTTCTTTTGAGCTTAGTATTCTACCAAGGTTCTTTGCGCGTTGAGGTCTTGGTTTTGATGGGACAGCTGTCCTTGAAGGCTTTACAGATACCTACGGTTAATGTCTCTACTAACTCCAGGTCTTCAATCGTTTTAGTGCTTTGAGGAAAAGTTTCCAAATTTATCCTTAGGCTATCTCTATAGATATCCAAGGAGGTCGTTTTTGGATCCCTAAAAGCAACGGTTTCATAGGATGGTGATGCTCCAATGACTTACTAACATTCCAGTCATTTATCCGCCTACACATGTTATTGGTAGCAAAGGTTATGTCTAAAACTTCTTGCCTAGCATGCGGTACAAAGGTTGGCGTACACCCTAAGCTTAGGCTTACCAGGCGGTTCAAGATGAGAAAATCATAAAGTAATTCACCACTTTCGTTGATCTTAGTACTTCTCCAGGCTGTGGGGTGAACATTAGCATCACATCCCACCACAAGTTCGGCGTTGTGTTTACGGGCCAACTCCGCCACTCGCTCTAACTCGATGGTAGGATCTGAGTTCTCTTCAGGAAGATAGGCTGAGCAAATAAGCTCTGGCCTTTGTGCTTCCCTTGAGATTTACGAATGCTGTAACCAGGTCATCGTTGCAGTGCTTTAGAGCAGCTAAATTTCAATATTTTTATTGTAACTACTGGTTTCGTATTGACTAGAAACTTACCGGCAGCTGACAATCCCTGAACTTGACGGTTGCCCACCCAAGGCCTCTGCACAGCAAACCTCCACCACGGCAGAAGCACCTGCTGCATGGTGAAGATTAGCCTGGAGGCCTCTCGTCTTACTTTTGGGGTTAGCCCTTTATGGCCGTGGGGGCAGAGTCGTTTCCGCCTCTTGAGGATGAAGACGTCCGTTACTGGCGCTCTTTACCCCCAACTTAAAACTCCCACCTTCCTCTTACCCCTGGACGACACCGGCGGAGGCCGTCAGACAGGCGCGATCAGCGCCTTGGGTTTTCGTCAATTTCACAGATGGCGTTCCAGTCTCACCCTGAGATGAGGAGGGCTGGGGGATTGGAGTTGGATCAGTTCAGACTCAACTGCGGCGTCAAAGCCTCCCGAGACTCCAAAAGTTATCATTTTAAAGCCTGGGACGACTCTGCCACCCACCTTCCGAAGAGCCTACGCCCTGGATATCTTTTTATTTATTTTTGCAATATGTGCCTTTCAGTTTAGATGTTAATCTATTTCAACTCCTAGATAATTTATGTTCTTTACTTCTTCGAACGCTATATCAGTCACGGTTATATTTAGTTTGCAGGTATACATCTTTTATTTCTGAATTGTTCGACTATGGTTTTTGACGGGCTTACTTTTAAATTTATTGTCTGCAGCCAATCAGTTACTGTTTTCAATTGTTTGTTTATTTAATTTAAAAAAACAGAATCATTTAAGGCATCATTAGAAAAAAATATAGTTGTATTATCAGCATCCATTACGGACAGGTTATTATGTTTGGGAGATCGTTAATACATAATAGGAATAAAGAGGGCCCCAATATGCTGCTTTGGGGTACACCCAGTATTACATTTTCAAATTCAGATTTAAGTACCTCAACCATTTTTGTAGATTCAATATATATATATATATATATATATATATATATATATATATATCGATACCAGTTGATTGTATTCTATTATTTATGTTACGAGCTTGAGGTTCGTGACAATAAAAATTGCCGATAAAATTACCTAAATTAACACTTTAATTTACTTTACACAAATTAAAACTAAAAACACTAATAATTAAACACACTAATTCCGCTCCGAAGCTTCGCTTGTGTCGCTGAGTTCAACTCTGTGCCGATCGCATCTTGATCCACCTATTTATTCAAATCAGCAAAACATCCGGAATGTTCAAGTAAACACGCGCAAGGTACCGAGAAATCGAGTATAGATTTTCTAGAAACTTAGTTCTTCGGGCGGCGCTGTCGGTCGAGAGATCCGCGATGTCATTCTCTGTAAAGCCCCCCCCCCCCCGGTCTCGCTCCTGACACTAGATGGCGCTAGTTGACTTATTCACACAACACTGCCCCCTCCTAAGACATGCTCGGACGATCTTACGACATGGACGATCTTAGGAGTCCCTCTTGCGCCTTTCTGTATCCGGTAGGTCACATCATTGATCCTGGTTACAATCCGGTACGGGCCGTCCCATTTAGCTTGAAGCTTAGGAGATTTCCCTTTGCTGCGGACTGGATTGTGCAACCACACTAATGAACCTTCGTTGAACCCTTTATTGTTCATTTTGCGGTCATACCGGGTTTTCATTTTCTCAGACATTTGCTGGCCCGATTGTCTGACGTGCTCATAAATGTCATTCATTTTGTTCCGCAAGTCATATGCATAATCGGTTATACTGCGTGGGGCATCAGGTGATATCCCAGTGATCAGGTCTGCAGGCAGCCGTAATTCTCTTCCAAAGTTTGCGAAAGCTGGTGTCACTGCTGTAAGAACTCACTTCACTACCGGCAATCTTCTTGGCCGCTGACGGATAGGCAATTCCTCACCTGTGTTTATTTTGTGTTGAACTAAACCAGTCTTTCCTATGTCAGCATCGTTTGATGAGAATACATCGGCGTACTTGAGTAACAACTTCTTCGCCTTGACCAATTCGTTTGGGGAGAGAACACTGCGACAGTCTTCCAAAAGTGTGGTCACTCTCGTTTCTGCATCCTTGCTGGGGGTCCCACTCGATATATATTGGCACCGACGTAACCAATCCACTTCCTCACAAGTACCAATTAGTGTGCCTTTTTCTATAATCTGGTCCCGGTCGCAAGGGTTCAGCACACGTACTCCTGAGATGTCAGTGGTCCTGACCAAGGTTCGAGCTACTTTCCATGGAAGGTCATTGTTTACCCTTTCCACAAGTACACAACGGTGAGCTTGCCCAGCGTTTCTGGGAAGACTAACCGGAACAATCGTTTCCGATCTTGGCGGAAGAATAATCTTCTTAATGCTGTACACGTTCCATGGTAACACACCTTCCATAAAAAGTTCTTCCTGTCCACATTTCAAAACACCTTGCTTAACGTCGATCTCACAACAATTATTCCTCACAAAGTCTAGGCCTAGGATGCAGTCGTCCATTATATCAGCCACGATGACATTATGCAGGTAGATCACGTTGCCTAGCTTCAACTCCATCTCCTTCTCTCCACGGACGGGTATACGCTGACCGGTGGCTGTTACCAAATTAATGCGTTCTCGGTTGTATGCGGAGTCCCTAAGGAACTGACTTATAAGTTGGGAACTAACAACCGCACGAGAGGCTCCAGTGTCTATGGTCAGTTTACACGGCATTCCGTTGACCTCGCCCTTGATGATTAGACTGTTCCCATCATGGGTTTGTGAGATCAAGATCCTTGGGGCTCTTTTAACATCAGCCAGCACCCGCCCCGCAGTTCTGGCTTTTACTCGTTTCCCTGCTGCTGCTGGGCGGTGCTGTTGGCCGCACTACCCTCCTGGGATCGTTCACCTTCCCTTTCTAGGGTTCGCTTAGGGCAGCTGGATCGAAGATGGCCCTTTTCCCCACAGCCATAGCACCTAGGGCTGTATCCCTTGTTGCGGTCGCGAACTATAGCTGCTGCAACCTCCCTGACGCGATGGGAACGGTGATCCTGCCGCACGGCTTCCACTTCCAGTGCATGGGCCAAGGCGTCCTTAAGCGTCTCGTGGTGCCCGAGCCTCACAGCAGCTCTGATTTCCAGGTCGCGGATGCCGTCTATGAATGTCTGCACCAGGTTCCCTTCAATGAGCGCAGGTACAGACCGGTATGCTTTTCGCACCAGCTTCTCCACTTCTAGAGCCCACTGCTGCAGGTTTTCGTGGATGCGCTGCACACGATCTTTCAGCTGCGCACGAAAGACGTGTTCCAGGTGAGCGTCGCCATATCTCGCCTCCAATGCCTCAAGGAGTTGCTCATAAGTCACTTCCTCACCGAGAGCTTCCAGAACTGTTAAGGCCTGGTCGCGCAGGCCTAGTGTGAGAGCAGTCATGGCCTGACTTTTATTCCAGCCGTTCGCCTTCATAACAGCCTCGAACTGGATTTTGTAGGCTGACCAGGAAGAGGTACCGTCGAACGGTGGCACCTTGAACCCGCGTAGCGAAGGTGTTGTAGCTACTACGGGAGCTGTAGCTCCATCTCAAGTTTGAGTTCGTCCAGTGATTTCTTCATGTCAGCCATTACGATGTCAACCCGATTGTTTACTTGGTCGATTCGGGTTTCAGTTTTCTCGATTCGGTTTTCAGCTTCCGACAGGCGGTTGTCATGGTGAGCAACCCTATCCTTCACCTCCTTTATCTCCTTCCCGAAGGTAGCGTGAAGGTCCTTCATGAGGAGCATCTGTTCCTCCTGTCGGCGGGCCTGTTCCTCGTGTCGGCGAGTTTGTTCCTCCTGCTGCTCTTTCAACAGGCGGGCCTGTTCCTCTCGTCCGCGCTGCAGCTGCTCCTGTAGCATGGCCATCAGAGCACCTAAGTCAGGTGCCACAGACGTAGAAGCTGCTGACGGACCGGCTTCCGTGGCCGGCGGCTGGCCCTCAGACATCTGCGGCGTTGCACCACCAAATCTCCTCTGGTCCGTCTCCTGCTGGCGTTGACTTCGGGTACGGACACCCTCCGTTTCCTCCTTGGGTAAAATCGGCATTAATTTATCCCACTTCTGACACCAATTGTTACGAGCTTGAGGTTCGTGACAATAAAAATTGCCGATAAAATTACCTAAATTAACACTTTAATTTACTTTACACAAATTAAAACTAAAAACACTAATAATTAAACACACTAATTCCGCTCCGAAGCTTCGCTTGTGTCGCTGAGTTCAACTCTGTGCCGATCGCATCTTGCGCCACCTATTTATTCAAATCAGCAAAACATCCGGAATGTTCAAGTAAACACGCGCAAGGTACCGAGAAATCGAGTATAGATTTTCTAGAAACTTAGTTCTTCGGGCGGCGCTGTCGGTCGAGAGATCCGCGATGTCATTCTCTGCAAAGCCCCCCCCGCTCTCGCTCCTGACACTAGATGGCGCTAGTTGACTTATTCACACAACATTTATATATAATATTCTGGAACTGGAGTAAATGTTATAGTTTAACGATTAATCCTAAGAAAACTCAGGTCATTATCATTGGTATTTCTAGATAAATTGGTAAAATCGACTGTTCTTCCTTACCCCCTACTATACTAGACTGCACTCTAATCCCTTACAGTAACAAGGTTAAAAATCTGGGGTTGTGTCTTGACTCCTGTATGTCTTGGACCTCACAGGTTAATGAGGTCAATAGAAAAATGTTTGCTGCGTTAAG
Source organism: Parnassius smintheus behrii (assembly GCA_036936625.1). Lineage (NCBI taxonomy): Eukaryota > Metazoa > Arthropoda > Insecta > Lepidoptera > Papilionidae > Parnassius > Parnassius smintheus. The sequence goes on along the minus strand of JAUPFT010000016.1, from coordinate 9,910,008 downwards.
CTCTTTACGTAGATTACGTAATTTTCTTCTCACAGCAACCAAAGTTACGCTCGCCCAGTCTTTACTTCTGCCTATCCTTGACTATGCTGATATTTGTTATCTTGACATTACCGAGGAGCAGCTTAATAAGCTTGAGCGCATTAAAAATTCATGCATTAGATTCATATTTGGGCTTCGCAAATATGATCATATTATCTCCGAATTTCACAAACAGCTCAAATGGCTCCAGATCCGCCTCCGCAGGAATACTCACATTCTCTCAGTGTTGTATAGCGTGCTGTTTAATCCTTCCACTCCTCTTTATTTAAAAAAAACCGTTTCCAGTATCTTTCTCTTACCCATAATTGGTTCCTTCGATCCTCCGTCAATCTTTCTCTCTCTACACCTTTGCACTCTTCTTATATATATGTATATATATATATATATATATATATATCGATAACAGTTGATTGTACTCTATTATTTATATAATTTTCTGTTAATTTAAGTGATAGTGCTCTTATTCCTACAGTCAAATACTTTTGAGATAACAATAAAAAGAGGAGAACATTGTATTTTATCATTGTTTTATGCCAAATTCTATTAAATAATTTATATGTTGCCAGAGATGATGTTTTATTCTTTTGAAATCCATATTGGTGTTCATTTAGAATATGATTGATTTCCAAAAATTTTGTGATTCTGATATATATTACTTTTTCAAATATTTTCGAAAAACTCGGTAACAGTGCAAGTTCTATAGTTATTTATGTCGTGCCGTAATCCTTTTATATATTGTTGCGCACCATAATCAATGACCGGTATATGGAGAATGATTATTAGCGCCATCTCATATCAAGTAGCATAAATAGGAGCGTCAAGATCTTTCTAGAACTTTCCCACTCGCGCCATCTAATGTGAATGGCGAGAGCTTTCTGGGGGATTTTTTGCTAGAACTTTTGACATTCTACTCGATCATTCCAGATGTTTTCGGTGAAAAAGGTCGAAATAAAATGAACAAAAGTGTTAAGTGTGATTAATTATTAGTGTGTTTTAAGTTTTAATCGGTGTTAGGCAATTAAATTGTCAATTTTGGTAATTAAATTGGCAGTTTTTATTGTCACGAACCCTAAGCTGCCTATCTATCAAGTTGGATCAAACTGCTCTGCTATCCTATCTCTCAAGTTGGATCAAACTGCACACGGTGTGCAAATTTGATTCAAATCGGTTAAGTAGTTTAGGAGTCCATCGCGGACAAACAACGTGACACGTAATTTATATATATATATATATATATATATATATATATATATATATATATATATATATATATATATATATATTAAGATTATACCAGTTGATTGTATTCTATTATTTATATAATTTTCTGTTAATTTAAGTGATAGTGCTTTTATTCCTATTCCTACAAGAATTGTTCGTTTAAAGGTATAGGAATATGATAATACTATATATTAGCTTGCCAGGCAGACGTTGTTTTGCCTTTTTGGACAACCCTGTCATGTCCTATTCAAAATCGTTAAAAAATTGTGGGTCACTCACGGGCAAAAAACTATCCTATCTCTCAAGTTGGACCAAACTGCACACGGGTGCAAATTTGATTAAAATCGGTTAAGTACTTTAGGAGTCCATCGCGAACAAACATGTGACACGTAATTTATATATATTAAGATATACACGTGCTCGTTTAAAGGTATAGGATATATCCATATATGTATTTATGTTTATATTATTCTATTTATTTACTGTTTATTGTACACCACAATACAGAAACATCAAGTACAGTTAAAGCTAAATTAGAATATGTACAATTGGCAGTTTTATCACTCAAAAAGTGATTTCTTCTAGACATCCTTTGCGTAGAGAGATGATGCAAACAAAAATTAAAATAGAGGGGACATACAAAATAATAATAAAACGTATAAAAATACATACAAATAAAGATAAGTGAAAATTATATATAAAATATCATATAATAGATTAAATGAAAAGAGTACGAGAAAGGTAAAGTAATTTATCTAATAGCGTTCTAAATAATACAATTTAACAAGACTTTTGAAAGAGTGTAGGGATATAGCACGACGAATACGGAGAAGTAAAGAGTTCCACAATCACACAGCTGTTACGGTAAAGGATTTTTTAAAAAAAGAAGAAAAGTGCAAAGGTGTAGAGAGAGATAGATTGACGGAGGATCGAAGGAACCAATTATGGGTAAGAGAAAGATACTGGAAACGGTTTTTTTTAAATAAAGAGGAGTGGAAGGATTAAACAGCACGCTATACAACACTGAGAGAATGTGAGTATTCCTGCGAAGGCGGATCGGGAGCCATTTGAGCTGTTTGCGAAATTCGGAGATATGATCATATTTGCGAAGCCCAAATATGAATCTAATGCATAAATTTTTAATGCGCTCAAGCTTATTAAGCTGCTCCTCGGTAATGTCAAGATAGCAAATATCTAATTATTAATAATTTAGTTGCTGTGAGAAGAAAATTACGTAATCTACGTAAAGAGCTTAACGCAGCAAACATTTTTCTATTGACCTCATTAACCTGTGAGGTCCAAGACATACAGGAGTCAAGATACAACCCCAGATTTTTAACCTTGTTACTGTAAGGGATTAGAGTGCATTCTAGTATAGTAGGGGGTAAGGAAGAACAGTCGATTTTACCAATTTACCTAGAAATACCGATGACAATGACCTGAGTTTTCTTAGGATTAATCGTTAAACCATAACATTTACTCCAGTTCGAAATACAAGTCAGATCAGCGTTAATAGTGTCAACTGCTTTAGACAGATCTTCAAGAGAGGATTGAGTATAGATTTGGAGATCATCAGCATACAAGTGACAAATTACTGTTAAGAAATATTAAAAAGAAATAGGTATCTTAGCAACGTCACTTGTTGATTGTCACGTTATTGTAAAACTATAAATTAAAACTTCTATTAATTTTTCTTATATTATTTATTTAAAACTAATGTATATGTTTTAAATCTTAACATGGTAGCAGAGCGAAAAAAAGGCAATTAAACTTTGTGAATACAAAAGTTCTAAATCTAGGATATAAATTCGGTTGAAACCAATAATATATATATATAGTATTCTGAACCTTGTTTGAAACTTTTGAAGATGGATAAATCAATAGTTGAAGCGTCAAAGATACAGGTATGATACCTAGATTCTAAGAACTGGAAGACGTGGGCGTTTAAAATTCTCATCGTTAGAGCTATACCCGTAGCAATGGATATCTTTGAAGGTAAACCATATAAGCCCATGCTATCGGATACAGTTACAGCTGTAGAGAATCAGTAACATGGGAATGAATTAAAAGAGTTTGTGAATGGAGATAGTACAATCCTAATAATATTTACTACGAACATGTCTGAAGAGACACTGCAGCAAGTCATGCGTTTCACTTTTTAGAAAGAGATGTGGGATGAATTAAACCATCTTTACAATGGGGAAACAGAAGATAAAAGTTACGAACTTTGTCTTGATTTCTTTAAATATCAAAAGGAAAGCAATCACAATATGGCTACCCATATATCGACTTTAAAGAATATTTGGCATGAATTAAATAAAAATTTGGTGTCAGCAGAAAATCTTCCTGATATTTTACTGATTTTTAAAATTCTTGACACATTGCCAGTTCAATATTTTGGATTCAAAAGCAGTTGACTCTTAATGGCAAAAGAGGATAGAACAATTGAAAATTTAACTTGCAAGCTACGTGCCCATGAGAAAGCTTTATCTGTCAGAGTAGATGTTGAGAATTGTGCTGAGGCACTATACGCAAAACCTGAAAGAAAAATTAGAGGAAAAGATAAGAATTGGAAGAAATTTTTCAAATGTGATTACTGTGGGGAACAAGGACATAAAGTAAGGAAATGCAAGAAGTCGATCAGTGAGGGAAGGCCACCTAAACAATTAAGCGTGAATATAAATCAAACTAACCAAACGGTTTTATTCTCGTATTAAAGAAGCGATGGAGTGGAACCAGAGCTCCAAAGAATTTGCCAGAGATCTGTTTACCAGAAAGAGCCAACTGTCAACGCTGAAAAATGAATGTGGCAGCATTGTTTCCGGGGCACCTGAGATTTCGAGTGTAATTGAGAGGTTCTATGGACAGCTGTACACATCACCGTTGGAGCCATCGCAATTGTAACGATCCAAGAGCAAGTCTTATCCGACACTATTCCGATGATATCCCGGACTTCAGTCTAAGCGAGATTAGAATAGCTCTTCAGCACCTTAAAAACAGCAAGGCCCCAATCGAGGGTGGAATTACAGCGGAGCTCCTGAAAGTGGGTGAACTACCGGTACTGGAATTCCTTCAAAAGCTCTTCAATTTCGTCCTTCATGGTGGCACTACTCCGGAGGAGTGGTGCAAAAGTGCGGTGACCTTGTTCTTCAAAAAATGCGACAACGCTCTCTTGAAGAACTACAAGATCGTTTTCCCTTCTGAGCCGCGTCTATGTGCGGTTTTCGAAAGTCATTAAGAATCGTCTCGCTCGCAGACTCGACTACTTCCAGCCTCCCAACAAGCTGGTTTACATATCCTGCAGCAGATTGTACAGAAGACCGAAGAGTACAATTTGCCACTATGAGAAAGCCTTTGATTCCGTCGAAATTTGGGCGGTGCTACAGTCCCTTCAGCGGTGTCAAGTTGACTGTCGGTATGTCAAAATGCTGAAGTATTTGTACAGTAGGGCTACGATAGCTATCCGAGTACGGAACTAGAATACGAAACCTATCCAACTGCAGAGAGGTGTAAGACAGGGTGACGTTATATCCCTAAACTCTTCACCGCTGTTTTGGAAGATTTTTTCAAGCTAACGCATAATATAAGCTGGAAAGCATACGGTATTAACATCAATGGCGAGTACATCAGTCACCTTCGATTTGCCGACGATATAATCCTTTTGGCAGAATTGCTGGAGGACCTTAAATCTAAAATAATTGTTAAAATTTATTTTGTTAAAATTAATTGTTAAAAAATTCCGTTAATTATTGAAGTCATTCTGTTTCACGCACTAAACTAGAATTTTTTACCGTTTTCGTAACAATAATTTTTCGATAGTCCTTGTGATTAAAATGTATATTCCTAGCTATACTACTAGATACGCACATAATGATAAATCAAAATTCGTCACGCGTTTTCGGCGTTTTCGGGCTGTCAGGTCGTCTATACACCAGATTCTAAGTTTATGCCATGGAGTATAGAGGTAAGGAGGACAATCTCCAATAGAAGAATAGTTGAAAATGTGTCCATCTGTAAGCAGTAAATAACAGTTTAAAAACTTTCCACAACAGCGCTCGAGTAGCTACAGGGTATGATAAATCGCCGTAAAATGCGTTGAGAGTTATTTTGAAAATAAAAATTTTGAAAGCAATGAAATAATTATTGTAAAAAGAATCGTGGTGAAAGTCTGTGCAATAAAAAAATTAAAAGTTTTTTAAAATTTAGACTGTAGTTACAGTGGTGCCAACCTTATTCAACGCTTGCCTACGGATACTTTTTTTATACAGAGTATGTACTCCTTACCTTTACACTCCATAGTCTATGCTTACAAATAAAAGCTAAAAGGCAACGCCATCTTTTTGTGAATTGGACTCGGCAAATCTGTTATTACAGCAAAAAACGAACAATTAGACATTTTATAGGGCGTAGATTTAGCCGCGCAGCTAAATTTAGTCTAGTGAGCATTGTATAGTAGCAACTTATTTTATTGTTTACAGGACCGCGTGGACTTATATTTTGGCATAGGGGAACGCCTGCGTATAGATGTTACCGTTCGGTAGGCATTGGCCATTGACGGTGTTGTAATTAATGTAATTAGATAGCCGCCCGTCAAATATTTATGTGTATATAGTTATATTCACCTCTTGTAATGGTTCCAATACTTTCGTAACTGTTGATAGGTTTTTTTTTTAAAGAAGAAGGGGCAAACGAGCATGCGGCTCACCTGATATTAAGTGACTACCGCCGCCCATGATCAACAGCAACACCAGGAGAATTACGGGTGCGTTGCCGGCCCTTTAAAAATCAAATCAAATCTTCCAAAGATCGTCCTTAGTCTTTATCAGCGAGGTTTTTTTTAATGTGAATCACAATTCGTTTCATATTGTCTATTTGTCTCGATTTTTATTGCATCCTCCACGATTAACCGTTTCCTTTTAAGATGGCTGCTGACATCAAAGATAGAGATAGCTGACATAAAGATAGTTAGATGCGCCTTTACCTTAAAAATCTGTTGCATTATTTTTTGATGTGTGCGTTTGCAAGACGCTGACGCGCGCACGCTAAATAGATTATTTTGAAAAGTACTGAGACAATAGTGTCATCTCTTATTATCTTACGGAAATTGTGTGTACTACTTTGTGTGTATGTGGTGGCGCTACCGTCGCACCGCAAGTGAAACACACCGAAACCTCAATCACGCTATCAAAATTCCGAATCATAAACAGTATGTATATATAGAATATCTCCGACCTATCACATGGAGTGTTGGCCGCTCCCCGGGCAGAACACCTTACCTGGCGGGAGATCTCCCCTTTTCCTTCCTCGGCCACACTCAGTCTACCACGGCATTTCCGTCTGTTTATGTCCATTTATAAATGATCCCTTAGATAACCGCTTCTTGGTACATCCGAGTATCTAACTAAATTGGATATTAGAGGAGTACTGTCATCACTTTCAATAGTGTCATCTCTAATTATCTTACGGAAATTGTGTATACTACTACTTTCTCTGTTGCACAGTTTCCGTTTGCCCGCAATTATTTCGTGGTATTTTCTGACATCGGAATAAAATAAATCCAATATTTAATAAAATATGCGTTTATTTGTGTTTTTATAATTATTATTGCACTTTCGAAAGGCACACGATGGCTTTCTGAGAGTTTTTTTTTTTTTGGTGAAATCGGTGCGTCAGTTCCAATGTGCATGTTGACAACGTCACCGCGCACAAATAAGAACTGATTGGGAATGAGTGAGCTCACTCATTTGGAAAAAAAACACATCTCGGAGTGGTCGTACGGTAAGGGCGCATCTAATGACATAATTTCCAAGTTTTGTCACAAAACACTATCCACGTAAAACCCTAACCCAATAAATATTATTTTACTTAAACTTAAAAAAACTAAACTTGTAAACATTCGTCAACGCGTAATGCAAACAAAACAATCAAACTCACGGACTTGACCGAAACTCACGGATTGTTTCATCATCATCATCATCATTACAACCCTTCACAAGTCCACTGCTGAACAAAGGCCTCCCCCAAGGTATGCCACAAAGCACGGTCCTGAGCCATCTGCATCCATCGACTTCCTGCATGTCTTACCAGATCGTCACTCCATCCAGTGGGGGGCCGGCCTACACTTCGCCTACCAGAATCGAGGCTGCCACTCGAGAACGTGTCGTTGTCGGTTCTTCGAGCTATATATGGCCAACCCATTGTCATTTCAGCTCACTAATCCGTTGGGCTATGTCGGTCACTCTGGTTCTACTACGGATATCCTCATTTATAAGTTTATCACGCAGAGAAACCCCGAGCATAGCCCTCTCCATAGCTCGCTGAGTGACTTTGAGCGTCCTCATACGGCTAGCAGTGAAGGAGCACGTCTCAGTACCATAGGTTACCACTGGCAAGACGCACTGGTTGTATAGTCTCGGTCACAGGTTTTGAAGTACAGCTGACGAGAAGATGTGTCGTAATTTCCCGAACGCTGCCCAGCCTCTCCATTGACCTCTCGGTCGAAGTTGGACTTATCTTGTCGGACTATTTGTCCAAGGTAAACGTACTCGTCAACAACTTCGAGCATAGTGCTCTGCTCCCAACAACTTTCGGCATATGTAGGTGTGACATGGACATTAAACATGATCTTCGTTTTGTCTATGTTCATCTTAACAACTATCCATTGGGAGTCACTATTGAGGTTATTGAGCATAGTGCTTAGGTCCTCCAGCGATTTTGCTATTACGACTATACAGTCGGCAAATAGATGGTGAGCTATATACTCGCCATTTATGTTAATACCATATCGTATCCAGTCCAGTAGCTTGAAAACATCTTCCAATGCAGCGGTGAAGAGTTTCGGGGATATGATGTCACCCTGTCATACACCTCTCTGCAGTTGGATAGGTTTCGTACTCTGGTTCTGTACTAGGAAAGCCATCGTGGCCCTACTTTACAAACACTTTAGCACTTCGATATACCGACAGTCCACTTGGCACCGCTGAAGGGACTGTAGCACCGCCCAAATTTCGATGGAATTAAAGGCTTTTTCATAGTCCACATACGCCAGGTAAAGTGGCAGATTGTACTCTTCGGAGTTTTGTGCAATTGGCGAAGGATACGTATGTGTTCTATGGTGCTAAAGCCCTTTCGGACACCGGCTTGTTCGGGAGGCTGGAAGTCGTCGAGTCTGCGTGCGAGACGATTCGTAATGACTCTCGAGAGCAGCACGTAGACGCGGCTCAGAAGGAATATAGGTTTGTAGTTCTTCAAGAGAGCGTTGTCGCCTTTCTTGAAGAACAAGAGCACCGCACTTCTGCTCCACGCCTCCGGAGTAGGTGCCACCATCGAGGACGGAATTAAAGAGCTTCTGAGGGTCTCTAAGTACCGATTTTCCACCTGCTTTCAGAAGCTGCGCTGTAATTCCATCCTCGCCCGGGGACTAGCCATTTTTATGGTGCTGGAGAGCCATTCTAATCTCACTCAGACTGACGTCCGGGATGTCATCGGAATAGTGTCGGATAAAACTTGTTCTTAGATCGCTACTCACACTTGCATGTGGCTCCAACGATAACGTATACAGCCGCCCCTATGGGGCAGCTGTAGACGTCATCATCGGTATGAGACTTTGAGTGAGATAGAGAGGTTCTATACTATACCTATACCTCTCAATCTCACTCAAATTCTCAGTTGTCCCGAAAACGATGCTACCACACTCGGTCCTTAACTTCAACAGTTGGCTCTTTCTTACAGACAGATCCCTGGAAAAGAATTTGGAGCTCTGATTCCGCTCGATCGCTTCTTCAATACGAGCTGTACTGAAGTTGCGTAAGTCCCACCGCATGTATTTGGAGATCTGTCTGTTCAGTTGTTTGTATGCTGCCAAATCCGATGAAGACTGCAGCTTCGTTTCCCATCTAACAGCCATGAGAGTGAAGAGTGTAATCGGAGAGTTTTTGTGGTCTTCTGCGGTGGGTCTTGCTGCACTTAGCTCTAACCGCATGGACAGTTTCCACAAACTTGTCATTCATATCGTCCACTGCATTGCAATCTTCTAGGCACTGAAAACGGTGTTCTAGCTCGATCTGAAAGATTTCAGGACTTTGGATTAAAGCACGAGGTGGACGGAGCGTTGACTTCATTAGACGAGTCCTCTCCAACTTAACGTTTGGTTTCAGTGTGTCTTGAACCATTCGGTGGTCACTGCCAGTTTTCACCCTCGTGATTACTGAGATATCACAGAACAGTTGGCGTCTGGTCGTCATAGTGAAGTCAACTTCATTTTTGTCAAACCGTCTGGGCTCGACCAGGTTCACTTCCTGTAGGGCCGCTTCTGGAAGAAAGAGTTCATCATAAAGAGTCCCTCTTTCACCATGAAGTCGGCCAGCTGCTGGCCTCTTGGGTTCCGTTGCCCTACTCCAAATTTCCCCAAATTCAGCTCATCGCTTTCTCTTGTGCCTAGTTTGCATGACCCTAGAGATTTTCTCATACAATTCCTCCACCTCCTCAACCTTCAACTTGTGGGTAAACCTGTATGACCTTCAGCGAACTACCTACCGTTTGGTGATTCTGAGTATCAGGTACGCAACTCTCGTCGACACACTTTCAATCTTTACAACGTTGTTGTCGACAGACTTGTGGACGATAAATCCGACATCTCCTTGGGACAGATGTTTACTCTCCCGGTGATAAAACAAGTTGCCGGATTCGAGGATTACCGTGTCTTCCCCTCTCTTCGGACCTCGGATAATCCTATTATATGCCAACGTAACTTTCCTACCTCTTCTAGCTCCAGTATCTTCTCGTCAGTCCTTGTTTACGGATTGTTCACACACACCAAATACAAAACAAATGAACGAATCGAAACGAGACGGAGCGCGCGATATAAATTGATACAAGTCCAATCCTGACGGGCGCTCACGCTGTTTTGAACCATTGAAAGCATAGGGCCGGTGCAGTGTAATATATGGTACTTTTATTTAGTTAATTAAAAAATAATAGTAACGATTTAAAAAGTAAAAATTATAGAGCTTAAGAAAATGTTGATGATTATTTTGGTATAAATTCTACGTCAAAATGATGTAGAACTTTGGAGATATTAGCGCTTGTATTGGATTATGTCGATTTTTTTCTCTTACGTGAAAGGCATATTAGAACAAAAATGTATTTTATGATTATTAAATTATAGGATATTTTTGATAAAAATATTTTTTTCGATTGTCGATATTCAGTAGAGTCTACAAATTAGAATTCATTGTAGTAGAGAAAATAAACTTGACATAACATGACCCTAGAGATTTCCTCATACCTTTCCTCCATCTTCCCAACCTTCAACTTGTGGGTAAACCTGTATGACCTTCAGCGAATACCCGTATATCATTATGGTAAAGCTGTAGAACATTCGGTACTTTAACTTTAGGGACAACCATTTGCAAATGACAGCAGTCTTCCCGACCATTTTCCCATTTACGGCACAGAACTCCATCCTAAAGCAGCAAGCTGTCCCATTGGGCCCAACAGCTTTTCGTGGTTGAGCTCATGGCTGAGACGTCGCTTAACTTGGGCTTGCTATAACTGGCCTTCATCCATTCCAGAATCGGCTTGATGTCCAGATCTTCCTGATGTGCGTGTTGTAAGCTGTCCTTCCACTCGTTGCTGAGGTGATCTGTCCTGAGCATCCTCACAGATACCAGTTCCTTACCCTCTTGCCTAGTACAACGCTTGCAATCTTCAGGACAAGGTCTTTTTATCAGGCAGGCATACATTGACACAGATGCATTATCCGTGTCAATGTATTTCTGCAATAGTTCAATCTCCCTCGCAACTTGTCCTTCTGGATTTTTGAACTGCAATAGCCATTTTAGTGCAGCATGGTGGGTTCGTAAGTGAAATTTCCGCCACAGAAGATATTATGCTAAAATGCTGCAACGACTTTACCACAGCTAGCAATTAGGGTCTTGTGACACAATAGTTCCTTTCCGGTTTTGAAAACGACTTGCTGAAGTACGCTATCACAACCTCTCGATCACCATTCCATTAAGACAACACACCGCCAAGTCTTGTATCACAGGCGTCTGTGTCAACTATAAATTCCTGCCCGTCCTTGATTAACAAATAAAATGATAATAAAAAGTCGAATGTTAAAATAAACTTCTATAATATATTTCATGTCATGTGGGGGGATGAGTCGCTCGCGTCCGTAGGCTTCGACCACCTAACCTTAGGCCCACCCTACACGTGTTCCCCGGGTGGTGCTAAACGAGCGACAAAGCCGAAAAAATAGACTCGGCTCCTCGCCGTATGGTAGCGGCGTAAAATCTTCCACCACCCCTTTTTCGCACCATAAGTCAGGAAATGGCCCCGAGTTCCCGGCGCCCCTTTAATGGGGCAGGGGTGCGAAGAATCTCCGGGAGAAAAACCGGCGACGAGGTACGCCACCCGTTACGTTCTGTCTCCCGGAGGGGCGAAAAGTGGATTGCGGAAACCCGTCTGGCTACGCTGAATGTATGTGGAGGAATGAATGATAAGATGGATGAAATATGCGAAATGATGAATGACAGCGGAATAGATGTGTTATGTGTAAATGAGACGAAACGAAAGGGAAAGGATGCCACTGCACATGGCACGTATTGGTCTGGTGTAGACGAGACCAAACGGGCATGCCAGGGAGTTGGTTTTATCATTTCGGAAAGAATCGGTCAATGTGTGAAAGAGTATGAATGTGTAAGCCCGAGGCTGCTATGGATACGAATGAAAGTGGGCTTAAAGAAGCTGTTCCTGCTAGGGGTGTACGCCCCAGACATGTCTAAGCCCACTAACAACGCAGTTTTGGGACAGAGCAGTTTTGGGACATGTTAAGGATGGTGTTGACAAAATGTAAGGAAAATGAAAATATTATTGTGTTAGGAGACTTTAATGGAAGGGCTGGGGGGGGGGGGGTAAAGAGGTCTGGTTATAAAAGGATATTGGGAACGTTTGGTGATGAAAGCATAAATGAGAATGGTGAAGACCTCCTCGCCGTATGTGTGGAAAAGAATCTTTTTGTGACGAAACTTTTTTTCGTCATAAGAAGATTCACATTTATACATGGGGAAGAGGTGATGATAGAAGCATGATAGATTTCGTAATTGTGGATGAAAGAACGAGGAGCGCAGTCGTAGAAACAAGGGTTTACCGGGGGTCCAACGTAGGGACGGATCATTACTTGGTCTTACGAGTATGTCGAATTAATGGTCTTTTCAAGCGTTTGCGGCATCGGACATCTGTGTCTACTACTATGTTACAGCGTATAAGAATAAAGAAGTTACAAGATGAAGATGTGAAAGAGAAGTATAAATGTAGACTGAGAGAAAATATTAGATGTTTGAATGATTTAGACTTGAATACTGTGTGGGATAATATTGTTACGAGCTTGAGGTTCGTGACAATAAAAATTGCCGAATTACCTAAATTAATACTTTAATTCCCTTTACACTAATTAAAGTTAAAAACACTAATAATTAATCACACTGATTCACTTAATTTCGCTCCGAAGCTTCGCTTGTCTCGCCAAATAAACACTGCCCCGATCGCATCTTGCAGCGCCTATTTATATAAATTAGCAAAGAAATATCCAGAATGTTCAAGTAAACACGCGCAAGCAGGGACTTAAATAACGTTAAAATACAGTAACGTTATTAGCGCAAATGCGAGATAACGTTATGTTTAAGGGAAACGATATTACAAAACGATATTATGCAAAGCTTTGCATGTGTATAACGTTATAATTACGTTACAATAAATATGTCAATTAAACGTTTCTAGAATATTGTTATACAAAATATTAACGTTATTATTTATTGTTCTATGCCATCTCTTTTACTCGTATGTTCGTTCTACGATCTATCGAACGCAGTGCTCCAAAGCTTATCGGTTTTGTGATCATCTGCACAGCAATTGAATTATCAACTGAGATAGATTTTACATAAGTACATACAACTCGGAAGTCGGAATATCAAAGGTAAGATAATTAAATATTTTTACATGTATCTAATGTCGTGCCCTGGCTTTGCACGGGTGTAATTTTAATAGCTTTTATTTAACTTGCAATGTATGTAACCATGTTTGTTCGGGTGGAATCACGCAACTCAGTTTTGAAGCAGATATTTTTAATCGATTGAGTTGTAACTTAAAAAAAACGTTTAGCTTGGTCTGCACCAAAGATGGCAGATTTATTATTTTTAATGCACTCATACAATATGGATATCAAATGAAAGGGCTTGTTGAGAATAAAAAAATAATAATAATTATAATCTTTATTGACATAAAATTTGTTACAATATTTTTTAAGCCTCTGACTGACTGCCGAGCTAGAAAAGTCAGTGATTTCCCTAATATAATGACCGCTAATTATTTTATGTAAGTAAAGCAATTTTAAAATATGTGTGTGCGTGTGTGTGTGAAAAAAAATTAAACCAACTTCAAAAAAAGTAAAAAATAACTGAATGCGGGATTTCATTTACTAAAGATTAGAATTTTCGAAATCGGTGCCAGCCGACAATGCTTTAAGGAAATAAACTTTACAAAAATAATTACTATAAAACTAATGCTATAAAATTTTTATAGATAATAAGAAATAATAACCTGAATAACTGTAATTTAGATTAATATTCTTATCTATAACTTTATTTTTCTATAGGGTATAAATAGTGTTAAGTAATCTAAATTAAAATAAAAAAATAAATATTTTAACGTTTGCATTACCTATATAAAAATATAATATTGCTTAGTTAAATAATTAATAATTTAATTTTCTTTATGGTTGTCATATTCAAATACAAAATACATATTCTTATTTTTATACGTGGTAGAGCCATGCTGTAGTTATATTAGTAGTATAGTTGTAGCACGAATGGGTCGGCTCGACCGGGGAAGGACCACGCTCTCACAGAATGCCAGCGTGAAATAGTAGCTTAACGCTGCTGTGTTTCGTATGGTGAGTGTAGAGACCGGAGACCCTTTTTACAGGAAACGAGGCATTCCATCTTAGTCCTCACGGGTGACAACGCATCTGCATTTTGATTCGTAATCGAGGATAGATGCAGATGTCTATGGGCCGCAGTAACTACTTGCCATCAGGTGGACTGTGTGCTCGTTTGTCACCCAATCTTATAAAAAAAATATTCAAATAATAACAGCACTAATTATCAAATTATTATTTAATAGTTTTTATATAATATAGCTTAATTAAATTACAATTACTTATTAAAAATTAAAATGCTTAGAATTAAAGTTATAAAAATATTGTAAGGTATTTTGGTGCCATTTCAATTCATTTTGTTATTTTGTAGGTACACACTGTAAGCACAGAATAAATAATAGTACCTACTACGTACAGACGTTTCATTCTTTTGATGTTGACTGCTTACCGACGTTTAATAGCCTACATTGGCCTACATAATTATTATTAATAAGATAATTTGCGCTCGCAAGCCAAAAAAACCTTTATCGCTGCGCGCGAGTGTCCGTATTACTCTGCATCTCTTCATCTTTCTACGTCACGGCAATCACGGCTCTTTTTCCGTTTTTATTTAGGGCTGTCAAAAAGGCTTAAAAATACGGTATGTCTAACATTAATAAAATTTATTTAGTTTACAATTATTGTTTTACTTAAAATACACTTAATGTTTTTTTGCCGTCTCTAAAATACCGGTTAACGCTCCCTTTCTTTTAAATTCTGTCGTCAAATTGAAAAGGATTTGGCGCGTTGAAGCGCTGTGGTGGAATCCGGGAACTCCCGGGTTCGATTTCTGACAGCGATAATTTGGAAGTTTATAATTTCTTTAAAACTATTTGTGTTTATTTTTATTTAAGTATACGGTTTAATATTAAAAACTGCAATGTTAGCCCGCTTTCATCTATGACTGCTTCATCGCCATTCGCCAGGCGCAATCGCAGTGAATACAATAAATTTCAAGAACAACTCAATATTCAAGAACAATTTGTATTACAATATAGGTATGAATAAAAATAACTAACCTCTCCATTTTCACGCTAATCTTCAATGGTGATTTGATTCCACATTTAATTAAGTGGAATATAGGAACAGGTAACAATATCCACACAGAAAAATAATATAGTGATATTGCACCATATTAAAAACACATGTACCTAATTGTATTCTAATTAGTTAAAAATATTATAAACAAAGTTTTAATTTCAGTGCTTTGTGATAACTTAAAATATTTTATTTACAAAAGACATGTAAGTTAGCCACTTAGATAGTGAAGTAAATTTGAACTAAGTTTTGAAATAAAGTACTTAGGTATTACTTCTGTATTTAAATAAATTCTTAATTATTTTTTGCTATAAGTATTTATTCAAGCAAAAAACAAATTAAATAAATGTATGTTTCATTATTCTTACATAAAAAAATGATATTATCTGAATCCTTTTGTTTGCTCATTAAGCATCCATCCACGCAACAATTATAGTAGTTTCGATGTTCTGCCATTATAATTTATCAAATAGATAGGTAATTTTTTAGGTAATTTGGCCAGGCTGTTATTCATGGGCGGCGGTAGTCGCTAACCATCAGGTGAGCCGCATGCTCGTTTTCTCCTCTTTTAATTCTTTTTATAAGATAGATCGACCAACGAGCACACAGTCCACCTGATGATAATTGGTTGCTGTGGCCCTAGCCCTGTAGACATCTAAATCTATCCTTGATTATGAATCAAAATTCTGATGCGTTGTCACCCGTGGGGACTAAGATAGAATGCCTCGTTTCCAGTAAAACTGGTCTCCGGTTCTCTATACTCACCATACGAAACACAGCAGCATTAAGCTACTTTTTTTGCAGGTATTCTGTGAGAGCGTGGCCTTTCCCCGGTCGACCCGACTTATTCGTGCTACAACTATACCTACTACCTACTTATATAACTGCAGTACCACGTAAAATTGTGTCTTTGTTAAATTTGGTCAGAACCAGGAGTACTTTAATCTCTATAAGTTTGTAAAACAACTAAAAACATGATGTTATGAACATTATGGATAAAAAACTTGATTTGCCTTGAGAATTGGTTGTACTCATCAATATGAACAAATTTTACTAAGGAACCCATCGATCACTAATAAGTTTTATATTAGTGATCGATGAAGGAACCTAATAAAAACTGACTGGTAAAGAAAAGGCGCATTACTATCTACCATCTACGACTTCTGCTTTGACTTACCTTCAAAACTTTTTCGCATCCAGCAACTAAACATTTCGAAGTCTTATTATTTTCGTCAAGACTAAAATATCTATAACATTTATTAATTCTTTTACGACCCATTTCCAATATATATATATATATATATATATATATATATATATATATATATATATATATATATATATATATATATATATATATATATATAGTTACTAAGTGTAGTTAGAACCAAATTTAAAAAATAAATCAATCTAAGTAATATAATTATCCAGATATAATTATTAATACGTCGCAATCCCAAATCGCAACTCGCAAGTGGTTGATATTTGTTATAATATGCAAATGTTCATTCATTTTACAACGTTGCCAGTTCGCTTTTGGAGAGCGTGAGGTGCGGGAAATTCCCCGTCCGACCGAGCTCCCAGGCCCCACCCATTTCGTTAGTCGCAGATTCGCGCGCTTTTGAAAATGATTAGGTTTGGCAACGTCGCGTATTTATCGTTATAATAGCGTTAAATTGACTGTCTCAATTTCGTTCTGTTACTCTTAAAACGTTATACTAAAATATCGAAAATGACAGGCTTGCTGAAGTAACGATACCATTATAACGTTATCATAACGTTAAAAATTCTGATATTTATAACGTTTTAAGTCCCTGCGCGCAAGGTACCGAGAGTTCGAGTTTTAAACTTCAAGAAGCTTAGTTCTTCGGTTCGAGACTAGATGGCGCTAGTGCCGTCGATTTGAGCGCGTAACAATATTAAAAAGGTTTGGTGGATGCAGCCACCGAAGTATGTGGTGTAAGTAAGAGATCAAATGAATGGAAAAGTAATACGTTGTGGTGGGACGATGAGGTACGGGAAGTTGAATCAAAGAAGAAAGCATGGTTAGATTTACTAGCAACCAAAGCTGGTAATTCTGGTGGTATAAATGATGGGATTGAAAGAAAAAAGGCAGAATTTAGACGTCTAAATAAGTGAGTAAAAGAAGTAGTTGAAAGGAAAAAGAAAGAAAGAACGGATAAGATTGATATAGGATATCTGATAATTTCCAGGCTGATATAAAAATGTTCTGGAAACTCGTAAGAACTGCCAGGGGAAATACAAAACAGCCTATAATTAATGCTATAAGAGACGAAAATGGATGTTTTCTGAATGATGAAGTTTCGAATTTAAACATAGGAAAGGAATATTTTGTAAGCGTGTTTATGAGTGAAGAGTCGTCTGAATTAAATGAACTAGAAATTCCGAAAGAAGTATAAAAGGGGTATGGAGATAAGTGTAGATGAAATAACGAAAGCAATGAAAAGCAGGTAAGGCAGCTGGATATGATAGAGTCTCACTCGAGATGCTAAGGGCTGGAGAGGGAGTCGTGGCAGGCCTGCTGTATGCCTTGTTTAATTTATGTTGGGAATTAAAACGGGTACCGGATGACTGGTGTAAAGTAGTTATAGTACCAATATATAAAGGAAAAGGGCCACAGAAGGACTGCAAAAATTACCGTGGTATCAGCTTGCTTAGTATTGTGGGTAAACTGTATGCTAAGGTGTTAATTGAAAGAGTTATGAAAGAAACTGATGGAAAAATTTGGGATGTGCAAGCGGGTTTAGAAAAGGAATGGGGTGGATTCTTTTCCATGCGCATGATTGCGGAGAAGTTTTTGGACAAAAACCAGAAAGTTTTTTGTGCGTTCATGGACTTGGAAAAGGCTTATG
This sequence comes from Parnassius smintheus behrii, assembly GCA_036936625.1. Taxonomy (NCBI): domain Eukaryota; kingdom Metazoa; phylum Arthropoda; class Insecta; order Lepidoptera; family Papilionidae; genus Parnassius; species Parnassius smintheus. Next base: position 9,891,861 of record JAUPFT010000016.1, on the reverse strand, counting down.
ACAGAGTGGACAGGAATGTGTTATGGCAAATACTGAACTCATATGGGTTGAGCGCTGGTTTGATACAGGCATTAAGGTCTCTTTATAGGGACTCTAGTGCTTGTGTCAGGATCAATGGGGTCTACTCGGACTGGTTTCGCATCCAAAAAGGTGTCAGACAGGGCTGTGTAGCTTCCCCTTGGCTGTTCAACCTATTTATGGACAGGTGTTTGCAAACTTTGAAAGATGAAGAATGTGGGTTAAGAATGGGCGAGTTAACCGTCAAATGCTTTTTGTATGTCGACGATCAAGTCATATTTGCGTCATCGGCGACTGAGTTGCAAATGATGGTTACATTAATGAACTGGGCATTAAAAGAAAGGGTTATGAAAGTGAACGCAAGTAAGACGAAAGTGATGGTTTTTGAAAGAGAAGAAAGCAAAACGGTATGTGAAATAAGAATAGAAGGAGTGTTAATTGAGCAAGTGGATGAGTTTGTGTATTTGGGATGTGTATTTAGCAGGGATGGTAGATATGATAAGGATATAGAACGACGAGTAAATGCTGGGAATAGAGTGAGTGGGGCACTACACTCTATTATGAAGAACCAGAATGTGTCAAAAAAGGCACGTATGGTAATTCATAATGCTGTGTTAGTCCCTACTTTAATGTTTGGTAGTTAAAGCTGGGTGTGGCAGAAGAAGCACGAGAGTAGAATAAATGCAGTAGAAATGCGGTCGTTAAGGAGTATGTTAGGGCTGAATCTGAATGACAGGGTGAAAAATTGTTTGGCTGCGGGCTGTTCGAAAGAGATACCGCGGCTCCGGAACGTAAGGGCACTGAAGGAACACGGATGGTTTTTAGTCAGTAAAAGTCTGACACTCCCTTACGCTCCACCCAGAGCGAAAGGCGTCATTAGATGATTTTCCATCCGCAAAAAAAAAAGGTGAAAAATTGTGTGATAAGAGAAGAGTGTGGTTTGCAAGATGATGTTGTGACCAGGATTAAGAAAGGAATGCTTCGGTGGTTTGGCCATGTAGAAAGAATGAATGAGGAAAGAGTGACAAAGCAACTTTATATGGCAGATGTGAACGGCAGAGTTGGGAAGGGACGCCCTAGAAAAAAGTTTATCGACCAAATTGGCGATATTTGAAAATGGGCCACGTTAGAAGTACCCTTAACCGACGAGCATGTATGCGTAGATATATGGATGTAAAGGAGGCGAAAGAGGTGTGTCAAGATCGTGTCAAATGGAAGTCCGTAGTCCCTGCCTACCCCTCTGGGTGACAGGCGTGAGTGTTTATGTTATGTAATATATTTCAATGTTTATTATTATGTATTTGTCATCATTTTTCGATAGTACTTGTAAGTAAACTACATCACTAGCTAATGCACACAAAGACAAAATAATAATTGGTCACGCGTTTTTGGGTTATCAGGTCGTTTATACGCCAGTATATTCTTCTAAGTCTATGCAAAGAAAAACCAAAATCGGTCACGCGTTTTCGGGCTATCACGTCTATGGCGTTAACATAATAATGTAAAGAAGATTTGATTTTAATTAATAATTTGTCAAAATTCGCCATTGGCAAAAAAACAGTTGTTCAAGTCTATTACTAAAGAAGAAGAAAAACAATTTCAAATTAGGAATGCTCGATGTTGCAGAAACATCGACAGATAACATCGATGTTGGTATCTATATTTTGCTTCCTGCTTTACCCTGCTCAGAACATCGATGTTGGCCATAATCGATATTTTTGCACATGTACCTATTTAATAGGCTAGAAATCAAAAATTAGTTCTGTTGTTTAGGTTTTGTTACTGATGAAATAACAGAATTTAAAAATAAAATTTAGTCTCAGTAATTTAAAAAATGAGAAGAAGTTAACAAATATCTAATTCATTTGTTATAATATAAGTAATCTAATATTTCTTGGCAATCGTGATAAATGTTACCATTTTGATATTTATATACATTCACAAATCTGGTACGAAAAATTTACTATGAAACCTAATTTACGACTTAGATGTAATTTTTATATTATCTACTTCAAAGAGAAAAAATACGATTATAGGGAAAAAATTAACAAACCACACAAAAACAAAGTAATAGACTTTTGCTTCACCTTTGTTCACAATTTTTAATCAAACAGCCCAAGCAGTAAGCTTCCACAGCCTTTTATAAAATGCACTGTGCAGTGAAATTGTCTATGCAAAGGTTTGCTCAGTGATCAATTTTCATAACCTTTATGTTCAAGCAAACAATAAACTCGTTATGATAAGCTCAAAAATGCGACTAAATATAATTTAATTGTGTAGATACTTACACATTGTTTTATGATAATATGGGTAAGATGGCAAGGGAAAAACAATTCATTTGAATATCAATTTACGTGGAATAGTTCATAGCGAAAGCTTGATACATCATAATGATATTTTTTAATTTATAGAGATTTAGAATAGTTCAAAATTTTAGACATTTCGTGGGTTTTTCTTTTCTTCACAAGTTCCTATTGTATAAATGATCATTATGCAATATTACTTAGCAATCTCCACAATTAATATTAATATGAATCCATTTCAAACTACCTACACTAATTCTAAAGTTGAGTCACAATATAAAAGCGCGTACACTTTATGCTTCCAGCATCCCCCTCTGTCTCGTCCCGACGGCTCCATTGCCTTCGAGGACGAAGAAAAGGCTGAGTGCTTCGCTGACAGCGTCTCTCCTAGCTCACAACCCACTGACCCCATACACATCCAACTAGTGAAGGACGAGGTCCGTCGCAGGAACTCGCCCCCTACCGCCTCTGACCCTATCACTGTGTCCAAAGATGAGATTTCATCTACCATCAAAGGACTTAAGCCCAAAAAAGCACCGGGTGCGGATGGCATCTCCAATCAAGCCCTCAAACACTTCCCGGAGCAGGTAATCGCCTTACTGGCCATTATCTTTAACGCCTGCTTCGAATTCAGTTACTTTCCCGCCTCTTGGAAAGAGGCAACTGTCATTGGCATTCCCAAGCCAGGCAAACCTCACCACCTCCCCTCCAATCACCGTCCCATCACTCTCCTCAAGGCCATGGGCAAACTTTGCGAATGAGTTATTCTCGTGCGCATGAGGCGCCATTTGTTTCCCACAGACGGCGACCCTCTTGTCATCCCACAACAATTCGGGTTTCGAGCCAAACACTCGTGCCCCCAGCAAGTTCACCGCATAGTGGAATACATCCTCAGCGGTTTTTATCCTCGTCGTCAAAAAACCATCGCGGTCTTCTTTGACATTGCCAAGGCATTCGACAGAGTCTGGAACGAGGGCCTTATCTACAAACTGTACGACTTAGGCCTCCCGGACCGTCTCGTTCGCCTTGTAGCCTCCTATCTGAAGGATCGTACCTTTCGCTTTAGACACGAAGGCACGCTATCCTCTACTCGTCAAATAAAAGCCGGTGTCCCTCAAGGCTCTGTGCTTGCCCCCCTCCTATATATACTATTCACCAACGACATCCCTATCCCGTCGAATGGTGTTAAACTAGCCCTCTTTGCAGATGACACAGCCCTTTACTCTAAAGGCAACTCACTACCACAGATTCGGAACAAGATCCAAAAGTCAGTAACGACTTAGGAGTTTGTTAGCGACTTAGGAGCTTGGTTCCAAAAATGGCGTATCGACGTAAACCCGGAGAAAAGCTCCACCGTTTGCTTCGAATATAAACGACGCCGTCTCACCACCACTCCGCCAATCAGGATGTTAGGAACCCCTGTCCCATGGCAAACTAAAGCCAAATACTTAGGCGTCACCCTTGATGCAAGGCTCACTTTCGAGCCCCATATCAAGAAGGTTACTCGCACCCACAGAACACCTAATATAGTGAATAGAAATGCCTTTGTTTCAATTTACTTGCGGTACCACTGCCGCCGCTAGTCTCCCCACTCCTTGCAGGTAGCTAACACACTCAACTCATATACGCTAGTGCTTGACAAAAAACTATCGATAAAATATCGACACGGAATAATGTAGGTAATAAATATGTGATAAAATAAAACAGTATAATGATATAATATGAAACGTTAATTTAATGAAATAAACTTAATGCTCTAAAAAAAAAACGTAAAGTAGAAAAAATAATTAATTACAAGGAGTAAAACTTATACAGTAAAATAGAAAAAAATAAGACATTTTCATCATTTCAAAAACAAAATATTTATTGAAATATTTATTTATTTATTGTCCTGTAAAATGCAAATATTTATTTAAAAGTTGTCTTTTTGATACTTTTTGTGCTGAGGTTTTCATTAAATGGTGAAGGCTATCGATAAAACTTATTATACAGCAACAGCAACAGCAAAATCTGTATACCTTTCTATAATACAAAAGACCTAAAAACCCGGTTTTTTAGGTGATTTAATTATTTCCGTTTTGTTATACATTTTTAGGTTTTTTTTATATATGCTTCCATATTGTTTAAAAAATGAAAACCTTATCTTTGTTTTTGAAATTTATGGGTTTCTTATAGTTTAACTGATTAATATTTCGTGAATTTAAAATATCAAACAAGTCATTAAAATTTTGCAAAAAATCTACTGTGCCTTGTACCCCGGTTGGTTAGTTTTGGAACAAAAACTTAAAGCTCTAGCCACACTACTGCTCACCAGTTGTGTCGCCAGCTTAACTTTCATTTTTTGGTTGTAGAAATAAATATGGCGACGGATGAATGCCTCATTTCCAGTAAAAAGGGCCTCCGGCCACCTGCACTCACAAAGCGAAACGCAGAAGTAAACCACTCACGCACCAATCAAGCTGGTTTTCTGTGAGGTCGTGGTACCACCCCGGTTCGAGCCGGCCCATCCGTGCGACAGCAAGACTGACTTCATTTCAGTATAATTACACAGAATGTCGTAAAGCGTTTCGTTTCCGAATTATAAAGTATCAAAAATATACTAGTGGCGATACATAATTTCTTTACTGTTTTGCATAATATAGCCACGGGATGGTTGATGATGGTTTTACTAAAATACTTTATTTATTTAGAAGATACTTAAATTTTCAGAAGTTGTCCAAACGTGAATAGTCGGATAAGCATGATCCAAAAGAACACGACGTTTCCTTGTAGGATTAAAATCCTTTTCTTGAAAATCTGCTGAACATATTTTGCTATGTTTAGAAGAAAACCAATTTTTTTCCCTGCCGCCAAAATCCATTTTTCTTTAACTTCTGGGTTTATCGGAAAACTAAAAAAATATAAGAATATTGATTGAATAAGAAAAAAGACGTGTGGCACTCGGGGACTGCCGCGGTAAAGCTATTGCATAGCATTTTGTATCAACTTATGCAATTATAATTATTTATTTATTTTATTTACGCAGTATTTCTTTATCTTTGTTTCTTTGATATTAATTCAAGTTACACTTTTTGAGCGTGGTGACCGATAAGAAAACACATTTTTTTCTTTTATTAAATAAATAAATAATAAATGCACTTTGTTCACTCATATTCAAAACACTTTATACACAAATTTTACAAGTACAGCTATTCACTGTTGTACATAAATACCTATACACCTATATACTTTCTCATAAACAGCTGCTTATGTATTCGTCCGATTTCTGAGCAGCTCGTCTCGATTCGTGCGAGCTTCGTAGGGTCGTACAATACGTCTAGTTGCACGCACACAAACACCGTGTCGAGGACTGCCGAAAAGAAACGACGTTAGACAATGCACGGCCTTCAAGCCACACCTCCGTGCCCGTCGGAGTGGGGAGCGTGAGGTTTTTTCGTTACGGAATTTCTGGATTCGGTCCCAGCGGTCAAGGCCCGCGATAGAAGCTATGCAATAGCTTAAAAATATTTATTGTTAAATAAAAACTTACGCTTTTTATTTAACGGCAAAATTTATTTCTAAAAACAACCTGCTAGAATTGATTATACAAGGCATAGAATATCGATAGCGTCGATAAACTAAAATCTAAGTACATCCTTAATAGGCATCTGGGACCAGCGGCCATACTACGATGCGTTGAAGGGCAAAGTTTCGTTCAATAAAATCGACTTAAAAATGTATTATTTTACTCACCAGTGATAAAAAATTCCTTTAGAAGAATAATAACCCTTTTCTGAACAGTTTGAACAGTTCGAAACACTGCAATAGACCATTTTTAACCACGTGCACCACGACTAACACGTGACGACGGTTTGTTTCGAACTGAGCCACGAAATTCTAGTAGTTGGCTTTTAAGCCATATACACGGCGCGCATTCCCGGATCGTATAACATTTCTACTAGCTATATTAAGTGTTCTGTGCTCGCACCGCACAATTTTACATGGGTAGGCTCAACAGTATGTTGGGCAGACACAGTAAAATGTCCCTCCGCAACAAGCGAACCTTATATAAGGTCTGCATACGACCTGTCATGACCTACGCGGCCCCCATTTTCGCACATGCTAAGCCCAAAGCTATAAATGAACTTCAAATAGTCCAAAATCTATTCTGTCGTAGGGCCCCTAACTCGCCCTATTATGTCCGTAATGCCGACCTACATCGAGACTTAGAGCTCCCAACAATCCAGCAGTTCCTTAAATCACTCTCTGAGAGATTTTTCAAAGCCTCAGAGTCCCACCCAAATCATCACATTCGTGAGATAGCTGCCTATGCAGCCCCTATCCACACTCACTTTAGTGTGCGCAGACCGAGAAACTCTCTCTCGGACCCCCCCAACAAGCTTGCAGCTGACCTTAACTGCCTACTGGCGGCTCAGGCCGAGCCTTCATAACACATCCCTTAATCTGCCTTAGTTAGGCACTCTTCTAAGCGGCTTTTCGCCGCTCGTGCCCTCCTTTCTGCCAAGGAGGGTCGCGTTCGTATACGGCCTAGAGATCTCTAGTCAGATCGTTAATCCAGTTCCTAAAAGGTTGGGTTTAGTGGGTAAAAGTCACCACATAACCACGCAGCCGGCTGCGTGGTATGCTATGAGCATTCCCAACCTCCCTCCCCCGCTTTCCGGAGGGTTGTCCATATTTGCTTTGGGTGCAAAAAAAATGCTCCAGGCAGTTGATTACGAACATTGGTGCTGAGAAGGTTATAACAGGCAAGTCTATTATAAATTAAGGTGATTCTAAAGGTTGTGAGTAAAGTTAAATTAATATATAGTCTTTTGTGAAAGTAAAGTTTAGTGTGTTATAAAGTATTATATACAATTTTAGAGTGAAATTAAAGAACGAACATAGAGATACAACAGTTAACTGAGTTGTCGTGGCTTTATTGGAGGAAAGCTGACACTATTAATCGATTATGGGTTCAATGACATTGATATTTCGATGTTTGACATGTGGCAACATCGATGTTCTGATTTTTAACATCGTTTATCATCAAACATCGATGATCATCGAACAACCCTATTTGAAATGACATTTAAGAATGGACCAACCTAGAACTGTTATTAAGAATAAAAGTGAAAAGTGAATTGCGTTTACTTTTCAATTACATTACACTTGTATTTAGCATTCGTTTGGAAAAAATGATATTCAATTATAATTGTGAAACCCTTCTTTGGAGGTAGAAAGCTAGGTAAATTGTAATTCATATAATTTGTTTATTTTTTTTATTTGGTCATGGTGCACTCCAATTTTAAGCGGCTTTAATAATATTTATTGTTGTGTTGACACTGCTGGCGTTCTTAGGGGGTGTAGAAATCAAGCAATTGACTTGTGTTGTAATAAAAGGAGATTAGTTCTGTAACAACTTCTTTGTTATTAATTTTGTAAATTTAGTTACACTATCAATAGAAATGTAATACTTAATGCTGCGATTTTCATTTACCTATTTTAATTATATTTCATAAAATAGTGTCAATGTTACCTTAATACATTTAGTTGCGTCTAATGCATTATCTTAATTAATAACAGATTTTTATTATATTTCCAAGTGCCATCAACCTAAATTCCAACCCAAAATATTTCATTGATTAAACTTTAAAGACACTCTCTTTAAAGTTTAATCAATGAAATATTTAATAAAAAAATCCTTAACAGCTTACATAATACAAATAGAAGTCTAAATCATTAAGCCAAGCATTTTTTTCTTTATTCTTTTGATATGAAGGTTCTTATAATAAGCTAAATTTTTATGTTATGCATAATTCTGCTGCTGTGTTTATATGTACTTAATGTATGTATCCCTTTTTTACCTTTCATAGAATTAAGTTTCTTTAAAACTATATAAAGAATATTAAAACTATATAAAGAATATTAAAACTATATAAAGAATATTAAAACTATATAAGAATAGACATTGGGAGTGGATTCTTTACTTAAAGAGAACTCTATGAAATTATAAGGTTCAAAATGCAGTTTTACGTAGCATTGCATGCTAATATCATTGCTTTTTAAGCTGAGAAAAGATTTTGAATGTATTATGGCGTTGTTAGTGTCCAGTTTTCGTAGCTAATTATCATGTGAAATAGGAAGCTGGTCGAAAGCATGAATTTTGTGAAGTTTTACCATTTTATTTGCCTCTGTGTCTGCTAGTTTATTATCCATGGTGATTTCCAAGTAAATAGTTGATAGACAATATTTGGTGCAATAGCGAATTTACTTCCTTTTTTATGTACATTATTAGTTAAAGTTAAATAAGTGATCTGTTTTTAGGAATTGTAATACAATGTTGACTGTTGACGAAGTGACTAATTAGAGGTAAGCTTTTACAAATATCATATTATATAAATTAATGACTGACCATTATTTTGAAAACTTTCCATTATTGTTTAGTCACATAAAGGGTATTCGTACTGTGATAAGTGAGGTTTCAAACAAAAAGTTTATTAATTACATTCGAAATGGAAATGATTCATTTATTTCAATATGTTGTTAAAAATTCAGGCAATTGTAGTAACTTTTTTTAAAGATTAATTGGCTCAGCAGACTTTATTCTGCATCCTGTTTCCGATTTTTAGTCTGCATTTGCTCTGTAATTTTTTTCAGTGTCGGCCAAAAACTTATTACTATCTCGACCACAACCCCATCTATAAGGTTAAGAGTTTTGTAATTTTAAGGCTCAGAACTAACAATGAATATGAGTAGTTTTGGTTAATAATTATAGAATTTGTTGATAATTTCACTACAGCACCGCGATGCTTTATAACTATGCTAAATAACTAAACAATCGGCTTGACAAATCTAAATATATAGTATGAAATTAATAATAATAATTAAAATAAAATAAAATAAATGACCAGAAGCCATTTTATTCGCTATTAAAATTAATTGTTCTGTTCAAAATAGATTTTGTCATTGTTAAATCATTATAAATTGTTTATTTTTACATTTGATGACTAGTTCATGAAGGGTTCAGCTATTTCATTCTACACTAGTGAGTCCAGCAGTTTTCACAGCCCCAAAATACACTCTCAATATTCTAATTTTCTGCTAGCTTTCTCACTTTAATACGGCGGTCGTCTAGCAACGTTTGGTGAGTTTCGCGATTTTATCGTCAGTAGTTGCAGTTTTAGACGTCCCAAACGTTCATTGTCTCCCAGGATCTCACAGCTACGTTTAAATTTAAATTTCGCTGTGGTGAATGATGGTGCAGAGTCCTTATATATAGGGTCCGACTTATCTTTGATTTGCGTAGGCGTATTTCCTTTCAAAAACAAAGATTTAATGACAGCTCGATACGTAATTTTTTCCATTTTCACAAAAACACATCGACTCGCTCTAAGTGGCTCAAAATGGCTGAAATTTTGGTGCGTAACTGTCAACATCTGCACAGCTACTTTCGATGATGTTTGTGCTGTTAGCCTTTTGGTTTTTACAGCTTCATCGGTCTCAACCAAATGATGCACATTATACATTTAGCTTTTATTGATGAGTGCTGCTATTTTCATGTTGAGATCGGAAACTTTTCAGATCACCTTCCCATTCTACCCAGATACTAATTATTTTCATGTGTCTTAAATTGTATCTAGTCCCTCTTCTGGTCTCATATCAGCTTACATACATAAAATGTCTGAGTTTATAATTGCTATTTGGAAGATCAACCCAATTCGAGTATATTTTTGAATATAGTTATTAATAAGTAATTCGGTGTGTTATTTTTCAGATTCACGGTAAAATAAAGAAATACAAGATATTACAATGATAACATCAGAAGAATCTGATTCCCTGAGTACCGTGCCATCAGATGGGCATCCCGAAGATGCATCAGGTATTGTTCTTTATATACCTTCAGATTAGTGTAAATGTATTAAAAATGCGAAATATTTTTAACTAATATATCCGATGTCTGCATAAAAAGTTAAGTTACACCATATATACGTCTTACTACAGAGCACAAGCCCTTCACATGTCCATGTGTCCAGGACTATTACATTATTGAAAATATTACTTGATGCATTATACCATGATTTAAATAAAAGTTCATAAACTATTATGAATAATTATAATACATGAATATTGGTTTGTTAATACTTTTTACCGGTGAATTTTGCCAATTTCGTTTTACATAATGTATAATTTTGCAGGAACAGAAGAGGCTCCATCGTCGATGGTGTCTAGTGAGGGTGATTCTGAGGGTAGTGTAATATCGGAACATAGACCACATGACAGTGAACCGCCCCTTACTTTCACCAATGACATTAGTACCACTGAAAGTCACACATTACTAGATAGATCTGCACCCACACCCACTACAACAGACTGGCGTAATGTAGGCAATTCTTTGGTATCGATTATTTCTACCAGAGGTTTGTACTTCAATACTATTTGCTTATTGTGTTTATTTAATAAGAAATAATAGCATTTTTAAGAATTTTATAATCATATAATTGATTTTATTAACTATATTTCAGGCTCCATGCTACCTTGGGGTCCTCACAAAGGTCCTGTTATAGCATCTACAGATTCAGACTTGCGCCCTGGAGAGTTCGTCATGAGGCTGTTGTTTACTGAGTTTACTGTCCAAGCTGAGAGAAAAATGGAAGCTGTAATGGCTGAACCAATTGTATGTTATTATTTAGTCATATATAAGCTCATTGGAATATGTATTTGAACACTGGTACTAAAAATTGGTGTTATTACAGGAAAAGCCTTTGAATAAAACTCTCCAGCGTGGTGAGGATCCACAACTTGATCAAATTCTATCAGCTTTCGGTACAGTCGCCGAACACTGTCTTCCTTCATTGCTTCGTGCTCTTTTTGGTTGGTTAGAGCGTCAAATGGCTGATTCGCCACAACTAAATGAACAGGCTAAGAAACCACATCAGGATCTTCGTAATAAAAGGTAATCTAAAGTACTAAATATTTACAGTGGTTTAGACATTTTTAGCACACAAAACCATAAATGTGAAAAGGGGGGCCAAGTTCAAAACAAACTACGTAGATCGTAAGCTAACCCACTGTTTAGTTCCATGAATGTTGTAACTACATTACAATCATATGATTTAAGCAACTGCTATGGTACCAGTTCAGATAGCAAATCATTTATTGGCGAAGCCGTTATCTTTGAAACTTGTCACAACTCGGCCCCCTTTGTATTATCATTAAGCCACCTACAGAAAAGGGTAGAATAATATCTACCGGGCTTGCTAGTATATTATAATTTTTCTAATTGCGTGTGCAGAAAATGTGGTTGTCACCACAGTTGCTTACTTGTAAGCTATTAGCAAACGAAATATTACTGTTCACTTTCGTACATTTATATCTAAGTTTAATTCCGGCGGTAAGAATGAAAGTGTAAATTGCAATTTTAAGTACTAATTTACTATGGATGTGAAAAATAACATCTTGAGGAACCACCCATGTATTAGTATAAAAAAAGAAATTACTTCCAAGACGTAATATATAAAGTCCGCTTAAACGTATTGGTACTGTTCGCCGGATTATTTCTTGCCCCCAAAACTCTGTCATGAGAAGCATAATATAGCCACCTTAGTATTTTAGTGAAAAATCCGAATATTTTATAGCTTTAGCCAGAAAAGAAATAAAATGGCTAAAGCCAGAAAGGAAATAAAATATTCGGATTTTCTTCTGAGATTCTTTTATAAAATTGTTTATTGTGATAAGTAAAATGCTACTGTATGTTTCTTTCAGTATTATTTACATAGTGTCAGGCAGTGGCGCCGGTACAGAGACAGTAGAACGCAGCTGTGAAGAGCTGCAAGCGGAGAGACGCGACCTTGCTGTAGAGTTCCTATTTTGCCTTGCACTGATCGAAGTGCTTCGTCAGCTTCCTTTTCACCCGGGTCATGAGGATCTTGTGCACTATATAGAAACACTGGCCTTCAAACGCTTTAATTACAAGGAGGGGTAAGTAGTTGATAAGTTAAATGAAATATTATCGACAGTATCTATAATCTATATAAAAATATCTAAATCAAACACAGAGGTTCACATTTATCCATATCCTTCTAAACATAAAACAATATCCGTGATCTAGATGGTCGATGAAAGGATATAACTTCACAGGTATGCATATGCATAGCTGAGACAAACTGTGTGTGTTTTATACAATTGTTAGTCTTGCTATTTGAGTTTAAAACAACATTAAGGGCGGGTATGCTGGTATGGAGTCACCATTTAGAATGTATATACTATAATAAACATGTAATCATCAATGTATCATTGATTTGATTATTATTTTAATTTTACTGTCCCATTCTGACTTTAACGTCGAGTGGTTGTCAATTAATCTCTGTGAACATAATAAATAAATGATCAATTGTTATATTTTTGTACATCTACAGCCTGCAGTCGAATCCGAATGCGGCAAATGTGCACATAATCGCTGACCTGTATGCTGAAGTAATAGGTGTTCTAGCGCAGTCACGATTCGCATCTGTCAGGAAACGTTTCACAGCAGAGCTCAAGGTCAGTGTTTACTAAAGTTACTCATCATTTAGCAGTTTTTCTTTGTAACACAATTTGTGTCACTTATATTTAAATTACGTATTTAAGTATTGGGATTTCTGATTCCGGAAGCTAACAAGATACAATATTTAAACAGGATGTTAGTGTAAACGCCGTTATCCTTGAAACCAGTGGTTTAGTTTCACTTATAGAACGGTAATTCAATGAATTAAAAAACGCTATTTTCTTTCATAAATTTTAAAAAGTTTCTGTCCGACACCGTCCGTAAATTCAGTGATACCCTATGCGCCCGAGTGACGTAATCACTGTAAAGATCACCGCCTGCGCTAGCTACCTACACAACATTCCAATAAAAATACAATAGGTACACATAACCTGTGATGTAACTTTTCCTTCATACTTTCATCCTGGCTTAGAACAGGCAAAAATTGAGGAATTAAGGAAAAATTTAGATTTTACTAAAAAAATAATGTTATTTTTCATTGAATTTACGTTCTATAAGTGAAACCAAACCACTGGTTTCAAGGATAACGGTGTTTACACTAAGAGCCTGTATAAAGGGCTTTAATTTCTCTAAAAAATTTAAAATAACAATACATGAAGTAGCAGTGTATGAATCTCCACTTTCCCATAATTGTCCTGTGGGTGTAGTAAGAGGTGTCGGAGGGAAACGAACATGGAGATAGGCAGCAATAAAAAAGGTTAACAAGCAGCCAGCTAAGCGTGGCCACTATGGCAAATATCCCCCTTATGTGGCAGTCCCTAAGGACTCCTATGTTCAGCAGTGGACTTTGATAGGCACCTATGTTTAGCAGTGGACTTTGATAGGCACCTATGTTCAGCAGTGGACTTTGATAGGCACTTATGTTCAGCAGTGGACTTTGATAGGCACCTATGTTCAGCAGTGGACTTTGATAGGCACCTATGTTCAGCAGTGGCCTTTGATAGGCACCTATGTTCAGCAGTGGACTTTGATAGGCACCTATGTTCAACAGTGGACTTTGATAGGCACCTATGTTCAGCAGTGGACTTTGATAGGCAGAAATATGTAGATAGAAGTAACTAAAAATATTAACTATTCATGAACGAATGAATGAATGAATATACTTTATTGCACACCACAAACAAATTTACAAAGATCATAACAGAGAGCAGATTACATGTACAATTTGGCGGCCTTATCGCTACATAGCGATCTCTTCCAGGCAACCAAGGGTGTAAAGGAATAAAACAGTGAGTACTAGGTAGGTGGTGCAATATAAATATACCTAATATGATATCAATACATGCAATAAAATAAACATACACACCCACATATATATATATATATATATATATATATATATATATATATATATATATATATATATATATATATATATCCATACATATACATACATACATATGCACACATACATATATATACATACATATACATACATATATCCTCAAATATATACCACTAACAATAACATAAACAAATAAATACAAAACTACATAATCACATAATTTATCCTAATGATTTTCGAACGATTGAGACAAGTAATGCTCTTTAAGAAGTCGCTTAAAGACTACAATAGTCTGAGCTTCGCGTATATACAAAGGTTTATTAAAGAAAGATGAATTGTGAGTTGGTACCCTTAAAATGAGTTTTCTTGAAGAGCGTAAAGGTTCCCCTGGAAGCCCAACAAAACTAAATTTCTCCTTAAGATAAGGAGGAGTAGAAGGGTGAAATAAGACACAGTACAGAATAGAAAGAATATGCATGTTCCGGCGAAATTGGATAGGTAACCACTTGAGACGTGAGCGAAATTGGGAAATGTGGTCAAATTTGCGCAATCCAAATATGAACCGAATACTAGTATTTTGAAGTGTCTCAAGCTTAGTTAGCTGGTCTTTAGTTATGTCTACATAGCTTGCGTCAGCATAGTCAAGAATCGGAAGGAGAAGAGACTGTGCGAGCATAATTTTTGTAGGAATGGGAAGAAATGATCGAAGGCGACGCAGTGAACTAAGAGCGACAAAGGTTTTCTTACTTACCTCATTCAGTTGGCGTTTCCAACTTAAGGAACTATCAAGGTAAACACCAAGATTTTTGACATTGTCAAAGTAAGGGATCACAACCCCATCGAATACAATAGGTGGTATGGAGAACCAGTCAATTCTTGAGATAAAGCTCTGACTACCAAAAATGATAGCCTGTGACTTTTTAGGATTGACATTTAGGCCATATGATTGACTCCACTCATGAAGCATATTTAAGTCATTGTTTAATGTAGCGATTGCATTCGGCAAATTCTCAAGAGTTGACTGGGTGTAAATCTGGACATCATCCGCATACATGTGGTAGAGAGAAGAAATTTTATAAGTAATTGAATTAATGAAAATGGAAAAGAGTAAAGGTGACAACACGCCACCCTGCGGCACGCCTGCAGTAATATCACACCAAGATGAGTGAGTTTCATCAACATGAATACACTGCCGACGGCTACAGAGATAACTTTGAAACCAGTCAATTACTGATGGAGATATGTTAAGGGAATACAACTGACTCAACAGTATATCGAAATCAACAGTATATACTATACTATTCATAAAATGGCGTAAAGTATAAATTTGAGTAAGTGAACGTAATGTATAATAATATTGGTTCCAATAAAGAATATATCTTAGGAAAGTAGTGTTATTCTTATATAAGCTTAAATATCCAGATTGTTCTGCCAAAATACTACAAAACTGGATGGAAACTCTAAACATAAGAAAATATTTTTTTATATTTCTAATTCTTACAGCCTTAATATATTATTGTACACAGGAGCTTAAGAGCAGAGAACCATCGCCGCATACAACGCAGAGCATAATATCATTACTCATGGGAATGAAGTTCTTCCGTGTAAAGATGGTTCCCATAGAGGAGTTTGAGGCGTCCTTTCAGTTCTTGCAGGAGTGTGCTCAGTATTTTCTCGAAGTTAAGGACAAGGATATACGGCACGCTTTAGCTGGGCTTTTTGTCGAAATACTAGTACCTGTTGCTGCAGTAAGTGTTGCTTATATGATAAGCAAGATACATTAAGCAGTAATCATACTTGAGTTAAATAAATACTTACGGCCTTACTCACAATAGCTGATGTTAATTTAAGAAACACAATTTTTCTCTGCTTCTTTTCATTAAAAGACAATAGAAAAAGGCAGCCTGTTGATAGCTGAAGGTAGCCCGGGCTGTGACATCGGATGTCAAACACCACAGCAAAACGTCGGGAATTAAAATTAAATAAAATCAGTTAAACTAAATTCGATAAATCCGTAAAATGACATTTATTCAAGGTATAGTGATAATTAATACCAGATTTAAGTAAGTAAGGATTGTAAGTAAAGCTGTAAATATTTATAAATTATGTTAGAACAACATATTTAAATCTTCAAATTGTATCATATTTTTTCTAATTTTAGACGGTGAAGAATGAAGTAAATGTGCCCTGCCTAAAAAACTTTGTTGAAATGTTGTATAGTCATACACTCGACGCAAGCACTAAGTCTAAGCATCGGCTGGCGCTGTTTCCTCTAGTTACTTGCCTACTCTGTGTCTCGCAGAAACAGTTTTTCCTCGCAAACTGGCATTGCTTCCTTGCCATGTGTTTGTCTCATCTGAAGAACCGGGATCCAAAGATGTGTAGGGTGGCCTTAGGTAATTCTTAATTTTGTCATGAATTTAATTTCAATTTTATTATACACGTACCCTATCATATAGACTATCATACTAGATGTAAAAAAAATATAAATGTTATTAACTCTGGAGCTCCAAATTTATGAAATCGTTGTCTAACTTTTTCCTTCAGTATATGAACTGAATTATTGTTTAGGTTAAAAAATATAGTAGTGTTTACATTTTTTATTTAAATTTTATGACAACGAGGCCATAAAAAAAGCCAGGTACAAAATTCATCATACCAAAGCAGGGAAAATTACAACATCTAAAATATTTGGTATCAAACTCAATTAAAACGACTAACCAATGATGATGCTCTATATATTTTATTCCTGTTAATGTTTAAAAAGAGATGATACCACTTGAAGTAGTAACACAAATTTTACAAATATCATGATTATTTACTTTTTTGTAAGTTATAAAAAAATTATCCGAAGAGTGTATAAATCGCGGCACGTAAGTTGAATGTTCAGTAACACATTTTCGGGTCTCAGTCGAAGTGCGTCGCGAGAGGCTGCGCGCAACCATATCAATGTAGCAAGGCTAGTCCCCACTCAGACGCACTCTGTCCCGCGCACTCACCGTGCGGCCCTGGAGTACAATTGCGCACGAAGTTTTCAGTTCTTTTATTTGACATTTATAATTCTCTCGATTGTGTGATCTTTTAATTTAATTTTAATAAAATGACTCGACAATACTCAATTTGAAAGCGACAGGGGATAAGAATGCTATTTGGTGTTTATAATTATTTTTTGATAGAAAATTGTATAACTGATTCCCTGAATAAAACTGCGAAAGCTACGAAAAAGTCAGTACCATCTACTGTTAAAAGGATTGAAAATAAAGTAAAAGTTTTTAGTTACATTTAGGACTCCTGGTAAAAAGAGACAACGAATAAT
Source organism: Parnassius smintheus behrii (assembly GCA_036936625.1). Classification (NCBI taxonomy): domain Eukaryota; kingdom Metazoa; phylum Arthropoda; class Insecta; order Lepidoptera; family Papilionidae; genus Parnassius; species Parnassius smintheus. The sequence continues at coordinate 9,874,417 of JAUPFT010000016.1, read as the reverse complement.
ACCAGTCACACGCATTGACGTTTTTGACAAGGGAGTAATTAAACGATGTACCTATTCATAATTTTCATTTAACTGAGAAAGACCCCTGGTAAACTAACTGCAAAATTACGTGCCGATATAAAATTTGAAGGTTCTGAAAAAAAATCATCCCCTGAAATGTTATTTTACGTTTAATTAAGTTGCTTCACTCTATTTTCACATTTTATAAAAAAGATATATATTTAAATACGATGAATTCACGGTTTTTCATTTAAAATTTTTGAATTTCTCAGGCAACCGCGAAGCATACGTCTAACACTATTGTCCGTAATTGTATCTGCGCGAACAACTGCCATTTTGGTTCAACTTATGTGCCGCGATCTTTACTATACTTGTATATATAGAGGTCAGAGATGTACTATCACAGGAGTTAATAAAATGAAATAAAATCACGCTTGATATCTAGAGGGGTAGGGAGAGACTACGAACTTTCATTTAGCACGGTTCTGACACACCTTTCTCGCTTCTTTCACAGGGATCCTATATGAATTTCTACCAGTTCAAAATTTCTTAAACTATCTTTTATTTATTTTACAGAGGCGCTGTATCGACTGCTTTGGGTATACATGATAAGAATCAAATGCGAGAGCAATTCTGCAACCCAATCTAGACTCCAAAGCATAGTGAACTCCTTATTCCCTAAAGGGTCTAAGGGAGTAGTGCCACGTGATACGCCGTTAAACATCTTCGTGAAAATCATTCAGTTCATCGCACAAGAAAGGCTGGACTTTGCCATGAGGGAAATAGTATTTGATTTGCTCATGGTGGGAAGGCCCATTAAGATAATAATGACTCCAGAGAGAATGTCCATCGGGCTGCGTGCGTTTTTGGTTGTTGCTGACAGCTTACAGCAAAAGGAGGGTGAACCACCCATGCCAAGGACATCCGGGACTTTACCCTCTGGCAATACTTTAAGAGTTAAAAAGACCTTCCTCAACAAAATGTTGACAGACGAGACTGCAAGGTCAATTGGGATGAGTGCTTATTTTCCATATGTGAGACGGGTGTTAGTGGAGATATTGAGGGCATTAGACGCACATTATGGAAGACCGTTAATGTTGACTAATACTCAAAATGTAACTAAGGAGCAGGAGATCAATACAGGGGAAAGGAAACCGCGAATAGATCTGTTCAGAACTTGTGTTGCTGCCATACCAAGGTAAGTGTATAAAAATCTTACGAGAATATATCATCATCATCATCATTACAGCAACAAGTCCACTGCTGAACATAGACCTCCCCCAAGGTATGACAAAGCACGGTCCTGAGCCAACTGCATCCATCGACTTCCTGCATGTCTTACCAGGTCGTCATTCCATCTAGTGGGGGGTTGACCTACACTTCGCCTACTGGTACGAGGCTGTCACTCGAGAACCTTCCCCAACGGTTGGCGCTTCTTCGAGCTATATGGCCGGCCCATTGCCACTTAGCCTGGTTTTAGAGCTCGACCGACCGTCGGTGCTTACCATCGATCTTGACGATATACATAACCGATCAGTTTGTAGCGTTCAGTGCTCTCCTGGGTAACGAAACTGGCCGGACTGGTACAGTCACAAACACGTACACGAAATGGACGCGTTTACAAATTGTTTAAATGCTGCTTACTATGTTCGTAAATGTATAAAGAACAGTAGACGTAGATATCAGGTTCACCCAATCGTCGTCCAAAGAGCACTTCAAGGGGAATTTAGCCCTTCACAAGTCCACTGCTGAACATAGGCCTCCCCCAAGTAATGCCACAAAGCACGGTCCTGAGCCACCACTCCATCTAGTGGGGGGGTCGCCCCACACTACGCCCACCGGTACGAGGCTGCCACTCGAGAACCTTTCTTCCTCATCGGTTATCGGTTCTTCGAGCTATATGGCCGGACCATTGCCACTTCAGCTTACTAATCCGTTGGGCTATGTCGGTCACTCCGGTTTTACTGCGGATATCCTCATTTCTGAGTCTATCACGCAGAGAAACTCCGAGCATAGCCCTCTCCATAGCTCGCTGAGCGACCTTGAGCGTCCTCATACGGCCAGCAGTGAAGGACCATGTCTCAGATCCGTAAGTCATCACTGGCAACACGCACTGGTTGTACAATCTAGTTTTTAGAGATTGAGGTATACCTGACGAGAAGATATGTCGTAATTTCCCGAACGCTGCCCAGCCGAGTTGAATCCGTCGATTGACCTCTCGGTCGAAGTTGGACTTACCTAGTCGGACTATTTGTCCCAGGTAAACGTACTCGTCAACAACTTCAAGCATAGAGCTCCCAACAACTACCGGCATAGGTGTGACATGGACATTAAACATGATCTTTGTTTTGTCCATGTTCATCTTAGACCTATCCGTTGGGAGGCACTATTGAGGTCATTGAGCATAGTGCTTAAGTCCTCCAGCGATTCTGCCATAAGGACTATATCGTCGGCAAATCGAAGATGAGTGATGTACTCGTCATTGATGTCAATACCGTATCATTTCCAGTCCAGTAGCTTGAAAAAGTCTTCCAATGCAGCGGTGAAGAGTTTCGGGGATATAACGTCACCCTGTTTTACACCTCTCTGCAGTTGGATAGGTTTCGAGCTCTGGTTCTGTACTCTGATAGCCATCGTAGCCCTACTGTACAAACACTTCAGCACTTCGATATACCGACAGTCAACTAGAATGTCAAGTTTTGATGAATTATCAGTGAAATTACAAGACAACTTAAAACATCCGCGAGGTGTTTGGTGTCGACATATGCCATGTTTGATAAAAATTACTTAAATCACTAACACTACTCAATACCCATAAAATCATACAATATTATTAAAGTTTGGGTTCGATTTTCTTGACGATGATACACGCATCCGTACGGTCGGTGTAGCACTGAACACGTCAATACGTATCCATAGCGCGTCGGTCGACCGACGGCACGCATGCGGACGCGCTTGACCGACGGTCCTCATACGCAGTGCGTAACTATATACGCGTGCGTACGGTCGGTCGAGCACTTACCTTAAGCTTACTAATCCATTGGGCTATATTGGTCACTCTGGTTCTACTGCGGATATCCTCATTTCTAAGTTTACTAACTAGATCACTTATAGAGGGCACATAGTCTGGGTTTTCTGCCTAAGATTCAGCTTGATTATAGCAAGCGAGTATAACTAAAGGCTGAGAGGCTTTTCATCTTATTCCTCAGAGGTGACAACGCATCTGGAGCATGTTTTGGGTAAAGCACGTTGCAGGTGTCCATTAGGTGCAGTAGTTAGTCCCTTACCATGAGCTGTTTGTTTTCTGGTCACTTTATTATTATAATTAAAAAAAACACCTTTTGTACTTTACTCTTTATTTTCGTGTTCAGATTAATACCCGAAGGCATGAGCTCCAGTGAACTAGTGGACCTCCTGTGTAGATTGACAGTACACATGGATGAGGAACTTCGCGGTCTCTCATTCCAAAGCCTTCAGACACTTATCGTGGATTTTCCGGAATGGCGACAGGATGTACTTGCTGGTTTCACCCAGTTTCTTGCCAAAGAAGTCCAGGTATGTTGCTTTACAATTACACCATTGAATACAATATATTTTATAAGCAATCTCAGAGTGCCTCGTTGATCTAGTGGTTGTAGTAGTGCGACTGCTGATCATGAGGTCCTGGGTTCGCATCCCGGGTCGGGCCAAAATATTAATTATTGAGTTTTTCCATCAAGAAATTCTCAGTAGTTGCTCAAAGTCTGGAAATTGGCGGTGTCTCACCCCCGTGCCTCGGAAAGCACGTAAAGTCGTTGGTCCTGCGCCTGATCTCTCTCAGGTCGTGTCGGTTAACCGTTCCATCGGATTATGAGAGTGAGGGAATAGAGAGTGCACCTGTGCTTGCGCACACACTTGGGCACTATAATCCTGTCCTGCATCGATGGCTAGCCTCCGTTGAGGCAGGCCGCCGCGGGCGAAATTCGGTCTGGAGGACATTATTATTATTATGTTATAAGCCTTAGAAAAGGTATATGTTCTGACATATGTGTGTAATAACTTTTTAAAATAACATGATACAACTCTGTTGTATACTCATATATATGTTGTATTTTGTGTATTACAAACTTTATACAAGTCCAATAACTTTCAGGACACTTCACCTCAGCTAGTGGAGAACGGTTTAAGGATGCTACTACAGCTGATAACGAGTTGGAAAAATGGTGAACCCGTTGTGATAGCTCCAGCACCTCTAAAGCAAGAACCTCTGGCGTCAGTTGTCAGAGGAGCTGAGGCTTTGGGTCTGGTGATGTTGTGCCAGTGTAAATCATATCCCAGAAGATTGGCTGTGCATGTGCTTAGGTAAGAGTTAATATTAATTGACCAGCAAGACGAGACAAAGAATTGAAAAGATTAGATATTTTTATAAGGGTGTTTATTATTAATTTAGGTATTCTCTATAGTTTTTGTGCTATGCATTTGTAATTAGCTAAATAGTAACATTAAAACGGAATTCTTTAAGAAATCTTCGGTTAAAATTGAAACATAATTTATTTAAATCTGAGTATGCATACATCAAGCTCTTGATTGCGAGGGAATGCCGAAAGGCATTATTTTCACCCTTTGCAATCCTTTTAGTAAGGTGTTTTAGCTGTCGTTTATTTATTTATTCTAAATAAATAATAACTTCTTTCTTAACTAATAATGCTGTTATTTTTATTTGAATTTTTGCTGTTATCGCAATACTGTTCTTTTATGTTTCAATGATATGTATGATTTATACCTCATTTACAGGGAAATTAAATATCTCCTAGACAAGTTGCAACTAACACGCGACGAGCCGGCCCTAATCGACGCGGCAGATGCGCATGTGCCATATTTCGCGGAGAAATGTCTGCCAATATTGCCACCCACTGAGAAGCAGGCCATTCTAGCAGCTGGTCAACCCGACCTTGTATGGATCGCAGAAAGGAGCCATGCTGTGTGGACTGCTGGTGAGTTTACTTGGATTGTAAACTATTTGTTTTCGTGCCAGTCATTATTAAAAATGAAATATATAATTAAAAATAATATAATAATATCTAATTAAAATTCGGGCTTTTTTATTGCTTAATTTTATTTTCGACCTTCTGTTGCCGATGAAATTGTGTTGCGATTTTATTTTTTCGAAAGTTGCAGTTGTAATTTTATTGACACATCTAACTATATTTTGAAACGTGAAGTTAGGGGAAGATTTTTATAGTTCCAAAAGTGTACTAAACCTGTCGTTAATAAAAAAAAACGTTTTACAGGTATTCAACATGATGAAACATCCACTAAAAACAGCTGGAGTGGAAGTGCTTCAAATGGCGCTGATCCTTGGGAGGTGAGCATTTTTAGTATAAATTGTAGTATTGAAAATAACGAGTACGCCTATTATTTAAATGAGTAGAACAGAACAGGTTCACCTATTCTTTAAATGAGCCATTCTTGCATGTAATATATTATGTACATAATTGATTTCTCGGAAACGGCTCGTAACGATTTCAATGTAATTTTATATTTAGATGTTTTATTTCCCAACCTTATCTAGATAGGTATCTTGCAAATATTGTTTAAATATAGTATGAAAAATAGATGAGTAGTAAAATCAGTGTGAAGTGGAGAAACATGGTCGTGGATGCTCAGCGAGGGATTCTCCAGGGGTGCTGGTACCCTCCTGGGGTAGTCTATCTTTATTTAATTCCGCTACCATGTTGATGGGGGGGGGGGGGATTTGGGCCTCCGGCCACCTGCACTCACCAGACGAAACGCGGAAGCAGAACTTCCACTTCACGCCGGTATTCTGTGAGGTCGTGGTACCACCCCGGTTTGAGCCGGCCCATACGTGCAACAGCAAAGCTGCCGCATGGCTCTACCACTGTTAAAGTTCTCCACTTCTGAGCGTGGGTGCTCAGGCTGCCCCGCGTATTCTGGGGGGGGCGAAATTCCGCTCAAGACTACAACTGCTCGGGGCAAACGGAGCAACAAGACCAAGGCGACCCCTGCCACGCTGTCCGTGAATTTCTGCAATATCAGGGGACTTCACTCCAACCTAAACGCCGTCCACTACCATCTCGAGACGGCGAGGCCGGCTCTGCTCTTTCTGACCGAGACGCAGGTGTCCTCTCCGGCTGATGTTTCGTATCTCTCCTACCCGGGGTACAAACTGGAACACTCCTTTGTGCCTCGGGCTGGAGTTTGCGTTTACGTCAGAGAGGACATCTGTTCTCGACGCCTCGGCAGACTTGAAGGTTCGGACCTGTCCATCCTTTGGCTACGCGTAGACAGCGACGACCATCCGCGCGTCTACGGGTGCCTCTATAGGTCCCACAGCGGTAATGCCGAAACAGACCGACTCTTCGACCACGTCCAAATGGCTTCGTTGCTACAGCAGATCCCCTCCGCAGAGATCGTGATCCTCGGCGACTTTAACGCCCATCACGCCGAATGGCTCGGTTCACGTTTAACCGATCATGCGGGGAGATCTGTTCATGATTTTGCCTTGGCATATGGTCTGACACAACTGGTTACTTCGCCTACGCGGATTCCAGATGTGGAGGATCATGCACCTTCCCTGTTGGACCTTCTGCTGACCTCTCACCCGGACGGATATCAGATTTCCGTCGACGCCCCTTTAGGCTCCTCGGACCATTGTCTGATCCGGAGTGTTGTGCCACTCACGCTGAAATCGCGGTTGCATTCTGCAGGCTGCCGCCGTGTTTGGCACTATAGGTCAGCCGATTGGGATGGGATGCGGTCTTTCTTTGCATCCTACCCTTGGGGGCGGGTTTGCTTCTCGCCGGATGATCCCAACGTTGTTGCGGATTCTGTTACTGATGTGGTACTTCAGGGTATGGAACTTTTTATTCCTTCCTCTGTGGTGCCCATTGGAGGCAAATCTCAGCCATGGTTTGGTCGCTCCTGTAAAATAGCATCATGCTATAAGCAGGAGTGCTACCAAGCCTGGGTTGATGCATCAGCGTCCCGGGATGTAAACACCAGCGCTCTAAAAAAGAAGTATAATTCCGCCTCTAGGTCCTTCAAAAGAGTCATTGCCAAGGCAAAGTCAGAGCACATAGGCAGAATTGGCGAGAAACTAGTTCGCCTTCCTTCTGGAACCCGTGCATTCTGGTCTCTCGCCAAGGCTGTCCAGGGGAATTTCTGTCAGCCATCTCTTCCATCTCTGCACAGGGAGGACGACTCACTGGCCCATACTGCAAAGGAGAAAGCCGATCTTCTAGGCTCCTTCTTTGCGTCTAACTCGACTCTCGATGACGGGGGGAGTACGCCGCCGACCATCCCGCGGTGTGAGTGCTCCATGCCGGAAGTGCAGTTCACACAGCGCTCGGTTCGCAAAGCACTCCTCTCCCTGGACATCCACAAGTCGAGTGGGCCTGACGGAATCCCCCCAATTGTGCTGAGGACGTGTGCTCCAGAGTTGGCACCGGTTTTAACGCGTCTTTTCCGGTACTCCTACTCCCTAGGCGTAGTCCCAAAATCATGGAAGACGGCTTTCGTCCACCCGATCCCTAAAAAAGGCGACCGCTCAGACCCGTCCAACTACCGGCCAATCGCCATCACCTCCTTGTTCTCCAAAACAATGGAGTCCATTGTAAACTGCCAGCTTATGAGGTACCTTGAGGATCACCAGCTGATTAGTGACCGCCAATACGGTTTTCGCCGTGGTCGGTCAGCTGGTGATCTTCTGGTCTACCTCACTCACAGATGGGCGGAGGCAGTAGAGTTCAAGGGGGAGGCATTGGCCGTTAGTTTGGACATTGCGAAGGCCTTCGATCGGGTTTGGCACAAAGCGCTTCTTTCGAAGCTCCCTTCCTATGGGCTTCCCGAGAAATTGTGCAATTGGATCACCAGCTTTCTTGCAGATCGGAGCATCAAGGTCGTTGTAGACGGTGCAAGCTCCGATTGCAAGCCTATTAATGCTGGTGTTCCACAGGGCTGCGTGCTATCGCCAACGCTGTTTCTTCTCCATATCAATGATATGTTGCATACCCGTAACATTCATTGCTATGCAGATGACAGCACTGGTGATGCTCTTTACACCGGCCGAGCCAATATTTCTCGGGAAAACGTCTCCGAGTGCCGGGACAAACTTGTGTCTGAAGTCGAGTCTTTGCTGAACAGAGTCTCGGATTGGGGACGACTAAATCTAGTCCAGTTTAACCCCCAGAAGACACAAGTTTGCGCGTTAACCGCTAAAAAGAACCCCTTTGTCGTATCCCCTCAGTTTCAAGGCACTCCCCTTGTTGCCTCAGCCAGTATCGGAATCCTCGGCGTCGACATATCGAGTGACGTGCAGTTTCGTGGTCACTTGGAAGGGAAGGCCAAATTGGCCTCTAAAAAGCTTGGCGTGCTCAGCAGAGCGGGACAGTATTTCATGCCGGCACACCGCCTGCAACTTTACAAGGCGCAGGTTCGGCCGCACATGGAATACTGTTCCCATCTCTGGGCTGGGGCTCCCCAGTACCAGCTCCTTCCACTTGACCGCATCCAGCGCAGAGCGGCTCGAATCGTCGACGACCGAGTGCTTTCCGATCGGCTCGATTCACTGGCGTTGCGAAGAGATGTTGCATCTCTTTGCGTATTTTATCGCATCTATCACGGGGAGTGCTCTGAGGAATTGTTCGGATTAATCCCAGCCGCCAAATTTCGTGAACGCACGACACGGCAAACGTCCCAATACCATCCACACCATCTGGATGCTTGGCGGTCCACCACTGTACGTTTCACAAGGAGTTTTCTTCCACGTACAACCTCTCTGTGGAATAGTTTATCATCGGCGATTTTTCCGGACCGATACGACCTGGGGACCTTCAAGAAAAGAGCTTACTCCTTTCTAAAGGGCCGGCAACGCACCCGCAATTCTCCTGGTGTTGCGGTTGATCATGGGCGGCGGTAGTCACTTAACATCAGGTGAGCCGCATGCTCGTTTGCCCCCTCTTCTATAAAAAAAAAAAAAAAATCAAGTGTTAACAAAAAGTGAAGCCGTTATGATTTTCCTCTGCGCAACATACTCGCCCATTTCATAGTGCGAAATGAATAATATCATATAAGCCATATTATTCCAGGAGGAATCGGCGGAAGAGTACCGAAAACTATTGTACCACAATTTTTTATGCGGTTTTCATCAAAATGTCCTACTGATGATATAAATGCATGTTGACATGGGGCAAATCGGTACCATGTTGTTTAAACCGATTTTTTTTTTCAAATATAAGTAATTGTTATTTTCAAACAGGACAATTTTTTATATTCTTTCATAAAATACGAATGAAAAAGGTTCTATGACCCTTTACGATAGAACTAATATTTTCGGAGTTATGAATTTTTTAAGGTTTAAATAATCTCAAATTTGAATAATTTTGAACCGATAAAATACATAAAGAAAAAGAATAGGGTACAAAAATGTTTTTATGTTCCTTGATAAAGTACGAATATAAAAGGTCCTATGACTTTTTACGATAAAGTAATATTTTCGGAGTGATGCATTTTTAAGAGCCCTCTTATGTTTCGGCGTTACGTAAATGTAGGTATAGCTAACCAACGAATAATTTATCGTCCATGTATTTGAAACACTGCATATTCGTCTATTTGTATGTTTTTCTTTAAAAAAAGTTAGTTGAACGATTAGTTAAAATTTCAATAAATATTTACATAATTTGTATATATTCGATTTATTTCAAAATCGATTCTTGATAGTCTGTGGTTGTTCGTTATGTTATGGCATAGCTTAGCGTGCGTAGACAGAGAAACCTATAGACTAATGATTAGTGTGGCCTCGAGTGATAAAGGACGATAACGTAGTTTTGGGTTATACAATAATCTTTATGACTTTTAAACATATTTAGATAAACATTTTAATTGTTCTAAGGACTGAACTGAACAAGATTCACCAAGCTTAAGCTCACAACTACTTTTTTTCTCACTTAAACCAACTTGTAAACTCCTTAGATCGCTACGAACTGTCAAAGTTGCTTAGAAAAGTGTAGTTTGCTAAACAAAAAAACCGGCACGGAGAAGGGGACAAACAATCACACAAACTGTCTCATTTCTATGCAAGACGTATGCATTAATCTATCTTTTTCGTGTGCGAATGCGAAAGAAGGCGTCAATTTGTCTATAGGTTTCTCTGTCTACGTTAGCGTGCCACATCATTCGTAAGTGGGCGGTACGCATCCATGAAGTACAACAATATCTGTATGACAGTTTATATAAAAAATATGTAACTTCATAGACGTGAGCTGTCATTCGCACCGTGTTACAGCGTAGACTATAAATAAATAAATAATAAATATCTAAAATTTGCCTAGAGGTTATTGTAGTAGAGAAAACGAAGTATTTTTACCAAGTAATTGTTATTTCAAGCGACGAACGGAAAACATATAATTTCAACGGGGAAACCTTGTAATTTCGCGTTTTTTTGTAATACTCTTCTTAAACGTTTAAAAAATCCCAAATGCGGATACTTTTGAGTCATTAAAACTACATTCTATACATACTACCCCTACCCCTCTAGGTGCGAGGCGTGAGAGTTTATGTATGTATGTGTGTATGTAATGTTTTTGAGAAACATTTTACTGATGTTCCTTTTGTGACAACAAATTCATTAAATTCTTCTCCTACTATTGCCGAATCATTGCTTAAACAAAATGTAAAGGCCTGTCCGAATATTTTTAAATTCCATAGAGTATTGCCAAAAGATATCATTAAATATTTTAAAACTATTGATTTTAAGAAAACAGCAGACTTATGGGGGATTTCCATTAAAGTTATTGCATCCGTAATAGATACAATAGCACCTTATCTACTATTTCTAATACAAGCGTCGAATCTGATGTGTTTCCTGATTTAATGAAACATACTAAAGTTACACCTTTATTAAAATCTGGTAGTACAACAGACCCCGACAATTTCAGACCAATTTGTGTACTACAAACTTTGTGTAAAATATTTGAAAAAATATTTTATATCAGGATGATAAGTTTTTTTTTAATAAAAATATATTGCTCCATACAAGTCAATTTGGTTTTACAAGGGGTCGCTCGACAACCGATGCCGAAGTTGAGCTTATAAAACATATTTTTGTGCATGGTAGAATTTAGAGGATGCTTTCAGTATATTTTGTGACCTTTCCATTACCTGGCCTTAAGCTTAAACTAGTTATTTCATATGTAAGTAATAGAGTGCAGAAAGTTGTTATCAATGGTAGAAATTCTTCCGGATGGCCCCTACAGATAGGTGTCCCTCAGGGCTCAATTCTTGGCCCATTCCTATTTTTAGTTTATATTAATGACATACCTTCCATTTTAGGGGATAATCATGATATAGTATTATTTGCTATGATAAACGGAAGCTGACGTGCACATTTTTATTTTATTTTCTAAAAACGAGTAAAATTCAATCGCCCAGATTCTGTATGTTTATTTATCTGTTCTTGAGTGATCTATAGCCAGAACGGCTTTACGAATTTTGAACTGCGAGGTGATTGTAGATCTGCCTTTATTTCGGGAGTGTTAGACTTAGATTCTACATTTTCATAGTTATAATACAATACAACTCTTGTTAAAACAATACGAGGCCTGGTTGGAGTGAATCTGATGACTTTTTTACGTTATAAGTTGATCATAGATTGTTACAATCGATTTTTTTAATGACTTATTTGTTGAGAATTCTTTGTTTTAATTAGTGATGTAAAAATTAAATATTGTGCAGGTAATACTGTATGGCTTATTAGAGCGCAGCCGTGTGCCCGCCAGATGTCCCGCCACCATACTGCAAGCGTGGCCAATACTCCACGCGAGGATACATGCCCTCTACACAATCATTGAACCTGCGTGAGTATAAAACATTGATTACTAATAAAAATACATTTATCTCTAAATTCATAAGTTAGTGTTCTATTGTGTAAATTATTTTCACAACGCACTGTATACTACACTGCGTTGTAGCATGACGTGGATGACAGGTTTATTGGTCACTAGAATGTAACTTGTGTGCGTTTGCAAAATATGACGAAAATGTTTAACTATGAGAAAATAACATTGAATTTCTTTTTATAAATTTTCTCTATGATGATTATGACTATTAGATTAACATTAATTTTAAAAATGTCACCTAATGTAGTTTTTTACTAATAAAATTATAAAAGTTTAATTTATTTCACTTGCGTGCGCAGCTACGTACCTACTATGCCTACTAGAGGTATTTTTTTTAACTAGATATGTGCCTCATAATCAGATGTAAAAACGTTCAAGAAAAATCGCAAAAATATAAGTAACGTAATTCTATTTTAGTATGTGTGGTGCCGTCATATTCATGTATACTAAATTAGTCTATACTTTGATTGATAATTTTTACAGAAAAATTAAGAAATCTGTGAACGGTTGCTGTGGCTGTTAAGCTACATTTAAATATTTTAGCTTTGAAATTTCATATTTTCTTACCAAACCCGAACTAAAGAGTCAACATAAAAGTTTTAAACTTCTGATGTTTTGTTTTTTTTCTCTTGCCGAGTGATGCCGATCGCCCAGCCACGCTATGCATCGACGTGACGTTTTGTCGAATTGGACCATTATTTATTATTTAATTATTTTACTGCGGTTTAGATAAGTACATTTACTACTGTTTTATTTTATTACATTTATTAACCAAATTCTCGATAAGTTTTACCATCTTTCCTGATATTTGAACCACTGGACGTGGTAACACTAATTGCACATATGTAGCCAAAGACGCCAGCACTCGTACCTTGAAAATCACAGATGCTGGCCGCCATTTTATTTGTTTTAATATCTAGATAAATCTTGCAATTAATATAAAATAGAAGATGATTTTTATTTTTAAATCAATACATAGAATAATATATAACTATAGTGTTATAATTTGTATTAAACTGTAACTAAAATTTTACATGCATTATAATTTATAAAGAAATAAAATATGTTCCGGTTTTAATAATTTATCGATAGCTAATTGATAATTTTTTCTTTGCTTTGCGTATCGTCTCTTTAAAATCGATTTTTTTATAGGATAGGGTGACAAACGAGCACTCAGTCCACCTGATGGTAAGTGGTTGCTGTGGCCCATAGGCATCTACATCTATCCTCGATTACGAATAAAAATTCAGATGCGTCGTCACCCATGAGAACCAAGATAGAATGCCTCGTTTCCAGTAAAAGGGGTCTCCGGTTCTCTACACTCACCATACGAAACACAACAGCATTAAGCTACTATTTTACGCTGGTATTCTGTGAGAGCGTGGTCCTTCTCCGGTCGAGCCGACCCATTCGTGCTACAACTGTACTACTAATATAACTGTAGCATGGCTCTACCACGTATCCTTGAACAGTGTTCCATCCCTAGATAAGCTAAACCGTAAGCTATCAGCCGCACCATGTTATAATACAAAGACTACCACTATTAGTGATGAAGCAACCCGAGAGAGTAATTTAATAACCTAGTTATTGCCATTTGCACACATAACAATGAGGCGTTCTCTGTAAAGAGTTGTTCCGAGATATTTAGAAAAACTTATAATACTCAGATTTGAAAACGGACATTCAAAATCGATTGATAAGAGTCTAACAGCCATTTTTATTTTACTGTAGTGCGATATTTTATTGTGATTCTGATGAAAATAATAATAATAATGACGGAGACTTATCCACTCACTGAATAACCGAAGTAGACGAAAATGGTGAAGAAATCCACTGAATATAGTATACATTATATATATGTGGATATAGATCACATGTATATCGAACCAGAGTAACCGACATAGCCAACAGTCGTGGCGTAGGGCGACTTCTCGCTAGATGGAGTGACGATCTGGTAAGACATGCAGGAAGTCGATGGATGCAGGTGGCTCAGGACTGTGCTTTGTGGCATAACTTGGGGGAGGCCTATGTTCAGCAGTGGAAGGCTGTAAAATTATAGATCACATAATTATTTCGTTTCTTCAGATGTGAAGTATTAGTGTTTCTTATGTTACTTTTAAATGAAAATATCAATATTGATTGTTTCTAAATGCAATAAGTATATTGATAAAATATTTATACGAATGATTTTAAGATACCGTCACCGTGTAGTTGCAGTGTTAAAATGTCCACCACTCCGTATCGTCTGGTGGGTGTCGTAAGGGCAACAAAGGGAAGCCAACCACGAGATGAATAGTATCTGCTTATTAATAACAACTAAAAATAAAAATAAAAACCGCGATCGCCAATCCACCTATGAGGCAGTTTTTGATGGAGGCTTATGTTTCGCAGTGCGCTTACAGTAGACTGTAGCGGTAATTTAATTAGCGGTTATACGGTAACTCCTAATACTACGGCTATCATGCCATCAAAAACTAGATATTCAAAAATTCATATTTATTCTGTAAAAGAAAAGAAAAGTAAAGTTACAGCCTATATTACGTCCCACTGCTGGGTACAGGCCTCCCCTCATTTATGAGAGGGGTTTAGGCCAAGGAAGTGTCCGCCGCGCTGTCCCAGTGCGTGTTGGTGAACTTCACATGTCTTCGAAATATTTTTTTTTCTTATTCCTCAGACATGCAGATTTCCTCACGATGTTTTCTTTCACCGCCGAGCACGTGGTAAATCAGTACTTAAAATTGCAATTAACAATTTCATTGATGCCGGCGGGGATCAAACTCGGGTTACTCGCGTTCTGTTATATTTACAGCGAGCGTTAACCATCTGAGTTACGACGGCTCTTAATTTATAATAATTTATTCTGTACTCTTACCTATTACACACTCGTATCAATCTTTTCAAAATATTGTATTCTAATTAAATTCTCCTATGATATAATTACGCGGTAATTTTTCTTGTATTTGTATCTAAAGTTTGTTGTTCAAAAAAACAATGTTAATTTCAGACCTGTGAATGACAATCGCGCCTCACTCCTTTCTCGTGGACCAGCGTTGCCTAGAAAACCTGAGAAAGAAAGAGATGGGTACATGCAGGTATGTGCAATTCCAAATAAATTTTTGGAATTAAATTCTAAATGCAGGCTTAAGGTAAAACATGACAGTAACAAACATTGTTACAGTCAAATTAAGACAGTAAGAATGTATGATAATCAAGTAATCAATTTTAAAAGAACTTTCGTAAAGACAATATCTACAGTATCATTAATATAGAATTTAGTTGCTTTTTTTTTAATTTTTTTTTCTTTAAAATCTTTTTTTTTAAATATCATTAAAGCAACAAGTGTTGTGAAATGAACGGCAACTTTCACAATATAGTGCTGCGATCACTATAATTGATATAAATAAAAAGAAAATTGATGAATTCGTTGAAACCATTGATATACATACATACATACGTACCACACACACACATACAAACACACACACACACACACACACACACACACACACACACACACACACACACACACACACGCACGCACGCACGACGCACGCACGCACGCACGCACGCACGCACACGCATACGCACACACGCACACGCACACGGTGGCATATCCTGCAGGGAATAGTAGAACAGAACCAGAAAACTAGTAAAATATAGAAAGGCTTCCTAGGACCTCAAAACGTGGAGATTTGATGAAACTCGCATTCACAAAATCGGATCGAAATCTATAACGTCCTACTTTTGAAAAATATTAATTTTCAACGCATTAAGTTAAAAATATGTTATAAAATGTTTTTAATTCAATACCCAATATCATTTCCAAGCGCATTCTAATATCAAACTTTCTATAACTACTAACAAAGGAGTAGAATCCATTTCATGTGATGTTTTCAATGTCAAATAGATCACAATGTTAAATAAAGTTTTTAATTTCATTTCATACGGATATAAATCTGTATAATATAGAAAATTCAAGATATAGTTAAAGATAGAAAGTTCGAAAAGAAATTACTTTTTATTAATAATTTCTCAGTTTTTCAAACTACTTATCTCTATGTACTTCTATTTTAGTCTAGTAACAGACATAATGTATTAATGTGCGTTTCTATATAAACATCATGATTTCAATATTCAAAAACAACTAACTAAAAATCAAAATAACTTATAGTTAAATATCTATCATTGGAACGTTAAATAAGAAGCTTGCTCTTAGTAAAATTTTGTATTTTCTGTGTAAATTGCGCCTCAAAAGATATTACGATAAAATTTTGTCTCTTCAACCAGGTATGGAAATACTACATGACTATGGCGTATTTGGTAGTACCGGCTGTGCCTAGTCCAGTAATACGCTGCGCTAGTCCAGATCTCAGCCTCAGGTAAGTGAACTACAAGAATAAATAAACATATTATAACATGCACGTTGAGTGTGACGAATCTTTTTAAACCGTTGTCAATATAATATATTATAAATAATTTATATCAAATTCTAGAAGACAAATGTTTTTATAATGATTCGAAATTATTATTTCCGTCGCAGTCAACGTAATTTGTAACAGAATTAACACTACCAGATATTTAAATATTGTAACTGGCTTCATAAGTAATAATTATCTGTTGGAATATTATTTGATTGGCAGTAAAGCATTTATTTGTGTAATATACTAATATTGGTTTGTTGTGCTGAGACAAGTAGCGATCTTATGTTGCTGTTATTGTCACGTGTGAGAATTGAACGCGTTTGCGTGTTAACAGTTGATATTAGAGTTATAGTTATTAAAACTACATGTTAAGAAACAGAACAGGCGCCTGTTTAACCGTTTCTAAATGTTCAACGCCGCATGCGTTTGTTACGCATGTTTGGTGTGGGGTAGGTTTCGTACGTAAAGATATTATGCACATAATTTTTAATTTTTTTCCGGCACTAATAGTAATTTTGGTAACTTAAAATCGTTGCAATATTAGGTCTCTATTGCACTCAAAAAGATCGTGAACTGTAATGTCTTTATAAAGTTTCAGTGTGTAAAAATGAAATGAAAAGTATAATATTAAAAAATAAAGAGATCTTTGTGCGTGTAACAGGGGCGCAGTAACATTCCATAAACTTTTATTGCAAGATGATATTTCTAAATCTATTTAAGATTTTCGATTTTATTCAAAGAGATCATACCTACATATTATATTTTTGTGCCTAGTTAGCAAATGTCTCAATTATATAGAATAAGTGTGGTCAATATTAAACGATAAATTGCATATAGCTGTAAATGTTTCTTGGTATCATAATGCGGTGCCTGGCTATTGTGACATTGTGGGGGCAATATGGCGCAACCTGACACTCTGTCCAGTAACACGGAGCCGGAGGGATGGCTCGGCCTGCCCGCCCTCAGTTCCTCGAGCGAGAGCCTCAACGCGCCCGGCGGCTTCTTCACGCTGCCCTTGAGCTATGCCCGTGCGCATAGACATCACAAACGGACGAGGTGGCCAATTGTCGCTCGCTATGTGCACGTCGCATTTTAAATCATTGTCTACATCGTGTTTCGGTTCCATCACGCTTATTACTCATTTTTTGTTTCGTTTGTTTATGTCGTCGATCGGCTTGAGCCGTGCCATTTTCATCTTAGCAAGGCCAGCGAGACCAGGTGAAGAAAGTAAATAAACATTTAGGTTTACGCAAATATTATGATATAATTACATATATACAAATAAATTGGAGTCGGAATCGGTCACATTTACAATAAATCATAATATCAAGTAGTAAAAATGAACAAGAAACTAATAATTGATATTAAAATTATTACAGCAGACTATGTAATGAAGACAACTGAAGGAAGGGAAATTTAATTTCAAAAATAGCGTCATAATTACTTGAACCGATCATTCCCCATCACTATAAATTTTATAGCGAGCTACAGCTAGCAGAATCGACATTCTGACTTTTATGACAGCTAGAGAAAAAATAGATTAACTTATATCCTTTATCTTATTTCGTTGGCCTTACTATAACAGGGTTGTTTCAGGACACATTTGGATGGAATCGACAGCACAAATCATTGTGGGTTATTGCCTTTAAAAATTATAACTTAGGTAAAGTGCACAGCTAGCGCATATCATGGAGAATTGAACGCTAATGTTGTGATCATAAAATCAATTTTACGACGGTGATAGAGCGATCAGTAGAAGCCTGTGTTGTCATTTTGACAAAGATGTAATTAACTAATTACATCAACATGTATCATATCATAATCATTTAATGTGAACGCTCGTAACGTAGTCGCATAATTTACTTGTTTCCTTTGTTTTGTGAATGACAAAAATATATGGCCAATATTGTGAACTAATAGGATTATTGTATGCATTTATTAGTTTGAAATTGAAAGATATCCTGCTACTTAAAAATATAAATAATAATTAAATAGTTTTCTAATGTCATAATTTGTTACACTGTTACTTTATCTTTCAGTTTCAATGTTGGTTTAAATGTAATACAACGACAAACTTATCGGTGTGATGTCGTAGTCGTACGTATACTTGGAATGTGTAGTTAGTTGTGTGCACTTTAAATTGCATGGAGATTATTGAAACGCCAGACAAACAGTCTACTGTTGTGATAAATTGTAAAAAATAATTATCAGGACGGAATTTTTTAAGTACCATTTACCGAATTTTATGGTCTTTCCGATGGAATCTAAACTTTAAATTCAAGATAATGTATATAATACTTCTATGGCCCCTGAACCCCTAATTTAGGTAATGGACTGCGTAAAAACTTGGCATCGGAAAATTTATGTTATTTGTCATATTTCTTTTCATTATTGTGCTAATGTTAGCATTATATGAAACATAGGGCTTAGCTGTTAACGTTGCGTGATTCGGTCGGAATAACCCGCGGCGATGTACAGCGGCGAAACAAAGTGTCACACACAGTCGACCAGTAAATAGCGAGCAATTTGTCTATACTTTCTTACTAGATACTGCAATTTGGAGACCACACAGTTACTTAAAAGCTGTGCAGCGAGCACATCTTGAGTCTTAAGTCTAAACATTATTTGTTTAATAGAAATCAGATAACATGCGATTATTCCGTCTGCTAGGGCAGTGCATTATATATTATATCGATAAAATGTGCACGTGATAGATGATGGCGACAACAATAAGTAGTAATTTGACGTAATTATATACTGTTTGGAATAATGACATTCGATGTTGATTTTGAAGGACATGCGAAATATTTTGATGGATATGTTGGTTTATTTAAGTATTAAAAACCAACACGAATAAAGTTTTTTTTTTAAATTTCGGTCGAAACATTATTCTGCTCCCACTTTTATCTATAAGATTGTTTTCAAAAAACATGAATTAAAAAAAACAGGTAATGACCGCATCTAAAAATTTTGATGATCTGTTGTTATCAATGTGCACCGATGCCGACACTTTCGTTTGGTGGTTTTTAATTTTGCATTATAATTAATAATGCAAGCGGGAAGTTGATGTGTGCATGGGACTCAAATTGTGTAAATATATGTGGCTTACACTTTCGTGATTCGACAGCACCTAGTGTGTGAGTTTGTCTTATATGAGGTAGTATTTGTGTGTTATACGAGTATGAGGACGGTCAAGAGGATTAATTGTTGACAGTGGAAATGTCTTCTCCTCCTAGAAAGGCTTATACGCAATATTATAATTTCTCGACCAAGCATTTCTTTTAATTTATTAGGTGGGCATTGCGCTAAATAACACTTATGACGTCATGTTATGCCTATGAGGTATTTTCAGAATAATTAGATTGCAATGAATTTTGCCAGAGATCTGTCTGCCAGAAAGAGCCAACTGTCAAAGCTGAAGACTGAGTGTGGCAACATCGTTTCCGGGACACCTGAGATTCTGAGTGAGATTGAGAGGTTCTATGGGCAGCTGTACACATCATTGTTGGAGCCACACGCAAGTGTGAGTAACGATCCAAGAGAGGGTCTTATCCGACACTATTCCGATGATATCCCGGACGTCAGTCTGAGCGAGATTAGAATGGCTCTCCACCACCTTATAAACGGCAAGGCCCCGAGCGAGGATGGAATTACAGTGGAGCTTCTGAAAGCGGGTGGAACACCGGTACTTGAAGTCCTTCAGAAGCTCTTCAATTCCGTCCTCCATGGTGGTACTACTCCGGAGGCGTGGAGCAGAAGCGCAGTGGTCTTGTTCTTTAAGAAAGGCGACAACGCTCTCTTGAAGAACTACAGACCGATTTCCCTTCTGAGCCGCGTCTACGTGCTGTTTTCGAGAGTCATTACGAATCGTCTCGCACGTAGACTCGACGACTTCCAGCCTCCCGAACAAGCCGGTTTCCGAAAAGGCTTCAGTACCATAGACCACATACACACCCTGCGGCAGATTGCACAGAAGACCGAAGAGTACAATCTGCCACTTTGCCTGGCATATGTGGACTATGAGAAAGCCTTTGATTCCGACGAAATTTGGGCGGTGCTGCAGTCCCTTCAGCGGTGCCAAGTTGACTGTCGGTATATCGAAGTGCTGAAGTGTTTGTACAGTAGGGCTACGATGGCTATCCGAGTACAGAACCGGAGTTCGAAACCTATCCAACTGCAGAGAGGTGTAAGACAGGGTGATGTTATATCCCCGAAACTCTTCACCGCTGCGTTGGAAGACGTTTTCAAGCTACTAGACTGGAAAGGATACGGTATTAACATCAATGGCGAGTACATCACTGACCTTCGATTTGCCGACGATATAGCCCTAATGGCAGAATCGCTGGAGGACCTTAGCACTATGCTCAATGACCTCAATGGTGTCTCCCAACGGATAGTTCTTAAGATGAACATGGACAAAACAAAGGTTTTTTTTTATTTATAGAAGAGGGGGCAAACGAGCATGCGGCTCACCTGATGTTAAGTGACTACCGCCGCCCATGATCAAAAAAAAAAAACGTTCAAGGTCGCTCAGCGAGCTATGGAGAGGGCTATGCTCGGAGTTTCTCTGCGTGATAGACTCAGAAATGTGGATATCCGCAGTAAAACCAGAGTGACCGACAGAGCCCAACGGATTAGTAAGCGGAAGTGGCAATGGGCCGGCCATATAGCTCGAAGAACCGATAACCGATGGGGAAGAAAGGTTCTCGAGTGGCAGCCTCGTACCGGTAGGCGTAGTGTAGGGCGACCCCGACTAGATGGAGTGACGACCTGGTAAGACATGCAGGAAGTCGATGGATGCAGGTGGCTCAAGACCGTGCTTTGTAGGGCTGTAATGATGATGATGATGATGATGAATTTTGCCTACCATTATCACTAGTGACCGTTTCTTTGTGGTTGTTTGTGGTGGTATCTATGTGTACCATGTATGTATGAACTAAATATTAAAATGCGTTTAAAGTACAGTGTACAGAATACTGTTAATTAGCTGTTAATAGCTTTTATTTAATTTCGATATTTGTATGTTTGTTAGGGTTAAATCTCACACCTGAATTTCAATGCAGTTATCCTCAACCGATTGAGTTGAAATTTTGTAGTTTTTTTTTAGTTTGGATGACAATGCGTGGTCAGCTAGGTGACGTAATTCTAAATCCAATGCGGTGTACCGCCCAAGATGGCGGACTAGCTATTTTCTATGCAACCCCATGATATGAGTATCAAGTGAAAGAGTTTGCTGAAAAGAATACATACATTTTTTTATAAGATAGGGTGACAAACGAGCACACAGTCCACATGATGGTAAGTGGTTGCTGTGGCCCATAGACATCTACATCTATCCTCGATTACGAATAAAAATGCAGATGCGTTGTCACCCATGAGAACCAAGATAGAATGCCTCGTTTCCAGTAAAAGGGGTCGCCGGTTCTCTACACTCACCATACGAAACACAACAGCATTAAGCTACTATTTTACGCTGGTATTCTGTGAGAGCGTGGTCCTTCTCCGGTCGAGCCGACCCATTCGTGCTACAACTGTACTACTAATATAACTGTAGCATGGCTCTACCACGTATCCTTGAACAGTGTTCCATCCCTAGATAAGCTAAACCGTAAGCTATCAGCCGCACCATGTTATAATACAAAGACTACCACTATTAGTGCTGAAGCAACCCGAGAGAGTAATTTAATAACCTAGTTATTGCCATTTGCACACGTAACAATGAGGCGTTCTCTGTAAAGAGTTGTTCCGAGATATTTAGAAAAACTTATAATACTCAGATTTGAGAACGGACATTCAAAATCGATTGATAAGAGCCTAACAGCCATTTTTATTTTACTGTAGTGCGATATTTTATTGTGATTCTGATGAAAATAATAATAATAATGACGGAGACTTATCCACTCACTGAATAACCGAAGTAGACGAAGATGGTGAAGAAATCCACTGAATATAGTATACATTATATGTATGTGGATATAGATCACATGTATATCGAACCAGAGTAACCGACATAGCCAACAGCCTTGTATCGGTAGGCGTGGTGTAGGGCGACTCCTCGCTAGATGGAGTGACGATCTGGTAAGACATGCAGGAAGTCCATCGACATCTACATCTATCCTCGATTACGAATCAAAATGCAGATGCGTTGTCACCCGTGAGGACTAAGATAGAATGCCTCGTTTCCAGTAAAAAGGGTCTCCGGTTCTCTACATTCACGGTACGAAACACAGCAGCATTAAGCTACTATTTTATGCTCGTATTCCGTAAGAGCGTGGTCCTTCCACGGTCGAGCCGAATCATTCGTGCTACAACTATACTACTAATATAACTGCAGCATGGCTCTACCTCGTAATATATAAACACTACCATAACCCGGCTAAATGAAAAGACTTAGCGGGATCGTGTTTTAATTGATATTGATCTTTACTGTGGGCAAATTATAGCGGCGGTGAAAAGAAACTTAAATTGATGGAAAAATCGATTGCCGCCACACTAATTTTAAAGAAAAACCTCGGCAAGGGTTAGGGATAGTTTCGTGGTGCTCGAAAATATGTTGTAATGACCGAAAAGGCTAGAGATATAAAAATTCATGATGGCGGATGTAAGATGGCGATCAAAAACCAGTAGTAAATGAAATGAATATTCAAAAACATGTCCAGCGATAATTAAGAAAATAAAAATTAAATTGTTGATATTATTTTTTTTAAAACAAGCTTTTATTTAAATGCCCTAAGAGGAGAAAAATAAACTTTAAATTAAATCAAACCCGTCAATTTCTTACAATCTCGCGACAAGCTTTTAATATCATATATACATATTGTATTGTAACAAATTTGGGGGTTTGGTTTATTTTAATTTTTTTCTTCATTTTATACACAACCCATTGGGGCAGCACAGGAGGAGAGCAACCATTCTGTCATAACAGTGTAATGATGTGACGTGACGTGAACTAAATTGACAAATTGCATACAACCATGCGGTTTCAACTAGGTTTATTGTACGCAGAGGAACTTCTGCGTATGGCCACCCGCGTCCGGCCGTCCTCTGTTGCTTTATGACTCAACAAAATCTAAGACAAACTTTGTATACAAACATACTCACACATTTAAAATAACTTTTACGTTAATTCAAAGAATTATGAAGTTATCTTTATTTCATTACAACATGTATATATCTAAAGAACATATAAAATTAGTGATAAATCAATGGTTTAAATTTGACTCTTTCAAACAAAGCAAAATATAAAACATTAAAACATAAACACATTTTATTTTTGACGTTATTTCATTGATATGTCTTTATGTATCTTACCGTAGTGATTAGATGATTCAAATTCATGCTAATGCGAGTAATCGGTAAAATATGAATCTAATTAACCTTTTACATTTTTCAATATTTTATTTGTTTATTTAAATTTTTATTTTTAGAGTTACATAAATTATATGAATCACGAATGAAATAACTCTATTTTTAAAAATAATTTTTGTGAGTCCCACTGTGGTGAAGTTAGGTGATGCCGGCTTGTACAATGCCAGTATAGAGTTATTGGAGAATCATTTGAAAAGGAATTGGTTTCCGATACAAAAACATCACAAACGCAAAATAATTATTTACAGACAAGAATGCAAAAAATAACATTTTTACGAGAAATTCAAAATATAAGCAATCGGAAACGTTATATTAATTGATGAAACGGCTAAACACCAACCACACTGTAACCTAGACATGGACAGATGACATGTACCCTTGGGAAAAGGCGGGTGCCTCATAATTTGCAATCTTTTGGAGGAGGGGAGGAGGGATTGTAGAAAATACGACTACTACACAAGCGATCACTGGGCCGAAGTGGTGAAGAAAACAAAGAAAATTGTTATAGACGACTATGAAATAGACATTTGTTTTAAATGCATTATAGAAAATATATTAATAATTAATGTAAACAGCTATGTTCACGACGATAGCTCAACTAGTTGTAGTAAAAGTGATTATATAAATTTTCTTTTAATCTAGTGTAGTCTTTAATTTTTTATATCTTTATCTGAAGAAATTAGCAGTAAAAAATAAATATGAAAATTGAATAATTTTATGTATTATTTGTTTATTTTGTGTAATTTATTTTAATATGAATCTAGATAAAACTGTGATAAAACAACTCTAAAGAATCGGTATCGATATCTCTTAAGAACCGACTGTTGTAGGTACCGATTTTGCAGTTGGAATGCTTGGTACAATAAATGTGACAACTATTAAAAAGTATTTCTTAGAATTGCTGGAGTATAAAGTATTTAAATAAAAGCTTGTTTTTAATTTTTTTTGCAATAAATTTATTTTTAATATTAGTAGTTTCAAAGTCCTTGCTGCTCATAGTTCTATAATCATTAATAAACGTATAATAAACAAAATGCAATTATTATAACTTAAGACTTCGTATTGACGCTAATTTCTAAAAATATAATATTATAGGGCACTTAATCAATTAAACATAACGTTACGTACGTAAACGTACTTTGTTAGGCAATACATTCTATTTTCAATAAAAAACATAAAAAATAAACATAAGGTTTATTAAGTCTTTTTAGTAGTAAGAAATTATAGAAATGTATATATAATACATATATGGTTAAAGGATACATAATTTTTTATCTAGTTAGAATAATTATGAAGATTAAAAGGCGCAATCCTTTTGAAACTTGTTCAGGTTTGTTTTGATTGCTGTATAATATAGTTTGAATTAGTATTTATGTTTACTTGTGCCCTTTAATAACTTTGTTTAACGCTAGTTTCTGTAGCAGCTTTTGCTAAGTGTTATTGTTTAATTCATACGCTTGTTGTACAGTCATTCTGTGTATTTGCTTTTTTGATTGATAAAATGTATGTCTTTTATTTTGTATGTTGTCAACTAAGTGTTTAACTTTATACCTTGTTACTTACTACCTTTTGCTTATAATTGTTTGATTCAAGTGAGGTATTCGCTTCCTTTGTCAGAAAATGTTCTTCTTACTCAATTCTTTATAGTACAACTGCCTGCTCCAAATATTTTGCTACATCAAGTCTTTCGTGTAAAACATTGTGGTGTGTGCAAATTGTTTTGGTCCGATGAGTCATTCAGTCCGCCGTTGAACATAATGTAGACAAACTCTAAATCATTAGAGCTTCATGTGAATTATTTATTTCACTATTTCAGTGCCAAAAATTAAATAAGAATATATGTTTTGTTTATGTCTGAGCAATTATAATATACTCGCTACTGTCATAAATGTTATACTCCATGTTTGTGTAGTTGATAGAGTTTTTATAGCTTATAAATTAACTAACTAACCCCCGCCCCGTTTTAAACGGATAGCATAAGTATTACCGCCCGGAAGACCTATGGTGACTTGACGGGCGTAGTGATAATTCTGCTGCGAAGAGCTCCTAGTTTTTACATTTACATTCAATTTAGATAGCCAGTGGACATTTCCAAATTATAGTAGTATACGTACGTACGTTATAAAAAGTTTATATCGTTAATCTTTAATCCTATTCTTTAAAATTTGTATTAAAAGTCCTCCAAATTAACTAATTTTGAGTCAAACCCAACATCATTCTAAAACAACACACTTCACACGACCATTCGCATAGTGTGCCCTTGAGTGCGTGTCTGAACAGGTCCCTATTTTGCTGATATTAAATCTTGCATACTTGGCTATCACCAGCAATATATATGGAGTTCGAGTACATCATATAAGCGGGGGACGCGTACTGACTTAAAAATTTCAAACTGCTGCTCCAAAATCTTTTGGATGAAAACTGTTTTAATCTAAATAAAATGCACGAAACAATAAATATTGTTTCACATGGATTATGCTTTGTTACACAAACGACTCACAAAAACTGAAGTTATACTTCGAAAGACACAATTAATTTTTCTACAATTAGAGAACATCTCTAAGTCTAGCCTAAGGAAAAGTTTGTGACTTTTTCTTAGACTATTTGAGAAGAATAATTGTCGGCGACAAGCATACAATCAACCAGTGACGAATTTTGTTTTAAGACTATTTTAATTCCTTAATTAGTGTAGTGTCAATCAACCAGTGACGAACTGTGTTTTAAGACTATTTCAATTCTTTAAATTAGTGTAGTTAGCGCCTGCGACAAATATAATTTACCAAGTGACGAACTTTATTTTAAGACTATTATAATTTCTCAATTAGTGTAATTAGCTTATTAACTCTTATTAGAATATAATTTAAATATAATTACAAAATCGAAAGGTTAGCCTTTAATAATAATTTTGTAAGGAAGTTTTTAAGCAAGAATTTGTATTGTAAATACTTATAAAAAATTAAGTTTTGTTTAACGCTTAAAAACTGGTGTTAGATTAAAGGTTTATACGTAACATAATGTAAACAAAAAGAAATAAGTAGATTAGACATCTGTTTTAATAAATATAAGACAAAATGTATAGTAAATTAGCAATTTTGTAGGGTTTTTGTTCTATAAGTTTTGTATAGAGGACTTAATAGTTTTATATTATTATTTTATGTTATAGAACATAACTAGAGCAATCTAACAATATGTAATTTGTAAGGGTTTTTTTTTAAAAATTTTCAATAAATAAAGGCTCCTAAGGTTTCGGTTCGAAGTAAAAACAACGCGCGAGATAGGGAAAACCGCGCTAACGCCCGTACGGTAACGCCGGCGGGTATATAAGCCGAGCAAATTTCGGCTCAAATCGCACATCCCACATCACATCACATCCCACTTCCCGGAGGACTGGACGAAAGGCAAAGTCATCGTCTTGCCGAAACCCGGGAAGGACAGGCGTAGAGCTGCTAATTACAGGCCGATCACGCTGCTACCGCATATAGCTAAACTGTGCGAAAGATTACTGCTAAGACGTCTCCGCCCGTGCATCCAACTTCGGGCGGAGCAGCATGGATTCAGGAGGGATCACTCTACAGCAACACAGCTGACCAGAGTGCTGCACCTGCTTGCGGCCGAGCACAATCGCGGCTGCACATCGTTGGGCGTCTTTCTCGATATCGAGAAGGCGTTCCACCGAGTGTGGCACACAGGATTACTCTATAAGTTAGACGATCAGACTAGTATCCCTCCTGCTATATTGCGGCTAGTGGCGTCCTTCCTCATAGACAGAAAGTTCTACGTCTGTGTAGAGGACGCCGAGTCCGCAATAAAACCCATTACAGCTGGTGTGCCACAGGGCAGCTGTCTGTCTCCAGCCTTGTACGCGGCGTACACTAATGACATACCTACCCTGGCAGGACACTTGCACGAATGGGAGGATGACGTCGAACTAGCGCTTTTTGCGGATGACAGCGCATACTTCACGTCGTCCAGAAGAGCCCACATTGCAGCTGCCAGTATGCAACGTCTGCTGGACCTGCTGCCACCATGGTTGGATGAGTGGAGGATGGCCGTCAATATTAGCAAGACGACCGCTCTGCTCACTCGCCGCTATAGAAATCTACCACCACCGCTAACCCTCGGAGGCCAGGAGATCGCATATGAGAAGGCCGTGACCTACCTTGGATGCCGGATCGACAGGATGTTGCGTATGACTGCACACGTCGACTTTGCTATACGCAAAGCTCGATGTGCGCGGGCAATGCTCCGCCCTGTCCTCACATCCAAGTTACCGACAAATTCGAAGTTAACAATCTACAAAACATACATAGGACTCCTGCTCACATACGCTGCTACGGCCTGGTATGCACTCCTGAGCGATCATCAGAAGCGGTGACTTCAGGCCCAGCAGAGTTTGTCAATACGAACTATAGTCGGTGCGGGTCGCTACGTCCGGAATGACGTCATAGCGGCCAACATAAAGATAGAGAGCCTACAAGAATTCGTGGTCCGGCTGGCGCGCGGTATGTTCGACCGCGCCGACAACGGGCCACATGAACACTTCAACGGCTTCGCGCCGTTGCACTCACGGCCGCCGGACGGGCAACCCTATCCAAGAGAACTCCTCCCTATATTAGATTAGGGAGTCGAGTAAACCCCACAATGACGCAGAAAGGCCAACTCCGACAAAATAATTTGTGTTAAACACAATTATTCAGATAACCACCTTTAATGACATTTTACCCGACTGCGACACAAGTCGCTAAATACATCACGCCGATAATACCTAGGCGCCCAGGACCGGCACATTGTAGTGTGCCGTGAGGAACATTCGGGTAAAGGGGTACAAGGGGTCTTTGCGAGCCAAATCAACAACAGCCTAGCAGCAATAAGGGGTTTGAAGAAACCACAGTACCTGCATTCACCTGAAATGGTAAAGCAAATTATAGAAAAAATGCCTACAATCCTGAAGTTCCGATAGTATGACTTTACGGCAGCAACAGAAGAGGGCGAGTTCTCCGACCTGACGATGGTCTCCAAGTTTCTGAACAGCGAAGCAGACAAATGTGGAGCCTTCGTGACCTCAGAAGTGAAGAGCGGGTTCAGAAGAATTCATCGACAAGCGACGCATTCTACGAGGGAAAAGGACTTTAAAGAAAAAGATACAAGACAGTCAAAAGAAAAGACTTGTCCTATGTGCCATGGTGGACACTTCCTCGTCGACTGACAGAAGTTCCAGAAGACGTCAGTACAAGATCGATGGGCAACAGTAAAGAAAAGTCACGTTTGCTTCAAATGTCTTCAAGGAAAACATCGAAAGGAGAGCTGCAAGAAACCACCATGTAAGGAGTGCAAGAGGTGGCATCATCATTTGCTGCACGTCGAACCAGAAAATTAGACCTCGGGAGAGAAGAAGGCGGAAACACAAGAAGAAGTAGCAAGCGTCATGACATCAGTAAATGCACTCAACAACGCAAGGGCATACCTTAAGATAGTTCCAGTAGAAGTCTTCGGGCCAAAAGGATCCAAAAGAATATTGGCTCTCATGGATGAAGGGTCGACAGTGTCACTTATTGACATAAAGGTGGCAGAAGAAGTCGGCGCTAAAGGCAACAAAGAGGAGCTGGTCATCGAGACAGTAGGAGGCAGGCAAATCAAGAAGAAGGATTCTCAGACGCTGGACCTTGTGGTGAGGGGGGTTCATCAAGGAAGAAAGAAGATCTTGAGGAGAGTCTGAACTATCAACGAGCTGAAGCTTGCACCGCAGTTCCTAGAGAAGAAAAGGATAGAAGAATGCCAACATTTGAAGAAGATCGCCGACTCTCTTTATTATAAAGGGGAATCACCACAGCTGCTCATCGGTCAAGACAACTGGGAGCTGGTAGTGACTCAAGAAGTAAGGAAAAGGAAACCAGGAGAACCAGTTGCTTCAAGAACAGGGATTGGATGGGTGCTTCACGGATCAGACACCGGGGCTGTAAGAGTAGTACACTTCATGAACACGTGTCTACTACATGTCAGCACACCAGATGAGGAGATGCATCAAGCCATCAAGGACCACTTTGCAATCGGGGCGCTTGGTGTGCAGCCACGAAGACCCACCACAGACTCAGAAGGAAGAGCACTCGCCATCCTAGAGAAGACCTGCAGAAGACTTGAAGATGGACGATTCGAAGCTGGACTCTTATGGAAAAATGAAGATGAACAGATGCCTGAGAGCTACTCATCAGCAAAGAACCGGTTGTTCAATATGGAAAAGAAGATGGATAAGGACCCTCAGCTAAAAGCAGAATATATCAAGCAGATCCAGCATCTTATCGACAGTAAGTATGCGGAAGAAGCACCTATGACACAAAAGGACTCCAAGAAGAAATGGTACCTCCCTCACTTCTTCGTAGTACATCCACTGAAGAAAAAGATAAGGATCGTCTTCGACGCTGCAGCCAAGTCCAAAGGAAGAAGCCTCAACGATGCTACTGCCAGGACCAGATCTACTGCAGTCGCTCTTCGGGATACTACTAAGGTTTCGACAGGGCCCGCTAGCTGTGGCAGCCGATATCAGATAAATGTTTCTTTAAGTTTGCATTCGACCAGAAGACAGAGATAGCCTGAGGTTTTTGTGGCGCGGGGCTCGTCGCGACGTGCCTTCAAAAGAGTACAGGATGACATCGGTTATCTTCGGCGCAACATCATCTCCGAGCACCGCAATCTATGTGAAGAATCGAAACGCAGCGGACTTCAAAGAACAGTATCCAGAGGCAGCAAGGGCGGTCGAGCTAAACCATTACATGGACGATTACCTGCACAGCTTCCACTCAGAAGAAGACTTTAGAAAAGTGACGACGCAGCTGGACTTCATACACAAGAAGGCAGGCTTCGAATTCAGGGGATGAGCGTCAAATCAACCCGAACTGCAGCAAGACGTGAAGATCGACTCCATTGAGAAGACAGAAGTGGACCTAGGCGAGAAAGAAGAGAAACATTAGGTCTACGCTGGTTCACAAAAAAGGACTCCGTCGGCTTCAGGGCAAACCTCCGAAATACACCAGAAGAAATAGCAAGAGGACTCAAGGTGCCTACGAAGAGGGAAGTTACCAGCGCAATAATGTCGACCTTTGATCCGCTGGGTTTAGCATCACCAGTTCTCATCCAAGGCAAGAAGTTGCTTCAGAACATATGGCGAAGTGGCGTCGGTTGGGATGACGAAATAAAAGAAAGGGAGTACGAAGCATGGAAAACCTACCTGGAGAAGATGAAGCTACTCCAAGACCTGCAAGTTCCGAGATGCCTGGCGCCACGTTGCACCGAGGCGGAGCTACACACTTTCGTTGATGCGAGCGAGCTGGCTTACGCAGCGGCAGTTTATTGGAGGACAGAAGGGCAAGATGAAACCTACCACGTCAGCTTAGTGGCAGCAAAGGCGAGAGTCACTCCACTGAAGCCAGTGTCCATCCCGAGACTCGAACTACAGGCAGCCCTCCTAGGAAGCAGACTGGCTCATTCAGCTGAAGAAGAATTGGACCTAAAAGTAACAAAGAAAACATTTTAGACAGACTCCAGCATCGTACTTTCCTGGATAAAAACAGACCCGAGAACCTTCAAGACGTTCGTGGCACATCGCTTAACGGAGATAGACGACCTCACCAAACCGCAAGACTGAAGATGGGTGCCTACAGCGCAGAATCCTGCAGATGACGCAACACGCGACGTGCCAGAAGACTTCAACTGCACTCACCGATGGTTCACCGGACCAAGCTTCCTGAGAAAAGAAGAAGCACATTGGCCGACACCAAGAACTTTCAAGAAAACAACCATCGGCGAAGAAAGGGCAGCGGACGTCGCAGCAACAACACAAACATTTCATTCATCACCAGACCCGGAGAGATTCTCTTCATGGAAGAGGCTTTGGCGAGCCACAGCGAGAGTACTGAAGTTCTTACAACTCTGCAGAAAGGGGGAGAAGGTCATCGTCTGTAAAAATGATCCCACCTGGAAAATGACACAAAGAAAAGGAACGAAGACTGTAGAGAAGCAACACAGATCTTCAAAAATAACAGAAAGGAAATATATACCGATGGACACCGAACTACTCGAGAAAGCTGAAACTCTTTTGCTGAAAAGAAGCCTAGACAATAGTTTCAGAGAAGACATCAAGCGCCTTCAGCAAGGGAAGCAATTAGAGGGCAGCAGTAAATTGAAAAGGCTGCTCGGCTAGAAGAGGGTTTCCTGCGGCTAAAGGGAGGAATCGACGCGATACAGGGTGTGACCAGGGACTACAAACGACCCATCGTGCTCGACAGCAAGGACAAGACAACACAACTCATCATAGAAGAATTCCACTGCCGCTTCAATCATGGAAATCACGCGACGGTGATGAATGAAATACGACAACGCTTCTGGATACTCTGTCTAAGGTCAGCAATCAAGGCGGTTCAGCATCAATGTCAATGGTGCAAAACGAGAAAAGCAAGACCTCAAGAAATACCAACAGGCAACTTAACGGCGGAAAGGCTGATGCACGGATATCATCCTTTTACGTGCACGGGCGTGGACTACTTCGGACCGATGACAATCACCGTGGAAAAACGGCACGAAAAGAGATGGGGGGCTCTATTTACATGCCTCACAACAAGGGCTGTACACATTTAGCTAACTCCTTCGCTCTCCACCGACAGCATGATCATGGCGCTGCGACGATTTGCCGCAAGAAGAGGGATGCCTAAGAAAATCTACAGCGACAGCGGGACTAACTTCGTCGGCGCCAACAAAGAAATAAAAGAAGCGCTCGACACATAGCAGCAGAAAGACCTCACCTCAGAAGCAGAGAAGATCGGCGTGCAATGGAAATTCATCCCCCCAGGTGCGCCAAATATGGGTGGCGCATGGGGACGTTTGGTGCGATCAGTTAAAACCGCACTAGACGCCACACTTCACGAACGGTATCCACGAGAGGAGGTACTCCACACTCTCCTCCTATAGGCCGAGCACATAGTCAATTCTCGACCTCTCACACACCTCTTTGAGAACCTTGAAGAAGAAGCACTAACACCGAATCACTTCCTCATCGGTCGGTCCTGCGGCGCAGCGAGAATCGGCAGCTTCAACGACAACGAACTCGTGGGCAGATCCACATGGAAGGCCACGCAGCGGCTTGCTGATCACTTCTGGCAACGTTGGCTGCGAGAATATCTACCCACCCTCTTGCCAAGGAAGATGAAGGCAAGAACCAGCACCACAGACCTGCAAGTTGCGGACATCGTGCTGATCGTCGACCACAGCCTACCAAGGTGCACCTGGCCACGCGGAAGAATCTCCCAAGTGTATAGTGGACCTGATGGGCGAACAAGGATCGTCGACGTCGAGACGCGCGGAGGTGTGCTTAGAAGGCCCAGTTCGAGAGTAGTGCTGCTGGTGCCGGGAGTATCGCCGAGCCAGGACGATGGTGCGACGCACGAGGGGGAGAATGTCGGCGACAAGCATACAATCAACCAGTGACGAATTTTGTTTTAAGACTATTTCAATTCCTTAATTAGTGTAGTGTCAATCAACCAGTGACGAACTGTGTTTTAAGACTATTTCAATTCTGTAAATTAGTGTAGTTAGCGCCTGCGACAAATATAATTTACCAAGTGACGAACTTTATTTTAAGACTATTATAATTTCTCAATTAGTGTAATTAGCTTATTAACTCTTATTAGAATATAATTTAAATATAATTACAAAATCGAAAGTTTAGCCTTTATGATAATTTTGTAAGGAAGTTTTTTAAGCAAGAATTTGTATTGTAAATACTTATAAAAAATTAAGTTTTGTTTAACGCTTAAAAACTGGTGTTAGATTAAAGGTTTATACGTAACATAATGTAAACAAAAAGAAATAAGTAGATTATACATTTGTTTTTAATAAATATAAGACAAAATGTATAGTAAATTAGCAATTTCGTAGGGTTTTTGTTCTATAAGTTTTGTATAGAGGACTTAATAGTTTTATATTATTATTTTATGTTATAGAACATAACTAGAGCAATCTAACAATATATAATTTGTAAGGTTTTTTTTTAAATTTTCAATAAATAAAGGCTCCTAAGGTTTCGGCTCGAAGTAAAAACAACGCGCGAGATAGGGAAAACAGCGCTAACGCGAAGGCATTTGACAAGGTCTGGCACGACGGCTTGATTTACAAGCTGTACAAACTAAACGTGCATGATAGGCTCGTGCACATCATACGAGCCTTCCTTTCGAATCGCACTTTTCGTTATCGAGTGGAGGGAAAACCAGTTCTTCGAAACGCTTCCTCAAGGCCGGGGTCCCTCAGGGCTCCGTCATATCTCCACTCCTCTTCACACTCTACACAAGTGATATCCCCAAAGACCCGGTGGTAAACACTGCACTCTTCGCCGACGATACGGCACTTTATGTATCAGACCACAACAAAAACAGACTTTCGTTAAAGCTCCAAAAAGCCACCAATCGCCTAGGTGAATGGTTCCGCCAATGGAGAATAGACGTGAATCCCGAAAAGAGTGTAGCAATATACTTTCAACGAAATACTTCAGCAGGTTCTAAACCCAAAACAATCTCTTTATACGATCGCCCAATCCCTTGGGAAAAATCGGCTAAATATCTAGGCGTCACTTTCGACTCCCGCATGAGTTTCAAGACGCACATAAGTGTAGTACGCAACAGAGCCAAGTCAACAATTGGCCTTCTACACCCCCTCGTTAACAGCAAGAGTAAGCTGTCGGTAAGACATAAACTCCGGCTGTACAAAACCTGCGTTAGACCAATTATGTCCTACCCAAGTGTAGCTTTCGTCCACACATATGACCCATATTTTAAAACTCCAAAGAGTGCAAAACTTATTCATCCGGAAAGCCACCGGTGCACGGTGGTATCAACGGAACTCTGATTTACACAATGATTGTGAATTACCATCTATCTCCGAATATTTTAAGATGTCCCAACGCTACTTTGATAGAGTAGAAACCCACTCTAACCCGCTAGTGACAAACGCAGCTAACTACGTTCCGATTACAAACGTCGCGCCCTATCTCCGCAGACCGCGAAATGTTTTAATAGAACCACCTCAACCGCTCGATCCAGTCGACCCAAGCGTCGCAGGCACATCACACAATGACACTACACCCACACTAAATGGGACAAACACTATTAGGACAACGAATGAGACGCGTCGCATCAGCAGACAGGCACGACTCGTTCCAGCTCACACCGCGTACACACCGTACACTCGCGTTCCTGGACGGTTATCACCGCCCAGACCATCGACCGACACGAGCTGAGCTGAGTCAGACGAAGCTGTGAGAGTCGCATAGACTAACAGCACAAACATCTAGATAATAGAGCTGAAATCTCAGTCGCAGCACATCCGTCGAAGAGGCTACAACTACAAGAAAAAAGGAAGCCGAAACCTAAGGAACAAGAAGCTACCTAGAAGAAAAGCGTTGTAATTGCCTCCTCCCGGCTGATCGTCTATCTCTCTCTCTCTCTCGGGGTCCTAGTAGGGTCGTAGTATACATACGCATTCAGGGATGCGTGGGACGTGCGTCACCAGCACTAGGAAAGGAACGTACGTCATAAAGTGGGAGATTGTCCCAGGGCGACTGCGGGCACTGGACGTGTCCCTGCCGTCCGAAACAATAATTCTATTACGTTTTGTTTTCACCTAACTTTAACAGCGCACGTCATGGAAGTATTCAGGAGGCACGTTTTTTCCCGACTTTAACGACCAAAATCATCGAAACATTAGGTCTAATTTACACGAAATATCCGTTAATGATAATAAGATACCTTAACTTTTACCAGTTTTAACAGTTAGTCCATTACTGAAAAGCGCATGAAAATACCCACAGTAGTTTCGTGAACATACATACAGACTGACGCGACGGAGGACTTCATTCATAATTTTCGACACTCCGCCTGTCACCCAGAGGGGTAGGTAGAGGCTACGGTTTTCCATTTGGCACGACCCTGACTTCAATTTCAAACTTTAATTTTAAAATTCTTGGATTTGTATGTATTTTTTATAATTATAATAATTATATATAATTAGGAGTACGTAAAATGTGCTAACTATTTAATTAATATCGCTATTTTATCATATTGTGAAAGTATTTTATAATTGATGGTCACCCACGCATTGTTTTTCATAAAGAACTTGTGTTGTTAATTAAAACAAAAACCTAATAATATTATTAAATTTACAGTGGTGACGATTACAGAGGTTTGCTAATTTAATATTCTCAATATTTTCATACAAAGGAAGCATACATATTCTTACTCTTTAAATGGATAATTGGATTTTATAAGAGACCATATAAAATACCTACATGCGATTATAGATAAATAATAATTAATTTTGAATGTTCATCTCATGAACTGTAGAATAATAGTAGATCACAGCAACAGCTATGTTCTTATAAAAAATCTTGATATTAATAAATATAGATAATATTCTCGTTTTGATTAGTTTTCAAAATTTATAGAAAGCCTTGATTTCTAAAGTTGATATATTTGTGTACAATGATATTAAAATCCTAATAATAGTGTCCATGCACTTTCCTCTTGTCGTAGTAATATTATTCAATAAATTTACGAAAACAGCTTTGATTTTTGGTATATAGTGATTAGAAAGGAATTTGATTGTTAAAGTTTACGGGTACAATGATACTATGTTGTCATTATAGTTCGTCTCCGGATTCGCTTAGCGAGCGTAGCGGTGGCGAAGCTCGAAGTTCGCAGGCATCGCCAGGATCATTGCATAAGCTAGCGGTACCTCTCGTGCGATGCGAGGTGCCCGAAGTGCGCGATGCTGCAGTATCAGCATGCGGACACATCAACGCCGACGCTCTAAAGTAAGTTTATGTTTCTTAATATTTTATAGTAGTTGAATAAAAGTTTGTTGGCACCTTACTACATCTCATCAATATTTTCATTTGCAGAGACTTATTCGAAGAGCTTCTGCCCATACTGCGCGAAGCGGTAGATCGCAAGCAGGAAAACATGCGTCGGCGTCGTCGTAGGGATGCATTGCGTCTACATCTTAACAAGATGCTGCTCATCATAGCACAGCGAAACACGTTTTCTAGCAGGTAAATAACAATGCACTGCGTTTCACTCAAGCTTCGTGAAGCTCATAGCTCATAGCTGCCGCAAATAATTAATTTTATAAACGAAAACAACCAAAACACTACATCATCTATGCAAAATTTTGTGTCATTCATCACTTATTTTGAAAAATTATGTTTGTTTAAATTTTATAATTTGCGATAAAGATAAGATATGTCCAGCTGTAGTAGGTTTGCTAACATTTCTATATCATATAGGTATAGTATTTGCGAGGCCATTATCTGTAAAATATAGATGGCGAAAAAATTAAAACAAGTTATACTTAGTATGTTTTAAATTAACGTTAATTTTTATGGGATTAATTTTGCTACTTCTAAGTTTTTTTTAACACTTCATGGTTATATGATTCCATGAAATATAATCGGGATCTCGGAAACGGCTCCAACGATTTTCATAAAATTTAGTGTCCAGGGAGTTTCGGAGCCAATAAATCGATCTAGCTAGGATTTATTTTTAGAAAATGTCTTTTTGTCCGTGTTCATAGGCAATGAAAAACTGCCACAATATCGTTCGAGTAAGAAGATAAATTTTGACAGTTTATTAACGATTATAAATAGCTTAATTGGTTTAATCGGCGGTCGCAGAATCGTAATACCCTGGTACGAGCCCAAACCGACTGAACGACTTTTTTTTAATTTTTTTTTCAGGTTCCTTTCTTTTTTGAGAAAATCTATTTTTTCGAGCCCTTTTTTTAGTATATTTTAAAAACACGAAAATTTAAATTAAACTAATTGCACTCACGATTTTTTATTCAAATAACCAGTTCAGTTTTTTCTATTATGTCGCTAGGATCAAAAAATATTATTTGTATTTCATCAGTATGTGATGTATCTAAATATAATTTTCAAAACACACGAATTAAAAAAACCGAGCGAAGCTCGGTCAACCAGGTACTTATATTTAAAACGTGGTGGAGCCATGCTGCATCCATTTTATGGTTGTAGCACGAATTGGTCGACTCGACCGGGGTCCACGAGGAGACCATGCTCTCATAGAATACTAGCGTAAAATAGCAGCTTAATGATGCTGTGTTCCGTGTGGTGAGTGTAGAGAACCGAAGAACTTTATGAACCGAAATGAGATTCCTCGAGGGTGACAACGCATTTGCAATATGATTCTTAATCGAGGACAGTTGTTAATGTCTATGGGCGACAGCATGCACTTACCATTTTAAATTAACATTTGTTATTAAACGAACAATTCTGTTACTTTTAACTTTTATGAAGATTTGATGAGCCTCACGCTATAATCAGCATTTATAATAAATAGTAGTTTTAAATATAGGGTGTTAATTATCTTATTCGAATCTCGTTTAATTTAGTTACATATTAGGTATATATAGAGATGGGCCGAATATTCGTTTCATATTCGGTATTCGGCTTACATGGCAGTTTTACCGAATATTTGGGTAAATCACCGAACATTCGTTTAAGTGGTACTCAGTGTCCACTGTATTGAAATGTACGGATTGAGTAATGCCATGTCTTTCATAATTTTACTGTTGAAAGTATATTTTATAGGTTAAATCTACTTGTATATCGTAATGTTTTTGGGACACTGTAGATTTATTTCCAATTGTAGCAAATAGAAAGCTTGATAAATGTTTTTGGAATCAAACAAAGAAATATTACATTAAATGAGTACATTTCACTTTATTTTGGTCGTCAGTTTCTATAAAATAAGTCCAAATTTTGAAAATTTGTGTTATTCTTAGTAAAAAAAAAAGTTTTCACTAAGAATAACACAACGAAATACTTTATTCCCACAAAGATTTTGAATTTTTTTAGAGTTAAAAACTAAGCATGTTCCGGCAATTTTCTCAGTACTGAATGATGCAATAACATGTCTGGTGTGTAGGGGGAGCGAGGTATGGGATTTGGCGCTAATCCCACGCGCTTCATGGTAATAAGTTTCGACATAAATTGGTTAGGTACTGAGGTGATCTTGCCGAATAATGTTTGATCAAATATTCGGACGAATATTCGTATTCGGTGAAATCCATATTCGGCCCATCTCTAATTATATTATATAGTAGGGTGGGAAATCCGAAACTAGACTCCTTTCTATTGACTGGCTTATGAAAAATCTTTACTCATATAAACAATCTTTACTCATATAAATTTTCTTTAAAGATTTGAGTACAGGTCTTACAAGCCGCGGACCTATATGCCGTGTGCTAAAAGAACAGCTATTATTACGTGTCGTACTTTGATGTCGACGTAAAACTATCGGTATCTATTATATACCTTAAAAGTTGGCTAATATCCCTCCTTTATTGATTTTATTACATGCTTCTATAAAATTATAAGCCCTTTTACGTTGACAACTTCCCATCTTAATAAACTCACCTCATTCCTGCGTATTTTTTTTTGGTTTTAAGTTCATTCGCATTGGAAGCCGGTAGTTTACACGCGTCAATTACCGAGTATTTGGATGGAGTACGGCAATGTCTTGAAGTAGAGGCGGAAAAAGATGCGCCAGCGGCCAGGGAGCAACGCCTTACCTTCGCTGACTTCGTCACCGAGCTCGTCAAGAGTTTCCCGCGTAAGTTTCACTTTTTCCATTTTAATTTGACTACAATGTGGGTGTACAAGGACAGAGCTGTCATAATTTATAGTTATGTGAGTTATGGTCACGTAAAATTTCTGTTCTAATATTTTCATTTTATATACGAAAAATTAAATACTTTTTTGAAAGTTATTATATTGAGCTAATCGTAATAATATCGACTATAATAATAGTATCGACTTTTACTATCTGTGCACTTTTGCTATTTTGATTGAAGAATCGACGAATTCTCTTAATTCAATTTTCAAGGCTTTATTGAAGTTCAAGTCTTTTAGATAATATACTCTGTACAGATGTACAGAGTTATTAAAATTGTGAAAAAAAAGGAAAATCTGTAGCAACATTGATTTTTATTTTTGAAAGTATTTTGAAAGATAAGACTTACATCGGCATTTTACAATATTTAAGAGGTATATTACAAAAAAAAAAAAACGCGAAATTACTAAATTTTTTCGTTGAAATTATATGTTTTTCGTTCGTTGCATGAAATAACAATTGCTTGGTAAAATAGTTCGTTTTCTCCACTACAATAATCTCAGAGCAAATTTTAGATACCTTATTTATTTATTTAGTATTTACGCCAAAACTCTAAGAGACATGATTTGAGAGCTCTAATTTGTAGATTCTATTGAATATCGATCATCAAAAAAATTTTATCTAACAAATATCCTACACTTTAATAATCATATAATACATTTTCGTTATATGCCTTTCTCGTAAAGAAAAAAAAATCGTCATAATTCAATTAACGACCGAAAAAGCTTCGATACAAGTCCCAATACCTATGAAGTTCTACATCATTTTGACATAAAATTTATACTAAAATAGTCATCCACATTTGCTTTAACTATACTATGATTTTTACTACCGTTACTAGTACCATATATTTCACTGCGTCGTCGAGGTTGGACCTGCGTCACTTCATTTCTCGCGCTCCGTCGTTTTGATATTGTCGTAGTGTACGTCGATTGCCGTATAGGCGTTGCTATTTTGGACTGTGTTTCGAAATAGAACCCACTATACTGGCCAATGCAAATGACATCATAAATCGACGCCATACTAGTGATTCATTTCAAAACATTTTCCAGTGTATGACATTATACCCTGGATTTTCAATATGTTACAAGAGTTTTATAAAAATTGTGTACTGCCTGAAATTATTGACTCGAGATAAGTTCGGTCAATGCCGTTGCGGCAAATATTTTTGTAAAAAAATATATGGTAATTGGCTGTAAGTACCGATTAAAAAAAATATTAGTTACAGTTGGTTGTTGTATTTATTAAAAAAGGTTGCAACCGTACTATTTATTTATTTATACCACTATGCTACCATTAGTAGATATAATCGATTATTATCGTTAACAAACGATTAAAGCGTAACAATTAAAATATTTATATGTACATATTTCAACACTAAGGTTCATAAATAGTGAAATATATATCAAACAGATTATATTAAAATAATTATATTATATTAAATAAGGACGATCCCAACGTTGTTGCGGATTCTGTCGCTAATGTGGTACTTCAGGGTATGGAACTTTTTATTCCTTCCTCTGTGGTGCCCATTGGAGGCAAATCTCAGCCATGGTTTGGTCGCTCCTGTAAAATAGCATCATGCTATAAGCAGGAGTGCTACCGAGCCTGGGCTGACGCATCAGCGTTCCGGGATGTAAACACCAGCGCTATAAAAAGAAGTATAATTCCGCCTCTAGGTCCTTTAAAGGAGTCATTGCCAAGGCAAAGTCAGAGCACATAGGCAGAATTGGCGAAAAACTAGTTCGCCAATTCTTTCTTTGCGTCCAACTCGACTCTCAATGACGGGGGGAGTACGCCGCCGACCATCCCGCGGTGAGTGCTCCATGCCGGAAGTGCACTTCACAAAGCGCTCGGTTCGCAAAACACTCCTCTCCCTGGACATCCACAAGTCGAGTGAACCTGACGGAATCCCCCAATTGTGCTGAGGACGTGTGCTCCAGAGTTGGCACCGGTTTTAACGCGTCTTTTCCGGTACTCCTACTCCCTAGGCGTAGTCCCAAAATCATGGAAGATGGCTTTCGTCCACCCGATCCCTAAAAAAGGCCAGACCCGTCCAACTACCGGCCTATCGCCATCACCTCCTTGTTCTACAAAACAATGGAGTCCATTGTAAACTGCCAGCTCATGAGGTACCTTGAGGATCACGAGCTGATTAGTGACCGCCAATACGGTTTTCGCCGTGGTCGGTCAGCTGGTGATCTTCTGGTCTACCTAACTCACAGATGGGCGGAGGCAGTAGAGTTCAAGGGGGAGGCATTGGCCGTTAGTTTGGACATTGCGAAGGCCTTCGATCGGGTTTGGCACAAAGCGCTTCTTTCGAAACTCCCTTCCTATGGGCTTCCCGAGAAATTGTGCGATTGGATCACCGGCTTTCTTGCAGATCGGAGCATCAAGGTCGTTGTAGACGGTGCTAGCTCCGATTGCAAGCCTATTAATGCTGGTGTTCCACAAGGCTGCGTGCTATCGCCAACGCTGTTTCTTCTGCATATCAATGATATGTTGCATACCCGTAACATTCATTGCTATGCAGATGACGGCACTGGTGATGCTCTTTACACCGGCCGAGCCAATATTTCTCGGGAAAACGTCTCCGAGTGCCGGGACAAACTTGTGTCGTAAGTCGAGTCTTTGCTGAACAGAGTCTCGGATGGGGGGCGACTAATTCTAGTCCAGTTTAACCCCCAGAAGACACAAGTTTGCGCGTTAACCGCTAAAAAGAACCCCTTTGTCGTATCTCCTCAGTTTCAAGGCACTCCCCTTGTTGGCTCAGCCAGTATCGGAATCCTCGGCGTTGACATATCGAGTGACGTGCAGTTTTGCGTGGTCACTTGGAAGAGAAAGCCAAATTGGCCTCTAAAAAGCTTGGTGTGCTCAGCAGAGCGGGACAGTATTTCATGCCGGCACACTGCCTGCAACTTTACAAGGCGCAGGTTAGGCCGCACATGGAATACTGTTCCCATCTCTGGGCTGGGGCTCTCCAGTACCAGCTCCTTCCACTTGACCGCATCCAGCGCAGAGCGGCTCGAATCGTCGACGAGTGCTTTCCGATCGGCTCGATTCACTGGCACTGCGAAGAGATGTTGCATCTCTTTGCATTTTCTTTCGCATATACCATGGAGAGTGCTCTGAGGAATTGTTCGGATTAATCCCAGCCGCCAAATTTCGTGAACGCACTACGCGGCAAACGTCCCGATACCATCCACACCATTTGGATGCTTGGCGGTCCACCACTGTACGTTTCAAGAGGAGTTTTTTTCCGCGTACAACCTCTCTGTGGAATAGTTTTTCTTCCAGCGATTTTTCCGGACCGATACGACCTGGGGACCTTCAATAAAAGAGCTTACTCCTTTCTAAAGGGCCGGCAACGCACCTGCAATTCCCCTGGTGTTGCGGTTGATCATGGGCGGCGGTAGTCACTTAACATCAGGTGAGCCGCATGCTCGTTTGCCCCCTCTTCTATAAAAAAAATTAGGTAACACAAAAATGACACACCAAAAATTTTCTATCCACTGAACTCCATCCTAAGAAAAATTGTATAATGAAAAATCAAGATTGTTTAGTCGCTATACACATTGCGTAACGCCGAAATGTAGGACTCTTAACGAAAACTGACGAGTGCAATTTATGGATCTAGATTACTTTTGTTTATTTGTCTTTGAACTTCATTCTAATTTCCCCACGTATAAATTATTTTTACCTTGGTAGTTTTCTAAACCATTCTCATTTTTATCTAATTATTTTAATTTTATTTAAAGTAAAATAAAAATAATAAAAATAACTAATTATTTTGAAAAAGCCTCGTAACTATAGTATGACATTACTTTGATTTTGAAATCCACGTGGAAGTTGAGATATCAAACATTATATTAGCCAGTATTCGAAACACTGTAATATCATACCTAAAAGGTAAGAAATAAAGCGTGTATACCTAGTGTACTAGCGTTGCAAGTTTAATTATGTTGAGTTTATAGTTCAATTTCATAATATGTTAATGTAAAAGCAAAAAAAAAAATATTTAAGACATCAGTACCATAGGCTTCTATTCCGTTAACCTGTTACATGCTATTTTTTTCCAGACGGTAAAAAATCATCCAGTATATTCTTGTAATCTATATTGAATAAAAACGATTCTCTTCTATTTTATACTCGAAACTTTACACGACTTACTTCATAGGAATATCGAGGAAGAATCTCCAAATCATAATACTCTATTTTTTGTATAAGTTAATCAGCGCAAATCTCGAAATATTATTACCAATTCTTGTTATTTAAAACAAGATTGAAGTTCATGACGCCCGTAGTTGAAAGGCTTGGCCGTGGAATCAA
This sequence comes from Parnassius smintheus behrii, assembly GCA_036936625.1. Classification (NCBI taxonomy): domain Eukaryota; kingdom Metazoa; phylum Arthropoda; class Insecta; order Lepidoptera; family Papilionidae; genus Parnassius; species Parnassius smintheus. The sequence continues at coordinate 9,830,677 of JAUPFT010000016.1, read as the reverse complement.
TTTTGATGATTCCATTGTTATCCTTCAATCATATTGTTTAATATTGTGAGTATATAATATGTAAAATATGGTTTTGTGTTTAGTGGAAATGTACGGATCGCTGATGAAGAAGGATCTTTGCAAGGGTTTGTTCTCGCTGTTCGCGGGCTTTTGTGGACCCCTAGCGAAACACCTCAGCTCTCTTGTAACGCAGCCGCAACAGTCTCCGGTAGAAGTCGACGAACGCTTGAATCTCTCTGCACTCCGGGTAAGTTGTGGTTATAGAGGGTTATTTTGCAATAACCGGCCAAATTTGCATAGAAGGTTCAGAATAAGTAAGTATAGGCAAATGGTGAAGAAAAATTAATAAAAAAATCTCAAACATTGTGTTCTTTTTATATTTTCAATTCACAATGTGTGGTAATGCATTACTTTAACTAGTTTTACTTTGCACGCACACATTCGTAAGGGTCGATATGTAGGCAAAAACGTTGTTGCTCATAAATCACATTCAATTTGGGATTATTTGAAATAAATTTAGAAGCCTTATTTACTCATATTTTCAAAAACTGCAATAACGGTGAATCATTATTTATGTGAAATTTAGTTTTTCACACAAATAATTTTTCACAGAAATTAAGTTTAAAATTTGGCCACTCTTTGAAAAATAACCCTGTAGATTTTTAGTGTTAAAATAATAAAGATGCAAATATAATGTCATGAAGGATTTATGTAATTGTTAAATGCTTACATTTTGAATTTGAATTCTTACGAGATTTACATAATTGGATTTGACTTCTATTGCATCACTAGAGAATTCACTGATTTTTTGATATGGTTTCATAATTATGTCCTCTTAACTAATTTTGACCAAGGTTATAACGTCGGTAACAATATAATTTATAAGATAACTCATCAAATTTATTAGTTTCACAATATCATAAATACATTCTGCATGTGTTTTGGATAAACTACAACCTATATCACTTCTGGTACTGCTGTTTGTCTGTTCGCGAAGTTTTATTACAATGGGTACAGCCATCCTGAAGATCAAAACAAATAGACAGGCATTAAAATATTTTAAAAATCTTTATTCGAATCTTAAGAACTTACAAAACCTCTACAAACTTAATAGAAACCTGTTTTTTCGATACTACAGAGAGACACCTCGAAAATTTGGTGGTTTTTCTATTGCACATATTTTTTTTAAAGTTTTTATAGATTACGAACAAAATTTTTAGTATATGATTTTTGACTGTATGACTTTGGATTTCTTAAAAGAAAAACACGATAGCATTTAATTTTAAACAAATATGTTAAGTTGGCTCTAAAAATGTAACTTTATTTCTCCATGACACAACTATAATTTTACGAATAAGTTCGTAGAATTATTTATAAGATATAGTAAATAATCATATCTAAGTTATCATAAATCATTTTTAAATTAAAAAATAAAAATGTTGTTTGGCGCATACTTGTTTTTTCCTAGCGCGTGTTCACATTTTGACACTCCCTCAGTCTTCCGTGAGATTCACCGACAAAATGGACCACTCCCCTAAAACTGTGATTCATTTTAAAGGTATCCTCTTAACATCTAAAGATGTAGCAATTGTTTTAGGCAATGAGCGCGCTCGTATGTTGCGGGCCGTGTTTCGCACCGACCGCTCTAGCAGAAGACGGCTCCCTGTATCCATGGCTGAGCGAAATGCTTTCTTCTACTAACGATAAGGTAAGTTCCCTTTGCTTTGATTACTTTTCTAGTGTTCAATTATTCCAGGGTTTAGATTGTTTAAACGGAGAACGATTTTATATTCACACCGCAAATAAAGTAATAACATAACATATATAAACAAGTCTTTCAAAAATAATTACGAAGTTCTAAAAGTCTGGAAAAATATGAAAAAAATACTTTCTTATTAAAATTAAAACGAAAACTGTAACAATTATCCTTTGGAAAATAAAAGAGAACTAATAACTTATTCGAATTTCGAATAGACGGCGGATTTCGAAGGCTAATTCATGACCAATGACGCCCCAGGCGCGCCTATGTCAAGGACCATGACGCACCTGGTGCGTCTCATCTAACTTACCTAAAAAAGATTTAAAAAGATTGTGATAAAGAGAGTAGATTGTGATAAAGAGAGTAGAATCGAGGTAGACCGAGACTAACTTTCGAAGACCATGTGAGCAAATTGCTCGAAGAGGGGAGGGTCAAGAGTACTCGGATACCTAGACGTGCATGTATGAAGAAGTTAATGAACCTGAAAGAAGCGAAAGAGGTATGTAAGGATCGTGACACTTGGCGATCTGTTCTCTCTGGCTACCCCGTTAGGGATTGTGCGTGAAGATAAGTAAGTAAGTATAAAGAGAACCAGTTATTATCCTAAATTATACATTGAAAATTTGATTGACAATACGTTAGGCCATTAATTTAGAATATATCTTTTATTAGTCAGTGATAGCAACGGTTTGTGAACTTATATATTGGTCTAATCTTATTTAAATATAAATACTTTTCTTTCTTTACTTCGCTTAGTATCTACTGACATATAAACTAAACTAAAATATTTGTTTTTTTTTTTGTAATAGATAAACTAAGAAAAACAATCGCAGTTTTTATTTCACCACTAGAAACTAGAATGCTACATTTATAGCGTACTCGCTTTCCAAAAGGCGTCATACTTTCAGTCAAGTGATATTGTTTTGACCAATCTATTAAAGCCGTTGTATTGATCGTAGTCACGTAATCACTTAGTTAAGTAAGTCAGTACTGCACTGAATTTTTGATACATAATTGTAATGTAATAGTTATTAAATATCATCGAGACATATTTTGTAGATTTAAAAAAAAGCTTTAGTACCGCTCCCGAAACTTAACTACTGTTGCAAGTCATAATTAATGCCACTAGCGTCATCTAGTGTCGGGAAGCAGAGCGAGAACGTTCCTAGTAGCGCCATCTAGTATCGAGTTGTGGAACTGGGAGAGAACTTTCTACACCTAGTCGGTCGGGACCGGTATGTGCTCGAGCATTCTGGATGTTTCAGTAGATAGGGTCCTATACAAAGACGTTAAGAACCGCGACCGAGTCAGTATTGAATTGGCGATTCAGATGAATACTTCGAAGCGATATACCTACGAACTAAGATGATCAGTGTGATTAATTATTAGTGTTCTTTCAAGTTGTAAAGTGTCTATTTTTGTAATTCAATCGGCAGTTTTTATTGTCACGAACCCCAAGCTCGTAACAATTGTCAGAAGTCGAATACAATCATGCCGATTTTACCTAAAGACGACTCAGAGGGTGTCATCTGTACCCGAAGTCAACGCCAGCAGGAGACGGACCAGAGACGATTTGGTGGTGCAACGCCGCAGACGTCGGAGGGTCAGCTGCAGAGCGACAGGCGACAGAGGCCGGCCAAGTAGAGAGAGTAGAAAGGGAAGGTGATCGATCTCGAGAGGGTAGTGCGGCTAACAGCACCACCCAGCAGCAGCAGGGAAACGAGCTTTAAAGGAGCCTGAAGGATCTCGATCTCACAAACCAATGATGGGAACAGCTTATCATCAAGGGCGTGGTCAACGGAATGCCGTGTAAACTGACCTTAGACAATGGAGCTTCTCCCACGGTTGTCAGTGCCCAACTTATTAGTCAGTTTTTTTTTATAGAAGAAGGGGCAAACGAGCATGCGGCTCACCTGATGTTAAGTGACTACCGCCGCCCATGATCAACCGCAACACCAGGAGAATTGTGGGTGCGTTGCCGGCCCTTTAGAAAGGAGTAAGCTCTTTTCTTGAAGGTGCCCAGGTCGTATCGGTCCGGAAAAATCGCCGGTGGTAAACTATTCCACAGAGAGGTTGTACGTGGAAGAAAACTCCTTGTGAAACGTACAGTGGTGGACCGCCAAGCATCCAGATGGTGTGGATGGTATCGGGACGTTTGCCGTGTAGTGCGTTCACGAAATTTGGCGGCTGGGATTAATCCGAACAATTCCTCAGAGCACTCCCCGTGATAGATGCGATAAAATACGCAAAGAGATGCAACATCTCTTCGCAGTGCCAGTGAATCGAGCCGATCGGAAAGCACTCGGTCGTCGACGATTCGAGCCGCTCTGCGCTGGATGCGGTCAAGTGGAAGGAGCTGGTACTGGGGAGCCCCAGCCCAGAGATGGGAACAGTATTCCATGTGCGGCCGAACCTGCGCCTTGTAAAGTTGCAGGCGGTGTGCCGGCATGAAATACTGTCCCGCTCTGCTGAGCACGCCAAGCTTTATAGAGGCCAATTTGGCCTTCCCTTCCAAGTGACCACGAAACTGCACGTCACTCGATATGTCGACGCCGAGGATTCCGATACTGGCTGAGGCAACAAGGGGAGTGCCTTGAAACTGAGGGGATACGACAAAAGGGTTCTTTTTAGCGGTTAACGCGCAAACTTTTGTCTTCTGGGGGTTAAACTGGACTAGATTTAGTCGTCCCCAATCCGAGACTCTGTTCAGCAAAGACTCGACTTCAGACACAAGTTTGTCCCGGCACTCGGAGACGTTTTCCCGAGAAATATTGGCTCGGCCAGTGTAAAGAGCATCACCAGTGCTGTCATCTGTATAGCAATGAATGTTACGGGTATGCAACATATCATTGATATGCAGAAGAAACAGCGTTGGCGATAGCACGCAGCCCTGTGGAACACCAGCATTAATAGGCTTGCAATCGAAGCTTGCACCGTCTGCAACGACCTTGATGCTCTGATCTGCTAGAAAGCTGGTGATCCAATCGCACAATTTCTCGGGAAGCGCATAGGAAGAGAGCTTTGAAAGAAGTGCTTTGTGCCAAACCCGATCGCAGTCCTTCGCAATGTCCAAACTAACGGCCAATGCCTCCCCCTTGAACTCTACTGCCTCCGCCCATCTGTGAGTTAGGTAGACCAGAAGATCACCAGCTGACCAGCTCACCACCGACCACGGCGAAAACCGTATTGGCGGTCACTAATCAGCTGGTGATCTTCAAGGTACCTCATGAGCTGGCAGTTTTCAATGGACTCCATTGTTTTGGAGAACAAGGAGGTGATGGCGATTGGCCGGTAGTTGGACGGGTCAGAGCGGTCGCCTTTTTTAGGAATCGGGTGGACGTAAGCCGTCTTCCATGATTTTGGGACTACGCCTAGGGAGTAGGAGTACCGGAAAAGACGCGTTAAAACTGGTGCCAACTCTGGAGCACACGTCCTCAGCACAATTGGGGGGATTCCGTCAGGCCCACTCGACTTGTGGATGTCCAGGGAGAGGAGTGCTTTGCGAACCGAGCGCTGTGTGAACTGCACTTCCGGCATGGAGCACTCACACCGCGGGATGGCGTACTCCCCCCGTCATCGAGAGTCGAATTGGATGCAAAGAAAGAGCCTAGACGATCGGCTTTCTCCTTTGCGGTATGGGCCAGTGAGTCGTCCTCCCTGTGCAGAGATGGAAGAGATGGCTGACAGAAATTCCCCTGGACAGCCTTGGCGAGAGACCAGAATGCACGGGTTCCAGAAGGAGGGCGAACTAGTTTTTCGCCAATTCTGCCTATGTGCTCTGACTTTGCCTTGGCAATGACTCCTTTGAAGGACCTAGAGGCGAAATTATACTTCTTTTTTATAGCGCTGGTGTTTACATCCCGGGACGCTGATGCATCAGCCCAGGCCTGGTAGCACTCCTGCTTATAGCATGATGCTATTTTACAGGATCGACCAAATCATGGCTGAGATTTGCCTCCAATGGGCACCACAGAGGAAGGAATAAAAAGTTCCATACCCTGAAGTATCACATCAGCAACAGAATCCGCAACAACGTTTGGATCATCCGGCGAGAAGCAAACCCGCCCCCAAGGGTAGGATGCAAAGAAAGACCGCATCCCATCCCAATCGGCTGACCTATAGTGCCAAACACGGCGGCAGCCTGCAGAATGCAACCGCGATTTCAGCGTGAGTGGCACAACACTCCGGACCAGACAATGGTCCGAGGAGCCTAAAGGGGCGTCGACGGAAATCTGATATCCGTCCGGGTGAGAGGTCAGCAGAAGGTCCAGCAGAAGGTCCAGCAGAAGGTCAGGGAAGGTGCATGATCCTCCACATCTGGAATCCGCGTAGGCGAAGTAACCAGTTGTGTCAGACCATATGCCAAGGCAAAATCATGAACAGATCTCCCCGCATGATCGGTTAAACGTGAACCAAGCCATTCGGCGTGATGGGCGTTAAGGGCGCCGAGGATCACGATCTCTGTGGAGGGGATCTGCTGTAGCAACGAATCTGCAGCCATTTGGACGTGGTCGAAGAGTCGGTCTGTTTCGGCATTACCGCTATGGGACCTATAGAGGCACCCGTAGACGCGCGGATGGTCGTCGCTGTCTACGCGTAGCCAAAGGATGGACAGGTCCGAACCTTCAAGTCTGCCGAGGCGTCGAGAACAGATGTCCTCTCTGACGTAAACGCAAACTCCAGCCCGAGGCACATGGGGGAGTGTTCCAGTTTGTACCCCGGGTAGGAGAGATACGAGACATCAGCCGGAGAGGACACCTGCGTCTCGGTCAGAAAGAGCAGAGCCGGCCTCGCCGTCTCGAGATGGTAGTGGACGACGTTTAGGTTAGAGTGAAGTCCCCTGATATTGCAGAAATTCACGGACAGCGTGGCAGGGGTCGCCTTGGTCTTGTTGCTCCGTTTGCCCCGAGCAGTAGTCTTGAGCGGAATTTTGCCCCCCCCCCCCCCATAATACGCGGGACAGCCTGCGCTCAAAAGTGGAGAAACATGGTCGTGGATGCTCAGCGAGGGATTCTCCAGGGGTGCTGGTACCCTCCTGGGGTAGTCTATCATTATTTAAGTCCGCTACCATGTTGATGGGGGGGGGGGGGATTTGGGCCTCCGGCCACCTGCACTCACCAGACGAAACGCGGAAGCAGAGCTTCTACTTCACGCCGTTATTCTGTGGGGTCGTGGTACCACCCCGGTTTGAGCCGGCCCATACGTGCAACAGCAAAGCTGCCGCGTGGCTCTACCACTGTTAAAAGTTCCGTGGAACTGTGCATACATCCGAGATCCGCATACAAGCGTTAATTTGATAACAGCTACGGCTCAGCGTATACCCGTCCGTGAAGAGGAGATGGAGTTGAAGCTAGACAACGTGATTTACCTGCGTAATGTAACAGTTGGGCTGAAAAGTTCGTATCGTTTTATAGAAAAACACATTTTTTTTTGGCAAAATTCGATTTTATTATTCAACATAGTTGCCATCGAGGGCGATACACCGATTATAGCGATCTTCCAACCTTTCAATACCATTTTTGTAGTACGATTTGTGTTTAGCCTCAAAATAGGCCTCTGTTTCGGCGATTACTTCCTCATCGGCTTTAAATTTCTTTCCAGCGAGCATTCTCTTGAAATCTGAGAACAGGAAAAAGTCGCTGGGGGCCAAATCTGGAGAATACGGTGGATGCGGAAGCAATTCGAAGCCCAATTCATGCAATTTTGCCATCGTTTTCATCGATTTGTGACACGGCGCATTGTCTTGATGAAACAACACCTTCTTCTTCTTCAAATGGGGCCGTTTTTTCGCGATTTCGTCCTTTAAATGCTCCAATAACGCTATATAATAGTCGCTGTTGATGGTTTTTCCCTTTCCAAGATAGTCGATGAAAATTATTCCATGTGCATCCCAAAATACGGACGCCATAACCTTACCGGCCGACTGTTGAGTTTTTGCACGCTTTGGATTCGGTTCATCGCGTGCAGTCCATTCAGATGACTGCCGACTGGACTCCGGAGTGTAGTGGTGGATCCATGTTTCATCGATTGTCACATATCGACGCAAAAATTCACTTCTATTGCGGTTGAACAGCTCCAAACATTGCTCTGAAGCATCGACACGTTCTTGTTTTTGGTCGATTGTGAGCTCGCGCGGCACCCACTTTGCACATAGCTTTCGCATACCCAAATATTCATGAACGATATGTCCAACACGTTCCTTTGATATCTTTAGAGTGCCAGCTATACAAATCAACCTCAATTTACGATGTTCCAAAATCATTTTGTGGATTTTTTTATGTTTTCGTCCGTAACAGCCTCTTTTGGACGTCCACTGCGTTCATCGTCTTCGGTGCTCATATGGCCTGTGCGGAATTTGGCAAACCACTTACGAATGGTTGCTTCGCCCGGCGCAGAGTCCGGATAACACTCATCAAGCCACTTCTTGGTATCAGCAGCACTTTTTTTCATCAAAATATAGTGTTTCATTAAAACACGAAATTCCTTTTTATCCATTTTTTTCAAAATCACAAAAGTTGCTTCACTCAAAATGCTGTATCTCACAAACTAATAATCAGACAGCTGTCAAATTTATACACGTTTCTTTTGAAGGTTGGTACTACCTAAAAATGATATGGATTTTATTCTAGTGGCGCCATCTCATAGAGACGATACGAACTTTTCAGCCCAACCAACAATCGTGGTTGATATGACGGACGACTGCATCCTGGGCTTAGACTTTATGAGGAAGAATCGTTGTGAGATCGAAGTTAAGCAAGGTGTTTTTAAATGTGGATAGGAGGAACTTTTTTGGAGGGACCGTTACCAGGCAACGTGTACAGCCTTAAGAAGATTGTTCTACCGCCGAGATCGGAAACGATTGTGCCGGTTAGTCTTCCTCGAAATCCTGGGCAAGCTCACTGTTGTGTACTCATGGAAAGGGTAGACAATGACCTTCCACGGAAAGTAGCTCGAACCTTGATCAGTACCACTGATATCTCAGGAGTACGTGTGCTGAACCTTTGTGACCAGGAACAGATTATAGAAAAAGGCACACTGGTTGGTATTTATAAGGAAGTGGATTGGTTGCGTCGTTGCCACTTTCTGTCGACTGGAACTCCCAGCAAGCATGCACAACAACATGACTGTCGCAACGTTCTCTCCCTGAATAAAATGGTCAAAGCGAAGAAGTAGTTACTCAAATATGCCGATGTTTTCTTGTCGAATGATGCTAACATAGGGAAGAAAGCTTAGTTCAAAATCAGTGGCCACGAAGATTTCCGGTAGCACGTGCGAAGGAAGTGGATGAAATTGACCCTAAGAACAAGGACAATACTGCACTCTCGACAGGAAAGGGTCTGTGGCAATTTAAAGTTGTGCCGTTGTTGCCGTGTGCCGTGGATTATGCAATGCTCCGGCAACGTTTTGAGGAGTTTTGAGGAACATCTTCAAAACCTGGAACGCGTGATCATGAAGATCCAGAGTGCCAACCTTAAGTTCAGTCCGAAGAATGTTCACTTTTCAAATGGTAAGTTAGCTTTTTGGGGTATGTAGTGTCGGAAGAAGGTATCCGCGCGGATCCAGATAAAATCGCCGTTGTCAAAGATTGGCCGGTTCCAAAAGACAAGATACAGGTTAGAGCATTTTTGGGGTTGTGCTACTATTATCGGCTATGTGCTACTATTATTTCTGAGGATTTTTGCAGATATAGCCAAAGCTCTATACAAGCTAACCGATGAGAAGAAACATTTCAACTGAATGGTGATCAAGAGGTTGTGATCTTACTTCAGCAAGTCTTTGTCAAAACCGGAAAGGAACTATTGTGTCACAAGACGGGAATTCCTTGCTGTGGTAAAGTCGTTGCAGCATTTAAGCAAATATTTTCTGGGTCGGAAATTTCATTTACGAACCATGCTGCACTGAAATGGCTATGGCAGATCAAAAAACCAGAAGGACAAGTTGCAAGATGGATTGAACGACCTTGTCCTGAAGAATACAGGCATTTTACTAGGCAAGAGGGTAAGGAGGCGGTATCTGTGAGGATGCTCAGGACAGACCACCTCAGCAACGAGTGGAAGGACAGCCTACAACATGCACATCGGGAAGATTCGGATATCAAGACGATTCTGTAATGGATAAAGGCCAGTGCTCCCAAGCCCGAGAGGAGTGACGTCTCAGCGATGAGTTCGACCACGATAAACTATTGGGCCCAATGGGACAGCTTGCTGATTCAGGATGGAGTTCTGTGCCGTAAATGAGAATATGGTCGGGGAGACAGGTGTCATTTGCATATGGTTGTCCCTAAAGCTAAAGTAAAGGATGTTCTATAGCTGTACCATAATGGTTGTTCAGGAGGCCATCTGTGAGCTAAGCGAACTCTACGGAAGATCCGAGAACGGTTTTACTGGGTCCACTATTGTGACGATGTCGAGGATTGGTGTCGCAAATGTGCAAGTTGTGCGGCTGTGAAGGGACCTCATACTTGTAGTAGAGGTGCATTGAAATTGTGCAACGTTGGTGCACCATGGTAGGGGCTAGCCCTTGACGTGGGTCGGTGCCGTTTCCGGAAAGTGAAAGTGGTAACAAATATTTCTGTGATGGATTACTTCACTAAGTGGCCAGAAGTCTTCGCCATTCCAAATCAAAAAGCTTCAACAGTTGCAGATAAACTAATTTATGAAGTCTTCTGTTGTTTTGGAGTACCTTTAGAGATTCATCAAGGAAGGAATTTTGAGTCTCAAATATTTGAGGAAACTTGCCGAGTTATGGGTACTCATAAAACAAGAACAACTTCTTACCACCCGCAATCTGATGGAATGGTAGAACGATTAATTCAGACATTGGAGAGGTACCTAGCAAAAGTTGTAAACAATCGACCACGAGATTGTGACAAGCACAATCGTTTTTATTGTTATGTTAAAGCGCTGTTCATGAAAGTACATCAGTGACACCAGCTTTCGCAAACTTTGGAAGAGAATTACGGCTGCCTACAGACCTAATCACCGGAATGACACCTGAGGCCCCATGCACTATAACCGATAATGCAAATGACTTGCGGAACGAAATGAATGATGTTTATGAGCCATCAGACACTTAAAGGGCACTTAAAGGGGAAGGTCAGAGGTGAAGCCGAGCGTTTTCTTCAGAAAACTATGATTCCGCGTGAAAAATATTAATTCATCGCTATGACAACGAGCAAGTTCTCTCAGCACATTGAAACTCTAATAAATCATCCTAACATTCCAAAACAATCATCAACAGAACTTAAATGACTTCACGACATATCAATGGAATTCATTCATGGTGTTTTCAATATGGGGATTGACACTACCTCTTGGGATCCGATTCTGGTACACCTTATAGCAAAGAAATTAGTTACAACAACTTATAGCGGTTATATGGAGTCAAGAAAAGCCCCACGGGAACTACCTGATTTGGACAAGTTTATGGCGTTTTTGGAAGCCAAGCCCTTAGAGCCAATGAATAGGAAAGAACACAGTCGAAACATCGAATTTTAATAGAAATAACCATGTATCGGAATTTAAACAACGTTATTACCAAAAAACTGCAATTTATGAGAACAGAGATACATCATTCAAGAAATCGTTTTATATTAAACTCCAAGTTTATACCTACTTGTCCTTTATGCCAACAAAATCACGCATTGTTTCAATGCAAAATATTCGAAGTAATGACACCTGAAACGAAATTACATACCATTTCGAAACTATACATATGCGAAAATTGTTTATACGTGCATAAATACGAATGTAATTCCGAAAAACGGTGCAAGGAATGTTACAAGAAACATAACACATTATTGCAAAACGCTAATATTACAAAGGCGGCGAATATTGCAAGTTCGGGGAACATGTCGACAACGGCTTCGGAGTCGCAGGGCTCGAAACCACATGTACAATCGAACCACGTGGCTGGAAATGATGATGAAATATTACTTGCCACAATTAAGATGCAAAATAAAACACTGTTTATCGTAACGCCTTGCTAATAGTACTGAATTTATTATAAGAACAATATGTGTACAATGCATAAAAATGACGTCAAACACGAGCACGCGCTCCAATTACGCTAACATATAAAAATGTACGGGTTTACTCGTACAATCGGGTTAGCAAATGTCTTGAAAAGATGAAAACCCGGTATGACCGCAAAATGAACAACAAAGGGTTCGACGAAGGTTTACTAGTGTGGTTGCACAATCCAGTCCGCAGCAAAGGGAAATCTCCTAAGCTTCAAGCTAAATGCAAACACCGTACTGGATTGTGACAAGGATCAATGACGTAACCTACCGGATACAGAAAAGTGCAAGAGGTAAGATCGTCCATGTGGATCGACTGGCGCGTTATTATAGGCCCGATAATGCTCGGGACGAGCATGTCTTAGGAGGGGGCAGTGTTGCAAGCCATAATTAATGCCACTAGCGCCATCTAGTATCGAGTGGCAGAACTGGGAGAGAACTTTCTACACCTAGTCGGTCGGGACCGGTATGTGCTCGAGCATTCTGAATGTTTTCGTAGAAAAGGTCCTATACAAAGACGTTAAGGACCACGACCGAGTCAGAATTGAATTAACAATTCAAGTGAATACTTCGAAGCGATATAACTACGAACTAAAGTGACCAGGGTGATAAATTATTACTGTTTGTTTTTTTCAAGTTCAAGTTGTAATTGGTGTTCGGTAATTAAAATGTCAATTTTGGTAATTCAATCGGCAGTCTTTATTGTCGTGAACCCCAAGCTCTCAAGATCTCAAGATACGGGGTATGGTATGCAGGGTCTCAAGATCTAATGGTTGGGGGAAGAAATTACGTTGAAGAAATCGGTTATTACTGGAAAATATTTACATAACGGCCATTCATTGTATGTGGACAATTATTATTCCAGTTTGGATATAGCTGAGGAATTATTAAATAAAAATATAGTATAAAATATTTATTAAATAACCGGTATTATTAATTTTATAGAAAAGGTAAGGAAATTAATTTAACAGAAAAGGTAACCGTGCACAAGTAATGAATGCTCGATTGCAACCAAATGACATATGTGTTATGCACTAACAAAAATATCACAATAAAAATGGAGTGATAAGAGGGAAATTGGTTTCATTAGTTCAGAATATGATAGTCAAATATAAACAAACAAGAAATAAGTATGGAAATGTATCATTTAAACCAGCAGTGCAAGTAAATTATAATAAATATATGATGGCTGTAGACAAACATGACCAAATGCTTAGTTATTATTGTTAACAAATAACCTAAATAACAAGTAAATTTACAAAAATGTTGACGACTTCCCTAACCTTTTACTAAAAAGAATATCAACGAATATGGATCGAAGCACGCAAAAAACTTTTTCTTTTAGCACATCGACGCAAGATAAGGGCGAGATATGCAATAAACATCACAGGGGGCCAATGACGCTCTAAGTGCGTCGTCCTTGATGTAGGCCCATGACGCGCCTGATGCGTCATCGTCCAATGTTCGGGGCCTGGCTGAAGTATGCATGACAATGATGGTGGCGATGAATCGGTTAAGCCACTCATGGTACAATTATTTTGGTCTTGGTTTTAAAACGAGCGTCCTCAGTCGTTTGATTGTCATCATTAAATGAAACTAATTTTACAGATATTATCTCGTTTAATTTTAAGTAAATAAAAGAAATGATGATTGTCATCATGCTTTTTGTCAAAGTTAGTTAGTTGTTTTTGAAAAAAAAAGAACATAAATGAATTAACTGACAGTTTCTACGATTACTGCAAGAAGTCGTGCAAAATAACGAAATAAAGTCAGCTAGTGTTTCTTTTCTGCCCTGTGTTGCCACTATCTTTTATTTCCATTATCGCTTTGCTCCAATGTATGTTCGTGAAATACACATGCATTTGTAGGTTTCTTCACAATATTTTCTTTCACCTCTGAGTACGTTATTTTTTATATAGAGTACGTGTGACAAACGAGTACACAATTCACCTGATGGTAAGAGGATGCTATGTCCCATAGAAATATTCATCTATCCTCGGTTAACAAAATGCAGATATGTTGTCACCCGTGACGACCAAATGACTCATTGACAGTAAAACGTGTCTCCGGTTCTCTACACTCGCCGTACGAAACATAGCATCATTAAGCCGCTTATTTACTCTGGTATTCTGTGAGAGCGTGCTTCTTCCCCGGTCGAGCCGAACCATTCGTGCTACAACCATAATATAGTTGCAGCGCGGCTTTACCACGTACATAACATTATAAATAAGCACTTAAAATTACGATTTGGCTCGCGTACTATCAAATTTAAATCCCTCCAGTGCTATATGATAATTTTAGCCGAAGTAGCTACCGCGGTAATGTTAAGGTATTGTTGTGTTTTATTTTATTTATATATATATACCATTTTACTTTCGATTCATGTAGGTATATGAACTGGCACGTGAGACAATAGTGCTTCTGCTGGACTGCAACCCAGATATTGGACCATTGTTAGACTGGACAGTTGACAAGTGCTTCACGGGACCCCCACGGGTCGCTGACGGCTGCTTCATGGCACTCGCAACTATATTCAGCGCGAGGTGAGTACTTTATTTTTAAGTCTGAGCCTTAGAACGACTGAATGATGATGTAGCTCTAGAATGTAAAGCGGCTGGCTTAATTAAACATGGATGGATGGCTAAATTAACATGGTGGAAATGCGGACGCTGGTAAATTAAGAAATTCCTTCGCTATATGTCTTGTAGAGTGTAATTCCCACGCTTGTTGATAGATTATATAGGATGATATAAAAGACGCTATGATATAATAATTGATATGATTTTAGAATGATAAGGAAGCGACTTCTTGATCTGAATGCCTGCAGTGCACTGATCGATCATTTATTGCACATAAAAGTGCTGTGTTAGTGATGGCCAAATACTTAAACGCTACTCAAATTTAAGATGTCGTTAAGTCTTGTGGTGACAGTCACTTCGCCTTAAAGTGATAGAGACAGCATGAGACCTAACGGCGTCCTAAAATTGAGCAGCTTTTGAGTATTTGGAGATAAGAGTGCTAAGTTAACAAAATTAAATACATAAAGGTATGGCGTAGCGTTCTAAACTACCAAAAAATAATGTAATGAGTTTTGAAACTTTTAAAGATAATCAAAAATTGTTAACGTCTGCTAAAAGCACAAAATATGTATTTAAAGCAATAAAACTTTTAATTTGATTAATATTTTTTTTCATACAAACATTTTATTTTTTCTTATTCAAAGGATTCAATACGTTTTTTTCCTCAAAAAAGTTGGCTACCCTATTCATAACCGCCTTTGATATTATATCATAACCTTTAGGTTGACTGGCAGAAAATGGTTTTAGCATAATTCCGCCTTGTGCTATATACAATACACTTCAATAAAGAATAAAAAAAGAAACATCTTTACTTATAGCTACATAACACATATTGCAGCAAGCATTGCAATGCATCATCATTTATGTACCAACTAACAGGCATCCGAGTCAGTATTACAGTTGTATAGCTCAGTGTATTTAACTACCAACTGATATCCTGCCAGAGATTTTAACAAGACCTCACGATCAGACCTGCGGACCCCTTTTCCCAAGGGGGGTCGCGACTATAAATGTAGTCTAGACTAAAGATGTAGTCATTTTATAGACTTGAATATTTTTTTGAGCTTTTTTATAGCATCGGGTAACAAACGAGCACACAGTCAACCTGATGGTAAGTGGATGCCGTGGCCCATAGATATCCATTACAATAGATACATTTATCCTCATTTATGAATCAAAATGCAAATGCGTTATCACCCCTGAGAATTAAGATGGAATGCCTCAATTCCAGCAAAAATGGTATCCGGTTCTTTACACCATACGAAACATAGCAGCATTACGCTGCTATTTTACTCTGGTATTCTGTGGGATCGTGGTTCTGTCCCGATCGAGTGGACCCGTTCGTACTACAACTTATGTAATATAACTGCAGCGTGGCTCTACCACGTAAAACAGTAGTAAACAACAAACATCACTAGCGATCTTTCCCGGCTACGCACGGGTGACTTCTTGACCTCAACAACTCTACCGAGTCCGAATGCTAATCTAAACCATCCCAGGGACCAACACGTTCAGCTGTTTTCGAGTTTTAGCGAGATTAACGGAGAGCAGTTGATTTTTATGGAGATAAGAAATGCACTAAAAGTATCATAATATTGCTTTATTATTGCCCAAACTTTGCTTGTAATATCAATCTAGTTTTTAATATCAGTTAACATTAAAAAAAAACCTGATGCGTGGCACCATTAATTATAAATAAATCACGGGTTAGAATTTATATGATTACACTAAATGACAAGTTAAAATGTAATCTACCTACGTACGTACGTAAATTAGTTATATGAAGTAAATAAAAAGAGTTAAAGGTCGGCATAGTATAGATTTTAGACTATGACTTTTGTAAGTTAATATTTTTTTGATATTTTAAACTGCTCTAATTTTTTTGTATTTAATATCTTTAAATTTCTTAGACCATTACTTTATTGTGTTAAGCATTTATTCACTACGAAGATTGTATTTAAAATTCATGTTACAAGTTGATTATGCAGGCTCCAACCGCACCCTTTGCGTTTTAAACTTATACTCGAATAACTATCAGATAATTTAGAGGTGGCGTGTTTTCTCTTCGTTACTTTTTATACTACATTATTAATTTAGCATACCGCAAAACTGTCTGAAATCGTGACACATTGCCCGTGGTTTTTGGAAATGATGAGATCTCATACTAAACGCATGTTTAAATTTTCCATCAATACATATTTCATTAAAGCATGCTCTGTTACCGAGTAATATAAATGTGCGGATGAAAGTTTCAAAACCCTGTTCATTTGTTCAGTTCAATGTTTCGATGTCGATGGAAGTTAATAAAACGGTAATTAAAACTTCATTTTTAACAGACTTACTCCTTTTTGAGAAGAAGGTATTAAATTCCACTGGATGTTATTTTTCATGTCTGTTACCTCAGAAATTTTTTCTAGGTAAACCGATTTTAATGATTATTTATATTTGAAAGCTGTTGCTTCTCGTGTGGCCCCACATAAATTTGATCAAGATCTGACCAGTAGTTTTTGAGTTATTCTTTATAATGCGTATTTAATTGACTTCGACTACATTGATGATGTTCTCATTTTATCCTATACTATTAAACGAGCAATTCTTGTATATATATATATATATATATATATATATATATATATATATATATATATATATATATATATATAATCGGGATCTCGGAAACGGCTCCAACGATTTTCATAAAATTTAGTGTCCAGGGAATTTCGGGGATAATAAATCGTTCTAGCTAGGATTTATTTTTAGAAAATGTCTTTTTTCCGTGTTTTTAGGCAATGAAAAACTGCTACAATAATACTATTAAACGAGCAATTCTTGTATATAAATATATACTATTAAACGAGCAATTCTTGTATATAAATATATATAATCGGGATCTCGGAAACGGCTCCAACGATTTTCATAACATTTAGTGTCCAGGGAGTTTCGGGGATAATAAATCGATCTAGCTAGGATTTATTTTTAGAAAATGTCTTTTTGTCCGTGTTTTTAGGAAATGAAAAACTGCTACAATATCGTTAGAATAAGAAGGTAAATTTTGAGGGATTGTTAGTGATTATAAATAGCTTAATTGGTATAATGGTCGGTCACAGAATCTTAAAACCCCGGTTCGAGCCCAGACCGACCGACCGGTTTTTTTAATTTTTTTTCATGTTCTTTTCTTTTTTGAGAAAATCTATTTTTTCGAGCCCTTTTTTTAGTATTTTTTAAAAACACGAAAATTTAAATTAAAATAATTACACTCATGATTTTTTATTCAAATAACCAGTTCCGTTTTTTCTGTTATGTCGCTAAGATCAAAAAATGTTATTTATATTTCATCAATATGTAATTTGTATCTAAATATAATTTCCAAAACACATGAATTAAAAAAATCGAGCGAAAAATACCCAGCAAAGCTCGGTCAACCAGGTACTATATATATATATATATATATATATATATATATATATATATATATATATATATATATATATATATATATATATATATATATATATATATATATATATATATATATATAATCGGGATCTCGGAAACGGCTCCAACGATTATCATAAAATTTAGTGTCCAGGGAGTTTCGGGATAATAAATCGATCTAGCTAGGATTTATTATTAGAAAATATCTTTTTGTCCGTGTTTTTAGGCAATGAAAAACTGCTACAATATCGTTAGAATAAGAAGGTAAATTTTGACAGCTTGTTAATGATTATAAATAGCTTAATTGGTATAATGGGCGGTCACAGAATCGTAATACCATGTACAATGGCTCGAGCCCAGACCGACTGACCGACTTTTTTTTAATTTTTTTTTCAAGTTCCTTTCTTTTTTGAGAAAATCTATTTTTTCGAGCTGTTTTTTAGTATTTTTTAAAAACACGAAACTTTAAATTAAAATAATTGCACTCATGATTTTTTATTCAAATAACCAGTTCCGTTTTTTCTGTTATGTCGCTAAGATCAAAAAATATTATTTATATTTCATCAGTATGTAATTTGTATCTACATATAACTTCCAAAACACACGAAATAAAAAAAATCGAGCGAAAAATACCGAGCAAAGCTCGGTCAACCAGCATCAACATTATTGTTTTTGGAATAGTATAGTCTATGGTCGATATCGTGTCTGCACAAGATTAAAAATAGTTTTTGACTAATGAATTGTTTTAAGAACTACGTCTACTCACTTCAGGTCCATCAGGCAGTAAAAATCTACTTCTTGACAGTTGGTGGACCCCATTACATCTCTCTGATATATGTTATGGAACTAGTGTTAATCACTCAGGGCACTGGTTCTGAGAAAGTAGCGTGCATCGTGGATACAACGCAGTGTAGTGGCACTACGTGCATGCACGTAGTGCCACTTTAAGTGCATATGTACACCTACATATGCACTTAAAAGACTATGCTATAAGTTGGTGTAATTATGCACTTAAAAGACTATTTTAGGTATATTAATGAGCAGAAATAAAAGGAAGAAGAGAGAGTGGTTAGATAGACAAATAGTGTTCCTTGTTTCTTAAACACTTATAAGTGTAATGTGAGCACTTAATCGACTGGGGTAAGGAGTGCCAAAGTCTTACTCCAAAAACATAGAATGATTTATCGTTAAATTACATTTTATTTGTATGCATAAATATATAGATATAATGGAGCGGACTCTTGAGATAAAACCAATTTAATTATATCAATTCCAAGTCCGTTAATCTGTTTACATTACGGGATATTACAAAGACGTGTATTACACATAGGTAGGTCCAAAAACATTACATATGATCGTTCAAAATATATGTTAGTCTGAAGGTTTTTTTCCTGATCATCAGTAGTGTATTGTTTACATACTGCGTAGTATCTAAACAATCTAATGCTGTATGTGATGTTGATTATAATATCAGCAATAATTGCAGCAAAATAGCTATAAAGTGGTGCTTCACTGTTACATACTTAGGCGATGTCATAAGCGTACAGGAAGCTTTCTCATTTGCTGCGGTTTATAGCTCCGTGATGTAATCTACATCACATACATGTATGTCGATGCAATCACATGGATGAAAACAATATTACAATGATGACGGTCCAATGTTATACTGAAATTGTTACCGCTTCGCTACCTAATATAAGTTGATTTTTCAGTCATTAGATAAAATAAAGTGATGCTATAGAATTATTTTATTCAATACGACAATTTGTTTTTGTTGTATGAATAAGCTCTTAATAAAGTAGTATAAAGTGTTGCATTAGTAGAATAATTATTTATAAATATGATATGCAACAATTAATGTTTACTTCAAATTCCTATTCCTTCTGTTTTTGAGAATCGAGTTTTAAATTAGTTAATAATGTACCTGTCGAGTGGAAATGACGAGGGTTGTGTTACACAAGATGTCAGGACAACAAGGTTTTCTATCTTTTATTTTTCATACTTTGTCACTTAAGTATTAATATTATTCCATGTTCCGTTAAATGTGTTTAAGGATAACTTTGTGTGATAATATTTTTATAAATCTGAAGTAGCAAACAAACTTATATGTCTATGGGCATGTGCTTGCACGTTCAAAGAAGCAAGCTACTGTTGTGTTTTCACCTCTGAGGTCTAATATGAAATGCCTCAGCCGGTAATTTTACTAGCTCTTTATATCCCTCGGACTGAAACACAGCGAGTACTACTATTTAGCAGCAGAAATAGGTGACAGTCATACTCCTAGACATAAAAATAGTCTCACCACTAAATTTGTCTAAGAAAGAAATACTTTATCATTTAATGTTTTTATTATGGTGTCATGTGAGCTTTTTCGACCCTGCTGACAACTTTTGATTTTTATCGGGTTAGTTGGTCGGGCTATATTATTATGAAGGGGAAAGTTTTAGGACTGCCCTTGCAGGCTCAGAACATGGTTATAGACAATTTATAGCCATGAGTATATCATTATGAATAATAAATCAATATCATCAGCTGTTGATGATGTTGATTTATTATTCATGATGAGACAAGTACACTCATGTGTGTTTTATAAACGTATATCTACTTAGTGATTCGCTAATCACTGTAAGACACCTAATCTAAACTATTTTATGCGTAAGAGGGGGTAAACGAGCATGCGGCTCACCTAATGGTAAGCGATATTTGAACCAGCAGCTTAACAGTCCATACATTAATATTTCTTAGAGGTACGTATTAAAACGTCATAAATAATGTATACATATTACCCTTGTATAAAATATACTCTGTGATTTGAATCACTTCCGTAGTTTCGTGAATATACAAATGTAAATTGTTTCTGGGTTTCTTGCTGGTTCTTCCCAGGACAGAGGTTATTTTCCGAACCACTGGTAAATAAAAAAGTGACTTTCAAAAAGTATTATTTATAATCTATATTAAATAAAAAAGTTTCTTTTCTATTAAACTAATAGTGTGAATACGTGCCACTGCTGGTCACAAGCTTGCTCTCATTTATAAGCTTTATACAGCAGGTAGGAACTAATAGCCCTGCTCTCAAATTAGCGGATTGCACGTGCCCTTTAAATATTTTAAAACTTCCGAGATATCGTAAGCTTTCCTTCGTTTTTTTCTTCACCCCGCACACGTGGTAAATAATGGCAAATAATAATTTCAGTAGCGCAAGCGCAAACGAACTTGGATTGCGGAATTAAAATATATTGATTGTTAAAAGATTCGTCCTTTTTAAAAAAAAAGTTTTCACATGTATGAAAGTATATCCTTGCTTTTTTTGCGACAGTAAATGTTGCATACCGCATTTATACGTGCGTGTTCGTGATTCATGTGGCTTTAGGCTACACGAGTGATCGTTTACACATTCGCTTTTATTAAGTTCTACCTCAGCTTGACGAAATGAACGACGTTCGCCTAAACATAGACATCAAATAATTTTTCTTCAGTTTTAAATCGTTTACTAGTACTCCTATTACTTCGGATGTAACTTGTCCAAGCATATTGTATACTTTCTGCTTACTTTTATGATGAGCATCCTTTGAATTCCACATAACTGGCTGCCTTTGATAAAGCTCCATAAACATCATCATTTTGTTGTTGGTCCAGTTAATTTTGTGTATGTTGTTTGATAGGTTTGTTATTTGATAGAACTAGAAAGCGAATGTGTAAACACTAGTTCGTCTCGTCACTGTTTTCTATTTGTCTCGTGTCCAAAAAAACGACGCGATCCGCGTGGCGATTTTTTTTTAACTTGAGAGGAGGCAAATGAGCATGCGGCTCACGTGATGGTAAGTGTCTACCGGTACCGCCGCCCATGAACAACTGCAACACCAGGGGAATTGCAGAAGCGTTTCCGGCAAACCATCGTTTACATTTTCGAGCGCGTGCCTTGACTCGCAGTAGCTAGCTTCGTCACTCGCGCGAATGTTTAAATGCGGCTTTAGGCATTCTTGTCGTCTGTAAACACCCAATTTTTTATTATCTGAAAATGTTTAAGTGAATATTCAACAACGGAAAAATCATGCATATTAGTAAAAAATTAAAATGAGGTTCAATTAAAACTTTTAATAAAAATAATTACAGTTTTCTCATTTTATTTCGTTACTTAATTATATATTATATTAATCGACAATATTTTGTATTGCAAATAATCTACAATTCTACACTATATATAATAATATTATTATTTATTAGCATAGTAATGTTAATATATTAATTAATTTAAATAGCTATTTATTAATTAATTAATATTCATTAATTAATTAATAATATTATAAAGAAGAAAGATTTGTTTGTTTGAATTGAATAGGCTCCGAAACTATTGGACCCATCTGAGTAGTTACGTTGTACCAGTTCTGGCTCACTGAGTCAGAAGTGGTACAAGTACGACGTTCGTCGACTCACGATCTTAATAAAAAAACTTCCCACATCCACTTGTTCCTGCCACAATAGCAATAAACGGATGTATAAAGTGAAACATTACGCACGTCTAAAGTTCTAAGGTAAGAAATAAAAAATGAAAGTGTTGGTGTAAACAATTCAAACAAAATTTATGATTAATTTAAAGTTTTATTTTCAAGTAATAACCACTTGTAAAAAACCCACACTTCGTCACAAAAACAATGTAAAATTTTGTGATTATTTTTTGCAAATATGTGATTATTACACACATAACGTTTGTTTAATTTTATGACATTTACCAAATCATTGTATTTTGGACATTTGTATTCTTCAATATTAAAAATTCTGTCATTCGTAGTCAACATTTTTAAAAATTGTTTTTCTGTTGAACCACCTTTGTATTATATAGCATACTATAACTAATGTTTTTGGTAAATCAAACAAAATTTATGATTAATTTAAAATTTTATTTTCAAGCAATAACCACTTGTAAAAAACCCACTCTTCGTCACAAGAACAATGTAAAATTTTTTAATAATTTATACAAATATATGATTAATAAACACATAACGTTTGTTTAAATTTATGACGTTTACCAAATCATTGTATTTTGGACATTTGTATTCTTCAATATTAAAAATTCTATCATTCGTCGTCAACATTTTTAAAAATTGTTTTTCTGTTGAACCACCTTTGTATTATATAGCATACTATAACTAATGTTTTTGGGAAATCTAACAAAATTTATGATTAATTTAAAATTTTATTTTCAAGCAATAACCACTTGTAAAAAAACCCACATTTCGTCACAAGAGCAATGTAAAATTTTGTGATTATTTTTTGCAAGTATATGATTATTACACACATAACGTTTGTTTAAATTTATGACATTTACCAAATCATTGTACTACACTACCAAAACAATTAGGCGCATGACAGGAATGCGGTTACCGCGCCCTGTACCCCGCACCTCGTCCCGCACGTCCCATAGTGACGCGCAATAATTACTTTCTGCGGTACAGTGTTACCGTCGTTTCGTTACTAGGTTACTAATATTGAAGAAGAATCAAGGTTTAAGTTATGAATACAGATTCATATAACTTGAGAAACTAGAATATACAGTAAAAAAAATTTTCACCACGTCTGACAAATAATAAGGGTAGTTTTAGAAATTGATGTGTAATAATAATTAATTAGTTCGATGATATAATAATAATGAGTTATAAAAATAAACTAGAAACCGGTTTTGTGGAAAGCGACCTAGGTTAGCTTCTATCTTCATGGTAGAAACCTCACTTACATGAAGGCGGGATCAGATGTTGTGACGTCACACGGGCTTTTGGGCCGCCCCGCGGTAGTCGTTTATAAAATGTGTAATATCATCACAACACAACGAATGGACCGATTTCAATTATTCAAAGAGTATGTTGCTCATATGAGTGTAAGGAACAACATT
The DNA here is from genome assembly GCA_036936625.1 of Parnassius smintheus behrii. Taxonomy (NCBI): domain Eukaryota; kingdom Metazoa; phylum Arthropoda; class Insecta; order Lepidoptera; family Papilionidae; genus Parnassius; species Parnassius smintheus. The sequence continues at coordinate 9,806,999 of JAUPFT010000016.1, read as the reverse complement.
ATATAGGTTTTGAATGGATTTTCTGGCTTGTGCCTGATCCTCTTTCACGCTCCATATCATAGAAAACAATTAAATAAGCCTGCCTCAATGGCGTCTCGCAAGGAAGAAATGCAAAACTGGTTGACTTCAAAAAATATTGCATTCGATGCCCGCATGACAAAGCCAGAGTTGTATTACTTGATAATTCGAAACAGGCCAGAAAAATAATATTTAGTAGACAAACTTTTGAGGGAAAGCGGCCACGAAGTTCTCAGACTGCCGCCGTACCAGTGTGATCTAAACCCTATTGAGTATATTTGGAACATAATGAAACGAAGGATCGCCGACATAAATGTGGAACAGTCAGAAAGGCTTATCGAATCTTTAACCAGGGAGGCCATACAGTCAATTACGCAAACTGATTGGAAAAAGCAAATTAACCATGTAGACCGGTTACGGCAGAAGTACTGGGACAAGGAACAAGAAACAAGGACTACAAGACGCCTGAGAACTAATAATAAATATAAACGATGGCGACAGTGATGATGATACATCAGATTTTGAAAGAATTTCGGGGATTGAAGAATTGGAGTCAGATACTGATTCAGAATAAGTACTGTCACGCATCAGCTGGGCGCTTCGAGAGCACTTTTAAAACCTTGACCCGTTATCTGTAGTCACTTTTCTGTCGTTTCATCATCATCATCATCATTACAGCCTTTCACAAGTCCACTGCTGAACATAGGCCTCCCCCAAGTAATGCCACAAAGCACGGTCCTGAGCCACCTGCATCCATCGACTTCCTGCATGTCTTACCAGGTCGTCACTCCATCTAGTGGGGGGTCGCCCTACACTACGCCTACCGGTACGAGGCTGCCACTCGAGAACCTTTCTTCCCCATCGGTTATCGGTTCTTCGAGCTATATGGCCGGCCCATTGCCACTTCAGCTTACTAATCCGTTGGGCTATGTCGGTCACTCTGGTTTTATTAAATTCAATAAAATTATTAATAATAAACATAAATTGTGTGTCTAATAAGTACCTCCGATCTAAAAAATCCTAAAATTAATTTACTTAATAGGCATTGCTGACCTAATTTCAGAATTTTCTTTCCCCAAAATTTCTGAAATTCTAAATACCATAAGTATCGTAATGACTGAAAATAACCATTCACTTATTTTCGTTTTAGTGGTCGATACATAACACTATGATGCAGTTAAATTCACAAACGTAGCTATTGTAATTGATTAAAATAAATAACTACGAGTAGTATATACTAGTACTCATACTATGTATCACCTGGTATTATACAGATGAAAGTGTTCCCCTCACTAGTCCTCAAGCCGCCATGTTCTGAATGCGCCTAATTGTTATGGTAGCGTAGTATTTTGGACATTTGTATTCTTCAATATTAAAAATTCTATCATTCGTCGTCAACATTTTTAAAAATTGTTTTTCTGTTGAACCACCTTTGTATTATATAGCATACTATAACTAATATTTTGGGAAATCAAACAAAATTTATGATTAATTTAAAATTTTATTTTCAAGTAATAACCACTTGTAAAAAACCCACACTTCGTCACAAGAACAATGTAAAATTTTGTGATTATTTTTTGCATATGATTATTGCACACATAACGTTTGTTTAAATTAATGACATTTACCAAATCATTGTATTTTGGACATTTGTATTCTTCAATATTAAAAATTCTATCATTCGTCGTCAACATTTTTAAAAATTGTTTTTCTGTTGAACCACCTTTGTATGCGATCACTTCGTCTTTGCACAAATTTCTAATATACCAATTTAATATGGGGATGATGTTCTCTTGTTTGTAGACACATTTTAATTCTTCGGTCACATCAAAATATGGAATGCCGTGCACGTGTGTTTCACAATAACGAACAGTTTTTTTTGTCTTTTGGCGACAAATAATTGAAAGGATAACTTGGCCGAAACAAATAATGATCGATAAACGCATCATTTTTATTAGATAGTTTTACGTCTAGAATAGCCATTTCTCTACATTGAAAATGTTTATGAGGATATGTAATGTAAAATCCGTCCATGTCGATGATGTATCTAATATTTTTTAGATTTTGTGTCATTTTGAACCAAAATGTTAAAAGTATTTACACGTGACTAAAATATGTTTGTTCCAACAAACTTCACATAACAATTCATTCTTCATTACTTCCCATCATCCCATTTCTTCCTTCTGCTCTTGTCTTCCTGTAATTTAAGTAAACAGAATCACATTCACTAATGATCAACTAATGACTGTCATTGTTAAAAAAGTATTTTTTAACTTTTTACTTTCTGCTATTGTCTTTGTATTTATGGCTAGGAAATGTCCGCGGCGCGATCTCAATGCGTGTTGGCGAACTTCACATGCCTTCGAAATTTTCTCAGACATGCAGGTTTCCTCACGATGTTTTCCTTCACTGCCGAGCACGTGGTAAATCAGCACTTAAAGTTGCAATTAACAATTTAAGTGGTGCCGGCGGGGGTCGAACCCGGGTCGCGTACTGTGAAATTTACAGCTTGCGCTAACCATCTGAGCTACCACGGCTTAAACATATACACACACAATATTTAAATATAATTTGTTAACACTAAGTCATACACACGTAAGAAAATAATAGAAAGAAAAGTAAGTTTGTCAATAGAATAAACACTTAAAATTGCAATTAACAATTTAATTGGTGCCGGCGGGGATTGAACCCGGGTCGCGTACTGTGAAATTTATAGCTTGCGCTAACTATCTGAGCTACCACGGCTTAATCATATACACACACTATATTTAAATATAATTTGTTGACACTAAATCATACACACGTAAGAAAATAACAGAAAGAAAAGCGGCCTTAGGCCTTTGATGCGTTGAAGTAACACAAATATAGTATTGATAGATCCACTGCGGTCAAACGACCATACACTAACTCCATGACTGCAGTTGCTTGGTCTTATATAGTACCAGTGAGTACTAATTCTAATCTAAAGAATTTCTTCAGTAGAATTGATAGTATCTTTATGCGTCAACAAGCTTACCTTACATTCTGTTGCTTATCTCTACATTCCTACGTCCTTCCTGTCGTGTCTTGTTCAGTGTATTGGTGACTCAAATACGTTTTGTATAACACAAAGAATGTAATTTAATATTTAGAAATCACTATAATTGATCATTCCTATATTAGTCATTGAGTAGATTGGTACTGTAATAATCTACTAATAGCAGTAATATCATGGATACACTAGATGTACAACAACATCTGAAAAAGATTCACCCCAGTCTAGAAAATAATGTTTATGCTGCTAATAGACTGCCCATGTACACCCACGTACCAACGTATATACCTAGTCAGGTCATAAGTATTGTCACACAGTAAAAACTTTTCTTTTAGAATGCTGGCCACAAAAAAGTTTATTGAATTCGAATTTCGAATTGTTCATGAAAATAAAACTGAATACTTTTTAGAATTTTACTCATTTTTAAATATGGAGTGGACGCTTAAAGAAGACCGTGTTGCAGTTATTGCGTTGCATCGTTGCGGTTCCGCGCCAATTCAAATTTTTGACATACTGAAAGATTTGAATATAACCAAAAGATTCGTTTATCGTACCATCAAACGATACAATGAAGACTCTAGTGTAGATGACAGGTCAAGAAATGGTCGCCCTTGGTCTGTTAGGACTCCAGCAGTGATAAAAGCTGTGAAGGCGCGAATTCAAAGAAATCCCAAACGTAAGCAGAAATTGTTGGCCCTTCAGATGGGGTTAAGCGGAACCACGGTGAAAAGGGTGTTAAATGAAGACTTACGGCTTCGGGCATATCGAAGAAAAACAAGACATCGTTTGAATGCTCGTCTAATGGACCTGAGACTGAAGAGATTCCGCGCTTTGTTGAAGCGGTACGTAAGGAAAAAATATCGGGAAATTCTTTTTTCGGATGAAAAATTTTTTACCGTAGAAGAGAGCTACAACAAACAAAATGATAAAGTGTACGCACACAGTAGTGAAAAAGCGAGCAACCGTATTCCGCGTGTCCAACGAGGTCATTTTCCGTCCTCGCTCATGCCAAACCTTTTTTTTTAGGATCGTGAGTCGACGAACGTCGTACTTGTACCACTTCTGACTCAGTGAGCCAGAACTGGTACAACGTAACTACTCATCTGAAAAATTCTTTCACCATTGGAGTCCTACAATATCCCTGATGAACGTAGGCTATAGTATATTTTCAAAAAAGTTAGGGATCCGTTTGAAAACTTCATTAATGTAGCCCACGGTGTGAAAAAAATACCAAAAAAAATCTTCGCGACAATAGAGCAAAGTGATGTACTACAGTTTTATAGAAAATATCAATATCTACAAAAAGTCCTCGATGCCATGTGTCTAACTATTACAATTATGTCACAATAACTACGTTTTCATGTTAAATTATGCAATAGTAACGCCGAAAAATTCTTATATAGCGTACGCTGCGGAAACTATTGACAATAGAGCAAAGTCTGCAATATCATATATATTACTGTTACAGTTGTCACAATAACCACTTTTTCATTTTAAAACATGCAATAGTAACGCCGGTACAAACTGAGCCACATTATTCGTACCTAGGTATTAATCGTTATATTCAAACGAAGCACTTCGTATTCAAGGCTATATAAGTACCTGTACCATGCATAACCACCAATTACATCAACCATGTAATTTAAATAAAATTTTTCACTTTTTAAATGTTTTTTAATTCAGCAACCGGCATCCTATAGTCGTGGAGTAAGCCGTCCACTTAGAAAACGGCCAAGGAGTATATTTTACCGCGGAAACGGCTGAACAAGTGGCCCGAAACCCACGTAAAACTACTTTGTTGGCTTTCTTTGAGCTATGTAATAGAGATGAATTCACACAGACACTTCTATACCACGGAGTCCCGCAATACTGCACATGGGCCTGCTGCAAATTCACAAGAAGAAGGCGTGGTAAGGACGTAGTTGGCCATCCAGCCATCGATGTCGCTTTAAGAAGAGTCTACGGTGTACATCCTCGATCAGAGTGTTTTTATCACGGACGCGGTCCAACCTCATTCAAGTACTTAAAAACCGTTAAGGGAGTTGGCAAGGAGACCTTTCAAGCAGCTTACCGTGACGGAGGTTTGCTACAAAAAATGAGCATTGGGAAAATATTCTGCGAGAAGCATCGCTTTTGCAATGCCCAGCACAACTGAGAGAGTTATTTGTAGTCATACTTTTATTTAGTCAGCCATCGGAAACTTTGAAATTATGGGACAATTTCAAAGACGATTTATGTGAAGACATTAGACACAAAATCAGACAGCAAAATCAAGACTTCGCGTTACCACACATTTATAACAAGGGTTTGATACAAATAGAAAATAGACTATTGCAATTAAATGATAAAAACCTAAATGATTTAGCATTACCTTCTTCAGTTCGTACAGAAAACAATGCTACGGATACAATGGCACATCACTATAATACAAATGATTTGACCTCTTTTGTCAAAGAAAACCTGTCAAAATTAGTCCCAGATCAATGACATGCTTTTGAGACTATAGTCAATAGCGTGAATAATAACAAAGAAACAATTTTTTATGTATGCGCCAGGTGGCACTGGAAAGACGTTTCTTGCAAATTTGATATTTGCTAAGATGCTACAATCGGGGAAGATAGCGTCAGGAATTGCTGCAAATCTCTTAAAGGATGGAGAAACTGTTAATTCTACTTTTAATCTTCCGTTATCCGTAACTTTTGAGCAACAATCTACATGTTCTATCCGCAAAAATGGGCCTCTTGGAAAATTACTACAAGACGCCTCATGTGAATGGTTGATTATGTGGGATGAATGCACCATGAACCATAGAGCACATATAGAGGCCGTGGATAGAACCTTAAAAGATCTTAGAAACTCCTCTCCTCTCATGGGTGGGACCCTTTTGTATTTGCTAAAGATTTCCGACAGACTCTTCCCGTCATTAACAGGTACGCGAGCAGATCAGATCATCAAAGCATGCTTTAAATCGTCTGCCTTTTAGATTTCGATTGAAAATTTAAAATTACGGACAAATATGAGAGCTCATATTCGTGGGAAATCACTATCTGTGATTCCACAGATAGTGATTTTCCACAACAACTGCTAAAACTTGGGGCAGGAATTTTTCCCACTCCAAATTTAAGCAGAAATTGTGACTTCCTTCTGGAAGAGCCTCTAAGCCAAACAGTCCATAATTTAGAAATTTTAATAGATGCAGTATACCCCGACATCGAGAATTTGCACGAAAAGGACTTTCATGGATTGTGTTCTAAAGCAATAGTGTTGCCTAGGAGTGATACTATCAACGAAATAAACTATCTGATTATTTAAAAAGTCCCCGACCAAATAAAAAATTACAAATTGATCGACACCGTGACAAATATCTAAGACGCAGTCCATTACCCACAGGAATTTTTAAATTCACTCAAACCCTTATAGACTGCCGCTACAGGAATTGACGTTAAAAATCGGAACGTAAAGACGAGGCTACTTATTAAGGAATTGAAGGAAAAATTAACTGTAGAGACCATCATCACCGGCCCATCAGCTGGTCAACTAGCTCATTTAACGAGGATACCGATGATCCCAACTGATCTGCCAATCCTATTTAAACGCCTTAAATTTCCTGTAAAAACATCTTTCGTGGTAACTATTAACAAGTCCCAAGGCTAAACCTTCGAATTAGTAGGGATTGACCTATGAAAAGAATATTTTGCGAACTGTATGCTGGTCTGTCGCGGGTCGGAGCTCCTGAAAATCAATTTATTTTGCTGCCACAAGATAAAACATCAAATATCGTTTACAGGGAAGCTCTGACCCAATAAATTTAGTAGCTTATGTCTTGTAGATATTATCTTTTTACAAATAATATATTCATATTTATAATAAAAATTAAGTAATCAAATATTAAAAAAGAACCAAAAAAAAGTAAAAAATATTAACAAAAAATTCAGTAGGTATCTATTATAATATTTTGAAGAAGAAAGATTTTTGTTTGTTTGTTAGTACCGAATAAGCTTCGAAACTACTAGACTGATTTTAATAATTGTTTCACCAATAGAAAGCTAAATTATCACTAAGTAACATAGGTCATAATTTATTTTGAAAAAAAAAAATAGAGATCTTTGATATAATTGTAACCCAAAGTAGCAAAATTTTGCCTCTAAAATTCATTATGGGACGTGCCCTGAGAAAACTTGATGATACGTAAAAATTTTGTGCTACATAATTAAAGTACTCATTTATTACCTGCAAAAAAGTCCGCATAAGGAATATATCTAACTATCATTGTTAAGTCACAATAGTAGCTTTTGTCCTAAAATTTAATTAGATCACCGGTCGGTTATAGTTGTACCTATCGTAGTAAATTAAAGTAAAGTTACAGCCTATATACGTCCCACTGCTGGGCTCAGGCCTCCCCTCATTTCTGAGAGGGTTTAGGGCAAGAAAGTGTCCGCCGCGCTGCCCAAATGCGTGTTGACGAACTTCACATGTCTTCGAAATATTTTTTTTCTTATTCCTCAGATATGCAGGTTTCCTCACGATGTTTTCCTTCACCGCCGAGCACGTGGTAAATCAGCACTTAAAATTGCAATCAATAATTTCTTTGGTGCCGGCGGGGATCGAACCCGGGTTATTTGCGTTCTGTTATATTTACAGCGAGCTTTAAGCACTGAGCTACCACGGCCCTCAATCGCGTATCGTAGTATTTTTTTTTTGAATAATGGTGACAAACAAGCACACAGTCCACCTGATGATAAATGGATGCTGTAGCCCATAGAAAATCTTATTCAAATAAATAGTTTTATCATGATGAAAAAGTTAACAAATAATTGGTACCCCTTTTTATAGAGCATATTCTATTCTTTACTTTAGACATACACATTTTGGCGGTAAAGTTTGAAATTTTAATAACCCTAAACTTTGAGCAAAGAATTTGATTAAAGATAAGAAATGTTCATATTTTGTGGCAGATTGCGGTTAATGATATCCCTATAAGTACATATAAAAGGTTGATAGAAAACTTATCAAGGATCGTAAAAACGCGTTTTGAGGCATTTTCTGAGGCACGGGGGGGGGGGCGTTCATCCGGGAGGGGGGAGAGAGTGGGTAAAATTTAACTTTGCTGTTTAACGTACATATGCCGATAGATAAAAGTTCTACATTAATTTTGCCAATTTTTTTTATTGAATTTTTTTTATTGGGGGTCATTGTAGAAGCGTGCTCGTCGCGACCCCTGCCAGCCCTTTTCAGGGCTGCAATTCTACACAGCTGCGCACCCATGCGAACGAGGGTTAGGGCGTCCCCCCAAGGCGACGCACACCAGCTCGTCCCCGTTGGTGTGGAATGCAGCGCGCAAAGCGGCGATGGGGACCGCCACCCGTCACGCACAGCCCGACACGGCGGAAGGTGGAGGACGGAGTGCAGAGTTGGCACGTGGAATGTTAGAGGAGGCATGAGAGATAAGACGAATGAGTTGATCGAAATAATGAAAGAAAGAGAATTAGATGTCGTGTGTATGTCGGAGACCAAACGGAAAGGCAGTGGTATTGAAGAGCTCCCTGGCGGGACGTTAGCTATTTGGTCCGGAGTCCCGGAAAGCGAGAACGCCTGCCAAGGAGTGGGAGTGCTGTTGTCGTCCCGGTTGGTCGATCTTATGACTGAATACAAGGTTGTGAACTCAAGACTTCTCTGGGTTCGCTTCAAAATGGGACTGACGAAGTTATTCCTTTTGGCTGTTTATGCGCCGGTAGCTTCGTCGTCCAGGGCTGAGCTGGAGGAGTTTTGGGAGAATGTAAGAGAAGTTCTAGATTTGGTTAAGGGAAACGAAAGAACTGTTGTATGTGGTGATTTGAATGGATGGGTAGGCATCGCTCGACCAGGATACGAGTCGGTGCTTGGAAAGTTTGGAGATAAAAGGGTTAATGATGCTGGCAAGCTTATACTGGCTGTATGCAAGGAAAAGGGTCTTCTTGTGACAAACACTATGTTTAATCACAGGAAGATCCATATGTACACTAGAGAAAGAAAGAATGAGAGAAGTATGATTGATTTGTTCCTGGTGGATGACCGACTGCGAAAACAGGTGATGGATACACGAGTGTTCAGGGGTGCTGACCTGGGAACGGATCATTATCTAGTAATTACAAGATTTAGGGGTTTGTTCGCGGGTTGGCGCCACCGGACGGCAGTAACAGAACCACAGTCGGTCTTTCGCATCCGAAGCTGGAAGCTTCAGGAAGCGGATACTAGGGACAAATATCACACGAGGGTAGCCGAAAAGCTTGACACCATCGATGGCAGGAAAGAATGTGTGGAGAGAATATGGCAGAACCTTAGGGATGGAATGGTAAGTGCAGCGGAAGAAGTATGTGGTACGACAAAAAGAGGTAGTAGTAAAAGAAGAGATGCATGGTGGAATGACGAAGTGAAAGAAGCTGTAAAAAAGAAGAAAAAAGCATGGTTAAACTACTTGGCCTCTAGTAATGATGAGCATATGAGAGAGAAGATGAAAGAAAGATATAAGCTGCAGAAAGTTCATGCGAAAACATTGATTGAGGAAGTACGTGAAAGGTGTAGAATAGAAGCGGACGAGAGGTTGTCGCACAACTTTAGGGAAAACTCCAAACTCTTCTGGAAAGAGGTTGGAAGGTCCCGGAGTGGTGCGACAGCTTTAAGAATGAACAAAGTGCTTTCGAGAACCAATGACGTCCTCTCAGAAAAATCGGACGTCATGCAGCGATGGAGTGAATTTTATAGAGAATTGTATGCGTGTCATGATCTTAGTGAAGGATCCGGGGGTGACGCCGTGACTGGCACGCCAGACACGGACCTCGATGACACTGAGGTCATCAGCATGAAAGAGATTGAACGTGCGATTCGAAGTTTGAAATGTGGTAAGGCTGCGGGACTAGACAGAGTTACTGCTGAAATGGTCAAGTACGGTGGGCCTCGCGTCTGGGACAGCTTTCATCTGCTGTGCAATTTGTGCTGGCGGACGGGAGATGTCCCGGATGATTGGCGATCCGCGGTCATTGTGCCTTTATATAAAGGTAAAGGTTCACATTTTGACTGCGGGAGCTATCGGGCGATCAGCTTGACCAGTTTAGCAAGTAAAGTTTATTCGAAGGTTTTGACACGCAGGATGCAAGAGAAATCGGAAAGATTCTTATGGGAGGCACAATGCGGATTTAGACCTGGAAGAGGAAGCACGGATCAAATTTTTTCTCTCCGCATGATCACGGAGAAGCTTCTGAGTGTTAACCAGAGGATTTTCTGTGCTTTTGTGGATCTGGAGAAAGCATTTGATAAGGTTATAAGGAAGAAAATGTGGGAACTGTTGCCGGGATATGGTGTGGATGGTCGATTGTTAAGGGCTGTGCAGTCACTTTACTATGACTGTAAAGCCTGTGTGCGGGTAGGGCATGACCTGTCACCCATGTTTAGCGTCCAAGCGGGCGTAAAACAGGGTTGTGTCATGTCTTCCTGGCTGTTCATACTGTATCTCGACAGCTGTTTACAGAAGCTGAAAGATAGCTGTTTGGGTGTGAAATTGGGTGACATAAAAGTTAATTGTCTGCTGTATGCTGATGATGCAGTGCTTATTGCACCATCAGAAGCAGAACTGCAGGCATTAGTCACGTGTATGAAAGAGGAATGTGAAATTAAAGGTCTCCGTTTGAATGCTAATAAAACTAAGGTTCTGGTATTTGAAAAGGACGAAGAGAGAACGAAATGTGAAATATGGGTAAATCAGGAATGTCTAGAACAGGTAAATGAAATTGTATACTTGGGGAGTGCTTTCAGTCGGGATGGAAGATGTGATTTAGATGTGGATAGGCGTGTCGCTGCCGGAAACAAAGTCAATGGTGCCCTGAATGCATTAATAAAAAGGCAAGGCGTGGTGAAGAGTGCACGCCTTGCAATACATAACGCAGTGTTGGTACCGACTTTGTTATATGGCAGCGAAACCTGGGTATGCCAGAAGAAGCATAAAAGCAAGTTGAATGCAGTGGAGATGCGATCTCTTCGTAAAATGTGTGGCGTTACCATAGCCGACCGAAAGCGAAACGAAGAGATTCGCAATATGGCAGGATTGAAAGATGACCTTATCACAAAAATTGATAGGGGCGTACTCCAATGGTTTGGACACGTTGAACGAATGAGTGAAGACCGAATGGTGAAGAAAATATATAGAGCGAAAGTAAATATTAAAAGGTGTCGAGGTAGACCGAGACTAACTTTCGAAGACCATGTGAGCAAATTGCTCGAAGAGGGGAGGGTCAAGAGTACTCGGATACCTAGACGTGCATGTATGAAGAAGTTAATGAACCTGAAAGAAGCGAAAGAGGTATGTAAGGATCGTGACACTTGGCGATCTGTTCTCTCTGGCTACCCCGTTAGGGATTGTGCGTGACGATAAGTAAGTAAGTAAGTAAGTAAGTTTTTTATTGAACTAAATGAGCGAGGTGTCATGTCATGTCGCGCGGCGCAGACGCTTGAAACCACGAAGCCATGCTATATAAAATATTTTTAAACCAAAAAAAAATTCTTAAAATTTTTGTATCTGTTTTTCTGTTTGTTCCGGCTAATCTTTGAAATGGCTGAAACAATTTTGTCAGGACTTTCACTGGCAGATGGCTGATGTTATAAGGAGTAACTTAGTCTAATTTTATTGTAGAAAAAATAATTGGGGTCTTGCGCAAAAAAATCAAATCCATGAAATTCAATCTTAATAAATTTCACGCGGACGAAGTCGCGGGGAACAGCTAGTTAATTATAAATTAATTAAAACGTATGCAAGTATTCAAAATTTCACGTGATTATTAAACGCGCTACGAACGGCTGCCGTGTTTGTGACGTCCCTTTGTAAACGTGCTTTCACATAGGTATCGTAAACAATATATTACGCTGTAAAAATATTGAAGTTTTGTGCAGCGAAAGTATTGGTGGTAATTAATGAAACGTAACACCTCATGTGTGATCAATACTTTTATAAAGGCTGATTCTGATAGTATACCTTCTATGGATATTATACTGCACTAGCTGAACCCAGACGTTATCCTGCTAGTTAATATCCTAGGTTGTGTTCAGCAACGTCTTTTATTTTAGCGCATGCAATTTGATTTATTACTTACCGCGCTTTACTGAAAAAAGAAGCAAATGAAATCAAAAATTTAAAGTTTTATTTGCTTCAAAATTTTTTGAATGATTTTTCATTTTTTTAAAGTTTATAAATATAAACTTACTCCGGATCGTGATTGATCCAGATAGATTTTGAGTTAAACGATTTCATATATAAACAAACATCCTCTTTTAAGCTATCCACTGACGATACGTCCATTTAGAATAGGTACTTCCAAATGGATGCACTCCAAATAAAAATGTATCCAGATACGGTATCATTGACGATACTTCCGTTTGGACACATAGCGTCACTTCGAACTTAGCAGTCGTACGGAACGAAAATAAATAATAATATGGATAATAACACTTTACAGGTGACTGCAACAGCGTGTATTTCATTAAAAAGACAAAAAACCTAAACGAGGCAATCCATCGTAGTCTTCAAAGATGCCAACGCATCTATCTATATTTTGATTCTTAATTTACGTAGACAGAGAAACCTATATACAAATTGACGCCTTCTTTCGCATTCGCACACGAAAAAGATAGATTTATGCATATGTCTTGCATAGAAATGAGATAGAGCAGTGTGATTGTTTGTCCCTTTCTCCGTGCCGATTTTTTTGTTTAGCAAACTCTACAGTTTGCTAAACAACTTTAACAGCGTAGCGATTTAAGGAGTTTACAAGTTCTTTTAAGTGAGAAAATAGTGTTTTGTGAGCTTAAGATTGGTGAATCTTGTTCAGTTCGGTTCTTAGAACAATTAAAATTTTTATCTAAATGTGTTTAAAAGTCATAAAGATTATTGTATAACCTAAAAATTCGTTATCGTCCTTTCTCACTCGAGGCCACGCCGATCATTAGTCTATAGGTTTCTCTGTCTACGTTAATTTATGATACATGTAAATGTCAATGGCCCACAGCACCCACAACCAGGTGAACTGTGTGCTAGTTTGTCACTCCCATTCTATATATAGTATAGATTATGGTGGAGCAATATCGTTGACTGAGCTAGAAATTAAAGAAATCAACATATAGTGGATATTATTCATTGTAACTATACGTGGTAGAACAACGTTGCATCTATATTATGGCTGTAGCACAAATGGGTCGGCTCGAATGAGAAAGGACCACTCTCTCACAAAATAGCATAAAACAGCAGCTGCGTTTCGTATGCTGAGTGTAAACAACCAGATAATCTTTTTACTGGAAACGACGCACTCCACGTAGTTTTACAGGGGTGACAATGTATTTACATTTTGATTCTTATTCGATGACAGATTCAGTCTATGGGCTACAGTATCAACTTAACAGCCCATAGTTTGCGTAATAAAAATATATTTAATCCAATATACAGTTTATGTTTGACAAACAGAGCACATGTACCACCATCAACACCAAAACATTAACTGACACAATAACGTCCAAAAAAACCGCCGCCGGTTCGCCTGACCTGACAATTTGGACTGCTTCCATTTGGCGTGGCGCACGTTTTTGACATTGACGGACGGCCGTGGATGATGTCTGTAAATCTAGAGCTGGATGAAGTCGATCCAAATGGAATGCATATTTACCTATTTACTATACACGGAACGATTTTGGATGATTACCACTCCGTTTGGATTAATGGACGTATCGTCAGTGGATACCATTATATGTATGGATGGATATGCAATAAGGTGACAGATTTTTCAGGAATGTCATCCGTTTTATCTCACACAATAAGCTGAAGTTCTAAGTGTCAAAGCATCGAAAATGTGAGTTTTATAAAACTTGTGATCACATTGTAAAATAATATGATGATAAACAAAACATTATCATTTTGACTCCGTAACAATCAATACGACATAATATTGTGTATTTAGCAGAATATCAATTAATACCGTTTGGTACGTGAAGATTAAAGTTTTAGCTTAACACTAGTTGTTCTCGCGACTTCGTCCGCGTGGAATTTATTACGATTGGATTTCATGAACTTAAATTAACTTTTTTGCGCGGAACCCTGATTATTTTTCTAAAATAAAGGTAGCCTAAGTCACTCCTTATAACATCAGCTATCTGCCAGTTATAGGTACGTCGGAATCGGTACAATCGTTTCGGGAAAAACTTTAAAAGTTGTTTCTTTGTTATTAATACCGTATACACTTTCTTGTGTTGTACAACCAGTGCGTGTTGCCTGTAACTTATGGATTTGAGAGGTGGTCCTTCACTGCTGGCCGTATGAGAACGCTAAAGGTTGCTCAGCGAGCTATGTAGAGAGCTATGCTCAGAATTTCTTTGCTTGAACCTTAGAAATGAGGATTTCCGCAGTAGAACCACAGTGACCGACATAGCCCAACGTGGCAGTGGGCATGGGGCAATGGGCCGGCCATATAGCTCGAAGAACCGACAACAGATGGGGAAAAAAGGTTCTTGAGTGGCAGTCTCGTACCGGTAGGCGAAGGTTAGGGCAACCGCCACAAGATGGAGTGACGACCTGGTAAGACATGCAGAAAGTCGATGGATGCAGGTGGCTCAGGACCCTGCTTTGTGGCATACCTTGGGGGTCTATGTTCAGTTCAGACTTGTGAAGGGCTGTTGAATGATGATGATACTTTCACATGCATTTAGTAAAAAGCTGTTATTTTGACGTTACGAACGGACATTTGAATTTTATTGATTTGTATAAATAACTTTAAATAACGGTTAAATTGGCTAAACACGGCTGGGCGCAAGGCCTTACAAAGCATTTATTGTGCTAGAATAATTAAGTTTAGTCAAACGCTGAATTTTGACATTTTCTCCAATGATTGACTTATTGCTGCAATATCAATCACTTCTTCATTTAATTACGTAAGCATTTTTATTCCTATTGACCGAATATATTACAAAACATGTTCATTTTAAAGATTTTTTTTATTTGAAGTACACGAAGTTATGTTTATTTTGCTTTTAAATAGTTACGTTGCAGGACATTTAAATCTACTTTTGAATTCTAATTGTATTCTAATAAGCAAAGATAAAAATATGTCTAGTATATTAAAGAGCCGTGTTGGCTCAGGGGCTAACCGCTTGAAAAGAGCAACCTGTTCAAACCCTGCCGGCACCAATACAATTGTTAATTATTGCACTTTTAAGTGATGATTTATTACGTGCTCGGCGGAGGAAGCCTTTGCCAAAAACTTGGGGCTTACATATAACAACTGTAAAGTTTACTTTTAATATAAAACAGCGATTTGTCACATGACATGACATGTGCTTCTGCATATAAACATCTATTTAAAGGAATATATTTACTTTTTAAACGAAATAGAAAACAAGGAGGCTATATTATATTCTATGCGTATATTTTTTATGTATGTTCACCGCTGAACCTCATGGTCCCATATAAATTCATAGAAAAATTCATTCGTAGTTAAGATAAAAATATGAAGATTTTAATGTACCTATTTAAACAACATTAAAAACACAAAATAATTTTGATTTTAGATGTATCTATTTCATTAAAGTAAAAAGTAAAGTGAAACTTTTTTTACGTGGTAGAGCTAAGCTGCACCTATTATTATGGTTGTAGCACAAATGGGTCAGCTCGACCGGGGAAGGACCACGCTCTCACAGAATACCAGCGTAAAATAGCAGCTGAATGCTGCTGTGTTTCGTATGGTTAGTATATAGAACCGGGGACCCTTTTTGCTGGAAACGAAGCATTCCATTTTAGTCCTCTGGGGTGGCAACGGATATGCATTTTGAGTCTTAATTGGGGATAAATGTAGATGTTTATGGTTCACAGAATCCACTTACTATCAGGTGGATTGTGTACATGTTTGTCACCCTTTTACGATTTAAAAAATCTTATACACGTCCCACTGCTAGGCGCAGACCTACTCTTGTCTGGGAGAGTTCTAGGGCAAGGAAATATCCGCCGCGTTGCCGGTGAAATTAACAATGAGCTTAATCTGCGACCTGACGTGGCTCTGTGTACATTTGTATTGTTCGAAACAGGAATATTCTACAACACAAACAGGGCACTAGCTATATCCTTTATCGTTATAGTTTATTAAAGTCAACTGCTGAACATTGGCCTCCCCTATAGATGGCCTTATAGGGAGGATATTTGCCATAGTTGCCACGCTTGGCGAGCGGGTTGATTTGTTTACCGTGCAGGGGCGGTTTAAGAATATACACTACCCCATATCATCCCTTGGTTGTCGTAAGAGGCGACAGAGAGAAACAAATCAGAAGTTGAGCTTTCTAATAACGACTATAAATAAAAACTGGCTTTAAATCAATAACTTCTTTTGCTCTAATTTGAATTCGTACTCAGAATACGTGGTGTAGAAGTGAAAGCAAGCATCAATTACTATTAAATGCTTAAACAATACGCTAAACATTAAAGTGTGCTTCAATAAATATTAATATTTATACGTATAAAATGTGAACGTAAAGTTAAAAAACTTTCTATGAGAAAAAGTTTCTATTTATAATTCTATTTGTGCAATTGCTTATACTCGTAGTTCCTCTCTTAGAAATTAGTAATTGCTACGCTCGGTCCAGTGAGTCACGTGTAACAAATACGCATTTCTCTGAATGAAGTCAGACAAACACATAAAACCAACACATCGTTGTAAAGTTTGCCACGTTTCATTTTATATTAACTCGTCGTTTATCGGATCCGCCCGTGATCGTGAACGACAAATATTGACAAACTGCTGCTTTTCCAAAAAGGTAATAGAGGCAAGTTCCGACCCCCAGGGCGTTACTATGTGCTCTGGCTGCTTTTGAATATGCACCGATGTGCTTTGTGTAAACGTCAGGGGCTTGCTTTAAAGCGGATTACCGCGATCCGTTCAGTCGCGAAGGGGTTATTTAATATTTCCTTTTTGTTTGATGTCCAGGCTTTATTTCAAGTTTTATTATTTTTTATATTACACATCGAGCCGCTGCGTTAACATTTCAATTTTTAATAACTTTCATGGATAGTTTTGTAATATATTATATAATTTTGGTGTCTGTTTTATTTTACCCGATTAAGGTATAAGCTTGTTCAATAATTTATCTTATGAAATGATTAGCAGTTGGGTATTGGCCTGGTCGAAGTTGCTATACCCGTTCTAGTAGGTGGCGTGATGAGTTTTACACTTTTTTATTTTACACTCCGGCTTTTTTGCAGTGTAAATATACAATTTATTAATCCTCACCTATTGGGTCTAGATTTTGGTTTGGGTCATATAAGTACCTATATTTATTCAGTGATTATAACGTCATTTTGGTTCATAAATATAGTGATAGTTTCTGGAATATACACACCACAATATACACCTTTCGAATCCCAGAATAGTTGTGAACCATCTTCTTTATAATTTAAATATAATGTTTTATGAATATAACTATAAAATATACGCACCAAAGTTTGATATACTACCGAATGTGGAGTCATTTAGTTTTTTTTTAATTATCATCAATCATCAATTTTTCGATTTAATAAAAAAATTGCTCATAGTTTTAGGGAAATACCTATATCTTGTGATCAATATATTTTATGGCTGGATTGCATTTCTACGTAGACCATCAATTAATTTTGGCTTTTATAACTGACTTTTCTTTCTCATCATGCTATATATTATATAAGTTATATTAGGCTATATTATACATACATGTTGCGTAAATATCTACGAATGGATAGGCGCCACTCGTATAGATAATTAATTTTTGTTTTCATATAGTATTTATATTGAAGTTCAGGTATTATTCATTCCTTCAAAACGCATAAAAGGGAACAAATTTGAAATCTGTTTATCACAATGTTTGATGGTAAACATCTTTTCATCGTGTCTAAGGCGCTACGATAAATTTATTCTATTTTATGCAATCTAATCTGTGTCTGGGAAAATATTCTCGCCTGCTCTGCGACGTTAAAATTCTGTTAGGTTGGTCTAGGTTTAACAGGATATGATTTTCACGGCAATAAATTTTGTAAAAGCATATTTTCAGTTTCGTTAAAAAGGGTCGAAATGTAAATAAAACACATGTATTAAATAAGATATTCGTTTGATACGCGATGAGTCGGATTTCTGTTCATTTCTTATACATTTTCTTCATCAGCACGTGAAAGTCGACTACTGGACATCGCTCTCCCGTTGTAGGAATATTTTTCTTTGTCGTCACGTTAGAGGGGGGGGGGGGGCTGACGCTCGCAGTACTTTACTAGACGTCTTGCACAATGTGCACCAACCAGCCCGTCGGCGGTCTGGGTATTTTACTTGTAGTGGTGGGTATATCTATTTTTCATAGAATAATGATAACAAACGAACACATAGTCCACCTGATGGTAAGTGGACATAAACATCTACATCTGTCCTCGATTAATAATCAAAATGCGGTGTCACTTGTCAACCCTGAGAACTAACAGAATGCCTCGTTTCAAGTTTTCGGTGTCCGGTTCTATACAATTACCATACGGAACATAGCAGCATCAAGTTGCTCCTTTACGCTGGTGTTCTGTGAGAACGTGGTGCTTCACCCATATTGTGCTACAACCATAATACAGCTGCAGCATGACTCTACTACGTATAAAATCGATCTATATGGAAGCTATAAATTTAACTTTTTTTTCTATGTATATAGTCTGTTTGTTCCAGCTAAACTCCGAAACGGCTGGGCCGATTTTGACGGGACTTTCACTGGCAGTTAGCTGATGTTATAAAGATTAATACTTTTATTTTAGAAAAAGAATTGGAAGGGTTACGCGCAATAAAACTAAAACCCTTGGCAGCACGCGGGCGAAGTCGCGGGAAACAGCTAGTTTTTAAATATATATAGTTCAGAACTGGATGACAATGCAACAATAATGTGAGTTACGTTATTGTTCGTTTATTGTCTGTTTGGTACAGTTTTGCAAGAACTGATTTTAAACTAACTTTTCAAAGAGGACCTGAAACTTTAGACAGCTCAAAACTGGTTGAAAGATTAAAAACTGAAGACCAAAGATGTTTTATAGGTACAGATACCGTGTTGCTAACACATCGCACCGTTCACAGTGACGCCAGTCTTTGATACATGTGTGCGTGAGTACCACGTGGCGCGCATATCTTACGTACCGTGCCTGCATTAATGTGCGTGACTTCGGTAATAACAGTGCAAATCGATTACCCAAAAATTTGGGAGATTTTACATTTCATTTATATTGACCTTATTATTTTTATTTTTATTATGACCTGAGTGTAAAATTTATATGCGAAGCGTGTGCATTTGTGTGCGTGTGTGTATAGAGATATACACATACAAGGGATATGGTTGGTTATGTGTGTTTTATGTAGGTATGAAAATCGCACCAATATAGTGAAGATAAGTAATAAAACCTATAGTTAATGTAACAGTTAAAAACAAATAAAAAATCACAGCAGATATTTATGTACCTATATCTACTGTGATTTTTTATTTATATATTTAACCAGTCTATTATTATTGAATATATATAGAGTACTACACCTTTGTACTGTAGAACCCAAATATTGCCGCTTTTTACGAAGACATGAATGACGTACAAAAGTTTGGTTAAGTGTAAACTTCGGCAAAGAGATAACAAATGTTTTTTTTATAATTCATATATCAATCCAGTTTCATGACTAGATCAAATCCTTGCATGAAATTAGTTAAATACTGTCACTGGATTTTACTTTCCTTTTTTACTGGAAGAAGATAAAATTTTGTAAAACTTAGTGTGTTTAAAAGCTACATTTTATACTGTAAAAACTGTAAATAAATAAATAAACATATAAGATCAACATTTTTTATTTATGTAAATTATAATTTTATTTAAAAACCTTGAAATTGTAGTTGTTTTCGGTACAGTTACCTTTTCGATGGAATATTTTTGTAAATATTTTCTGTCTTCGCTACATGAAACAGCCTGATTTTTACATATCCATCCACTATTAATTTGAAAATATTATTTTCATGATAATGCCCATAAAGATGATCTGTTTCACTAAAGTTGAATATACTTTTACTCACTAAGTGTGTCATTATTTTAATTATCAGAAGTTTGTAATCTTTTTCTGTAGTTATTTGCTTTTCTTTTAATGTTTTACTTAAAATTGCCTCTGACAGCCAGCATACAGTAAAAACATTTTGTGACGAATAAATCAGTCCTTCCTTGTCACGTAGTCCAACTAGCTTATGAAAATCTAATTTTTCTTTACTTATTAGACTGTCGATGCAGGGCATGCATTTAATTTTCCAACTCAATTGCCTCACAATGATCACAAGAATGACAGATTGATTTTTCAAACCGGTTCACAATCGGCTTTTTGAGGGTTAAATTACACACTCCCGCTCGTTCTCGCTCTAGTAAATGACGGTTCTAAGTGACCAAGAAGGATAGATTCACAGGAAAGTGCGATCCGTGCTGCCAGATCTATTTCGACCCGAAGCCTTAAAACGGTTTAACTTGGTTAAAACCTGTAAAATTAGACGGTTTAAAAAAATTTTTTTGGGGCAATAAGTTTTTTCTCTTTGGTAATGAATAAACCACAGATAGTCCCATAATATATTATAATAGTGCATTTTTCTGAGATATAATTAGTACATTTTCCAAAATAATAATTCGAGGTAATCATCTTAGGTAGGTATTTACTTTTTTTTAAATATTAATTACACAAATAATTATTATAATAATATAATTTAATCACACAACTAAATCCCTCATTAGTAATGTAATGGTAAAAGAATTTTAAAATCAGTCAAGTAATTTTCGAGATTAGCCAAAAAACATATTCATAGAAAGTAGCGCCATCTATAATAAAATAAATTATACATTAGACATCTGTAATTATACATAACATTCTAGTGGTAAAAGAATTTTTAAAATCGGTCAAGTACTTTACGAGTTTAGCTAAAAAACATATTCGTTGATAGTAGTGCCCACTAATTAAAATGCATCCTACGTTTCACAGTAATAATAGCATTCTAATGGTGAAAGAATTTTTTAAATAGGTCAAGGAGTTTTTGAGCACCATTCCGAAAAGCGATTCAGCTTAGCCAACCGCACACACAGTAAAAACATAACTATCCTTTTTCAGCCGTAGTCGGATAAAAAAACGGTTGACACCGATTGCGTATCGGCCGCTTTAGATAAATATCCGTTGTCAACAGTTGATTTACATCTATTCATGACATTAAAATAGGGAAAAACATTTCATACGGTAGGCAACACTCGAATATTATTGCGCAGTATTACTACTTGTATTGACATTCAGCTTTCATATTATTTTATAATGAAATACACCAGAAAATTGTATACTTACTTATGAAAAGTGATGTTCTTTTCCTTATCTTTTTTCCAAGAGTAATTTTTACATGATTTCACGGCACAAACAGTCATTTTGCGAAATTAAAAATACCGGTGCGTGATGTACGTTCACAGTGAACGTCGCTGGCGTAATGGCGGAACGATCGAACGAATACGCCAATATTGGCGCCTTTTAAATGGAAGCGTTTTAGGCGCGCGTACACGGTATCTGTACCTATAAAACATCTTTGCTGAAGACATTTTTAACGACATGTTTTTAGAACAGATTAAAAAGTATAAAATAATTTCTTGTAACCTCATACAGATTTATAACCACAACCCCATACATACATAATTAAATCTTCAGTTAAGGCTGTATACCGGCTTTAAAATAACTAGAATGTCTAAGTAGTTACATTATATACTTCATCCCCTATTTTAACCTCTTTAGGGGTGCAGTAATTCTTCTCCTGAAGTTCAAGTGATTAAACTAGAATCGTTTCAACCGATTCTAAGTATATTTACATGTACATTTACAGGCTAAATGTACATATAGTCCATACGGATAAAGAATGGGATTGGAAATGGCGGCTCATCGAGCCCGTACCGTCAACATGCGCAGTGTTATAGCGACAGTGAAACCCGTCTAGTGACCTTTTATTTAATCATTATATATATTTCTATTTTAATAAAATCTCTAAATTTTCCGGATAATATTAATTTAGTTCTAGTTAACACCTGGTATTAATCTCTAATTATTCGCGAAGCTTTATAACTATCTATTAGCGATTCCAATGATTTGTTTGAACAGACTGACAAACGAAAATTTTAAAAACGGTTACTCATGTCTCAATGGCATGTAAATATTTTATATAAAAATATTAACAAACAACCATAATAATGAAGAACATTTTCAGAAGGTGTCGTGGGTGTCAAATTAACAAAACCAGACTGTTTTTTTGTAAAGTAAGTAAAGTTACAGTCTAAATACGTCCCACTGCTGGGCACAGGCCTCCCCTTATGTCTGAGAGGGTTTTAGGGCAAGGAAATGTTCACCGCGCAGCGCCAATACGTGTTGGCGAACTTCACATGTCTTCGAAATATTTTTTCTTATTCCTCATACATGCAGGTTTCCTCACGATGTTTTCCTTCACCGCCGAGCACGTGGTAAATCAGCACTTAAAATTGCAAATAACAGTTTCATTGGTGCCGGCGGGAATCGAACCCGGGTTACAGCGAGCGTTAACCATCTGAGCTACCACGGCTTTTCGTTTTTTTGTAGTTTAAGATAATTTGCTATCATTGATTCCAATAACAAGTTAAACTGAAGTTATAAAACGCATTGAAAACACATACCGCAACGTATTTGTTTGCAGTCTTTACTGGCGGGTGTGAGTATAGATGGAACAGTTGCGAGTGAGGAATAAACAGAGGCGCGCCATTTTCAATCCCATTCTTTAACAGCATGGATAGTACAAAAATATACTAAAGTAAACAGAACATTCGCTATTTTTGAACTCAATTAAAATTGAAAAACGTGGGAAAACCTTATGCAATTCGTGATTGATGCATTAATTCACTTTAGACGCTAACAGTTATTTTAAGCTCTAAATAGATTTCGATTCCAAGCACGTACAAATATTTAAGTCTGACATCCTTATTCTAATTGGATTTTGTGTAACTCAAACTAGGTGTAACAATTTTATGAATTAAATCTTGGAGTGCCTTGTTGAATCCTGTTCTGTGGTTAATCCTTCGGAGAGTTGTGTTTTCAGCAACCGGTTCTCCCTCAATAAAGAAGAGTTCGTGTAGTTCCTGCAGAATTTAATTTTCAAAATCGAATGCTAATTGGATTCTGTTTGTCGTTCTCTTTAAATTTTTAATTAGATTTTTTTTAAAATAATTTTGTATTGATGATGGTATTGAATACAAAAAACAGAATTGATTTCACAACACAGTTTAAATAGTGCTATGTATGTATATACAAAGCTCTGATGTGGCTAACTAAAGTCTCTTTTGTGTTTCTGTGTTGCCAACTTCTCGAAATATATATATGTATATATATATATATATATATATATATATTATACCATCATCAAGGTGAATACCATACCAAACTCTCTACAAAAAACTTTTGAATGATAAGACTCATATGTATTTTCGTATGACAACATAAATGAAAAATGAAATTTACGAGGGTGGATTGAAATGTACTCGTCCTAACCAAGAAAATAAACACATACTAAATCAGTAATATTTTTATTTTTCTACATAATCACCATCAAGTTCAATACACTTTTGCCACCTCCCCAAGCATTTAGACCGTTGAAAAAAAAATGATTCTTCCTTAGAGTCAAAATATGCGTCTACAGCTGCTTTGACCTCGTCGTTTGTCGAAAATCTTTGACCTCCCAAGTGCTTTTTTAGGTTAGGGAACAGAAAAAAGTCTGATGGTGCCAGATCAGGTGAATACGGCGGATGCGGTAACAGTTCAAAGCCACAGTTGTGAATTTCAGCCATTGACTGTACTGACGTGTGAACACGGGCGTTATTTTGATGAAACAGGACTTTTCTTCTGAGCATTCCTCGACGTTTTTCTTTTATTTCCTCCCGTAAACGACGTAGTAAGGTGCAGTAGTAATCAGAGTTTATAGTCTGACCCCTTTCAAGATAATCAATCATAATCACACCTTTCGAGTCCCAGAATACTGAAGCCATCACCTTATTTGCCGACAAAATTGACTTAGCCTTTTTAGGGGTTGGTGAACCAGGTCTTCTCCACTGTTTTGATTGTTGTTTTGTTTCCGGTGTACAGTAATGAACCCATGTTTCGTCCATAGTAACAAAACGATTCAAAAAATCATCTGCATCGGCTTCAAATAACTCCAAACAGTCGCGTGAAATAGTCAATCGTTCTTTTTTCTTTCTTTTCGTTTCGTTCTTTTTTCTCGTCCTTTTTTGTTCAACTGAAAGCAGTCGCGGAACCCACCTCGCAGACACCTTGTGGAAACCCAACTCGTTGACAATGATGTTTTGAGTTCGTTCATAAGAGATGCCTATAATCTCGGCTATCTCTCTAATTTTTAATCTGCGGTCTCCCATTATTAAATCAAGTACTTTTTTAATATTTTCGTCAGTAGTTGACGTCGAAGGCCTTCCAGAGCGGGGTTCATCTTTCACACTCTCTCTACCACGCTTAAATTCTGCTATCCATTTTTTGACGGATGAATATGACAGAGCACAATCGCCTAATGTACTGACCATGTCATCATGGATGGCTTTTGATGATAGCCCCTTATGGAGGTACTTAATGACGGCACGCTGCTCGATTTGCTCCATTCGTGGAAATTATGTCCGATTACTTTGTTAATAAATTTATAAAATCACAACTAATTATCGTACACGTTTCGAACTTCACACAATGAACTAGTCTGAACTGAACTAAATAATGTGGGTGGATTTGATTTTTAGAATTGAATGGATCTGTGTTAGGCCGAGTACTTTTCAATCCACCCTCGTATATTAACCGTATGCAGTGGGTGGTAATTCGACTGAAATTTTCCGCCACAGAATTTTTTATATTTTGTGTTCAATATGGTGTGCAAGATTATACAAACATGGTCTTGATCATACACATTTAATTAGTTTTTCGTCGTACATTTTGTTCGGTATAACACGCGCATCACTGCGTAGCCAACGGAGCGTCTGTGCATACGCAGCGAAACCACGGACGGGACGTGGCACGCGCCGGACGGGACGTGCTCGTCCCGTCCATGTATCCGTAACATATGCGTTATCACGTACATTTTCTATGAAACGATATTTGCAAAATTTCACGTCCCGCTCCGTCCGGAATAAAACAAGTTACGTATGCAGCGACCTTAAAACGGATTTTACTCGTTAGGGCGCACGGGCACACATGAGCAGATGGGTTGATGAGTTTAGTACTAATACAAGCTCATTATATAAATCTGTACTCAGCTGTCTGTGTGTATTGCATAAAAATTAGACTATTATTACTAATGGGTGGTTAGATTTTGGGATTCTTTATTCTTTCGATTACCGCTACCACTGTGAAAGAGTTAGGTACAGTACAGGTACAGGTTGCTCTTAATATTGTATGATGTTTTGAATTTGTGTACGTAATATTTCTGCAATTGAAATGTGAAATTGTAGAGACAAATGAAAACACATTACTCCGTTTGAGAATTAAGCAACGCAGATTGGTCTATAAATTTTAGACCTTTTGTGGATAACTTGGATCAACAAAGAAAGAAGAGATGGATAACTGATAAACCAAGCTGAAATCATGCTTAACTTATTGCATGAACACGCACTCACGTACATATATTATGGTTCTAAAATCATTTGCGACTTCCAGCTTTATTTTAGGTTTAGATTTTCTTCTTTGTCTGAGGTGAATTAAGAGTTTTTTTTTGTAATTACTACAGAATAAAAGCAAAAATGTATGTAATTCAAAAAATCTAACAGCAGCTGCTGGATACCGGTCAAACCATCTCAAAACTCTTTGATAAAATAAACTGTAGTTAAAAAAAATGCAAAGCATGTTGACGGCTAGCAACGCTTACTTGCGCGAGATGTCTGCTATTAAGAAGAGAATGTAATAGAATATTTTAATTAATTAAATATAGCTTACGAGTAATTCTCATCGAAATTTTTTTTACATTTACTACTAGTTCAGAAAACCACTGGAAAACCCCAGGGAGACTTTTTAGAGTAAATAATAAAAAAAATTGTGCAAACTAGTTAGAAAATTGTTTAAGACACAGCTTTGCGACCACATCATTTCCAGAAATTATAATCCATCAAACAAAAAAATTATATTATAATAACCCGTTTTATACAGTTTTTGTTTAGTAAAATATTTTAACTTGGTAAAAGGGAGACCTTGTATGTATTCTGGGACTGTTGCAATAGCTTATAACATTGCCCCATGGATGGGTTACTGGCTCTGTGGAGTGAAGAAACTGGTATACATAATTATTCTATTTCACGATGAAGGTTTCGCCTTGATTGTAGTAGTGACGTGTTTGTGTGTACCTGCGATTCGTTCGACTCGCAAGCGTAACTGAGCGCTCTTGAGGCCTGCACACACTAACACAATGTGTATGTGCATGGCTAACAACAACCGAAGTTCAAATTTCATCTTGAAATGGAATAACTTATATCACTATACAAACTTATATCACTATATATATATATATATATATATATATATATATATATATATATATATATATATATATATATATATATATATATACACACTTTTTTACTTGTTTCGAATCTTAAAGATTCGAAACAAGTAAAAAAGTGTATATATACACTGGTAAGTGTTATCAACGTCGCCTAAGGATGAGAGTAAGGCTTCAGTGGAGATGAAAGAGTGTTCGGCCAGGTAGCGTTCTGCACGCATGACAAACACTCCCTCTTCTACTGTAGTGTCCTGAGTACCAAGCGCTAAAAACGTTTTCCAAGCGCCACTTCGACGCGTGCTTCGCCGACGGCTGTCTTTTTGGGCTTTTTGGCTATTGTAGCCCATGGACATCTACAACCAACTTCAAGCAACTTGTAACCATACTGGCATTAGGTAATTTTATACTATCGCGTTCACCTCTATTTTGGCTCTAGAAAATCGAAAAATCATCCGATTTCGGTGATTTTTTTTAAATCTTTATTATTACGGCGGATTTATGAAAAAAAATTGCAAGAATAAAGAAATGAAAATTTATATTTGTTTCAAGCCTTTAAATGTTCATGAAAATGCACTCATTCACGTATAATTGTTGATAACTTTTTTTTAAATAATCGAATGAAGTTGTTATTTTTTTTCACAATTTACACAAAAAAGGAACATTAAAAATGTTTGTTTATTAATTTTTATTTTGGTTTTTATTGAGTGTAAGATCGAGCGATGCGAGCTCGGTACTTTGGGCATCCCGACTTGGACAGTTTAGGTTAGAAGGAGATGGCGGATGATTAATAAATAAACATTATTGTAAAAAATATTTAATTTTTTTTTAAATCTGTGTTATTTAGATTGAGCAATCACTATCAAAGATTGCATAATTTTTTATTTTATTTTGTTACAAGATTTTTTCAAGGATAATATAAGTCATTGATTTATTTTTGAATATAATAAGTAGTTATTTCTTTTCATTTTGGTCTTTTCCGTAAAAACGAATATTAAAAAAAACTCATCGAAATCGGACAATTTTTCGATTTTCTAGAGCGTTTATGATAACATTTAGGTAAAGTCAAAAACTTAAAGTGAGATAAAAAATTCATAAATAAAAATTTTTCAATGCCTTTTTAAATGTTTTTTTGTGTAGATTAAAAAATATATACAAACTTCGTTTAACGATTTGCAAAAGTTATGAACAATTATATTCGAAGAAGTGCGTTTATGATCACATTTAAAGTCATAAAACTATATGAAATCTTGAAGTGAGATATTTTCCATATTTTTTGCCATAAATCCGCCGTAAAGACGAAGGTTTAAAAAAACATCGAAATCGGATGGTTTTTAGATTTTCTAGAGCCAAAAAACGAGGTTACCGTGATAGTGTAAAACTACCGTGGCTTTATCCCCTCAGACCACAGTACAACAGTGGGCGCACTGCTGCTTGTCGGCAGAAATAAGTAACACCCAGAACCCAAAGGTGGAAAATGTGATTAATCACTTTTTACTTTCATTCACTTTTTATTTAGATTTCAAACGACCTCATTCCATTTTCATTCATTTATGAAATGTTTTAATATTATTACTTTAATGGCCTATTTTAAATATGTTAAATACTTATTATAAACAATACAATTTTATAAGGTATATATGAAAATAGAAAATACGTAATAGCCATATCACTAAAGGAACCAATACTGACCTAGAAAAGGAAGTACGTATGCGTAATATCTTTAAAGCGTAACTGTTGATCTGTTACTGGTGACCCGATCCCTCCGCCAAGTAGGCGTGTACATATTGATATTCCGCGAGGAGTGCCCTTCCAATCTGCTAAGTGTTGACAGTTTCCTATATCCCATAAGTACGATTATTTTAAAGTATTTGGGTCCCATCACTAGATTACGGGCTCGATATTGACCTATTGGTAACAATGTACTGCAATAGTTATAAATTTATTAATTGAAGATTTGAATATTATAGAAATAGCTAAAAGGAATTTGTAATTAATTATACTAGGCTGCACTAAAAGTATCGGGAATGGAATATTTTCACTGTTCCTGTCATATTAAAAAATCTTTCTAATTGAAAACTCCTTGGTTTAAAAATCGAATACCATTTATTTATTTAAAAAAAGATTCTCGGTCTTGTCACAAGGTTTTGTCAAACGTGTTTAGTTGTTCAGAAAATGGAATTGACTCGAGAAAATTCAAGAGCGATGATATATTATGACTTTCGAGGTGGTTTAACACAAAAACAGTGTGTTGACCGGATGGTTTCTGCATTTGGTGATGAAGCCCCATCCAAAACCACAATTTATCGCTGGTTTGCTGAATTTCAACGTGGGCGTGTCAAGCTCAGTGATGATCCCCGTCAAGGTCGTCCAAAAACTGCAGTCGCCCAAGAAAACGTTGATGCTGTGCGTAAGCTGATTGAGGAAGATCGACATGTGACATACCGCGAAATTCAGGCAACTTTAGACATTGGCATGAGTCAAATACAAATAATCTTGCATGAACAATTAGATGTAAAAAAGTTGTTTTCCCGATGGATACCGCATTCGCTCTGTGAAGAGCAAAAAGCGGCTCGCGTTACTTGGTGCGTCAGAACTCTCGAAAGATTCCACGCAGGATCCTCAAATGCTGTATACAACATCGTATCAGGTGACGAATCCTGGATATACGCGTAAGAACCCGAAACAAAAAACCAGTAACGAGTTTGGGTGTTCCAAAATGAGTTAAAGCCAACAAAAATTGTTCGTTCACGGAGTATTGCAAAAAACAAATGGTGGCCATGTTTGTCTTCAAAACCGGCCATGTTACGACTATTCGTCTTGAGGGACAAAGAACGGTTAATGCAGAATGGTATGCTAGCATTTGTTTGTCACAGGTTGTTTCTAAACTCCGTAAAGAGAACTGCAACCGCCGCATCATCCTCCATCACGACAATTCGAGTTCTCACACCGCACACGGAACAAAAGAGTTTTTAGAGCAATAAAACATAGAATTATTAGACCATCCGCCGCTGTACAGCCCCGACCTAAGCCCTAATGATTTCTATACTTTCCCTAAAATAAAGAATAAATTGCGTGGACAGAGATTTTCATCACCTGAAGAAGCTGTGGACGCCTACAAAACGGCCATTTTGGAGACCCCAACTTCCGAATGGAATGGTTGCTTCAATGATTGGTTCCATCGTATGGAAAAATGTGTCAAATTTCGCGGAGAATACTTCGAAAAGCAATAAATACATTTTTAAATAGTAATGCTGTGTCACTTCCTTGATTCCCGAAATTTTCAGTGCCTCGTATGCTTGTAAATTCGAATTTTTTGTCAAATTATTTCAGACTGGCATTACTGAGCTAAATATTATTAGTTTATTGAAAGTATTTAGTAGTTATTATTAAATTATGGGATAAGTAGAACCTTTGTACTAACTTACTATAGGACTGTTTCTGTGTCTTGTTATGTGTACATAAATAAATTAAAAAATAAATATTTAAACCATCCATGAAAGCTTACACGTGTTGCCACTTAACAAATTAAAAGTAAGTGAATCTAATGATATAATTGATGGTTTTACCTTCATCGATTTTTTCGGCAACATTATTTGTAAAGCTATTTTAATGTTGTTAAGTAAGAGATTATAATAATTTATTATATTAAATAATATTATTTATTTTGGAAACTTAAGCGGGAAAAAATCGACTGCCATCATAAATTCCACTGTGAGGTAGAACTTTAAGATACGGCAACGTGCTTTTTAAGAAACGCCGATAAAATGAAACAGTTATTGCGATAAATATTTGATGACAAACGATAAACGTTAAAACGAAATATTAAGGTTAGCCAATTAGTCCAGGAGGAAACAGCGCATGAGTACCGAAAACTATTCCACCTCAATTTTTTTATTCAATTCTCTTCATATTGTTAAATATTTTTTTATATTTTATTCTTTTTTTATGGATTTTGAATAGGTCAAATGTATCTATCTGTATTTGGGATTTTTCAAGCATTTAAAAGTTCGTAACTTCCAAAATATTAACTTTATCGTAAAAAGTCATAAGACCTTTTTTATAGAATAAGGGTGACAAACAAGTACACAGTCTACCTGATCTACCTTTTATTTGTGTTTCATCAAATAATGTAAAAAATTTTTTGAAATAAAACTCGGCTTAAACAATAAGGCATCGAGTTGCCCCATGGTAATATGCGTTTATATTAGGTATCTGTAGGACATTTTGAAGAGAATCACATAAAAATTGAGGTGGAATAGTTTTCGATTTTTTGGACTAAATGTAAATATTCTCATCTGGTTATCAAAGATTTCTAGATATTGCAAAAAAAATGAATTTAAATTATTGGCCAGTTCTAGAAAAATTCACCATAGTATTAAAAGTGTTTGAATTACAAATTAATTTACGTAATTAAAATTTTACCCGATGAATATAAGCTCTATAAACGTCTCAGACATATCCTCTTAGATAATCCTCTGCGAGGTGACCAGCATACAAGCAGTTTAAGACATTTGACAATTGCATTTCATGCATTTACAACATTTCATCATTAGCAGATATTCATATTCTGTACTAATCATCGCTATAAGGTGATGTTCACGATGCAAGATTTAACATTTTT
Source organism: Parnassius smintheus behrii (assembly GCA_036936625.1). NCBI lineage: Eukaryota > Metazoa > Arthropoda > Insecta > Lepidoptera > Papilionidae > Parnassius > Parnassius smintheus. The sequence goes on along the minus strand of JAUPFT010000016.1, from coordinate 9,775,734 downwards.
ATCAATTTCAGGAATTTCATATATGTTTAAGTTCACCAAGGGCACAAGCGCAATATAAACTTAGATGTTTTAGTGCTACTTTCTGATATTTTTTTTACTCGAAATAAACAAGATATCAAATCACCGGCACGGAAACTTGGCCAAGCGGTTATCTCGCGATAGCAAAAGCTTTAAGTGTTTCTGATGAATGTTTGTTATGCAAGTATGTCAAAAAATGTTTACCCTCAAGTTCAAGAGGGTAATTCATTATGTTTAAGTGCACCATGACGAATTCTTTAATTTTTAGTTGAATCGGGTCATTTGAGCGACTAAGTTCACATTTTAAATTTGTGTGTTGTGAAAAGTTTACTGTAAGGTTATTCAATTATTGTGATCTTGTGTCTTAATTAAATAACTAAAGGTGCTTTAAAGCCAATAAAAATGCCATTAACACCAGCACAAGTTGCACAAGCAGTAGCATTAATTGACCAAGGGCTGACACAGCGTGAAGTTGCTATTGTGCTTAACGTACCACGGTCCTCAATGCAGTATTCACTGAAACGATACCAGGAGACAGGCCGCTACACCCGCAGGCCAGGCAGTGGGGGCGTAAGGTGCACATCGGCCCGGGACGGTCGTTTTATTGTTATGGAGATTTTGAGAAACCGCTACCTGACCGCTGTTGAGATACGCCAGCGGCTCCAAATCGCAAGAGGCGTTAATGTTAGTGAGCGTACGGTGAGAAGACGAATGGAGGAAGTGAATTTAAAAGCTCGTAGACCAGCACGAGGTCCAGAACTTCTCAGACAGCACCGAGTAGCCCGACTTCAGTTCGCAAGAGAAGATGTCAATTGGACCCACGAGCAATGGGCTAGAGTGTTGTTCACAGATGAGTGTCGAATAGCTTTACGTGCTCCAGACGGTCGAGAACGAGTGTGGAGAAAAAGAGGAGAGAGGTTTCTACCCATTACCACCACCCAAACTGTGAGTTTCCATGGAGGCTCAATAATGGTATGGGGAGGTGTAAGTTCCGACGCACGTACAGAGTTGGTCATCGTCGATAATCGGCTTACAGCTACTCGATACATCGAGGAAGTTCTTCAGGAGCACGTAATGCCTTATTCGGGATTCATTGGACACGACCAATTCCTCCTCATGCACGATAATGCACGCCCGCACGTCGCACATTGTGTAGAGGAATATCTGGAAGAGGTTGGAATACAAAAATTACAGTGGCCAGCTCGTAGCCCGGACTTAAATCCAATTGAGCATGTATGGGGTATGCTCAAAAGAAAGATAAAGTCCAGCTCCAAACCGCCACATACTCTAAATGAGCTCCGAAATGCAGCGCTGGCCGCTTGGGACAGCATACCGCAAGTTGATGTCAGAAACATCATTCAAAGCATGCCAGATCGAATGCAAGCGGTTATCAGGGCTAGAGGAGGAAACACCCGATATTAAAACTGATAGACAATAAAGAAACAGACTTAATTTTTAACTTTGTAGTGTTTTTAAAGTGACAATGGAAAGATGTTAATTTTAATGAAAACATGTTATCTTGAAAAGAAAAATTTCGGTGAAGTAAACATTAAATTTCTATGTTCTAAAACCATTAGAGACACTTATTGAATGCATCTACCCTTAATTTACTGTTAAAAAAACGTTTCAGTGCAAATAATCAGCAAATTCACGAGTGGCCAAGTTTCCGTGCCGGTGAGTGTAGTAAACAAGAATATCAGAAGTGTATAACGTATATTAATGTCCTTTGGTGATTGTTGGACTGTCAAAATCTCCATTTTTGCTTAGATTGGGGCAAGGCATTCTACAGTCTTCTGAAGTATTGTATTAAATTTTGGTACATCTATAAATATGTACACCAGAATCGTACTTAAAAGTCATAATTTAAACTTATTGAAATACGTACTTGAGTTCACTCCAATTTAAATAGACATCATCATCAATCACTACATCCCATCACAAGACCATTGCTACAGATAGGCCTTCTCCATGGAACACCACCACGAAGCAAGGCTCTGAGCCACAAGCGTCCATCAACTTTCTCCACTTACCATGTAGTTAGTCGTTACTTCATCAAGTTGGAGACCGACCATCACTTTACTTACCAGCACGTGGCTGCAACTTGAGAATATCTCTTTCCCATTGGTTGCCGGTTCTTCGGAGCTATCTGACCGGCCCATTGCCACTTCAGCTTATAATGTATCGTTATTTATTCTTATTCTCCTGTTGACGTCCTCATTACGACGTCTATTACATAGAGAAACTTTAAACATACTCTCACAATAACTTTTTAATTAGTAACCTTGAATCTCCCTCCTCCTTTGGCTAGCAGTAAAGAACACGTCTCAGATCTATATGCCATCTATATGCAATACGCACTTGTTGTACACTCTTGTTTATAAGATGTGAGGAATACGTGACGAAATTATACGTCGTAATCTACAGCAAATTGATTCTTAATCGAGGATAGATGTAAATGTCTATGGGCTACAATATCTACTTACCATCATGTGGACTGCCTTCTTGCGTGTCATCCTTATTCTAAAAAAATACGGGAGGAAGTTTTCAAATATGCCAGAAATTTTAATTTGACAGCAATATGAAAACTGTTACTTACTACTTATTTATGTTTCCGTACTTGCTGAAACAAAAAGCCGTGGTAGCTCAGATGGTTAACGCTCGCTGTAAATTTCACAATACGCAAGCAAACCGGATTCGATCCCCGCCGGCACAAATGAAATTGTTAATTGAAATTTTAAGTGCTGATTTACCACGTGCTCGGAGGTGAAGGAAAACATCGTGAGGAAACCTGCATGTCTGAGAAATTAGCAAACAAATATTTCGAAGACATGTGAAGTTCGCCAACACGCATTGGGGCAGTGCGGCGGACTATTCCTTGCCCCAAAACCCTCTCAGAAATGAGAGGAGGCCTGTACCCAGCAGTGGGATGTATGTAGGCTGTAACTTGACTTTACTTTACTTGCTAAAATAATACATAATATTGTAATTTTTGACCAGGAACAAAATCTTCAGATATCTTCGCTAGAAAAAGCTCGTACTCGACGATATTGTTTTTTTTTATAAAGTGTGCCCTTTATTATATATATTTTATGTAACAAAAGTGTGTACATACACCAAACAACGTTACGCAACACACCATAGCCAACACATCATGGTGGCTCATAAATTTCATCGACCCTACTTAAATTATTTTGTTATATGTTTATTTTCGTTACACGGAATACCAGGGACCTGTCTTTTTCATTCAACTTCTCAACAGCAATTTTTATTTTTATAAAAATCTTACGATATGCATTAAAAATGTGTCGTCTTATTAAACCCTAATCTGTCACCAATGAAAGATACAGTCTTATATAATAAATATTTGTTATAAGTTCGTAACAAAAATGAATTTAAATCAAAAATAAAAATGAAATTGAACCATTTTTGGGAGTAACCGTACTGATTTTCGCGTATATTATCAATAATGTGAAGCTTAGCATCAGCTCTAGTTTTGTTTTGTTCTTTTGTATTTGTGTAATATGGTATAATTGGTGTAAATATTTTCCCTTCGATATCAAAAACTCATAAGTATAAGTATAACGATATCCGCGAAGGTTAATTTATATTAATAACTTTCTTTTTATTTTTTATATTTAGATCATATTTTATATTAATTTTAAGAAAAAGAAAGAAGAAATTTTAATTAATCAATTTTTTTCTGAAGATTTACACTAAAACGTAGTTATATTTGTAAACATTTTCAATGGGTTCTAATTGGTTGGGCGGCTGGCCTTAGGGTTGCCGAGTCCGATTCCCCGGTCGTGCCTTGACCCTATACGCGGTAAGCTTCTTCTGTGTTACGCGCAACCACTGATTATTATATGAATCTATTAATATTCATATAATAAAGGTATCCGAAGAACTTTTATGTTTCATCCATAGAAAAGATATTTCTAATACACTATAACCATTTTGTGCTGACTAATCTTTAATATCTTTTTTCTATGATCCCTTGCATCCCGCTTAAATATCCATTTAATGTGTCAATTTTTTACCGTTACATTATATGACAACTGCTTATACTATTTAAAACAATTTGCATACATCCAAGGGTTAAGAAAAAGATAAACATTAATTCAACTTATAATTTTTGGCGAAGCTTTTTGTAAATAACTTATAAATTTATCATTATCTTTTACGTAAAGTTTTCACAATCCGAAACAAATATAATATTAAATCAGAGATTTTAGATCAATGTCATTTATTATTTAATTACAAAATATTATTAGGTGACTAACTAAACGAGGAGGTTTTCAATTCGATTATAAGCCTTGTATAAATGAAATGGAGTTTTATAATCCAGTTTTCATCCACTTTGGGACGTCTGAATAACCTTATATTGTCATTATATTGTCTGTTTAAGTTTATAACTGTAATATTATTTATTTATAAATGTTGTAATTATGTTTCGTACTCATCCTTACTCTTGGTAAATATGTGCGTGCAGATTAACTACGTTTCCAGAAATTTCATTACTAAAATTAAAAAATGCGGCGAACTGGCTTTCATTTTTTAAAAGGCCTTCGTCTATAATCTGTTGTCCGACGCCATGCCCTGGAGTATGGTTCTCCCCTCTGCTACGCCACTGATTTGAAGAGTTTTTTATTTCTGTTTTTATGTACGTACATAAGTACCAATCTAATGCATTATTGTTAATTAGTTTCTAACGTTTTGTACAATATCATCAGCATCATCATTAAAGCTATTAACAATTCCACTGTTGAACACTAGAATAATGCAATTCACGGTCCTGATCAAATATGCCCGGAGTTTCTCTGCGCGAAAGGAAATAATCCGTTATGACGTATGTCGGCGGTAGAACCAGATTAACTAACACAACTAAACGTATTAGAAAGAGTGACAATGCGTCGACCAATTAATATAATGATTTAAATAAATAAAAACGAATAATATTAATACTATATGGGAAAGTTTCATGTCTTAGAACCAACGCACCGCTAGGTCTAAACGCCCGTTGTAATTTTCACAAAACGCTCGCTTATCGTAAAACCGGGGTTTGATCTGCGGCGGCATCAAGGAATTGTCATTTATAATAGTACGCCAACAGACAGGCATTGGAGCAGTGTGATGGACACTTCCTCGTTCTAAAACCTTCTCTACCAGACATGAGAAAAAACCTGAGGAGGACGTATAAACCGTAACATTTTTTAGTCGTATGTTATTTTTTTAACTTTAAACCTGTTCTTATATGACGGTGTCTTCTTTCCTTTATTTGAGGAAATATAATTCATTCTTATTATAATTCTTTTTATTTTTTTATATCAGAAATGTGTTAAATTGCAATGTAAGGAAGTAACATGAAAAGATTAATTACTAAAAAAGCTTTTACTGTAACGATATTATTTCCGTAAGATGATGAATAAATATATATTGTCTTTATTGTATCGTATGAATGTACACAGTTGTTGTTGTCTAGAAGCTAAGCCGTCCAATTCTAAAGATATTAATTAAATCGATACATGCGACACACAGGCTTATCTTCACAGGGTGGTCTCGGTATACACATCCTTTACGTGTACCAGGCGGTCCCATAATGAACTGGCCTGATACAGTCCAACGCGACATGTCGCTACATGTTGTGTTGCATTAAATAGTACGTTTATCGTGAACTTAATATAAGAAACATGCATCGACATGAAATGCTTAGTCTTAGTTTAACAGGCATTTGAATAACGAGGGTCGCGTATTTTTTCAAAATGTCGAAAACTGAGTATCGAAGTGTCATGAAGTTTCTGTTTAAAGAAGGTTTATCCCCTGCCCAAATAAAAGAACGATTGGATGGCGTGTATAAGTAGTCTGCCCCCTCCTATAGCACAGTGAAAAATTGGGTGAAAGAGTTTCGCCTCGGGAGAGAAACCGTCGATGACTTTGGCCACGACGGTCGACCTGTGGAAGTACTCACTCCCGAAACGATTGCTCTTATCGAAGAGAAGGTTCTGAGTGACCGCCGTTTGAAGATCAGAGAAATTGCAGCTAGGCTTGGGCTCTCTAAGAGTACCGTTCATCGCGCGATCCATGAACATCTTCACATGAAAAAAGTGAGTGCAAGATGGGTACCGAAACTTCTTTCAGCGGTACAGAGACAGGAAAGAGTGCGCTGCGCTTCGGAGTTTTTGGATCTTTGTGGCGAAAATCTAAAGACTGTGATCGAGCGGCTAGTGACTGGTGATGAAACTATGATCTTGTATTATGATCCACAAAGCAAGCGCGAGTCAATGGAATGGCGTTATAAGGGTGAAAAGCCCCCTAGAAAGGCAAAGGTGCAACAATCGACTAAAAAACTGATGTGCACAATATTTTGGGATTTTCAAGGCATTTTGATGGTGGATTTTAAAGAACGTAATACAGTCGTGAACGGCGAATATTATGCTTCTTTAATATATAAATTACGAGACAAGATAAAGGAAAAACGAAGAGGCAAGCTGTCTAAAGGTGTCCTGTTGCTCCGTGACAACGCCCCTGTTCATACCGCTGGTGTTTCGAAGGATGCAGTTCGTCAATGCGGGTTCACAGAAGTTCAACATCCACCATACAGTCCAGACATGGCCCCGTCCGACTATTATTTATTTCCAAATTTAAAGCGGGACTTAAGAGGAAGAAAATTTTCAAGCGATGAAGAGTTGCAGGCGGCCGTCTTCAGTCATTTTGAGGATAAAATATATATTATATATTTTTATAAAGGTTTAAAGATGTTGATTCACAGATGTCAGAGGTGTGTTAGTATTCATGGTGATTATATAGAAAAATAAAATTGGTTTCGTTTCATTTCCTTTATTGGTTCATAATTAGGCCAATTCATTATGGGACCGCCTACGTATATGTCGTTACCTGATCATAGAATTGATAACTTTGTGATGCGGTTTCCATGCAACGCAAAATAAATAGACTATTATTGGACTTAAAAATATGACTTCATTGAAATTGCGGGTGAAGATATTTTAGTTTTTAAAAAGAAAAGTGCTGACAATCCTACAATCCGTATAGTTCCCATAGAAAATTATTAGGAATTACTAACAGAAATCGACAAAACCGTCGGACTATCTACTATCAAAAACACTACAACGTTAGGCTTAAAAACCAAAGCTATCGGAACCTAGAGGGCAAGAACGGGTTATGTCGGACTCGCACCGACTAAAACCCCAACTTTCGTCGCATATTGGCTAGGCCACGGGAACGCTTTCGCACACATCCGTGGCCCCACCAGCGCTGACCGCCCCGTGGCGGTAACTCCTCGGGAGAGGACTACTTCCACTTCTACTCCTAAGGTAAGGCGCACCAGAACTCATGGCGCGCCTTCCTCTATGGCTTCAACTACACCTACGCAATGGACGCCCACGTGACCGATGCGCGAAGACCATGGGACCAGGAAAAACGAGCACTCAGAAGCACTAGTGTTCCTGACCCCAGTGGCGGATTTGGTCTATGGCTCGGCCGCTAGCCAGGATTTGGCCTGCGGAGGGTAAGGTAGAGGGCGCAATACCGACACACCTCTCCCACCGCAGCCACGCCACCACCGCATCAATTAACGGTGCGGGCCCGTCAGAGTCGCGGAGGATAGATTGTCGCGAATTCATCGCCATACCAGCACTCCTGTGCCTCCGCGACTCCACCTCGACTGCAGCGGTATGGAGAGACTCCACACTCGCAGCCCACGGACACACATTTGAAGTGGGCTCGCCAAGCCCACTCGGAGTGGCCACCTCAGGCCGGCCTTACTCCTCGGGCCACTCATGTGGGTTCCTCTTAGTTCACCGCGGGTGACCGAGCCACGGCTACTAAGCCCCCCATTCGGGGGGGGGGGGGTAACGAAACCTAACCTAACCTAACTTAACCTGGCAAACAGTAAGCAATTTTGTGTACTGTATTTGGAATTTTTATTAAACCTTTGATATCATGGAAACCCTACATTAGGGAAATGCCTAAACGTAGATTGACAGACATACATATTATCAAACGTTGAGGTTTAAGCGATATGATCAGTTTTAACTAGCTGTTTCATGAAATACAACCATTACATGAAATTGTCGGTCGCATAATGATGTTATCAATTGTAAGATCTAGCCACGACGTATATAAAAGCAGTATGTAAAACCGATATGTAAAAGATCAGTTTATGCTAACATAATAAGGGCAAATAGTTTAAAGAAGGCGGGTCTAGACGCTCTTTTGGTAAGTTGACAAAGTGCAAGTTTTCTTAGAGGTAAGTGGATGCCGTGGTCTATAGACATCTACATTAATCAGAATCGAAGTGCATATGTGTTTGTCACCCCTGAGAACTAAGATGGAATGCCTCGTTTCCAGTAAAAGGGGCTCCGGTTCTCTACACTTACCGTACGAAACAATGCAGCATTAAGCTGTTATTTTACGCCGGAATTCTGTAAGAGCGTGGTTCTACGCCGGTCGAACCAATGTATTCATGATACAACCATAATATTGGTGCAGCTTGACTCTACCACACATGAAGGGTATATTTATGATATATTTTGGTACCTCAGCATGTTTTATAAATTTTGCTATCAGTTTTTTCTTAATTTTTTTAATGGCGGTTCTATTTATGATAAATCTTAACATCAGACAAATTTATTATTATAACATGGTTTGTTTAAATAAATACATTTATACATTGTTGGGATATTCTCTTTCTATTCTTATGTTTACTCTTCTTTTCGTCTTCGTGTTTATATCTATAGTTACTGTTTTATGCCTCTTTATTATTAGTTGTAATATGTATTATCTTTTGCACAATTAATAAGTTATCAAATGTTAATGGATCTCTTTTGTACGGAAACGATAAAGTATGCAGTACATTACTTTTAGTAAGGCACATTGACTATGTTCTTATTGAAGGAATATATTTTGATGCTCCTCCCCACCCTAGAATGGAATATTTGAAGCATAATTTCACAATTTGCTAATATTCTGGTTACGAATGTACAAAATTTCATCAAATTACTTAGAGTCGTATAATACACTTAGAACATGCACGTATGCAAGGATGCACAATCGCACACATACACACACACACACACACACACACGAGCGCGCGCGCGTGCTTTTGCGCTCGTTAGTTTAAACATAGTGCGTGAGTGCGTGGTCATACACGCACGCACTCACGCACTATGTTTAAACTAACGCCATAACAAATGTTTACAATTGGTTGATAAATATTATTACGCAAAATTTCTGGAAAATTAATAATTTATACGATTTATTTATAATTTTTTTGTACGATTTACTATATATACATTTACGAAACATGACTGGAATGTGTCGGCGAGTCGCGCGTTATCTAGGTACCTCTCACGTAGAAGTGAGTAAGCACGTTAGCACAACAAAACTGAATGGGACTTGGAGGCGTTTTAATTGATTTAGTTAGTGTTAACTGTGACAAGACTATGTTAACTTCTCTACCCACTAGCATTCTGTGTACTAACTAACATGTACTAATAGGAATAAATCAATGTATTCTTTATTATACACCAATACACATTAAAAAGAAACAAAATGGAATATTTAGTATATAGAAAGTATAACAGGCGATCTTATCGTTCTGGAAGCGATTTCTTCCAGACAACCTTTTTGCCTAAAGAACTGTTGTTTACAACGAATATATATTGAAACCAGATAAAATTTTAGTATATAACAATACTCGTATTTTTATACTTGTAAAAGGATATACAAAGCAAAAGTTTACACATGCTTCCTGGACACATATTATTTTATTAACATTGAAATGACAAACGTTTTTTTAACGTTGTAGAGCCATGCTGCAGCTATATTAATTGTATAGTTGTAGGACGAATGATTTGCCTCGACTGGGGAAGGGTCACGCTCTCACAGAATATGGTGTTGTGTTTCGTATGGTGAGTGTAGAGAATCGGTGACCCTTTTCCCTGGAAATGAGGCATTCCATCTTAGTCCTCACGACTGATAACGCATCTGCATTTTGATTCGCAAACGAGAATAGATAAAGATGCCTATAGGTCCCAGCAACCACTTACCATCAGGTGGACTGTATGCTCGCTTGTCACCCTTATCCTATATAAAAAAACGAACTTTGAGTCCGCCTGATGGTAAGTGGCTACAGCAGCCCATGAACACCAGCAAGCCACTTCAACAAAGAAAGTACAGATGCGTTGTCACGTCTGTGGACTACGATGGAATGCTTCAGCCTGTATTTATATATTATACTGGCTCTCTACCTTTTCCAAACGTGACCACAGCGGTGCAAGTGCTGCTAGTTAGCTGCAGAAATAGGTAACATGTTCGTACCTACTCAGATTAACCCTTAGACAAAAACTAAGTCTTAAAACTTAGAATAAAATCTAATGACTAGTTTCTAAGTGAAGTATAAGTAAAAAAAAAACAAGATTTTATAGCTTATGAAGTAATAAAGTTCATATTGGAACTCGAAAAAGGCCTCTACCGCACACATCAACTCATCGTCGCTTTTAATTTTTACATCACGCAAGTGCTTTTTGAGGTGAGTAAAAAGGTGACAGTAACTCGGATCTAGACCTGGAAAATAATATGGATTCTGCATCTACTGAAAACCGAGAGTTTGTATGTTAGCGCCTGCAACATTAGATCGATGGGCAGGTGCATTATCATGATGAAAAAGCACTCAAGCACGCAATGTTCCTCGACGTTCATTAGCGTAGTTTTTTTTATTAATAATGCGTAATAATATTAGTTTATTATCTCTTTTTTACCATTATAAGAAAAGTATACTTTCGCAGAAAGGTATACTTTCGCATCCCAGAAGACAGAGGCCATTATTTTCCCGCGGACACCGACATTCTTGGCTGGCGGGGAAGATGGTAGCAGGATGGGTTAGCGCAGCGGGTTGTGCTCTGAATTTTAACCCGGTAGCCACTGTAGAAAATTAGTCGGAGCATTGTCTGCTGAAGTAGACTGTAATTGTTCCAAAACACTTGTTGTAGATAAATGTTTCAGGCAGAAATATTTAAAGACCGCACGAAGTTCCGAGTTTCTCCATTTTGTTTACGAATGAAATTTCGGCCAAATGTGAAGTTTAACAAAAATTGTTTTTGTGTATAGTTTCTGAATTAGTTTTTTTCTACTACTACTAACGAATTTAAGTTTGGAAAAAAATAAGACGCGTTTTTATAACTCACTGATAAGTGTCCTATTCCGAAAATTTATTGATCAACCTAGTAGTACCTATAGACTATTCCTTATATATTGGTCATGTCGCAATATATGCCCAAATTTACAGAGAAGTGAGAGAATAAGTAACATAGGCGAATGGTGAAGAAAAATTAATTAAAAACAATTTTAAACACTGTCCTTTTTATCTTTACAATTCAGAATTCGTGGTAATGCATTGTTTTGACTGATTGTCATTCAAAAATATCGAACACCTACAATTTATTCAACATGTTTGTAAGGGTCGCCCAGTCGGCAAAATACATAAATATAATCGCACACAGCGGGACGAGCTTAAGAAAACTGTACCCCTTTTTTAGCATATAATTGTGCGAACGAAGGAGTTTGATATTTGACGTTGTTAAAGTTTATATGTAGAAGGAGTACTGACAGCAAAAATAAGAAAAATATTATACATTACATGTAATATTTTTCTTATTATACATACATACTGCATATAATACGTTCATAATGCTAATGTCAAAAACATAACAGTAGCTTGGACAAATTATGTCGTTTGTTAGTGTTTATACTGAGACTACTGTCTCAGAGTCGCAATAGGTAATCTGTGGTAAAACATACACACAGAGTAGAAGGAGTTGGCAATTTTTTTTTAATTATTGGTTGCCAAATACTGTAAGTTTTACTGAATGAGCTGTAAATATTATGAGTTTTGAAATGTTTTATTTTCAATAGTGTGTAGTCAAGGCAAAATAGGATTTATTTTGTATTTTAAATATCTGTGTTTTGTATATTTTAACGTGCAATCATAAGTACAACTAACTTTAGGTATATGCCTTTGACTATAGACAAGTATATAATCAAAGGTATATGCTAACCTAAAAAATAAATAAATTACGGTGGAGTTTCGATTATAGGCGACCACTAGTTATAGTTTATTGTTGCTGTTGTGCTGTTGTTGTAAGGGACAGCACTTATAAACTAAGCCCCGGGGCGCCAGTGAATAACAAAACGAACTTTCGTTATGAATTCCCCTGAAAGCGTTTATGCACTGTTTACCGTTTGATAGAATTTCTGAATCGAATATTGATTATATTTTTAATTGTGCTTAAATGTTTTTCTAGGATGCAGTATCAAGTAACCAGGTTTTATAAAAGTCCTGTTTTATACATATAATGTAACATAAAATGTAAACCAGAAAGCAATTAAGTTTCGTGGTAATTTTTTTTTAATTATTGAGAGTTACTATTTCAATTTGTGGATATAATTTATTTGAACTTCTACATTTTACAAAAGTAAACGTAGTTACGAGTTATTAGTTTTAAGATAATGGAAACGTATAATTTTAATCAAGTTCCGTTATATAAACTTTGTAGTACTGTACAAGTACATTGTACAGTACAATACTTGAAAATTGCTGTCTTAATTACTATAATACAGATGATTTCGCTACCGTTTACAAAAAATAATTTCTTTTTTTTTATTGTTATGACTCATTCAGGTAGAAAATAAAATTAAGTAAGGGTAAGATTAAAGCACTCTACGCTTATTCGTCCAAGCAGTATTCATATGTGGTGGAGCCACGCTGCAGCGATATTATACGTGGGTAAGAGACTACGCTCTCACAGAATACCAACGTAAAATAGCAGCTTAATACTACTGTGTTTCCTATGGTGAGTGTAGAGATCCGGAGACCCTTTTTTACTGGAAACATGGCATTCCATCTTAGTCCTCACGGGGTTCAAAGATTTAACGGAGGTGACTCATATGCTGTGTTCGACATACTTACGGATGACCAAAGCTGAATTTATTGTCACGATACTGAAACTAAGAGACAGTCTGCTGTGTGGGTGTTTCCTTCCGAGCAGTTACCAACAGCAAAAAGTGAAGAGAGGTCGAAGCGTGGGAAAAAAGATTGTGACCTCGTTTTTTGAAGGACAGGTCATTACTTATTACGCAATTGTTTTAGAGGATCGAAAAACAGTTACTGCCGCAAAGCAAACAATCGACTACTTTGCGACGTCAGACGTGAAATTACTCGGGTCACCCGCTCTATAGCCCCGACCTCGCACGTTCGCACGTTTTCCTCGAAGTTTTTCTTTTATTTCCGAAAATGAAAGAAAACCTTCGAGGAAAATGTTTTAAGGACGTCAAGAAGGAAGCAGTGGCTGTGTTTCGAAATGCCGTCGAAGAGACCCCTAACGACGAGTGGGCAAAGTGCTTTTCTCATTGGTTCCATCGGACTATGTACTATGACTATGAGGAAAGTTAAAATTATATTGAACAAGTCGCCTTGCAAATTTGGTCCTGAATGCAGAATATCATTTAATGATCGCTCAGTGCTAGTCTTACTGCTAGCGTCCAGGACGATGCGCAGACGCGTTGACTTCTTATCTTCGCATAAGACTCCATGATGCGGTATGACATATATTGGAGCGGGTTCATGAGAGTCATACGGCGGTGCGGGGGATATATAATTTTTAGCTAAGTATTCCTTTATGACGTCATCATATGCTAACCTTAATGTAGGCGAGGCTTGAAGTTTCCTCTCCAAGCACAAGAATCGTCGTCGAGAGGTTTCATAAGAATCTCCGAGAGAGTAAACGTCATCTTTAAATGGCAGGCCAACAATATTAGTAGATGGTTTCGTGAGCTTTGTCTCGACGGTCAAGTGGAAGGAGCTGGCACTGAGGTGCCCCGGCCCAGGAATGGGAACAGTATTGCATGTGAGGCCGAACCTGCGCCTTGTAAAGTTGCAGACGTTGTGCCGGCATGAAATACTGTCCCGCTCTGTTGCGTATGCCAAGTTTTTTAGAAGCCAATTTGGCCTTCTCTTCCAAGTGGCCACGAAACGCACATCACTCGTTATGTCAACGCCAAGGATTCCGATACTGGCTGAGGCAACAAGAGGAGTGCCTGAAAACTGAGGACGCAACATCCTATTGAAGTAAATGGACACTATTTTGGAAAGATATAATAAAAGTAGTAACTTCCTAGTTTGCTCAGTTTTTGGTTTTCTAAGAAGTTTTAGTGTCATCCTAGTAGACAAGAGCTTCACAAATTAAATGTAATATCGGAATTTCTTAAAAATCCTGATTCGCTTCCGCAGAAAAACTGTAAACTATTTCAGCTTATAGGGAGTACTGCTCAATGTTTCTACGTAGTAACTTGTGATTTTTCCATTTCGTTGTTAATCTTTACGTTCTTCTGTATATCTCCTTTTATATCGCTACTGTTTCTTTGGTATCCTTTACGGTAATTGCTGGGCTCAGTGTGCTAGTAATAATTAGTTTATATACAAATTTTAACTCTTCGCAGTTTGTATATGAGTCACAATTCGAAATTCTTGTGAGATTTTTACGACTGCTGGGTTAAGATTAAAGAGACAGCTGGTGACGATAGTATTTTAAGGCACGGTAGCGGTCAAAACAATTTGTGTTTAAATCACATTCGCAGCACGTTTTGTAGGTTTTGTCCATTAGTTCACATGTGTCGTTTAATACTAAAAAGTCAGTTACCAATAAATAATAATTATCCAGCACACTAAATTCCACATATAACCATTATATTAATGTTAATAAAGGAGGGCGGTAAGTTCCCGCAATAACATTTTACATTTTTACTATTTGGGATATTTAACTACTTAAATATGGTCAGAAAAAGTACTTTTGCATCATTTACATATATGTAATTACGTACAATCAAAATATGAATGTAAAAATTTTTCTAAATTTGAATAACCGTTTTAACTATAGCGCAATTAATATTGTTAATTGTGTAAAAGTACCACCTGCTTCGAGAATTCGAAATAAATTATGTAATATTGTGTAATAATTTGACGATGATTAAGATGAACAATCTATATACAGCCCGTAAGTCCGTAATCCTAGCTTATTTCTAGTCGTGCGGTTGACTTGACTTTTATCAAGGACCATATCCAACACGGTCTGTTTCACTCGTTTCATAAGCTTGTAATTTTTGTGAGGTGTACGGTAACAGGCACTATAGACGTAAATTCAGCATAGAGGTTAAAAATTGCGAGAGTTAACAGACAGCCTTTATTAGAAATTTTTATTGTATATACTGACCATGCTTATTAAAAAACGGCCCAAAAACTTACTAACAATGATATTATTGTTATTTATTTCTTTTATTATAAAATGGATAGACTCGGAACACCAAATTTACGGCTAAGTTAAATAATTAACCTCTAATCTGTAACGGCCAAAAACCTTAAAAATATGGTAAGACGTTATTGACAAGAATGTATATTATGTAGATTAATAAAATCGTTTTTGACTATTTTTTATACACACAGGGTAGATATTTGTATATACCTAATTTTTAATAATGGTTTTTGTTAAAATTGTAATAAATAATTCACCGTGTGTTTTCAACAAATCTCTTTAATTTTGAAGCTGAAAATTTTGTAGAGCTGTTGAAAAATGTATAGTTAACAAAATAAGATTTTCTTTTAAAGCTCAAGTCGAAACAATATTTTTCTTCAAGTAAGCTATAAAATTTTAATCCCGATGCGGAAATCAAATCAGCCGTCTTCACCGTAACTCAACCATAAGACCTACAGTAATCTTATGCTCCATAATATTCAACTCATTTTTCATTTTATGTAAACATATGTATATACATAAAACATATATCTGGGACATATATTCACATTACCGAAATTATTATATCTATGTCGGACAGTGTTCTCATAATATTGTTCTCACGAATACAGTGGCTCGTGCGAGTGCTCCTGTGTGTGTGTGTGTGTGTGTGTGTGTGTGTGTGTGTGTGTGTGTGTGTGTGTGTGCGCGCGCGCGCGCGTGTGTGTGTGTGTGTGTGTGTGTATGTGTGTGTGTATGTGTGTGCGTGCGCGCGCATGTGCGTGCGTGCGTGTGTGTGCGCGTGTGTGCGTGTGTGCGTGCGTGTGTGTGTGTGTGTGTGTGTGTGTGTGTGTGTTCGTGTGTGTGTGTGTGTGTGTGCGTGCGTGTGTGTGTGTGTGCGTGTGCGCGCGCGCGTGTGTGCGTGTGTGTGTGTGTGTGTGTGCGTGTGTGCGTGTATGTGTGTATGTGTGTGTGTGTGTGTGTGTGTGTGTGTGTGTGTGTGTGTGTATGCGCGTGCGTGCGTGCGTGCGTGCGCGCGTGTGTGTGTGCGTGTGTGCGTGCGTGCGTGCGTGTGTGTCTGTGCAATCAATACTTCTAATTTGAAATAAAGTTTCGGTACTAAAAATAACAAATAAATAAATCAATTAATAACTATCGAAATTAAAATAATGTGTACCCAATTAGTAGTATTTATTTATAGATCTATTTCCAATTATGTTAATGTAAAATAACAAAAATGTAAAATATCTGCACCATAGGCTGCAATTCCGTTCATCTGTTACACCCTATTTTTTCCAGACGATAAAAAAATCATTCAATATATGTAACGGAATCTTTTGATGTAATTTTCACAAATTATGTATGACGGCTGAATGACTTCATCACAGCTCATCACACATCGGTCATACGTTTTTATGAACAGAGATCATCTCTCTGCCACAATTTAACGCCACTCAATGATCATAAAATAATTTAATTTCTTGTATCTGTGGACAAGAAGACGTTAGGCGTTGCGCCACATGGAAGTCAAACGAGCACACAGTAGCTCATAGGCACCTACATCTAAACTCGACTAAAAATAAAAATTTTGATGCATTGTTACGCCTAAGAGCTAAGATGGGTCTTCGGTTTTAACACTCATAACAATAAACCCAGCAACATTAAGCTGCTACTTTACACTGTTATTCTGTGAGAATCTTTTATCGCTTGAGCCGACCTAGTCGTGCTGCAAGCATAATACAGCTCCAGAGTGCCTCTACAAGGATACAAATACTTATTATAAAATGAATAATTTATAACTACGGTCGACGTTACTAAAAACTTTATCAAATTTGAATAAGATTTTTAACTATCTTATGATTTGTGAAGCCAGTAAGCCTATGCATTTGTATATTAAAAAATAGAGTAATTTTCTTTTATTTTTACGCAGGGAATACCCTTGCGACCACTACACCGCTATCATCAACGTCACACTTATGTGTACTGGGTGTCCTCGTGCTCCTGTACATGAAAGTGCACTCCAGTTGCTTCAACTTCTTGACAAACGTTTCTTCGGTGCTGTGGGTCCTCTACAAGCTGACGACGATGCTGGTGAGTGTTATTGTCTCTAAATGGTTTCCCAAATAAAAACTGAAACAGCATTATTTTTTCCAGTATGTTCCACCATGACAATTACGTACATCCTCAATTATTGTATTGATTCAAAGGTAAAAGACATTTGATTTCGTTCGCGTTGCGCGTTTCCTTAACAATTTCGAACTAATGAGAAAATGAGTCAAGAGGCTTCACATTTACCCTAACGAATATTTAAATAGATATATTGAATTTACAAGCAATACAAAAAATGTTTTGTGAAAAAGCAATATTGAATAGACTTCGTTATCAGCTTCAATTTACGGAGGGATGGGGCGGAAAAAAAATAATTTTTCATATTCTAATTCGGATTATTCCAAACTTAAAATGCTGAAATACTTTATTGAAAGGCATGTGATAATATGATAGATTAGTTACATAAATCCTTTGTTCTGATTGTTTTGTTCGCTACTTGCAAAACTTTACTTAATATGGAATACTTTTGTTTTATTAAAGTTATACATAAAAGATAAACGGAAAAATTGTCAAATGATTCATTTTCTTACTAACCATTTTAAAGTGATATTGTTGCTTAATAGAAACGGCCGTTAATTTGTGTAAATCTATTGTAATAAAAATAAAAAAGGTTGTTTGGTAGGGATTCTCTGAAGAAAATAGTGTTTACCTGTGCTTGTGATATATTTATTGATATCAATAAGTCATTAATGTTGTAAAATGACATATCTTTCGTAATATTTTTGCATTTAATGGGTGATAGGAGTCCGTTGCTGGCTAGGAATCGGTCAGGGTAGGTTGGTGGTACCTACCGAGACCGACTTACCTATATTGTATTTTTATCGTCAAATAGCAGAGCACTGCTGAGTTTCAGTCTGAAAGGTGTAGAGAGCCACTATAATAACAGGCTTACAGGCATTCCATCTTAGTCTTCAGAGGTGACAATGCATCAGATGAACCGTGAGTTCGTTTGCCACATCAGTTTTATTAAAAATATATTTTATGTGTAGGTGTTTCTTATTCTTTAAATAAAATATTTGTTTGTATATTTTGACTACGATGCGTTTAATAAAGTATTTTTATAATTTGATTGGTTTTTTATGTCATCATTTGGGATCTCTATATCACTATATACAGCTACTGCTATATAATACCGCTTATTAAAATCGTGATAACTTGAGATACCGTGTAGTGGTGGTTTAAGAATATACTGTATATAATTACGTGGGTGTCGTGAAAGGCGACAGAGGTAAACAAATCAGGGAGATAGGTTGCAGTGTCTTCCTGATAACGACTAAAAATAAAAAAAATTGCGATTGCCAACCAAATTGCCGAACATGGCCGCTATGGCAAATATACGCATAGGGAGGATCCCTACGACGCAATGCAAAGAGTACTTATTTTATTTGAATTTGACGCACCTCTTTTGCCAAATCGCCTGGTTTTAATCATAAAACTATATTCCTGTTTCGTGTTACAGAAATGAATGAATTATTTTTATTTTTTATTTTATAGGATAGGGTGACAAACGAGCGCACAGTACACCTGATGGTAAGTGGTTGCAGTGGTCCATAGACATTTATATCTATCTTCGATTACGAACCAATTTAATAATTTAATTACGGCTGTCACCCATGCGGACTACGATGGAATGCCTCGTTTCCAGTAATAAAGGGTCTCCGGTTCTATACACTCAGCATACGAAACACAGCAGCATTAAGCTACTATTTTACGCTGGTATTCTGTGAAAGCGTGGTCCTTCCCCGGTCGAACCGACCCGTTCATACTATGACTCTACCACATATAAGTTATATCCAAGTATGAATAAAGTTTATCAGTTGCTTTTTCACTAAATAGGATTTGTGCTAAAAAGGACTAAAGAATATTTTTCTGTTTTTTTTTTGAAATTTGAATGAAATCATCTGTCGTAGAAAATTTCACAATAAAATCAAATCAACAATGCGGTTCAATTGACGTGATTGAACTTATATGTGAAACATTTTTTTAAATAAGTATTCATGAGCCTCTATAAATTGGTTTGACCTTTTATTGTACTCTATTTGAATATCGATTTGATTTTATTGTAGGGTCTAAATTGTCACAAAAATCCATTCTATTGCCTAAAAGAAATTAATAGATTATTATAGTATCAAATCGTTTGGCCGAGATCTACGAGTTGCGTTAGATTTTCGCGTATTGAACCAGTGTGAGGTAAGTGATAAATGCATTTAGATGTTTATATATGTGATTGTGGTTTGCAGTATTTATAACATCTATATGAATTGTGTGTGTAGTATAGTTCATGTGCATTTTCTTGTTTACCCCAATAATTGTTGCACATATTTGTCATTCGGGATGGTTAAATTTAAGTAATTTATGATTCTTAGTATGAAATCATACTCGTACATTTTGTTTTCAATGGTATCCGTATATATGTATAAGAAAGAATAGAACAGAATGAAAAAGCGTTATTATTCATTGATATAAAAATAAAAAAATAACACCGCTGTTTTTGGATATAGTAATATTAATAATCGATAAAACTTTAAAATTATTATATATAAATCTATCAAAATAAATCAATTTAATATATAACGGCTGCGTCATCTAGTGATAAAAGTACCTTACGCTTTAGCTTACGTCTCAGCTCTTGGGTGCGATTCCAAGCTAAAGCCAACATCATTTGACGTAACACAATTCCTTAGTTTCCGAACGGTAGTTTTGGAATTGATCTCTATCAATACATCCCAGCCTTCATTGGTTGTTTGCACGTAAGCGAGTGGTGTTACATTTCTTGTACAGTTAGTAGCTACAAATTATTTGCAAGTTATCTCCGTAGTTGAAAATCGAACCGAATCCAGTACATTAAATAAAAATGAAACAATATTCCTTTTAGATATTTTATGGAGCCGTGGTAGCTCAGATGGTTAACGCTCGCTGTAAATGTAACAGAACGCCAGTAACCCAGGTTCGGTCCCCGCAGGCACCAATGAAATTGTTAATTGCAATTTTAAATGCTGATTTATCAGGTGCTCGGCGGTGAAGGAAAATGTCGTGAGGAAACCTACATATCTGAGGAATAAGAAAAAAATTCGAAGACATGTGAAGTTCGCTAACACGCATTGGGGCAACGCGGCGGACATTTCCTTGCCTTAAAACGCTCTCAGAAATGAGGGGAGGCCTGTGCCCAGCAGTGGGACGTATATAGGCTGTGTCTTAAAAGATGTTTTTATTCTCCCTTAAGAAAATATTTATTTCTTCTTCTTTATGTGTTTTTTAACGAACGTAGTGAGGTTTTCAGAAGAATACATTATTAGTAAAGAGTACTACAGTCAGTTATCTTTAGAAGAAATTTGATATATGATAACAAAGAAAACCATAACTATAATATTCAGTTGTTATTCACTAAATTAATGAAAGGTAAGAAAATTCATGATAAATTTGCAATAGATAGTATATATATTTTTGTTATATAATTTTTATTATAAATTATAACACATAGACTTAAAACTTTTGTGAATTTGAGAAATTCATGAAATATATGTAAATTAATACACAAATAAATTTTACTTAAATCAAAACAAGAAATTTATTTCTTAGTAGTTTCCATTTCTTCGCGAATATTAGTCGTAAGCTGTGCAATCTGACATAGAAGGAAAAAGGTTTCTTACATAAAAGTAAATAAATTAATAAAAAAATGCAATTTAACAGTAGTTATAAAATATCAACTTGTTTTTATAACAAGTAAAATATTCGGAGTATGTTTTCGCTTTCAGCTTCTTGTGTAGCATGAATTTTGCCCTTATATAAACGTCGTCTTCCTAGTAAATGTGAAGTAGATAGTGATATATGAGTATAAATGAGTAAATGAGTGAGATGAACAGAAAATGGTAAACAGTTGGATATATACATACACGTAATACTCATGCCCGGAGTAAAATAAAACCAGGAATACAATCGATATCATAACTAAACAACCTTATTTGAAGACAAAGTTAAAAAGGTTGAAAAAAAAGATAAATATATTATTAAGCTAAACCGAAATTGGTAATGAAATAAAAACTATAAAACAGGAAATAAAACATGAAAAACAAAGTTAATAACTATAAGTAATGTTTATCTCCTCAATCTCTGAAAACTAAAGTGTATAACCAGTGCGTGTTGCCAGTGATGACTTACGGATCTGAGACGTGGTCCTTCACTGCTGGCCGTATGAGGACGCTCAAGGTCGCTCAGCGAGCTATGGAGAGGGCTATGCTCGGAGTTTCTCTGCGTGATAGGCTCAGAAATGAGGATATCCCCAGTAAAACCAGAGTGACCGACATAGCCCAACGGATTAGTAAGCTGAAGTGGCAATGGGCCGGCCATATAGCTCGAAGAACCGATAACCGATGGGGAAGAAAGGTTCTCGAGTGGCGGCCTCGTACCGGTAGGCGTAGTGTAGGGCGACCCCCCACTAGATGGAGTGACGACCTGGTAAGACATGCAGGAAGTCGATGGATGCAGGTGGCTCAGGACCGTGCTTTGTGGCGTTACTTGGGGGAGGCCTATGTTCAGCAGTGGACTTGTGAAGGGCTGTAGTGATGATGATGAATATTTATATTGTGTATTATATAATTGTAAGCAGATTAACACAATTCCGATAGCATGAGAATTTAACAATAATATTATGCTCAATTTTATGGATTGTATTCCTTGACACCGGCTAAAGAACTTACTACCGTACCAGTCAGTCCTTTATAAAAGAAAAAAGCTCTATGATTTATTTTGGTCGATCAAACCCACGGTCTTAAAACCTTTATAACTTAAAAGTAGTGACTATGTAACAAGTCCGTTTAATGATTATGTAATTTGTTTATTTAAGTGCAGATAAGAGAATAAATCCAAGTTAAATTACTCAGAAATGGATATATGTCAAATGATGATTACTGTCAACACCTCAATTAACAAAACACTTTGGCAATGTTAACCTTGATATCAACTAAGCTTCAGTCATTATTTATGTATTGGAAATAATATTATAAGGATAAATCTTAATCAATATTACATCATAATATTTTCGTTAAACTTAAGTTGATTAATTTTTAATTAAATTTAATTAATAGAGCCGTGGTAGTTCAGATGGTTAACGCTCGCTGTAAATATAACCGAACGCGAGTAACCGTTCGATCCCCGCCGGCACCAATGAAATTGTTAATTGCAATTTTAAGTGCTGATTTACCACGTGCTCGGCGGTGAAGGAAAGCGTCGGAGGAAACCTACATATCTGAGGAATAAGAAAAAAATTTCGAAGACATGTGAAGTTCGCTAACACACATTGGGGCAACGCGGCGGACATTTCCTTGCCTTAAAACGCTCTCAGAAATGAGGGAGGGGAGGCCTGTGCCCAGCAGTGGGACGTATATAGGCTGTAACTTTACTTTACTTTACTTGACTTAAGTTTATTAATAAAATGGAAAATTAATATTTTACCATCCGAAGAAAACAAATTAATCGTTGAAACATATAAAACTCATATACGTTAAAAGTCAATTAACGGAGCAAAAGTTCCAATCTGCACACTAGGTAAAACTAAATACTGCATTTGTAAAAACCAATGTTCAAATATACTATACCAAGATATAGCGGCGCTTAAGCTTTGAAAGACTGTGTCGGCTTTGTCAAGATTTAGCGGACTTTTTCTCCGCAATATTTGACTGGTCTGTCGCAAACACTTTACAGTAATCAACCATCATTTTATCTAACTTCCTTTATGGAATGGAATACCATCGGTAGTCCAGACATGCATGCTGATGTGTACGTGCCTCTAGGCACAAAGGGCGGTTTCTGATCATAAATTCAGAGAACATGTAAAAGAACCTATGAGTGAAGTTTCTTCTCCCAGGTGACAACCCGCAGTGTAAGTCCGTAAAAAAAAAACAAATACGATCGAATATGATTTTTATGTTCAACTTCGAGTCTATACGCCGTTTTAATTAATTAAGACGTAAAATTAGTAACACCTAGCTTTCATTTGATGATAGCCATGACATTCTCCTAAAGCTCGGAGACACCACCAAGAAGCAGTTTTCTCTTATAACGTATCTCAATGTTGTCAGCTGACAAGTCTACTTCTGCAATTGGTTGCTGAAGTTGGCTTTACATGTCCTGAAAAAAGGCATAAAATTCCCTTGCCAATTTGTTAGAACTGTCATCATGGGAACTGGGACCAGCAATTTATGCTTCAAACTTGGCACGACTGTGTTTTCAAGTGTATTCTGGATTTCCTTGAATGTCTAAGTTAGAAGCATAGTCAATACAACCAGAGAACTTTGTTTTAGTGTTTGAATGTTATGAAATATGTCACCGTTAGGTAGGATTAATTTAAGCTCTCTTCAAAGACATAAAGTTGTGTCGACAATGTTTAAATATTCAATATAAACATTTGTTAGACACCAAAAACACGAAAGGTTAATCATAACTAATTATTTATCAATATATTATATAAATAAATTTAGTTTTTAAAGAGTGATTCAACTTATTTCACATCTGGGTAGATTAAATTATTGTTATTAATTTATTATAATACATATATTAATATTGAAAAAGATATTGTTTAAAATAAAATAATAAAAAGTTATACCAAGTCTTAGCTTTCAGTTTGACGTGCCTAGCGATGAACAATATTAAATTGGTTTAGCAAATGGCGATTTACGTTTCACAAAGCAAAGCAATAATTATCGATTATCTATCTAGAAAAAAATTATATTTATTATTCATTTACATTGCATATAAAATTTAGTTACAGTTTAATAAAAAATATGACATTATAGTTATACACTATGTATTAATTTGCACAGAAAAGTCATCTTCTTTTTATGTTAATGGCCACATTAACTCTTTAAAACAAACAAAATCGCTGCCGGTGCTGGTGATTTTCAGTACGGTATTGACTGCATATGCAGCTTTTCAGTACGAGTTCTAGCGCTATTCGCAATACATATGTATACTATAACTAGCCTAGCGCGTTGTATGAAGTACCCAAAATGTATCTATAGTCACTACTTTTAGAAGAACCTTTCGGCCGTTTTATAATAGGCATGGGTAATACCACTCATAGCCTATATCAAATCGTTTCTATCTATTGGGATATGAGTGTCTGATATTAAATCTGTTTCTATGTCTATGTATTGGTTAAAATCGACGTGATTCTGTAACTCTGTAAAAGTCAGTATTCAGTACTACAAGGTAGGCAGTTTTTGATGGATTTGTTTTGCTTAGATTTGAAGATAGAATTCAATAACTAAAATATAAATATCGAATTTAGAAGAGTCGTTTTAGGTATATCTGTCTTACACAAATATAGGTATATCCCATTCCTTCACAGCTCATGGATCGTTTGATATCAAATCAGTGCATCATATCATAGATATTTTACGTTATTGTTATTTCTTGTAATTTAATGTTAGATGTTCTGTGAAGTGGCGTTGCACTGCAGCGGTACCTAATATATATTCTGTCGCCCGATGTAATTACATATTGGATATTGTACTGATATATACGATTTGTATCACTCACTCCTGTATTGTGATTTCCAGTTGAGTTCATATTGCTATTACTTTCCATTATTGAGTTTATTGTTTTGTCTTTAACATGCCGAAACGAACAAAAAGTATTGTGGGGAGTTAAGCAAGGGGGTGAGTCATTGCCCCCCCCCCATCCCGCCTCTCCGAGATTACTTTAAGCGCTAACGACAAAATGGTGGAATAAATATAAAATTTTTCATTTATTGATTTATTTGTTTACTGTTGTACATGAATCTTAAATATACATGAAAATGACGGTATCGCACCATACATACTAAAACATAATTATCTTACATACACTTTGTCAAACTCAAGTCACAATTGCATTGGCTCTACAATTTTTACGTCCGATTATGATTCACATCTCTAGTTACTAAAAAAATAACGCTTACGTGATGGATGGGAAACTGCTTCATTCACTGCAGGCTTAAATTTTGGATTACATGTAAGTAATGTTTGTATAAAGGCATACCGTAACCTCGGATTGATAATGCGTCTTGCAAATAATTTCACAAACGTCAGAGCTCTCAGAGCGCTATATGATGCACTCGTAAGGAGCCACTTAGAGTGTAACGCCGTCATTTGGGCTCCTCATGAAGTCAAATACAAATTTATGGTAGAGCGGATCCAAAATAAATTTATTAGATTCATGTACTTGAAACTATTTGGAATATACCCGGGTTATCCCTTGTTGTATCCTATTCTAATTTTGCTCGGTATGGTAGGATACTACAAGCTCGAAGTCAGAAGAGAAGTAGCTCTCGCAATGTACCTGTTGAAGGTGATGAGGGGTAGAATACACAACCCGAGATTGCTGGAGATGGTGCGACTCAATGCGCCGGATGGGTGCGCGGGGCGTCGGCGGCGGCCGCCATTGCTGGCGGTGCCGCGCGCGCGCACCGCACTGACGCAGCAGGCGCCGCTCGCGCGCGCGCTGCGTGAGATCAACGCCATATCGGAGTAAACTGATTTGTTTTCATGTTCGCTGAGTGAGCTCAGTAGAGTGGCATATGGTATTGTATCGTTGGCTACACTGTCGAATTAGGGTGCTCATCCTGTAATAACTGTGTATGTTGTATGTATAAAAAAATAGTAAACATAGTACGTAACTGCGCATACAAGTAAAATAAACTAAACGTTTTTAATTTTATTAGCAAAAAAATTATATAAGGTGAGATTTTTGAAATTAATGTTAACCTTATAGTCAATTAAAACAAATTCAGTGTTAAGTTTTGGTCAAATTACGTTTTAGTGGCCTGTCATCCGCGCCATGCTACAAACGCGAATACTGTAATTACTAATTACTATATCGATGTAAATTATTATTCGATTAAATCTCTTGATAATATGAAAAGGTATCTAAACATTACCTATTTAAAAAAAATCTTTACTTTCTTTAAGGATTTCCTGTACCTTAAACTCACATAACTCTCAGGCATTCAGGTTTCATCACATTTTATTGAAATAAATCAAGTGTATTTTACAATTTAAATTGTTCATCTTGTTTTCGTTCGCTAATGCTGGTGCGTTTCGTATGGTGAGTGTAGAGAACCGGAGGCCCTTCTTTCTGGAAAAAAGGCATTCCATCTTAGTCCTCATGGCTGACAACGCATCTGCATTTTGATTCGCAAACGAGGAAAAATTTAGATGTCTATGGGCTACAGCAACCACTTACCATCAGATGGAATGTGTGCTCGCTTGTAGCCCTTATCGCTTAAAAAAATATTAACAGGGCAGTTTCTTGGTTTTTCAAAATTGTATGGGTATAATAAATAAACCTTGACACATTACTTTGTGTTTTTTATAGGATAATATAAGGGGACTTGCTTAACGTCTTTTTTACTGTATGCATTATAGTTTTTTTACGTGGTAGAGCCATGCTGCAATTATATTAGTAGTATAGTTGAAGCTAGAATGGGTCGGCTCGACCGGGGAAGGACGATGCTCTCACACAATATCAGCGAAAATAGCTTAATGCTGCTGTGTTTCGTACGGTGGGAGTAGAGAACCCGAGACCCGTTTTACTGGAAACGAGGCACTCTGTCTTAATCCTCAAAGGTGTGAACGCATCTAATCGAGAATAGATGTATATGTCTATAGACCTTAGCAACTATTTACTATCAGGTGGACTTCGTGCTCGTTTGTCACCCTTATCCGTAAAAAATATTTTGCCCTTTTTGTAGCTTAAATGTTGCGCTTAATGTATATAACTTACGCTGTATGATTAGCGCAAGTATTTTTCCGAGGGTATCGGACTTTATCTTGTTTTAGCACAAATAGAAACTAATATGAAGCCCTTGAAATAACAATAACTGGATGTTGACCTTTCTCGTCTTATAAAGGTTTGCGATAGTAAAGACACTTAGCAGGCACGAGGCGGAACGAAACATTAACATTTGACACTGATGTCAATCAAGTAATTTTGGTTTCGATAATGTTTTAGATTATTCTATGCACATCTACAATTTGTTGAAAGCTACAAAATCAATATCATAGAATAATCAGTGAAGAATGTTTTGAAATTACTACGGTGTTATAAGTTTTAATTTAAATACAGCTATGTAATTTTGACTATGTAGTTCCCGAAGGTTTAGAAGTATCGATAAACCTGGAGACATTAAAATGTAAGGATTCATTGAACAGAAAGAGAATGCTTTTAGCTTTAATCTTTTGTTCCAATATATTGTATAGGATTCTGTAAGCTAATGTTTTGCTCGTCGTAGGTATGACTATAAGGTGGGATTGAAATTTGAGTATATTTTTAATGTTGTTGGTTTTACGGTTTGGATATATTATTGACGTACGCAAAGCATTATACCGAGAGACGTAGGCGTGAGGGAAAACTTGCATCAGTGCTCGTTCATATACTCAGGCTGACATAGACTAGTACACCTATAGCCTCTGCTGGACATGGGCATGTTTCTAGGATGAATTTACCCTAATTGTTAATTGTTCTTAGAGGGATTGACAATGTTAATACACACATCACGCATCTTAGACATTACACGTCGTTGGTTTAAGTATTTTACGCCTGGTAATTTAAAAGTGTTAACTTGTTACGGTGAAATAAGACATCCGAAGTAGCAAGACAGCCACAGTATGTGTGCAGTCCAGGTTCAATCTCCACCGGCAGCAAAGGAAATGAGAGATGCAGCTTAAAATTACGATATTATGGAGGAGCAAAACATTATGTTTGAAGTTAGTAAACACGCACTAAAGTAACGTAGCTGAATAGTTTTTCGATAAAGATTACAGAAATAGAGATATGAAGATGGAGGAGGAGGGGTGTGCCGTACAGTCAGACGTATATAGCTTATACTATATATCTTATATACGTCTTGCAACGCACACATTCTGCAACTTTATAACTTTTAATCATCCACACATTAACACGGAACGTTGCACTAACAATTAAAATATGTTAACTTCAGGCGATAGGTTCATTCGAGTTGGATGTTGTCCTTGAGCGCTTTCAGAGTATGAGGCTTGTTCACGTAAACAATAGACTTCCCCCACAAAAAGAGTTCTGGTACGGTCAAAACGGGTGATCTTGACGGTCAGTACAAGTCGTCAAAACGAGAGATTAGGTGAAGCGGAAATGCGTGTTTCAAAATGTCGGTTGTGGCTCGGGCAGTGTGCGACGTTGCACCGTCCTTTTGGAACCACATGTCCAGCTCATCCAATTGAGAAAGAAGAAACTCATTGAACATGGCTCTGTAGCAGTCGCCGCTCACAGTAACCCTTAAATTATATAAAATAATTATATTCTTCTTTATTTCTCCTTTAAAAGCTGTAAGTCTGACACAAAAAAATGTAAAAAATGCTCATTCACAAAAAAATTTTGACTTGATGACTCAATGAAAGGTGGGTAAGATGTATTGTCTGAATTGAAATTTTTCAATCGCAATTGCAATTTTTATCCTAATCTTGTACCAAATGAATTGTTTGTTAGTGAAATATATGAGAGAATATTGTTCGCATAGGTGTACTGAAAATATTGCGATCTGCTTGATTCGTATTCTCAAATTGCACCTGTATATTAATTTTGAATTCTTATATTTACACCAACACTACACGTTGAAAAAAGCAAATTTACGAATTTCATCGTGTCTAATTTTAACTTATTTTTAATTCCTGACATTGCGGGTGCTTTATAGCATCATGGTCACGTGTGACTGAGATGTTTGATGTCATTTGAATATTAATTTTTGATTCAATTCACACAGACCGAGCTTACAAATACCTTAAAGACTTGGAGAAGTATGCGTTGGTTATAAATTTCCAAGCATCTGCTTGGAAATTTATAACCATACACATACCTACGCTAGCACTTAGCCGTCTTCTCTATTTAAATTCATATTTTTGTATTTTAATTTTAATAGTCTGATGAAATATTCTTGTCAGGGATATTTTTTTGTTTTGCGAGGATTTATTGTTTTTTTGTTTAATCTGATGCAATGGCGGGGACGCTCTTGAACATGTTCAGTTACAATTTTAATGTTATTACTTTATTTATCTTCTTATGCTCGAATACAAAATTATCGTGTAATGCAAACATATTGACAACAACAGAAATTAATTAATTCAAAAGAATAAACTTTGAACAGAAGGAAAAAACAGTACCTATTTAGTGATAGCATAATTTAAACGTGCTTCTTTCTGTAATGTATGCTTACTTACCTCTCTTCCTCGAAATTCAATTATTTCTTGAAGCTTAATCTAGATACCAACGCAAATCTTTCTTCTGTTGCCGGACTAATTTTACTCAGGCGGTTTTTTATCTAACTTAATAATATATCTTTGATGTTGTTTTGTCTACTGCAATCCTATAGCAAATCTGTAAAAAAGTCGTGTCAAATTATTGGTTTTTGCAATGTTTGTCCGTCTGTCTGTCTGTCTGTGTTTCGAGTATTTATAATGTAACGCAGGAATCACTAGAAGGATTTTACGAAATTTTGTAAGTAGGTAGTTAGTGACCCGGGACAACTTACAGGCTGCTTTTTATCTGATGGCATCTATCACAAAAAAAGCTAGTTTTTAGTTTAAGTACCGTTACAGCCTACTAAAGTTCACTGCTAAGCATAGATCCCCCTAATATCTGCCATAGTTACCAAGCGGGTTATAAACGGCAGTTTTTTACATTTATTAGTTATTAGTAAGACGCTGCCACCCTGATCTGTTACCCTCTATCGCCTCTCATGACACCCATGTGATGATGATATTGAGTAGTAGATATTATTACACCGCCACTTCACGGTTATTTACTAATCTATAAATAAATTGATCAATACTGGTCAGCCTGACAACGCTTGACGATTATGACAGAACTCTCGTTATCCTTCTAATTTAAAAGATATTTTTATTTATGTCCTATTAAGTAGTTGTAGAATTCCATGAAATTTAACACTGTTTGTTGGTCATATCATGATATGGATCGACCAAATCAATGAATACATATCGTTTGTCTCTATTAACAACTAAGCACAATATTGTTATTTCATGATATTATGATGTAATCGTAATAATTACTAGTCAAACGAAGCAGAATATTTACAGCATTCACATTAAGCCTAATTTATATATTATATAATACAATCGTTTATATAATATATAAATTAGGCTTAATGTGAATATTTACGGCATTCACGTTAAGACTAATTTATATATTATATAAACGATTACAACCCTACCTCAACTTACTATCGCTGATACTACTACCCTGCCTGGGTTGTATGATATGAACCAAAAGTGAATGGACGAATTGAGGGTGGAGGGTAAATCAACAATCGTAGACATTATAACATGAAGGCGTTGCGATTCATGTAATGGTCGGGCGCTTCATGATATGGTCAATTTTTTTAATGGGATACAGATTTTATGGGATATAGATTTTATGGGGAGCTCACAGTCCATCTGATGGTAAGTGGATGCTATGGTCCATAGACATCTACATTTATCCTCGATTAAGAATCAAAACGCAGGTGCGTTGTCACCCCTGAGGATTAAGATAAATTGCCTCGTTTCCAGTAAAAAATGGTCTTCGGATCTCTACACTCACCATACGAAACACAGCAGTATAAAGCTGCTATTTCACGCTGGTATTCTGTGAGAGCGGGGTCCTTCCCCGGTCGAGCCGACCCATTCGTGCTACAGCTATAATATAGTTGCAGCGTGGCTCTACCACGTCAATTCTACGATCTGGCCATGATATAATACAAATGTTTCCATTTTATTTAATGAATAATATGTAAGTAATCTAATTACAGTTCCATCTTCGTACTGCCAAATAAACTAATATTAAGTTACTGATAAAATTAAATAGAATGCTGTCGAATGAAAACTAATTCTTGCAGCATCAATAATTGTCAGACTTAAAATATTCAGACCAGTGGTCATTACTATCGGGATGGTTTACCGTAATTGGTCACATTTCGCAAAATGACTAACCAAACGGTTATACCTGTTATAAACGGCATACTGGGTACGCTATACTATCATTAAGAGAGAAGCTCTTTAGTTGAATATATTAGGTATCTGTCGACATAGCAATTATTTCACCAACTTCATTTGGTATCAGGTTATCCGATGTAAGTAACTAATAATTAAGTGCAGTGTGAAAATTTTACTCGTTTTGACAAAATGGTTCCTGACACCTTTGGATGACTAATTACTAGGTGTGTATGGCCCATAATTGTGCAAAAGCTTCTTTTAGGATTTTATGGCATTTTATAAAAATGTATGATTTCATGACACGGGAATGTGTTCGATGTTATAGTGATGAAATGAAGAGTAACTTCTTGGAGAAACCGAGATGTTTGAGTAGTTGAAAAAATCGTGGACATATGAAAACCGCTAATACGCATTGTAATTTTGCCCGGTTTAATAATAAATGAACAAACTCTTGCGCAAAAGCACTATAAATATCAAAAAAAGCAGAATTTTTGTTATAATAAACAACTGACTTAGGGACCTTCAAGAAAAGAGCCTATTTCTTTTTAAAAGGCAGGGAACGCATCTTTTTTTTGTAGAATACGGTGACAAACGAGCACACAGTCCACCTGATGGTAAGTGGTTGTTGTGGCCCATAGAGATCTACATCTATTCTCGATAACGAATCAAAATGCAGATGCGTTGTCACCCGTAAGAACTAAGATGAAATGCCTCGTTTTTTTTTTTAAGTGAAGTCTGTCGCCCTACGTCGTGGTCAGTGCTGCGACTTCTTTTCCGCCCCAAAAACCTTTGTGGTCTGTGCCCAGTACTGGGCTTTATGTAAGCTGCTACTTTTTACTTTTAATGAGCATCATATACTATACAAATACTATTCTTTATTAAAAAATATGTTTATATTCACAAAAAGTTTAAAGGGAATGATGGTAGGTAATGTTTAAGGAAAAAATCGTTTAAATAAAATAATTATATTGACACAAATGTATTGAAAACCTCAATTCAGATCCGGGAAATACGCGGTTAAATAATGTATCGCTTAAATACGACAATAAATATATTGAATGATTAGCGGTGTAGCAGTACGATATTTTACCGTATGATGCCGTCGCAAGATAACCTACCAACCCCATTTTATCCCATGGTTGCAATAAAGGACAACTAAGAGAAAAGCCGGCAATATCTTATTCCTTTACGCCGAACTTTAAATATCACTATCTTAGCTATCAAAGCAGCGTTGTACAGTTCTGTTCCGGGTTGAATCATATAGACAGCCAATATAAACAAGCCGTGAGACTTTTTATCTTATTCCTCAAAAGTGACAACGCATTATAGCCGCTTTTCCTAGAAGTTTGATAGAGGTATCAATTATCCACTTACCACCAAATAAAAAAAAATCGGTATCAAAGACGAGACGTCTGTTACGCCGAGAAATTGTGGATCGCCAGTAGCAAAGAATATATACACTACGTGAACCAGTAGTGTGCGACGCGACGGTTCACACAAAATTTACCAAATTTATTTAGATGGCGGGCAGTATAAGTGTAATAAATATATTAGTAGTCCCTCTTTGGCTAACTGAGCGGCAGCCTATTTGATACGGCTGAATCAATATCCGCTCTCTCAAATCCGTACTCTGATTCTTTAGCACTAATATTCATATCTCATATCACAAAGTAACGGTAGCAGCTGGTGTAATTTTACCACTGAAAGTGGAATCTTGTGAAAATTTAACAATAGAAAACATGAAATTGCTAGCTTATTGCTATGGAATTTTATTATAAACATTATTTTGACCAGAAACTTTCAACAAATTATTTAAAAATAATTCTCGAAAATAATAATAATTACGTAAAACCTAATGCTTAGCATTGGTCAGCCCGTTTGATGTATCCTAAATAGATATTGAATTTAAAATCATAAATCATCGGAATAACTGTTAAAAATTATGTCTAAAAAATGTTTGTTCAGCCTTTTGATACAGAAACAGACAAATTCTGTGCGAGAGGGTTACTGACGTCATTTATGACCTTCTTTATTTGAACAATGTACATTTAATATTCACTGCAATCGATATTTAGTTGGCAGGCACTTAACGACACGATATTCATTTCTAATATAAGCGTAATAATATTCTACACCTGTGCACACACACAGTTGAATACCCGGTGGTTTTAAGCAAATGCAGTTTTCAAGTTAATCTGTAAAATTTTAGTAACGCATTATCTTTATTTGCGTTTCTTATATTACTGTGAGAATATCTAAACTTAACGTTACTATTTATACTAATCTAAGAAATACAATTAAAACCACAGATGAAAAAATTTTAGTACGTAGTTATAATTTTAATATATTTGTAATATTTTTTTTTGTATTTATCAGTAGTAATTATTCTGTGTGTTTCTTCTGAGCTTCGATGGATAGATAGATAGATTCATATATCTTTGATAATTTCGGCGGAATTTACCAACAATAGAGGAGATAATTATGGCTCAGAGTATTATCGGTTACTGTTAATTGGATTTCGCCACCAGTGTTCATTTAATAAAACCAACTGACCAATCACTGAGGATATATTATCGTCATATTACAGTTAGAGCATAGTCTCGAATATGACGTTCAGAAGTGGATTTTTGGTTTTAATTAACTGAAACTGCAAAAGCATACCAAATAAAAATTTCTCTACGGACCTGCATTTAAATTGTGTGCTCAGTAATAAACCGCAACTCGTTTTTATACCGAGGCAAATTGGTCTGCAACGATCCGAGTGCAGGCTATACCTTACTCGACTTCACCGATTCAGTAATTCATTCTTGGGGGATGTATACGCTTTTACAACAAAATCCCAGAAAAAATATACAAAATATGACCTGTACAAAGTTCGAAAACTTTAATTAAAATAAGTTTGTATAAAAAGGGTTATAATAATATTAAGGATAATAATATTAAGGATTAAGTTCATGGATGATAATAACTACTGGGGAAGATTATCGCTGCCAAGCTATTTCTAATTTGTTTTGTGTAGTTAATTGTAACATACATGGTTGCAAGCTTTTCTAATTTGTTTAAAATCTCCCGTTGAAAAAACGCTGGGTTTCTTGCTGGTTCTTCCAAGGGCAGAGGTTTTTTTCCAAACCAGTGATAAATCAAAAAAGTGACTTTCAAAAGTATTCTTTATAATTTATATCCAATAAAAAGTTTCTGGTTTCTTATGGCGCCATTTTAAAGCATAACACGCTACGTTAAACCGTGGAGCCGAAAAGATAAAGAAGAGGTTAGGAAGCGTAAGAACCCGCGCCAAAAACTGTAAAAAAGGACTACTCTAAAGTGTATCGTTTACAATCTAATTATATGTGTAATCTACCTGTAGAAGAAGCTCCATAGCAGTCAACGTTTTGCCGATCTTGGGAGATGGCCAGTGACACTGTGAGTGGTTAATACTTTTCTTGGTTTAATTTTACACACAGTCCACTACATATACAGCCCAAGATATACTTAATTAGCAACCCGTGTACGCCATGTTGTACTTGTTTAAAACTTTACTTAGTCAATTTCATTAATAACACTTATTTAATTCGCCTCCTTTTTACCTAAATTTCTACTACTTGCGGTGCGTTAAGAAAGTAACCACGTTCATTTTTGTAATTTGTTCATAATTTCGGATAAATTATAGATCAAAAGGCAAACACTTATTTTATATTAGAAGCGACAGTAGCCTAATGGTAGGGCGCGGACCACGAACTCAAAAAGGTCGCGGGTTCGAATCCACCATTCGATTACTGGCGTGAGCCACTTGTAACACAAGCAATTTAAGCTTTCCACGAGTGGTTAAGAGGAATATTGGTAGTGTTTATAGCATTGTTAATATTCTTTAAAAAAATTGAAAAAATCGTATATTGTAAAGAAAATACCTATTTGCTAAACGACAAAAGGTTTTCGATCGTACGAAATCGTATATGAATGATTCCGTTCAAATTCAGAATTTCTTATTCCGAATTAGAAAGTGTCCGTTTGTGTTCTTCAAAGTTTTAAGAAACTGTGTTAAATGTTATTTAAATACTGTATCAAATGTTATTATATCATTAAAACCAGATACAAGATTGTCAACCCGTGAGTTGACAATCTTGTTTCTGGTCACATTCGATGAACTTTATAGGGCTTGTAGGCTCTAACATTGAAGATTAAAACCAGGCGAATAGGCACTCCTTAGTGGGAAAGATAGGGGTGATTTAAGGCCGTCATTATCTAAATTGCGATTATTCTAATTCGATGGCGATATTTAGAAGTGAACCACATTCAACGATACATTTGTATCACTTGTCGACGAAATATAGGTACAAGTTTAACTATTTACTTTTATGTTTTAAAGATTCGGCATAAACATTGTAAAAATATCATATTACAGCCCCTAATTATAATCTCGTATGGCAAAGTTTATGTAATAAATATCAAGATGATCAAATATTCGTCGGTAGGTACATCGAAAAAATTACTTCTTCTACTTCTACTTAAACATTCTTTTAGATCCATTGAGGCGTTAAAAATAAAAATAAAAATACCTGACTATTTAAATTGTCTTTTAGTCTTACATGTTTTACGGTTCAATACTCATACTGGGAAGCTTTTAGAAGAAAATCGGAATAAAAAGTCACTTCCATCGTTTTCGGAATTAATTAGGTTTGTAAATAAACAAGTTAAGGTACTACTAGAACATTCATCTAATAAAAGTACGATGGCGTTACAATTAAGATATAAGCTGTAACAATTACAAAAGCAAAAATAGTAACCACAATAAAAGTATTATTTAATCAAAATAAAAGAAATAAATTCATTTTCGCGCATTACAATCAAAATCATATGACTTACAGGTGCGATCAATTTTGTATTTTAATTTTGCAATTAACAGTAGATAAAAGGACTGACCGTGTAAATGCTTTTAAATTGTGTCATTATTGCCTACAGATTACCCCCATCTGTGTTATTGCCTAAAAGGAAATCACATCATTATCTATTGCATAGAGAACCTGAGCGCGACACGGTCGTGCCAACATCCACCCTTCTATTGTGTCTGACTCGCCAGGGCAACAAGCACTCGTTCCGTCTCGGACTATGAGTGATTTATGGCATTATACGATAGATACCCTTCACTCTATCAACGTTCACTCGGGTTACTGTATCGTATTGGGAACGGCACGTGTATTAGCAATTGATCGTAGCGGTCATTATTAATACTGCCGTGCAGTTATTGATTCTGGAGCTCAGAGCTCTTATTGCAACTGAGTGCGCTCAACGTTTGAGCTTACCTCGGAAAAATTGTTCATTTAACTTTTATGGTATAGGGTTGGAGAGACAGCAAAAAATCACGGAATTATTTTATGCACATTAAGGTCCCTGCACACTGACTTGCTTACAGTGAACATAGTGATTAATGTATGTGCCGATATGCCTGACGTATCGAACGTAACTTACTACGGAAGTTATTAATAAATATAAAAATTTTAATTTAGCTAATCCATTATTTTGTAAGTGCTCGCGGATCGATATATTACTAGGCAATGATATAGTTTCGGAACTTATTAATTAACCTTATATTATTTCACCGGACGTACCAAGCGTAATCGATACCGCTTTCGGGTTTGTTGTAAGTGGTAAACTTTATTGCAATGAAAAAGACAATTTAAAAAATTATAACTTATTAGTCTCGTTTGATGAACAAGTCTTCAGATCAAACGTTGCGTAAGTTTTGAGAAATGGATGAATTGCCCAGCAAGCCTTCAATAAATTATTTAGAACAATTAGCGGAAGATATTTTCGTGGCTCGTTATAGGCGCACTGAGGACGGTAACTGTTCAGTGCCGTTACCATTCGTATCAGACCTGCCTTCGTTGGGCGCTTCACGAGCGACAGCCGAGGGGCTTCTAATATTAATCGAGCGCAAGTTGGATATTTTACCTTTTTTACGACGAGCAGAATTTAGGGCATATGGAGCTTTATACGAGTGACACGCCCAGTGCATATGTGATACCTCATCGAAATATACTTAAACCCTGTCGTTCCACCACTCGTTTGCGTGTTGCGTGATATTTTACCAACCGAACCTATTCTGTACCGAGATATTGGGGCAATAATATTGATTTTTAGGTTGTTTGAATATTGTTTGTTTTTCGAGATGTGCAAAACATATCGCGCAATTAAACTGAACCCGTCCGATAGACGTTATCAACATATTGTTTTATGTCGTCATTCCCCTTATGATGCCATTAAAGTTTATGAATTAAAATCTGTCACTTACGGCTTAAGTTCCTCACCGTTTTTAGCTATCCGAACACTTCTGCTGTTAGCCCATGACGAGTGAGAACGTCCTCCGCTGGCTGAAAAGGTTGTGGGCGAGGGCGTGTACGTGGATGATATTCTATATTCTTGTAGTTACTTGTCACAGACATTTCAGTTACAAGATGAACTTATAGTGATGTTTAACTCACTCACTCACTCACCAGTGGCTTTATACCTAAAAGATGGACGAGTAATAGCGCAAAGGTTTTACAATGTGTGTCGTTAGAAAGTGTCCTGTAATATTTATCAAAGATGTTAACGAATATTCAACCAAATTGCTAGGTCGGAAATGGTTCCCTTTGACTGACTCCTCTGTTTCGCTGTAGAGAAGACTGGTCAAGTAATTACTAAACGTTCTGTTTTAAAATTAATAGCTTATATTTAAGACCCCGTAGGTTTTGCATTTTCATTTTTAACATTTTTCAATGCAAACTTTATGGAAGCTAAACATAGGTTGGGATGAGCAACTGCCAACCAACATAACTAAGCGCTGGCTTAATTACTTTGATGATCGCCCGCGATGGACGTAAATTAAGATAGATAGACACATTCTGCTACTAGAACGGACCGAATGTGAATTAGTTGCCTTTTGCGATGGTAGCTCTCGCGGTTTATACTAGTTGTGTGTATGTAATCAGTAGTAACGATTAAGGTCACTACTACTAAAGTACGCTTGGTGACAGCAAAGTCTAAAGTAGCCCCCGTCAAACCATTCACTATTACGAGGTTGGATTTAATGGCGTATGTTTTTTTAATTAAATTAATTACATATATTTGTGACATTTTAACTCGTGTAAAAATTACTAGTATCAATCTGTTAACCAATTTGACTATCATGTTGGCGCTGCTTCGGATAGAAGTCTACAAATTAAAGCCGTTTGATAGTAATCTTGTTACTCAGGTATGTGAAGTCACTTTAGTAGTGAGTGCACTATAGCAGACATCTGCTCACTCGGAGCGTCTTTGTCGCTACTCGGTCAACTGCATTGAGCACTGAGCAGTGACTGAAGGGCCCATCTTGATTGTATGACGTCTATTCGCAGTGGGCGGTAAACACATTATCTACTAAGATGAATGTAATACACCCGAAATAAAATCAAATTCTACATTAGACTCCTGCAATTTAATCGCTAATGAAAATAATTTAACAGAAGAGTCTAAGCTAAAGTTCTGTGTCTCTTGTGATCTCTGTGAATCTTTTCACATTATTATACACTGCAACGTACGTTTGCTCGAATATTGAGATGTTTCCGATGTAAATCCGGTCACTTTAAGCAATCAATACCGACGATTAACGAAATTAATAACGCTCAAGAAGTTATAATTAAATTAGTACCGAGTGCATACTTTGCAAATAAATTAAATAGGTAGTTTGTTAAAGGGCACAAAGTACGTTCCGTTGTTGAAAACAATATATCAATTTATTGACAAACGTTAATACCTCAGGGCCGAATAAATTATTCAGCTTTACCTTATGACCCAAAACATCCCCGTTTATTACCTAAAAATGGTAGATTTACTTATTGACTATTTACATAAAAAATATCTACACACAGGCCCAAACACACAGAATACCAGCGTGAAATAGTAGCTTAATGCTGCTGTATTTCGTATGGTGAGTGTAGAGAACCGGAGACCCTTTTTACTGGAAGCGAGGCATTCCATCTTAGTCCTCACGGGTGACAACGCATCTGCATTTTGATTCGTAGTCGAGGATAGATGTAGATGTCTATGGGCTACAGCAACCACTTACCATCAGGTGGACTGTGTGCTCGTTTGTCACCTTATCCTATATAAAAAAAACACCTTACAAAACATTAATAATCAATACTTTTGGATTTTAGCAGCATCCCTTCGCATTATTCGGATATATTTTTCTGCATGCAAAATTTGTTTTAAACACAATCCAGTGCACACACAGTCGGCAGCCCGATTGATACCTATAGTCTTTGTTTTTTAACAAACGAGTACTGAATATGTCTCTCGCACATTTCTGATATTGTCAGAGTGAGATGATTCTTTGTTAGGGGTGGGGCCAACGCTTCTGTTTTTATTTTGAAATTGAAAAGGCTCGTTCATATGAAATGCTTCTAAAATTTACTGTAAAGAAAATTAAACTATTTTTCATATAAATGATTTCATCAATAAATAACAATAAACAATATTGGTTATAGTATAAATATATTATGCACAAAAACTTATAAATAAAATATTTATTATATATCCTATACTATTAAACGAGCAATTCTTGTATATATATATATATATATATATATATATATATATATATATATATATATATATAATCGGGATCTCGGAAACGGCTCCAACGATTTTCATAAAATTTAATGTCCAGGGAGTTTCGGGGATAATAAATCGATCTAGCTAAGAATTAGTTTTAGAAAATGTCTTTTTGTCCGTGTTTTTAGGCAATGAAAAACTGCTACAATATCGTTAGAATAAGAAGGTAAATTTTGACAGATTGTTAGTGATTATAAATAGCTTATTTGGTATAATGGTCGGTCACAGAATCTTAAAACCCCGGTTCGAGCCCAGACCGACCGACCGACTTTTTTTATTTTTTTTTCATGTTCCTTTCTTTTTTGAGAAAATCTATTTTTTCGAGCCCTTTTTTAGTATTTTTTAAAAACACGAAAATTTAAATTAAAATAA
Organism: Parnassius smintheus behrii; assembly: GCA_036936625.1. Lineage (NCBI taxonomy): Eukaryota > Metazoa > Arthropoda > Insecta > Lepidoptera > Papilionidae > Parnassius > Parnassius smintheus. The sequence goes on along the minus strand of JAUPFT010000016.1, from coordinate 9,735,314 downwards.
TTGCACTCATGATTTTTTATTCAAATAACCAGTTCCGTTTTTTCTGTTATGTCGCTAACATCGAAAAATATTATTTATATTTCATCAGTATGTAATTTGTATCTAAATATAATTTCCAAAACACACGAATTAAAAAAAAAATCGAGCGAAAAATACCGAGCAAAGCTCGGTCAACCAGGTACTTATATATTATTCTCTTAGTAGCCGTGGTAGCTCGGGTGGTTAGCGCTCGCTGTAAATATAACAGAATGCGAGTAACCCGGGTTCGATCCCCGCCAGCACCAATGAAATTGTTAATTGCAATTTTAAGTGCTGATTTACCGCGTGCTCGGCGGTGAAGGAAAACATCGTGCGGAAACTTGCATGTCTGAGGGATAAGAGAAAAGATATTTCAAAGACATGTAAAGTTCGCCAACACTCATTGGGGCAGCGCGGCGGACACTTCCTTGCCCTAAAACCCTCTCAGAAATGAGGGGAGGCCTGTGCCCAGCTGTGGGACGTATATAGGCTGTAACTTTACTTTACTTTACTTTAATGCTCTTAATCTTAAAAACTATCATCATCACTTCTTTCTGATGAACGTTCTGCAGATACGTAAACAATAAACTTCTCTAACATATTTTCTATATCATTGTCGACTTCGTACATTTTTGTTTCGATCTTTGTTATTACATGATTGACACATGACGACCATTTTTGGCTATCCTCTTTAGCTACTCCTCGTAAAAAAAAGAGTTTGAACTTCATCAATTTCATAACTTTTGTTATTTGCTGTCACTTGAGTCCAAACAAGCTCAATTCGGTTGAGCTCACAGTGATACAGTGTAAAACGTATGACGCGAGGATATTTAGACTTAGCCATCTAGTCTACGACAATTTTTTCAAAGCGATCCTTGTTTTGCTTAACTAAATCCAAAAGTTTCAACTTAAGTCACCGGTTTTATTAGATTCAAAATATTTCAATCCCACTTCTACGAATCCATTAACATTGGCGATGTGTACAATTATAAGCCGCTTGCCTTTTCGTGCAATAATAAGAATAAAGCATCCGTCAGTGAAATAACCTATATTTATAGGATATGTGCAGATTTATTTATATAAAAAATAGAAAACTACAAAATACAAAATTAAACACAATATATTACCCGACGGAAGTTTCTATTCTGTTGATAGCCTATCTAAAAATACAGATCTCGATATAGGCACTTTATTGTCAACCCAGACTTTTGATTTTGTGACCGTATTGTCTGGCTGCCTTTACTTCGTCTAAATATTTTCGTTGCTATTAAACTATATCCGGCCATTCTACTAAAATAATGTTTCTACCTCTTTTATTATAGGAAAAACCCAAACTTGTTACTTGTTGTAGTGTTTTGTACATTGTCGATCTTGACATACACGGGAAAGCAGAATATTATTTTATGATATTCATGATTTTGTCTAATTTAGGCATTTCATTTTGAAAATACCATTTCTATCGTTATACACTTCGTTCGTTTATACAATCGTGAAATCATCACATTTGTTAATAACACTCAAGCGATTTCTTTTGTGTTTCGGTTATATTGGTGGTCCACTTGATTTCATGTCTCCAATAACCTGAAAAAACGAAATACATCTAATAACATCTATTGGTTGCGCCAAAACGCACATTTAATTAACTATATTAGCTGATAATATTCTTCCTCTTTACTTCCGTTTCCCATCCTGCACGGGCTTATCCAATAAAACGCTAGACATATGGGCGTCATTTTTCGTGACCAATGAGACGCGCTGGCCGATTGTGAAAGGTCGAAAACACGCCGCCAACACAAACCAGAGTCAATTGAAGCTCGAATTTAGATATGACAGCACCTGTGGCACTCGAGCCACAGAACATTTCGTAGAGACCGCTAGCACAAGTGCATTTAGCGTCGTGCACTACTACCAACTATTCGTCGTGGTGTTCGTTTAACCCCAGTGCATTTGTCGTCGCGCACCATCACAGTTGCAACGTAGCGCCATCAACTTCGGAGCCTGAGTAAGAGGCAATCAGAAGATAAACTCCCAAGTAGCCCTTTCCTATCTTGAGCTGTTCTCATTTGTTGTTCTTTTCCCACATTAGCTCATGCTCCTGCCGTGCCAGCTGATGTAGTAAATTAGGTCATAGCAGAGTGTATCGTCTAAAACCGACCACGTGCCACGTCCGCCGCCACTTTGTTTTGATTATAGTGAGCCACGCTAAATACAGTCCACTTTAAGAAATTCTTGCACCCAATGGTTTGAGGCAATTGTTCCCGGAAATCAAACCCGAGAACCTGTGGCCGCACCATTTTGTGGTTCCTTCGCTCCGCTAGGGTGGCAACCTAGTCACCCTAATTATTTTGTGACCATCCGTTTCCTGATTCGAACCCAGAAACCCTACTGCTTTAACATTTTGTGACCCTTCATTCCAGATTTAAAATTATAGCAACCATTAGCGTCACCATCTATAATATACCTAATTAATTTATAATTTAGTTTGCTTAATTTATATTTATAATTTAGTTTGACCTAATTAGTAATTTGTTATTTACTAATGTGTATTAATTTAATTCATTTATCTATTTATTTTATATACAATGTATTATTTTCTAAAATGTTCACTTTGTACACCGTAGAGACATGAATACCTATTGAATCAGAATTTCAGCATTCAATCAGAATCTCTAAACGGTTTAAACAAGTTGTTTAGAGTTTGATTTTCTGTAGATTGCAAAAGGCGCTTAGTATGCTTAACTACAGGAAACACGTGTAACGTGCAGGTAGTCGCTGAGTTAACGAGTCAACTGAGTGTGTATGTAACTATAGCGTTGGTGTGAAACGGACTCTATGTTGATTACGTGGAGCATAGACCAATAACAACGCAGTCAACATTTTCGGTACTCTTTCGTTAAAAAAAGACTATATATAAAGTTTTTGAACATGTAGGGGTGGATTTCGGTGTTCTGTTCTTTTTACAAAAGAAAGTTTACGACAAAACGCTAGGGTTGAACGGTCTTGTTTAGCATTATTTGTTTGCTATTCGGCAAAAGCTGTCGTACGGCTCGAAGTTTTATAGTCGTTGTTATCGGAGTGTTTTCTCGCGTGCTTAAACAGATTTGCAGCGCGACGACGGTGCCCTTTAGACTCGTCACATACTTACGGAATTCCGTTTCGAGATTCCGTTTCATTCATAACTTTCCCGGCGTTCTTGTGCTCGTACTTTTGCGTTCAGGCGCAACACAACAATGATTTAGATGATAACTCATTATTAAACATTAAAAAGTATCTTCTTAACTACCAACAAACAGAATCTTCTTTTAACCTAATTAATACAAACGAGTAAATTACTCCTATTACAATTTCTAAAACCTCTAATAATGATACTCCAGCATCAGGATTGCTTCTGTACAATCAATAACACACACACACACACACACACACACACACACACACACACACACACACACACGTACAGACGATATGCACACGCACCCACGCAAACACGCAAATACACGTAAACCTACACATACACGCTGTAACGTACTCTCATACCCGATTATATCCATTGTATGATTTTTACAATTAGCCTTATAATGTAACTTTTTATAAATCTTTTTATGATGTACATATCCTCTCTGTATTATACTTTTTATTATATGTAACCTATTCTCGAGGGGGAAGGGCGAGGCTGGTGACCTGTATATCAGATTTTTAACATAAAACCTATATATACACAAGCACCAGTCTCTCACGACGTTAGGTCCTTACTACATTGTTAATGTTAACTAGCCAGTAAGTTGTGAAGAGATAAATAAATACATAAATTGAATTTGAAATTGAAATCAAAATACAAATGCGTCACCATAAAGACTAATATAGAATAAAGTCTCGTTCCCTAAAAAACAAGTTGTCCGATTCACAACACTTACAATTCAAATCACTCTATCTAGGATCGCAGCTATAAAGGTGCTTCGTAGAGTTCTCCCACTTATTACATATACCACAGTACGCGTTAATACTCTAAAATTTCTGAATGTATATGAGCTATTACTAAATCGTCTTTTTGGAGTAAATCCATAATATTTTACGATAAATTCCCTAAAAATCAAGTACATCGCATACAAAATTTTAAAATATTAGATATATTTAAAAAAGGCTACTATAAAATAGTTATTGTGGAGGAGGATTGATATTGTTACGAGCTTGAGGTTCGTGACATTAAAAATTGCCGATAAAATTACCTAAATTAACACTTTAATTTACTTTACACAAATTAAAACTTAAAACACTAATAATCAAACACACTAATTCACTTTATTCCGCTCCGAAGCTTCGCTTGTGTCGCCAGATCAACACTGCCTCGATCGCATCTTGCAGCGCCTATTTATTTAAATTAGCAAACAAGCATCCCGAATATTCAAGTAAATGCGCGCAAAGGGACGAGTGTGCGAGTATAGATTTTCTAGAAACTTAGTTCTTCGGATGGCGCTGTCGGTTGAGAGATTTGTGATGTCATTTTCTGCAAAGCTCCCCTCGCTCTCGTTCCTGACACTAGATGGCGCTAGTTGACTTATTCACGCAACACTGTCCCCTCCTAAGACATGCTCGTCCCGAGCATTATCGGTCCCATAATAACGCGCCAAGCGATCCACATGGACGATCTTAGGAGTCCCTCTTGCGCCTTTCTGTATCCGGTAGGTCACATCGTTGATCCTGGTTACAATCCGGTACGGGGCGTCCCATTTAGCTTGAAGCTTAGGAGATTTCCCTTTGCTGCGGACTGGATTGTGCAACCACACTAATGAACCTTCGTTGAACCCTTTATTGTTCATTTTGCGGTCGTACCGGGTTTTCATTTTCTCAGACATTTGCTGGCCCGATTGTCTGACGTGCTCATAAATGTCATTCATTTTGTTCCGCAAGTCATTTGCATAATACTGCGTGGGGCATCAGGTGGTATCCCGGTGATCAGGTCTGCAGGCAGCCGTAATTCTCTTCCAAAGTTTGCGAAAGCTGGTGTCACTGCTGTACTTTCGTGAACAGAACTTCGATATGACAACAAAAACGGTTGTATGTGCTTGTCCCAATCTCGTTGCCGATTGTCTACAACTTTTGCTAGGTACCTCTCCAATGTTTGATTAAATCGTTCCACCATTCCATCAGATTGCGGGTGATAAGAAGTCGTTCTTGTTTTATGAGTACCCATAACTCGGCAAGTTTCCTGGAGTATTTGAGACTCAAAATTCCTTCCTTGATCGCTGTGAATCTCTAAAGGTACTCCAAAACGACAGAAGACTTCATGAACTAGTTTATCTGCAACTGTTGAAGCTTCTTGATTTGGAATGGCGAAGACTTCTGGCCACTTAGTGAAGTAATCCATCACAACCATGAAATACTTGTTACCGCTTTCACTCTCCGGAAACGGCCCCGCCACGTCAATGGCTATTCTCTCCCATGGTGCACCAACATTGTACAACTTCAATGCACCTCTACTACGAGTCTGAGGTCCCTTTACAGCCGCACAACTTGTACATTTGTGACACCAGTCCTCGACATCGTTTCGACAGTGGACCCAGTAAAACTGTTCTCGGACCTTCAGTAGAGTTCGTTTAACTCCCAGATGGACTCTTGAACGACCATTATGGCACAGCTGTAGAACATTTGGCACTTTAGCTTTAGGGACAACCATTTGCAAACGACAGCTGTCTCCTCGACCATTGTCCCATTTACGGCGCAGGACTCCATCCTGAATCAGCAAGCTGCCCCATTGGGCCCAATAGCTTTTCGTGGTTGAACTCATCGCTGAGACGTCCCTCCACTTAGGCTTGGTAGCACGGGCCTTCATCCATCCCAGAATCGGCTTGATGTCTGGATCTTCCTGCTGTGCATGTCGTAGGCCGTCCTTCCACCCGTTGCTGAGGTGGACTGTCCTGAGCATCCTCACGGATACCACTTCCTTACTCTCTTGCCTACTACAATGGTTGCAATCTTCAGAACAAGGTCTTCTTGACGATGCATCTGCGTTGCCATGAGATTTCCCGCTGCAGTGTCGGATAGTAAAGTCGTATTCCTGCTGCTGCTGGGCGGTGTTGTTAGCCGCACTTCCTTTCTGAGACCGTTCACCTTCCCTTCCTAGGGTATGCTTAGGGCAGCTGGACCGAAGATGGCCCCTTTCCCCACAGCCATAGCACCTAGGGCCGTATCCTTTGTTGCGGTCGCGAACTGTAGCTGCTGCAACCTCCCTGACGCGATGGGAACGATGATCCTGCCGCACAGCTTCCACCTCCAGTGCATGGGCCAAGGCGTTCTTAAGCGTGTCGTGGTGCCCGAGCCTCACAGCAGCTCTGACTTCCAGGTCACGGATGCCGTCGATGAATGTCTGCACCAGGCTACCTTCAATGAGCGCAGGTACAGACTGGTATGCTTTTCGCACCAGCTTCTCCACTTCTAGAGCCCACTGCTGCAGGTTTTCGTTGATGCGCTGCACACGATCTTTAAGCTGCGCACGAAAGTCGTGTTCCAGGTGAGCGTCGCCATATCTCGCCTCCAATGCCTCAAGGAGTTGCTCATAAGTCACTTCCTCATAGAGAGCTTCCAGAACTGTTAAGGCCTGGTAACGCAGGCCTAGTGTGAGAGCAGTCATGGCCTGATTTTTATTCCAGCCGTTCGCCTTCATAACAGCTTCGAACTGAATTTTGTAGGCTGACCAGGAAGAGGTACCGTCGAACGGTGGCACCTTGAACCCACGTAGCGAAGGTGTTGTAGCTACTGCGAGAGCTGTAGCTCCATCCCCGAGTTTGAGTTCGTCCAGTGATTTCTTCATGTCAGCCATTACGTTGTCAACCCGATTGTTTATTTGGTTGATTCGGGTTTCAGCTTTCTCGATTCGGTTTTCAGCTTTCGCTATTTGGGTTTTAGCTTCCGACAAGCGGTTGTCATGCTGAGCAACCCTATCCTTCACCTCCTTTATCTCCTTCCCGAAGGTAGCGTGAAGGTCCTTCATGAGGAGCATCTGCTCTTCCAACCGACGGGCCTGTTCCTCCTGTCCGCCCCGCAGCTGCTCTTCCAATCGGCGTGCCTGTTCCGCCTGCTGGCGAGCCTGTTCCTCCTGTCGGTGAGCCTGCTCCTCCTGCTGCTCTTTCAACAGACGGGCCTGTTCCTCTCGTCCGCGATGCAGCTGCTCCTGTAGCATCGCCATCAGAGCAACTAAGTCAGCTGCTGCACATGTAGGAGCTACTGACGGGCTTGCAGCTGCTCCGACGTCTGCGGCGTTGCACCACCAAATCTTCGTTGGTCCGTCTCCTGCTGGCGTTGACTTCGGGTACGGACACCCTCCGTTTCCTCCTTAGGTAAAATCGGCATGATTTCATCCCACTTCTGACACCAATTGTTACGAGCTTGAGGTTCGTGACAATAAAAATTGCCGATAAAATTACCTAAATTAACACTTTAATTTACTTTACACAAATTAAAACTTAAAACACTAATAATCAAACACACTAATTCACTTTATTCCGCTCCGAAGCTTCGCTTGTGTCGCCAGATCAACACTGCCTCGATCGCATCTTGCAGCGCCTATTTATTTAAATTAGCAAACAAGCATCCCGAATATTCAAGTAAATGCGCGCTAAGGGACGAGTGTGCGAGTATAGATTTTCTAGAAACTTAGTTCTTCGGATGGCGCTGTCGGTTGAGAGATTTGTGATGTCATTTTCTGCAAAGCTCGCCTCGCTCTCGTTCCTGACACTAGATGGCGCTAGTTGACTTATTCACGCAACAATATTGAGGACAATAATGCATGGAAATAACTACCGTTGAGAAAAAATTATGGACATTGTATTATATTTGTATTTTATTATTACGAGTAGTTGTTAATCCTTTCATGTCAAATTCCGGTATGCGTGCGTTCGAAATACTTCTCCTGCAAACGCCTTTGCCGATTTTTCACCTGGATGGTCTTAGCTATAGTTGAACCCAGTGGGTAGCGCTGTCGTCGGGATCAAGAAATAATTCGTGCGAAGCCAGAGCGGATTGCTCGTTGTAAGTTAATAAGTTAATTGTGTCTTAAAGAACCATAAACTTTCTTGCCGGTTCTTCTCTGACATCTTGTTTTTGCGAATCGGTGTAGATTCTGAGGTAAGTTTTACACAAGCCTAAATTGAATAAAAAGTTGTCTTTGATATACTTTTGATCCTAAACTCTACTGTTACTCTAAAAAATACGTGGTCGTAGGATGCATTTCACATCGATAGTGATTTTACGACACGAGTGAAACCACAAGTAATTGACAGTTTCAAGATTTGTATCAGTGTAGCGTACACTTGCTAGTGCTACGTTGTAGCTCTTTTATCATAGAATTAGGGTTGTATTAATTAGAGGTGGGCTGAATATTCGTTTTATATTCGGTATTCGGCATATTCGGAAGCTTTGCCGAATATTCGTATTCAACCGAATATTCGGCTAAATCACCGAACATTCGTTAAAGTTTTACTCAGTGTCCACTGTATTGAAATGTACGAATTGAGTAATGCCATGTCTTTCATTTTTTATAGCATTGGGCGACTAACGAACACCCAGTCCACCTGATGGTAAGTAGATGCTGTGATCCATAGACATGCACTTTTATCCTCAACTATGGATCAAATGCAAATGCGTTATCATACATGAGGACTAAGATGGAATGCCTCGCTTCCAGTAAAAAGGGTCTCCGGTTCTCTACACTCTCCATACGAAACACTGCAGCATTATACGATATTTTACGCTATTTTATTTTCATATTTTTACTGTTGAAAGTATAATTTTTATGGGTGTAATCTATTTATATAGCGTTATGTTTTTGAGGCTTGATAAAATGTTTTTGAAATCAAACAAAGAAACATTACATTAAATTAGTACATTTTACTTTACTTTGGTCGTCAGTTTCTCTAAAGAAAGTCCAAATATTAGATCTCCTGGCACTCGTTTTTATCATATTATTATGAATGTTCGCTAAGAATAAGACAATAATCTTATCTTCTCTAATCTTTTTTTTTTACAAACATAGTCAAAACATAAGCATGTGCCGGTAATTTGCTCAGTACTAGATGTTGCAATAACATGTCAGGTGTGGCGGGGGAGTAAGAGACAGAATCCGGCGCTAATCCCGCGCGCTTTTTGGTAACAAGTTTCAACATAAATTGGTTAGTTGCCGAGGTGATCCTGCCGAATAATGTTCGGCCGAATATTCGGTTTGGTAAAAGTTTTACCGAAATTTCGGCCGAATATTCCATATTAATCCATATTCGGCCCATCTCTAGTATTAATATCTATATATTATATTAAGTTGTAGGGTATGTAGAATTAGGCAGACAAACGAGCTCACGGTCCACCTGATGGTAAGTGAATGCCGTGGCCCTCAGACATCTACATTTATCCTCGATTAAGACAAAACACAAACGATTATCACTTCTGAGGCTTAAGATGTGATGCCTCATTTTCTGTAAAAATCTCCGTATCCTCCTCTATCCTCTTTCTGTAAAGATCTCCTGTTCTCTACACTCACCATACAAAACACAGCAGAGCAGAGCAGTAGTGAGTTTGTATAACATAGCATGTATTAAGCTGCTGTGTTTTGTGTGGTGCAAGCTGCAGCTTGGCTCTACCACGTATAAAAGCATACGTAGCGTATTATGTGCGCAATTGGTTCGCCTAAAGAAGATTTATGCACGCTCAAAATAACAACTTAATTATACAATATTTCGTTTGCTGAGGAGAGCGTAGAGAACCGCAAACCAGACATTCCATCTTAGTCCTCAGGGATGATCAACGCTTCTGTATTTTAATTCTTATTTTAAGATAGATGTATTATATATATATATATATATATATATATATATATATATATATATATATATATATATATATATATATATATATATATATATATATATATATATATATATATATATAGTCTTTGAGTCACGACGTCTATTTTTTGTCATCCTTCTGTTCCATTAAAAAATCCTAGATGCAATCCTAAACGTATCAGGCATTTATGAAAAATGTTAAATGAATACCAGGTTTATATTAATGATTTATGTATAGTAACGCTGGTTATCGCATGGTTTCGTAACGAAATATATAAAAAAAAAATTATGAATTTCATGTTAAAAGCTGTATCAGTAATACACAAATAAAACGGTATTTATAATAAATGTAATAAAACGATCCCAGACGTGAATTTTATTTATTTGCCTCTAAACATAGACATATTTATTACAATTATTTAAGTAGGTAAATTAGTTTATTAGAAAAAGTCACAATAGAAGTAAATTTTGTGAACAAAAATACTTATTGGTAAATCAATAACTAATATGCAAATTTACGAATACATACTTAAGAAAAACATCAGTTTGTACAAATAGTCTGAATTGTAAATTTATATCATAACATATGTTTATGTTTTATGTAAATTTGTTAAAATAACGACTTGTCTGACTGAGGTCACATTCACACAAAATATTTATTTGATTGAAGACAATAGCTCTTAAATAATGTATATTTGTGGACCAATATTACTCATATTCACTAATATTGTAATATTATATATATTATTACATTTACATTACATTTATATTGAGACTGTAAAAATGGGAAGTAAAACCCATCGCGCATCCTACTGGATGGGATAGAACAATATCTGCTGGGTTAGCTAGTTTCTAATGAAAAATATTATTACAAGTGCGACATTGAGTTTTTTTGTCAAGTAAATCAAAAATAAAAATACTACCTATTCTTTAGAGTTTTTTAAATTATGTAAATACAAGAATTATTAGTAGCAAACCTCCGCTTTTCCCAAAAATATATACAGTTTGATTATTTTCGTATTATTCGAAATAAGAACTATAATGATATTAATGAAATTCTTAAAAATAAAATTTGATAATAAAACAAGTTACATTGTTATCTATGGTTTCATTTAAATAATTACTCTGCCCTATTTTTTACCATTCAAAAGGCTAAGTCTGAAGAAACACTCCGACGTACCTAAACTACCTAGGCGAAAAGTAATCGTCTTGGCATAAGTTGTAGCTTGTTCTAAAAAATAACGATTACAACTGTCGACTTGGAAAATATGTAAATTGTAAAAAGAATATTTTCACAGGTTCCAATATTAATTTGCTTTTGAATTTTCTGTTAGGATTATAAAACTAAAGCTTTATCATATTAATAGATATTTCGATGTTAATTAACGCGACAAAATTAATGCATTGTTGTTTTGCGCAGTTTTCAGCGATTACCTTATGTAAATACTAAAACGAAAATAGTTATATATATTATATATACAATTTCAAACGTATGACATTAACTTTATCTTAAAAATTTACTAATAATAAACCTTACTCATTACTAAAATATATTTTTGGGAGAATTTAGTACTTTTATGATCAAAAATGATCAAATTGTCAAGACCAAATGCGGAAATCAATTAAAACACAATAAAAGATGTTCGTGCTTTAATGATACCAAAATTGGACGATCTCTATAAATGTATATTTAGAGTTTAATTAACAAATTTGTTTTGAAATCAGCAAGTTGGTCTGCTGCAAATGAATTAAAATAAAACGTTTACAATATCAGGGCAAGATGACTTTAATATTAGCAATCATTAATTTTATACCAACAATATGTTTTAACGATTAGTGGAGTAAAAACAAGGACTAGCATCATTTAAAATTTCTTCTCGGCGTAGAAGGATATAAAAAAGGTATTGTTATCCGTTGTGCATTGAATCTATTTAAACTAACGTACGCCATTATCAACATAAATTATTATAGCAGCTAACTCTAGTAAATAACACGACATCCGAGTTTACTTCGATCATCACTGACCTGTTTACGGGATGACAAATATTTTTAACAAACATAATGTTATGTAAAAAAATAAATCGCCGATGCAAAGAATAGAATATTTTTGCGTATCTTGTTCCATTTTCCAATTTTCATAGTTTAAAAACCGTGATTCTTTAAAGGTTTTTCCCAAGTATTTTTTATATAATATTTTTCATTTAGGAAGCAGATGAGTTCAAATTAACATTGCCAAAAGTCCGCCAACCTAGAGCAGCGCGGCGGATTAATTGATGCCCCCCCCCCCCCAGCAATGAAACGGGGCCTTTGTCTATATATACGCATATACGTTCTGTATACGGTCTGGAACTTTACTAAAGTATAATATCAATAATACACCTATAGGTAATTCGTACATGGTTTAATTAGCTGAATCCGATCTCGAATTATAAAAATGCGATAAAACTTTTTAGTGACAGCATTCTTCCATGACTCGTTTATAGATGTAAAAATTATGTATTTTACATATTTATTTAAGAATAACATCGACTGTTTGATAAATTGGCGAATATTATATACGAGTATAATAGCAACATTTTAAATAGTGGCTATATATACATTTTAAATAGATATACGAATATTGTCAAATATATTCTTATAATATAATGCTATTATATTTTTGCATATAGGAGGCAGGGATAGACACATTGAGTTATACAACACTAGAGGAGCAAACCATATTATCGCGCGTCGAAAAAAGTGTAACTACTATCACTATCCAAACGCGACCACGTAGCTTTGGAACTAATAACAATTTTTAATAAACATATATCTATCTCACTTACACAAGTTGCGAAAACAATATTGTCACTAAGATTAGATAAAGATAAACACACAAACATGCAATAGCGGGTTGGTGTGGCTTACTATATAAAATTTTACCTAAAATACGCAAAAAAAAAGAGTTTTTTTAAGCTGCAGTTCATTGATTTTATATTAAAAAAGTATATTTTATTTTAAAATCTTTATTACGTCCCCTCAGAAAAAAAAGGATACAAAGCTTATTAGATGAATAGAAGTAAGCATAATATAATGTAAGTATTTTTATTGTACTAATAAATCAAACAATATAAAATAGGTAATAAAATACAATTAATATACAATTTATATGAAATTATAATTAATATAACATTATTAATGTAAATTAGGTAATAAAATATATTTAATAGATAATTCATGAATAAACTAAAATAAGAATAATTAATTATTTTGTATGAAAGTTGAAAGGTAGTTTTTATTATAATTTCCAAAATATTTAAATTCAGAGGTAACAAATTAAACTTACCGCATTAATTATATAGTCTTCCATTAATGTAGGATAATCACAAATGCGGAAAACTGGCAACATTGAACCTAAATGGCAATATTCGATAATTTTATTTAATTATTTGAGGTTTTTTACGTTTATATGGAAACAAGAACTAAAAATTATGTGTTGAAAGTAAATAGAAAGCATTCTTTCACTACGCATTTACCCATTTTTTTGTCGCGGCTCAACTATGTCGGCGTCACATTGAACATTGAACTGACGTTAGCTAGGCATATGGCTGTGGCCATATGGGCAGTGGGAACGCTTTGGCGTGGTTATTACTGATCTAGTGTAATATATAAATCAATGGATAGACAAGAGAAAGAGAGAGAGAGAGAGAGAGATAGAGAGGAGGACAGTAGACAAGGCAGACAGAAAATAGTTTTGTAAAAGAACACGGTTGTTTTCGACGTGTCTTTTGAAGATCTACATTTTATTTGTACTGTTATAGCGGTGCCATTTATCAATACAGTTAATCTACTCATATTTTCATTTATTACATGTTTTATATTTATTAAACATAATGTCCATAATATGACAGCGATTTGTAAGATATAAATATTTTGTTTCATATTTAAAAATAGATATATATTCGCATATTTGTAATATAATACACCATACATCGAAATTGGTACAATATTAATAAATTATTTAAATACTCTTTCCATTTTTTTAACAAAATTATTTATAAACACTTAGTTTGTATGTACATTTTACAACGACCGCAAAGCATTCGTCCATAGTTCGTTTATAGTTGTAAAAATTATGTGGTATACATATTTATTTAAGAATAATATGGACTGTCCCATAAATTTGCGATTATATACACGTATCACAGCAACATTTTAAATGGTGGCTGTATATACATTTTAAATAGATACACGAATATTGTCAAATATATTATTATAATATAGTGCTATTATATTTTTACATATAGGAGGCAGGGATAGACAGGAGAGAGAGAGGGAGACAGAGAGAGAGAGGAGGACAGTAGACAAGGCAGACAGAAAATAGTTTTGTAAAAGAAGAACACGGTTGTTTTCGACGTGTCTTTTGAAGATCTACTTGTTTATTTGTACTGTTATATCGGTGCCATTTATCAATACAGTTAGATATCTATTCATATTGTCATTTATTCTAGTTTTATATTTATTAAACATAATGTCCATAATATGACAATGTATTTATAAGATATAAATATTTTGTTTCATAATTAAAAATATTCGCATAATTGTAATATAATACACCATTCAACGAAATTGGTATAATATGAATGAAGTATTTATACTCTTTGTAATTTTTTTAACAAAATTATTTATAGTAATTACTTTACTTAGTTTGTATGTACATTTTACAACGACCGCAAAGCATTCGTCCATAGTTCGTTTATAGATGTAAAAATTATGTAGCATACATATTTATTTAAGAATAATATGGACTGTCCGATAAATTAGCGAATATTATATACGAGTATAATAGCAACATTTTAAATAGTGGCTGTATATACATTTTAAATAGATACACGAATCTTGTCAAATATATTCTTATAATATAATGCTATTATATTTTTGCATATAGGAAGGCAGAGATAGACAAGAGAGAGAAAAAGGGAGAGAGGAGGACAGTAGAGAAGGGAGACAGAAAATAGTTTTGTAAAAGAACACGGTTGTTTTCGACGTGTCTTTTGAAGATATATTTGTTTATTTGTACTGTGATAATATATCGGTGCCATTTATCAATACAGTTCGATACCTATTAATAGTTTAATTTATTCTATGGTTCTTAGTTATTATTCATAATGTTCATAATTTGATAGTGTATTTACAACGTATAAATATTTTATATTTCATAATTAAAGATGGGTAGATATTCGCATATGTATGATATAATACACCATTCAAGGATATTGATAGAATATCGATAAAGTGTTTCTACTCTTTTTGGGTTTTTGTTAAACAATATTATTTTATAAACACTTAGTTTGTACATTTCACAACGACCGCAAAATCTTCTTATTAATATGACAAGGGTACATAAATACCTAAATATGTATATGACACACTACTTGTATTTAGAATTTGCACGCTTTAAAAGTGAACTTATCCGACTCTTACAGATAACATACTCTACCTAATAGAACTAGCACAGAATCGCACAATAGTTTTATTTGAATTTTTTTTTATTTATTCGATGGATGCATGTGGCGCAGTAACGTGCTTTGTGGCATTCCTTTCAAATTTCCAGAAATCTATGTTATGAGTTATGAGCCGTGTAGAGTTTGACTCTACTGGTTATTATAATATATTGTACGATTGTGCCTTAGTCACTTGTTTCGGCTATACATATTGTAATAAGAAACGATGTATTTCTTTTAAGTAAGGCTTACTTGTTTTTTTTTTTAACAAAGATGAAGTTAATGGACATCAAATGCGTAGATGATAATAACGGTGGACCGAATTGTAACCACGTCCATTTTTTAAATCTACTGACATGTCGTCGTACACGACATCGCGTCGTTACGACTTTTGTAATTGTAATTGTAAATTAAACTAAAACTTTATTTTTAACTCTAGATGATTTTTTAGCCCTAACCTATAATTCGCCAGCACTCAAGCTTATATGTAAATCACAACAATGCACGCAGTTCACTCAAATATGCATATTATGTAAATCGACTAGATGGGAATCAACACTCATGGGAAGAACTTCTATAACAATATATCTAAAATTAGATTTCTCCAAACACCTGTTTTACATATTACTTAATTCTAAACATAATATCTATGTACATGCAAAATATATTTTCTCTCAGGTTAGATAGTCTAATAATACTAGTACAAAATGAGCCTTCATATTTACATTCACTTTATTCCCTGAATCACAGACATTCGGAATTCCATAACAAATAAAAAAGATATCATAAAAGCAAATGATTTACATCTTTTATCCTATTTAAATTCATATTATATGCATAAAATATTATAGATTTGCAATTTAAATCTATGTAATACGGATTTTATAAATTATTTATCAAAATTCTATATCTTTATTTCAAAAAGATGCATACATTTTAGCACAAATACATTTTTTTTTATAAATATTAGAATAGGTTTACATAATATATATACACAAATATATACATGTAATAGTTGCCAATATGCATAATCAATGAACATACCATGCATAAAACAACCTTAGCAATGTAAATTGCTTACTTATTTTATTAGGATAAAGTATCGACAAAACTAAAAATAGAATGTTTTATGTTTGATCTGCCCTAATGCTAACACCGAATTAAACTAAAACATATATATATATATATATATATATATATATATATATATATATATATATATATATATATATATATATATAAAATATATATATATATATATATTGTTAAAATACTTTTATAATAATCGGGAAAAATATGAAGTTGAAGAAGAAGCGCGCTATGTATTTAAAGAAATAAATAAAATTACAGTGTCTGTTTATTATGTCAAAAATTATTAGGGTTCCGCGCAAATAAATTAAAATCCTATTTTTTGTTTTGGCATACTTTTTTGGGTGACAAACGTTCACACGTCAAAATCACACACAGTCCACCTGATGGTGAAGTCGCGGGGAACAGTTAGTTTGTAACTAAGAATCCAGACAAAGCCGTCATAAGCTCTTATTCCGAAAATTTAATTGAAATTATAACAAACACTATAGCTTTAAGCTAAAAAATATTAGGTGGGTATAATTTCCACATCAGAACCGTGTTTCGTCACATACGTTATTTTGAACCCTCGGCGAAAACAAAGGGGTTAAGTTTGTGGGGTGTGTGTGGGGGATAAGTTTGTAGTGTCTGTCTGTGGCATCATAGCTCCGAACCGATTTTGATCAAGATGTTTTTGTTTAAATGATGTCTTTATCGAGAATGTTCCTTGCTATGTATAAAATTTGTACCGGCCTTTGAAGATCATCAGCTCTTTTTGTTTTAGGGGTTTTTAAGGTTTTTAAGTTAAGCCTTCCCTTTAAAAACTACGTAGAAATAATGTTATTACGGACAATATTTTAAAGGTTACCCAAGAGCTTGTGACAAATTTGGTGAAGGCATTTTAAACATTTTGAAATTATATAAAATTCAAACGCCCCTTGTAAGTTAGAATCAAAGCTTAATGTGAGTTCACAGATAAAGAGTTCAGAGCAATGTTATTTAAACTACGATTAAATTAATCAAAATTAACAAAAGACTTCATAAGTCTTACTCCTAAAAAGTACTGTTTTATGTTTTTTTTTTTGCAATACAGCCTAAAATGTTGTCATGCAACATACCCTAACAAATATACAATTTCGTTATCTTATATTTTAGATATGTGTATTCTACGAGCACATGTCTTAAAACTATGTTTATTCATTATTACAATCTCATAATACTTAGTTTTAAATGTTTAAGGTGAGTAGTTATCGTAACATTTCATTCATTTGTACACGACCTAACATTAATACACTTCGCAACAAATTCCTCAAGGTATTGACCTGTGAAAATATTAATTTTCGATGTACTTATTCTATCTTAGGTTTATATTTTATTTCTGTATCTATGCCGCTGTCGAATACATTCATAAAATTCATAGTTTTACGATAAAGCATTAAGTAAATGGTTTTGATCTTATACCCTAGCCAAAGTCATTACTACGAATATACAGACAACAGCAAAATTAACATTGATTTAATTAGCAGAGTTTTAAAATGTTTTACGTTGTTTTGTCTACTCTATACTGTACTATACTATCGTGTGTTTATATACTTTTACTGGTTAAAGAAAAAAATTGTCTCCACAATTCTTTCGTAAATTCTATGTAGCGGTGGGGTATATCGTATTTAAATTACAACATTTAGTCCCATGATTTATGTAAATGTCAATATAGAGAATTTAAAGACCTTATGACATCTGAAAAAAAGGCATATAAGCGGATTACACCAAATATTGTACGAATTACGAGGATTTGTTGTTAATGAGAAAGCCATTTAGTTTATTTTGTATATCGACAATTATTATAAAGATCGCAGTAGGTGAACCTTAAGCTATTCACCGTTTTCAGAATCGATCCAAGCTTTTCATACGATACTTAAGCTACTGACGAAGCAAGACGACAACAAATAATCTATTATTAGCGAAAGCTTTATATATATATATATATATATATATATATATATATATATATATATATATATATATATATATATATATATATATATATATATACGGACACCTCAATTAGTATATTATGTTATAATCATAATACATACACTGAATTTTTAGTTAAACATTTTTATGCACTGATTATTTATCAAATTAGTTATACTAATTCCGGAAGAATGTTGTGGTCACAGTACAAATCCACGAACGCAGACTTTAACGTGCTTGAAATAAAGTTATTTTTTATTTATTTTTATTGAATGCCAGAATTAGTAATAATACAAACAAAACTGCACTCTTAAAAGTCTTATTGCCTTAAATTACGGTCCATTTCAGTTTGTTTTGACTGTACAGATTTAGTGTGACTGTAATTTACGTAGTTTTAACTATTTTTGGGATAAAAAATTACCTATATTAAAAGTGATAGGAATCGATTCAGTAAACGATTCTGAACAAACTACTTTCTCAAAGTGCGTTAAATATGTTACGTGTTGTGTATATATATACACAACACGACCTAATGTGACTTTGTTATTTAAAAAATGCCTGCTTCGTTAAAAAATTTAAAGAGTTTAAGGACAAAAGTATTTTTTAAGAAAATTTAAGTAATATAATTTAATTAATAATAATTTAGTTAATATCACATCATAGCAATACTTTGGTTCTATGTAGATTTTTTTAATTTGTACCCTGTTGGTTCCACAAGCGGAAGATTCTTTAATTTATCAAACTCAATATCCTATAGATTTGAGTGAGACATTTGAGTAAAGATTAAAGTGTCATAAATTGCACAATTGACAACATTTTTATGAAATAAAAATGCAACAAACCATGTCACATAATAACATGAACAAAACTTCTTGTTTTAGAAATATGTTGATGACATGTTGACATCATAATTCATTGATGATGATCTTACGGACTACTACTAAAATACAACAATTTATGACACATAATAATATTTTTTACAAATACGATAATGAAAGGATATACTTCTTAATTAATTAATGATGAACTTACAGGTAATGACGCATACTATGACACAATTTTGAAATGTACACAATATTTATTTGCAAATACGTTGATGAGATGTTGTACCAGGTACTTAATTAATTGGTGATGATCTTACAGGCAATGTTTACACTTACACACAACAAACTAAGACACATTGATGAGATGCTGTGCCTACTTCATAATTATTTATAACGATCTTATGGACAATGCTTACATTAATAAGATTAAATTTTATTAACGTCATCGTTAGAGACAGTTTCTAGGCTTGGTAGGTGGGTTTGGACCCAGCCGTATTTCGTTATTTAGTAGTTATAGGGAAGAGGCTGCTTTCTATCTCCTGGCTAATGGTAGAGTATGTGTCCTGTATGAGGAAGTGGATGTTCTTACGTCACTACTACACTGCTACTTGTTCTTGTTGTACTTAACTTTTTAATATTAATTAATACCTCTATTCAAAACAAAGCAACTATTAAACGCCTCGGTTCGATGTAAGATTATTCTACAAACTTGACTGGTTGGAACTTTCTTTAAAACTTTCGTAAACGTTTTCAAAGGTTATCGATAACAACCGTTCAGTTTCGATGAAAACTTTAATAGGATCAATTTCTCTTTAATTAAATCGCGTCGTATTAAAGCAAAAATAAAAATTTAATTCCAACAGCAGTCACGATTTTATGCAAATGCGTTGTTATAAAAATAATTACATTTATTTAGATTCCCATAACATTTTAATAAAAATATTACTTTGTGTAACTATTTACAATTCATGTAGTATGAAATTAAACTCGAGAGTCAGATGTAAACGAAATATTTGGATTCTACTCTAAAGAATTATAAATTAGAAATAGGTAATTTATTTACGCAACGTATCGAAATCGAAATTTTACACACCGTAACAAGTTAAACATCATCAAAAAATATCGTTACTCTACATTAAGTTGTCATAGGTTGAAGCAGTCACTTACCATTATGCAGACTGTTAGGTCACCTGACACTTTTATAAAAGAAGCTGCGGATTTTTAATCATACAAATAGCATTGCGCATAACGTTTTAAGTAGTAATTTTCTATGTCAATGTGGTATTCCTCAATGAAACTATACGGCACGTAATAACTCTTTGGCTTGAGCCTTAAGACCGTAAAGTCCCTGATAGACGAGCCATAAGTTTGCGATAAAAATTACGATAGTTTTACTCGCGGCTCGTCGTTCTTGATGCACTGGTGAGCCAAAAGGTTATTTTTTAGTTACTTCTTGAAGCTCGTAGTTGTATTGTATCAACGTGCTGAATTTCACACAACGCTGGCGCACCCACAGCGCACTCAAGGCTACAGTTTTGTGATGATCCACCAACGAGTTTTAACCGTAGACCGCGGTAAAAATTACCCCTCAATCAGGGCCTTTAAACTATTTTAGAAAATGTTTTTTGGGGAAATATAATCTCAAATGGCTTAGCAAGATCCTTCGTTATGCCGAAAATATAGCACCATTAATTTTGAAATAAATATATGGTAAAGTTGAGGAATAATGTTAAGGATTGTGTTAGACGAAAACACGATTTCGTAAAATTTTCTCGATGGAAAAAAATTTCAAAGTTACCTCCAAAATAAACAATAAACCGCTGTTATTCATAAAATACTTTAAATAAGATCATGAAACTTTGCATACTAACTGAACTAACTAGTGTTATATATATAAGTAGCAGTGTTTATGTTGTTTACTTTTTTAAAAATACCATTATTATCACTGTAAAAAGAAATTACCTAAACTATCGGCCTCTTGAAGCGTGGTTTCTGCTTCCGCTTCCTGCCGCACGGTCACTTCGCTTCGGCCTTTGAACGGGGAGATTGTGTCGCTTACGGTCAGAATATACATTACGCAACAGGTCGACGTAAAATTAAAATGGGAAATAACCGTAATAAAAATAATAAGCGACTGGCTTGGCGTTAAGAAACAGGCATAAATATGATAAAGCTAATGAAATAAGAGTCTAACGACCTTTCTACTTACAGTATTGATTACAAACATGTCGGTACATAGCATACGACGCGCGGGCAATTGGGGACAAAATTAGAATTTGAGCTGACTTACTCTATCCCCTTAAAGTTATATTTTGACAAATTAAGACAACATCATTTATTCATTCTGATCAAATTAGACCATAAAATAATAGTGGAGATACATAAAGTTACAACAAGCTGGTAATCAGTAAAAAATCAGTTGTCCGAAGTATAAGTATAAATAAAAATTTGAAGCTCCCCACCATTTCTGTGTATGGAAAAAAATTACTTAAGGTCAAAGGTCAAAAAATGATTTTTCGCGATTTCTAGCAAAATAGTGTGATCATAAAAATACCCCACGAAAATTGTAGATCATAAAATAATCTACAAAAATGTATCAAGACTTTTTTTGCTACAAACCACCGTTTCTGAGATATTAAGATTCAAAAAGTTGCAAACGTCTTAATATGCATGAATACGCCACGTATATACTTCTCTAGAGTTTTAATATATTTATATTTAATATATGTTTAGTATTGTTCTGGGAGGCCTCGGCAAAGTAACTGTAAAATGATTTACTGAAATAAAACATTTTTAATTTTTTTAATTTTATGTTAAAATATTTTTCTATCGGTCATTCTAACGTATAATTAAAATATAAAATATAAATAACTCATAACTCAAGGTAAAATGAAACCCAGTCCCTTCATTTATACACCAGTGCAACTTCAAGACAACGTCTATGTCCACAGTTCAATTGTTTGCGTGGATGTATCGCTTTAATTTTTTCCAATCTTTGCTAGTTTCCATTATTTTACAATAGTTACAAATTTAACAGGATCATAACTGACTCGTGGAACAGGCCTACTGGAGAAACCATGATAGAAAAACGCGCTAAGTACGCTACCTCGTAGGTGGCGTGGAAACGTGTACCTATTATGACGTTTACAACTTTTACAACTTTTTGAAACGTAATGTCTCAGAAACATTGGTTCGTAGGAAAAAAAGCATTAAATCATAACAATAGTGAAGTTAGAGGCTATTTCAGTGCAAAGGTACCGTTCACTACTACTCGTTTCGAAATTTACGTGTGCCTGCACTAAAATACCGCAGTCAATTGTAAGTAGAACAACGCTGTACGTTTAAGTGAGGTTATGATTTTGATCACAATTTTTTTGTAAAACTTGTTAAATTTGTTTTTATTTTTGTTCAAGGCTCATAAGCCATTTCTTATTTATGAGCTAGACCAAAAATGTTTCAAAGATTTTTCCCATCTAAAAGCAAACTTACACTAAAGCAGCCTTAAAGTAACCCAAGTGGCATGGCTTAAGCTGATGATCCTATGGGTGTATATGTGCGAGAAATTCACAATAGTCTAAGACCATGGATTCCTCATGACATATTTAAAAAACAAAAGGCAATGAATAAAAACCCCTGAATCTTTGCCTGTTTATATGAAGGCCTCTTACCTATAACAAAAGAGAAAAAGAAAGATTTGCTTGATATAACACAGTATGTTCGCCCGGAATGTGCGAGTTCTATATTATTTTACCTAGTAATTAATATTATGATGTTTAATTCTACTTTTAGATCAGCAAACCTGATTGTAAACTGCTATATTGTTACAACTTACTTGAATAACGCTGTAAGTCACGTGGTCAAGTAAGTCACATCATTGTATGTGTAGTGGTCGCTGTAAGTCACATCATTGTTCTATTAAATAAGATTTAAAATGTTACTTAAAATGATTACTGTTATGTTTCTAAATGTTTCATTACTCACTTTACATTTTCTGTGTAAAAGTTTCTAATGATTATAACTTTGTAGAATTTTCGCAATAAAATGGTATTGCAGCAAATTTATAATGTTTTTATTTTTATTTTCTCAAAAACTGTAAATTGCTACATACAGCGTTGCTCGAGCACACGCCTCGAAAACATGCCGTTTCACTCATTGATGACATGAAAAACTCATTTTTTTACCTTTGACCTT
Source organism: Parnassius smintheus behrii (assembly GCA_036936625.1). NCBI lineage: Eukaryota > Metazoa > Arthropoda > Insecta > Lepidoptera > Papilionidae > Parnassius > Parnassius smintheus. The sequence continues at coordinate 9,711,926 of JAUPFT010000016.1, read as the reverse complement.
GAGTAATTTTTTTCCATACAAGATTGGTTGAGAACTTAAAAGTTTTATTTATAATTATATTTTGAACAACTTTACCGATTATCAGCTTGTTGTAACTTTATATATCACCGAATATCTATGTTGACCAAACCATACATATCTGAACTCGAATTTAATTTCATATGAATATGCAGAATATTTTCGTTCTTTTTTGACGTAAAGATATATTATTTACCCTGCTATCGTTTTGTCTTAAAATTGGCCATACTATTAGATTCTGTATTACGTTCCTAGTAAAATATTTAAAAAATAAGTTGGTTACTATATAGTACGTGGTATATTAAAATAGATGAATTTCCATTTAGTGATTTCACGTGGCTTACGTTACAAATTTAGAAATTATGATACATCGATCGTGGTGGTGGTTCTACGGAACGGTAACGCCTTATAGCGCCAGGTGGTGGGGCACTTACTGGCCGACGGTCTACCATCTCAATGTTAACGCGTCCGTTGCTTTGGATGCGGTGCTGGCGACTATTATCGAAGGTCCAACGTGAGATGTACTGCTCAGAGCGACGCCGACGACGCGGGTTAGGTGTCGATGCACCACAGTTGCTCGTTGCATCGGTACAGTTGCTGATGAAGGACGCTGCAAACAAAACTCCTGTTTACGTTGTGCTCTTGTCTCTTAATAAATTATTTTTATTTCTCTTAATAAGAATTTTCTTTTAATAGATAATATTTAATAATTAATTTTTATATAGATTAGATAGATGGCGTAAGGAATGTATATATATACAATAGGTAATCTAAACTTAGCATCGACTCGAAAATCCTACAAAAGTGACATCTGGCGCATGATTTGAGAATCCGTCGAGTGTTACCCCTTGTAGTACTCGACTTCAAAGATTTTTAAAAAGTTGCTTCACCATGTGGTAATCGAACCGACGAAATGTCAAAAGATAGTCTTAATTCGTAATATCTTATATTAAAGGAACATATTTTAGTTTCTGCCAGATCTGTTGATAATTTAAGGTGTGCTTATATTTCTTATAATATGATCCTATCATGGATTTTTGTCGCAGTAGCTCAGAGGCTAAACGCTAGGAAATATCACAGTAAGCGAGCCGCAGTCAGAAGCCGGGTTGGGTTCTAGCTTCGCCGGCACCACTGAAATTGTTAACCCTATACTATTAAACGAGCAATTCTTGTATATATATATATATATATATATATATATATATATATAATCGGGATCTCGGAAACGGCTCCAACGATTTTCGTAAAATTTAGTGTCCAGGGAGTTTCGGGGATAATAATTCGATCTAGCTAGGATTTATTTTTAGAAAATGTCTTTTTGTCCGTGTTTTTAGACAATGAAAAACTGCTACAATATCGTTAGAATAAGAAGGTAAATTTTGACAGATTGTTAATGGTTATAAATAGCTTAATTGGTATAATGGGCGGTCACAGAATCGTAAAACCCCGGTTCGAGCCCAGACCGGTACCGACCGACTTTTTTAATTTTTTTTTTCCAATTCCTTTCTTTTTTGAGAAAATCTATTTTTTCGAGCTCTTTTTTAGTATTTTTTAAAAACACGAAAATTTAAATTAAAATAATTGCACTCATGATTTTTTATTCAAATAACCAGTTCCGTACTTTCTGTTATGTCGCTAAGATCAAAAAATATTATTTATATTTCATCAGTATGTAATTTGTATCTAATTTCCAAAACACACAAATTAAAAAAAATCGAGCGAAAAATACGGTCAACCAGGTACTTACAATTTTAAATGCCGATTTACCACGTTCTATACAGTCAAGGAAAACAACGTGAGGAAATATGCATGTCTTAGAAATAAAAATAAAACTATTTTGAAGACACGTCAAGTCCGTCAACAGCGCGGCGGACTTTTCCTAGCTCTAACACCTGTTCAGAAATGTTAGGAGAGCTATGCCCAGGGAGGGAACTTAGTAGGCTGTAACCTAAACTTTTAACTTTATATTTTTGAGACTACTAAAAATATCTCAATAATTTAAATCAGCCCTGAAATTAGTGTATTTCAAAAATCTTCGCTAATTAATGCTACTTGTTATTTTTACTATTCCATTTATTATTATTTTATTGAAAGTTTCCAAGGTTCTTTATTGATTATTTTGTGTCAATAGATAAGACGATGAAGTGATAAGTGTCCAGTAATTTAAACGGCCAATTAACGACATGTTATTACATTTAATATGCGGTAGGATTAAACTAAGCGTTTAGCTTTTTAATCAAAAAATAACAGTGAAATTATTTAACGTATCGGCTGATCGACATTTAGCCTCCCTCCTGTGACTGAATTATGAGTGGCCATGTGGTCTATAAAGTTCTTCTTTCAATGCCAACACACCATTTTATGGTACGTATGATATGTTAGCACCGTCAAGACCCAACATGGACTATCGATCCCGAATGGTCCAGAAGTATATAATTTTAAACAATTTTGAACCAAAACTTTCACCAACTTTTGTCGGGTCTGATATCAGTTGTTAATCACATTGTAGTTGTGATGTGACACAAGTGTATGCTTTGTAAAAATATTACAACACATGTATTTGCCCGCGGGAAATTGAATTTCAGCATATTTTAAATATCGTTCAGGAGTTATTATTGCACTGATTATTATTTTATAGCGTTATTATATTTTTGGTAACATATATAGATAGATCGGATAATATACTAATTATATAATAATATTTTTTTATAAAAGAAACCATTAAAATTCGTAATAGAATTGTAGCATGAATAACCTTTGTAAGTTGTAAGGTGTTAATACAAATTAAATTTAATTTAAACATAACTTTCAACTCAATTTCAGTTGGCTGAAGATAGCCCTGCCTGCCCCTTTGTCAGATGTTACGTAAAGCGATTAGGTTTGTTTCTAGATTCTTGCTATTCGGATGGGTCGCCTACCGCTAATCCGTTGGTAAACTGTCAAAGACACATCTAAAATACATACATGTTGTGCGGTCATCTGCTGTTTGTTTTGTTTGTTAACAAAATGAGTCGAGTAAATAAAAAATTGTACCAAACTGGATAGACGGAGGTTGCTTAGAACTGTGCTCTGTGGCGTACATTAGGGAATATCGATGTTCAGAAATGGGCGTAATGGGCTGCTATGATGATAATAATGATTTCCATTTTCTTAGGTGTTGGCAGATATTAGTTGATATCTGAACGCATTGATATTAATACTAAGCACCAGCAAAAGACAATCATTAAACTTATCCGTAATTTAATATGAGATCAGAGAAAGGAGCGGTCGAGTTCGGCTTATTAGCGGCACTTTAAAACTTCAATAGACTTTAATGAGTGCGGTAACACAAATGATCACCTTTCATTTTGTTTTAGGCTTTTACAGTTGTTTCTTATTTTTGCCGTTTAACGAGCAACAGATATCTAAAAATTTACAAAAATACGAAAAAAGAAACATGTCTGCAGTTCACAAGCGGTTGTAGTGAAACTTTCATATGAAATAAAATATAAAATAAAATATTTCACGGCAAATGATTTATTTAATATGATCATTTTCAACCACAAGTCCGACATAAAATTCGAAGTAGTAGAATAAAATAGGAGATAAAAGTTTAATTCTATAGCAAGTCAATGTTGCAATTCTCATTTTTAAATTAAGTTTTAGTGTATTTAAAGTATTGAAACCCGAAACCTGTAATAAAGGTTCTTAAATGGAAGCTTCCTTCCCCCTCGTTGTTTCGGGTGAGACAAGCGGAACGTTAATGGATTCAGGTGGCTCAAAAACGTGTTTAGTGGAATACCGGGGAAGTGGACTTATGAAGGGATGTAATGATGATGACATTGATAATAATAATAGACTATACCTTGGTTTTCATCGACATTAGAAAATTAAAGATAATCGCGTTCATCCTTCTTTAGAATCCATGGCTCGAATCCGTCATTGCGGCGACGGTGTCAAATTAATTAAACTAATTCCCCTAATTTGACGCTGACGGATTTCCTTGTTTTTCAAACCTAAAAAATATCATTCTGGCTTGAAATTTTCTTCAAATCCTACAGATTTCGAAACCTTAGTGGACACTTCATTGAGGGTCTAAAGATTTTTTAATTTAACCCAGATTTTCCTTTGGAAAACAGGTGGAAGAAATGCACTTAGTAAGATAAGCATTAACGTGAAAAATGATATCATTTTTTTTAACCACTAAGTGGTACCCTGGTGAGTCAAATATGAACATTTCCATTGCTTAAATGTTGCGTTCTTTTCGCGAACAGTCACAAATTTCATTCGCCAAGACCAATGGCGTATTCATGTAAATATGATGTAAATACGATGTGTACTTGACGCATACAATTAAAGTTGAAAAATATGTGAAATATAGCTTTTTAAATATTGATAAGTTGTTGATAATTAGTAATATAATTTATTAATAATATCTTATTTTCACATTGAATTATCTAACAGTCAATCAAAGGAATTTCTATGGTACTACTATCATTAGACTGATATAAGAAAAGAATTGACAGATTGTGGTCAAATTCACACAATATTATAATCTCTGTCGAAATTGATATACGTATTGTTATATTTATGTCAAGCAAGGATTTTTATGGGTAAACGAACAAGGTATACTTTATAATATTTCACAAAATTATTTAAGGTTGTTTTAAATTTTAAAATTATAATTATTACATAAGTAATTATCACTTTTTTTAAATGAATTATATAACTTGCTTATAACAATTCTTATATTTCACTTCTTTTATACATAGTGGTCAGTGTAATAAGCCCAACAGTAGGCTACCAAAATGCCATCATAAGCTTCTTTGGTTAATATTTCGTCACTGTTTGTCGTGGGATAAAATTAAAAATACTTGACGGACCAGTGCAAATCATCATCATCATCATTACAGCCCATCAACAAGACCGCTGATGAACATAGGCCTCCCCCAAGGAATGCCACAAAGCACGGTCCTGAGCCACCTGCATCCATCGACTAAAGGACATCAGTGGGTCGTTTCAAGCTGTTTCTTTACTTTTAAGGGAAATATGAACTAATTACCTCACCCTACATTGCAACAAAAAAAGGTTAACTTGTGTTGGTCGGTGCTTACAGATTTGAAATCTAAGTGCAGTATCAGTTAAGGATAAAAAGTAATCATCAACTGGTTTTACTTTACTATCTTTATATTTAGATTTTCACATTTTGGTTATTACAGCTCTTCCCAAGACCATTAAAGATCATAGGCCTACCCCTAGAAAAGCCACAAAATGGTCTCTGAGCCACCTGCGTCCATCGACTTTCTTAGACAACTACCAGTTATATTCTTATAGGTCACGTAATTTTATTTTCTGATCTGGTAACAAAAACGTGCCCAGCATGTTGCTGGACATCACTGTCCGCTAAATATTTTCAATTTCCAAGATTTCAGATGTGGAGGCTTTTTCCTCAGTATGTTTCTCTTACCGCCGTACTCATGGTAAATTAGCATTAAAAATTACAATTAGCAATTCAATTTTGTGTTTTCTTTTTGCGCTGTTTTCGGGTATTATGAAATTGATTGATTCAGCGCGTATCCTTTGAGCTATCACGGTCCTTTGAAGTAAGAATAAGACGAATTAATTAAATTTTTTGAATTCTGTTTGCAAAACTTGTGCTAAGATTAGATTGTTTGTTATCAGGGAGGGGCGAGTTTTGTTAGTCAATGTTAATATTTTAACGATAACCGTTATCGTTTAAATATTAACATAATATGTTTATCAACAATAGGGCAAATTTTGAATTAAGATTTAACAAAAATCTGCCTAATAATAAAGGTGATGATATACCTACTTTCTAATCATCCAATATCGTCCTAGATAGTAAACACGTTTGTCTGGAAAATGCCCATGTACCTTGAAGTCAAACGTAATACTTATCCGGGAACGCTAACATATTTTTATTAAGATCATGATATTTATTACAAGTGACTGATTCCTGTATTTTTTTTATTTATCAATTCACAATTAAAGCTAAGAACCTCCAATATGGTACTGTAACAACTTCTTTGTCGTTTTTGACTGAATAAGACAAAATTTAGTATTAGGCATATTTATACAATATTTACCTTATATTTACTTTTCCTATATATTTTAGGTAAACATGTAAATATCCTATTGAAGGCATATATTTTTAATTTTAAGTTTTTTTTGGAATAGCGAGCTTTGACGTAATTTGTCTGTCCGTCCGAACTTATCTTTGGAATGGCGAACGCTGGGGCCGCATCTGAGTGTACCGCCACAAAGCAGCACGATACGCGCAGATGTGACCGGCTATTATCGGCTATCGTCGCGAACATTCGGGCTGCTTGTGCGTGTGCGGGTGTTATCGCGCGGGTGGCGGTACATCAAAGGGTTTTAGTGTGCCAACATATCTCGCTGCGTGGTCAGACTAGCGTACTAGAATTGTTCATTTCGGCCGTTGTTTTTGATCAGTTCAGACGCATGCTGGTGGCTGTGTAAAATGGAATGCAGTGATGAAATGGTACTGGAATTCCTATTTTTATATTTTAGGTTTCTTCTTTTTACATTTTAATAAATGCATTATGTAATTGTTTTCTTCCTTTTGGATTTTAATAAATGCGTTATGTAATTGTTAGCACACATGTGCTAAAGTGTAAAGAATAATGTGTAAAGAAATTCATTGTCCATAGTTAAACGTTTGAAAATGATTTCGGTCATCTTGGATTATTAGACGATAGTTCATGCAAAATATCGAAGCCGCTAATATTACCACAGCTTTTATCGCGATAACTTTTTAGTGTCAAAACGTAAGAAGCTTCGGCACGCAATCGTGATGAAACCTTACGGACAGATGAGAGTAGTGCTAGACTATATAATATCCCAAAAACTTAAAGATTTTTTGAAATAAATATATATAGATAAAATAAATAGTCCCTATCTTATAAGTATCCAAAATAACGCCACATTAATAGGTCGTACTTAGGCGAAGCCGGGGAGAACCGCTAATTATTAAATAAGCCTTTTGCGTGCCGTTCCAAAAGTATCAGATAAATCCAATATTATCTACTCTCTGATTTGATTTTCTGACGTTAAGAAGTAAACAATTAAAACATCTTACACGTCTATTTAACTCGATGCCTTCCGGAAGTCACGTCTGACAATCAACTGGTTGTTAAAATTAACTCATACATATAACTGATTTCGGCTTCTGCTGCTAAGCTGCGAACGGGGCACCAAAAGCCACTGGTGCCTCTAACAAACCACGTATATGTTTAATTGCTACATTTCAATTATTAGCAACAGTAAATTCATTCCCAAGGCAAAATTTATATACGTTTCAGGTTTATGGTAAAATCAGGTTCTTGACTAAGAACCGGAAGAAGACAAAGTTATTACTTAATCTTATCATTAACATGAAGATTTTCCGGTTTTGTTTTTCAAAAACTTGAACTTGTTTAGTAAGTTTATGATAAAATTTAAGCTTAGGCTATGTTAGGTTGATTTTATCATAAAACTAAAGCAGCCTTGGTTGTCGATCAAAAAACTGAATTGTTTCAGGTTATGTTAAATCATAACATAAAGTAGTAATTTTGTCTTCTTCCGGTTCTTGATCAAAAGCCTAGGTTTTCCATCTAAAACCAGATTTACTATAAACTTGCGACATTACCTTGAAGATATACGACAGAAGACGAGATGTATGTTTAATGGGACGCAGAAGGGGTGGATAAACGCCAGTTTTGAGTACGTCTATGCTATTTGCTTTTTTTAACAGTGGTAGAGCCACGTGGCAGCTTTGCTGTTGCACGTATGGGCTGGCTCAAATCGGGGTGGTACCACGACCTCACAGAATACCGGCGTGAAGTGGAAGCTCTGCTTCCGCGTTTCGTCTGGTGAGTGCAGGTGGCCGGAGGCCCAAATCCGCCCCCCCCCCCATCAACATGGTAGCGGAATTAAATAATGATAGACTACCCCAGGAGGGTACCAGCACCCCTGGAGAATCCCTCGCTGAGCATCCACGACCATGTTTCTCCACTTCTGAGCGTGGGTGCTCAGGCTGCCCCGCGTATTCTGGGGGGGGGGGGCAAAATTCCGCTCAAGACTACAACTGCTCGGGGCAAACGGAGCAACAAAACCAAGGCGACCCCTGCCACGCTGCCCGTGAATTTCTGCAATATCAGGGGACTTCACTCAAAGCTAAACGCCGTCCACTACCATCTCGAGACGGCGAGGCCGGCTCTGCTCTTTCTGACCGAGACGCAGGTGTCCTCTCCGGCTGATGTCTCGTATCTCTCCTACCCGGGGTACAAACTGGAACACTCCTTTGTGCCTCGGGCTGGAGTTTGCGTTTACGTCAGAGAGGACATCTGTTCTCGACGCCTCGGCAGACTTGAAGGTTCGGACCTGTCCATCCTTTGGCTACGCGTAGACAGCGACGACCATCCGCGCGTCTACGGGTGCCTCTATAGGTCCCATAGCGGTAATGCCGAAACAGACCGACTCTTCGACCACGTCCAAATGGCTGCAGATTCGTTGCTACAGCAGATCCCCTCCGCAGAGATCGTGATCCTCGGCGACTTTAACGCCCATCACGCCGAATGGCTTGGTTCACGTTTAACCGATCATGCGGGGAGATCTGTTCATGATTTTGCCTTGGCATATGGTCTGACACAACTGGTTACTTCGCCTACGCGGATTCCAGATGTGGAGGATCATGCACCTTCACTGTTGGACCTTCTGCTGACCTCTCACCCGGACGGATATCAGATTTCCGTCGACGCCCCTTTAGGCTCCTCGGACCATTGTCTGGTCCGGAGTGTTGTGCCACTCACGCTGAAATCGCGGTTGCATTCTGCAGGCTGCCGCCGTGTTTGGCACTATAGGTCAGCCGATTGGGATGGGATGCGGTCTTTCCTTGCATCCTACCCTTGGGGGCGGGTTTGCTTCTCGCCGGATGATCCCAACGTTGTTGCGGATTCTGTTACTGATGTGGTACTTCAGGGTATGGAACTTTTTATTCCTTCCTCTGTGGTGCCCATTGGAGGCAAATCTCAGCCATGGTTTGGTCGCTCCTGTAAAATAGCATCATGCTATAAGCAGGAGTGCTACCAAGCCTGGGTTGATGCATCAGCGTCCCGGGATGTAAACACCAGCGCTCTAAAAAGAAGTATAATTCCGCCTCTAGGTCCTTCAAAAGAGTCATTGCCGGGGCAAAGTCAGAGCACATAGGCAGAATTGGCGAGAAACTAGTTCGCCTTCCTTCTGGAACCCGTGCATTCTGGTCTCTCGCCAAGGCTGTCCAGGGGAATTTCTGTCAGCCATCTCTTCCATCTCTGCACAGGGAGGACGACTCACTGGCCCATACTACAAAGGAGAAAGCCGATCTTCTAGGCTCTTTCTTTGCGTCTAACTCGACTCTCGATGACGGGGGGAGTACGCCGCCGACCATCCCGCGGTATGAGTGCTCCATGCCGGAAGTGCAGTTCACACAGCGCTCGGTTCGCAAAGCACTCCTCTCCCTGGACATTCACAAGTCGAGTGGGCCTGACGGAATCCCTCCAATTGTGCTGAGGACGTGTGCTCCAGAGTTGGCATCGGTTTTAACGCGTCTTTTCCGGTACTCCTACTCCCTAGGCGTAGTCCCAAAATCATGGAAGACGGCTTTCGTCCACCCGATCCCTAAAAAAGGCGACCGCTCAGACCCGTCCAACTACCGGCCAATCGCCATCACCTCCTTGTTCTCCAAAACAATGGAGTCCATTGTAAACTGCCAGCTCATGAGGTACCTTGAGGATCACCAGCTTATTAGTGACCGCCAATACGGTTTTCGCCGTGGTCGGTCAGCTGGTGATCTTCTGGTCTACCTCACTCACAGATGGGCGGAGGCAGTAGAGTTCAAGGGGGAGGCATTGGCCGTTAGTTTGGACATTGCGAAGGCCTTTGATCGGGTTTGGCACAAAGCTCTTCTTTCGAAGCTCCCTTCCTATGGGCTTCCCGAGAAATTGTGCGATTGGATCACCAGCTTTCTTGCAGATCGGAGCATCAAGGTCGTTGTAGACGGTGCAAGCTCCGATTGCAAGCCTATTAATGCTGGTGTTCCACAGGGCTGCGTGCTATCGCCAACGCTGTTTCTTCTGCATATCAATGATATGTTGCATACCCGTAACATTCATTGCTATGCGGACGACAGCACTGGTGATGCTCTTTACACCGGCCGAGCCAATATTTCTCGGGAAAACGTCTCCGAGTGCCGGGACAAACTTGTGTCTGAAGTCGAGTCTTTGCTGAGCAGAGTCTCGAATTGGGGACGACTAAATCTAGTCCAGTTTAACCCCCAGAAGACACAAGTTTGCTCGTTAACCGCTAAAAAGAACCCCTTTGTCGTATCCCCTCAGTTTCAAGGCACTCCCCTTGTTGCCTCAGCCAGTATCGGAATCCTCGGCGTCGACATATCGAGTGACGTGCAGTTTCGTGGTCACTTGGAAGGGAAGGCCAAATTGGCCTCTAAAAAGCTTGGCGTGCTCAGCAGAGCGGGACAGTATTTCATGCTGGCACACCGCCTGCAACTTTACAAGGCGCAGGTTCGGCCGCACATGGAATACTGTTCCCATCTCTGGGCTGGGGCTCCCCAGTACCAGCTCCTTCCACTTGACCGCATCCAGCGCAGAGCGTCTCGAATCGTCGACGACCGAGTGCTTTCCGATCGGCTCGATTCACTGGCGCTGCGAAGAGATGTTGCATCTCTTTGCGTATTTTATCGCATCTATCACGGGGAGTGCTCTGAGGAATTGTTCGGATTAATCCCAGGCGCCAAATTTCGTGAACGCACTACACGGCAAACGTCCCGATACCATCCACACCATCTGGATGCTTGGCGGTCCACCACTGTACGTTTCACAAGGAGTTTTCTTCCACGTACAACCTCTCTGTGGAATAGTTTACCATCGGCAATTTTTCCGGACCGATACGACCTGGGGACCTTCAAGAAAAGAGCTTACTCCTTTCTAAAGGGCCGGCAACGCACCCGCAATTCTCCTGGTGTTGCGGTTAATCATGGGCGGCGGTAGTCACTTAACATCAGGTGAGCCGCATGCTCGTTTGCCCCCTCTTCTATAAAAAAAAAATGCCTTGTATTAATTTATTTAGCCGAGTTTTTCCGTCCTGTCTGTAAACGATACGACGCCGTCGATTCATTATCGACGTGGGAGTTGCGGAACATAGGAAGGAGGCCGCCGCTTCATTAACCATGTAATTTCATTGACATTGCTCGTTTATTTTCTTCTCCTTTACCATTTTATTGAGGATGGATATTGTAATTAAAATATGAGTGTATTTCAGTTGTTGGTTACATTGTTGCATGAATGCATAATATATGGGAGTATTATAAAAACTATTGCAGTAATATGCATTAAAGTAGTAGTAGTAAAGTAGACAGGTGTTTCACAAGTTGTATATTAGCTCTACCTGTTTTAGAATTTTGTTATATAGTTCACTGACTTCCAGACGCCTGTATAATCTAAAAGTTTGCCGACGTATTAAAACTTATGACAATACAATTATTTCATAATTAAGACTCAGAAGCTTATTCACTCTGTTGTTGTTTCTGTGTGTTGTTAAGCTGCTATTTTACGCTAGTGTTGTGTCTCTCACACAATACTAGCGTAAAATAGCAGCTTAATGTGCCTGCGTTTCGTATGGTGAGTGTAGAGACCCGGAGACTCTATTTACTGGAAACGAGGCATTCCATATTAGCCCTCAGGGGTGACAACGCATCTGCATTTCGATTCTTAATCGTAGATAAACGTAGATGTCTATAGGCCACAGCAACCACTTACCATCAGGTGGACTGTGTGCTCGTTTGTCACTCTTATCCTATATTTTTTTATCAATTTTCTGTTTTCTTTTCAATCAAATGTAATATACCTAGCCTATATCCTTCCTTACATTGCTCTCTATCTATTAATAAAGTTTCATCACAAGCCGTTCTGCCATCCCGAAGATTAGCCTGGACAAAAAGGCGATATTTTTAAATAGTTAATTATGTCTTAATATCATGCAAATATCGTAAGCTTAATATGGTCCTTTTAATTTATTTTACGTTTTTGGTTACTGTTATAACTTATAAGACTCTAAATAATTACATTTAGTATAACTAAGATTCGTAACATTCTTTCGTGGGCCATAAATTTAACAGGACGTGTGCAAACCGATTGTTATTCTCGCCGACAACAGTGGAATTGTTAATTGCTTTTTAAGGGCTGATTTACCACGTGCTCGGTGGCCAAAGAATAGTGAGAATATGCATGGTTGCGATAATAATAAATGTGGAAAAATATGATGTCAATATCCGACAATACGTACTGGAGAAGCACAGTGTATTTATTGCTCCAAAACTCTGAAATGAGCGGAGGTTTGTGCCTAGAAGAAGGACGTATATAGGATAACTATATCTCTAACCATGCACTGTTACGTTTTTACTTTTCGGCAACCAAGTATAAGATATTACGAGTCACGCGCTCCGGCTTCGCCTGTATAAGTTATAGCGTTATCTATGTTTAAGATAATAATCAAAGATCATTTATTTTATCAATCCTTTTTCAATCTCCAAGTATTTCGAACCAAAAATAGTCTAGATCCCTCTTATCTGTTCGTAAAGCTTCATCACAATCGGTTGGAAATACAAAGAACCCACTCAGCTCAATATAAGGCAGTTATTACGATACTCCAGACAGATACTTCAACTTTATTTGTTTGTATGTTTTTAAATTTGAATCTCACAATATGGGGAATATATTGCCTCGGCCGCTTTCCTTATATCCAATAAAAATTTAATGCTTAATATTCAGCTCTCTATAACAAAGAGATATGAGGATCTTTTTTAAACTTGATAAACCGAACATCTAAAATTTACACCGTGTTCGGATTACAGTATGCAGATATTATATCATCTACAGGCTCAAAGTCATCCAGATCTTGGCTAGAAATTTTCTCTCGTTTGAATAACGAGGACCACAAAGTTTCTCAAGATTTTTTGATCAAATTTAAGGACACTAGTTGCCAACATTGAGCTAGAGCGATCACAGCACCCTTCGTTTTTTTTTTTTTTAGAAATTCAGTTAATGAATGAACTTTCTGAATGAATGAACAGTGTGTTTACTGTGTCACTAACGTTCTGGATTTCGGACGTTTTGATCCATTCGTTAAAGGCAGTACAATGAGGTGGCATGTATAAAACAGTGAAATTTTCGTCAATCGGCCGCAGATCTTCTGATCGGCACTGCGATATTCTGTGAAACAACGGCTTGCACGAGCAGGGGGTCGGCGGATTATAAAGCCGTTCGGATTATCGAGGCTCTAATCTATTTATTAATTAAAACAGACGATTTTTTTTGTAATGTGTTTGTTATAAAAATACTGCTCAATCAAACGCCTTTCGTATCTTAAGTAGTTTTAAAAAGTTTCCTAGACTCGTGTTAAGATCGATTTTCTCAAATTTTTAAAACTTCTTGATCATCATCCTTGAAGCTTACAACAGAACATTCCAGTGTCTTGAAATTTATAAGAGGCAAAATTTAAGTTTTCGTATTCTTATAAGTATTTAACAACTAAAGCATGGTATTTTGCAGTAATTTTTTTAAATTTTTTTTAAATTTCTTTTTCTTTTGTTTTAAAGACTTTTCATATTTAGCCTTCTCTGTTTGAATTGGCTGCAGGTCACTGTGCTGCAGCAGCTTACCATCACGTAGACTGTTAGTTCGTTTATTACTTCGGTTTCAACTTAAAGCATCATTTAAGCACGAGAATATCAATAAATTACGTTTTGTAATAAGAGGGCACGGTATCCGTATCTGTACCATCTAATTGTAAAGCGTGGCTTACTGATAAGGATCAGGCTTAAACATTGTCTCAAAAGAAGACCCTTAGTCACAGCACCAAGTTCTAGGCGAAATTTGACATTTACTGTCAAATTCCATACTTTACATTGTAGTTTCCATATTTTCCACGGGACTTATTTATTGAAATGTACTATAGTGTATTATGTATTAACTTGCATATAGTACATATGCGCACATTTATAGTATTCATAAATTATTCCAACTTCAAAAAAATCAAGTTTATTACTTCTTGGGCAATACTCGTAACATATTTACAACATTAGTTTACCTATAAAAACTGAATGTAAAAAAATATATATTAAGCGCATTCGAAATCGCTGTAATGTGATCCTGCCTGGCCCTCTAACCACTTGACCTCTCTCCCAGCGGAATCGTAAACGCGACAAGATGCAAACCTGGCTCCAGAAAAGTCGCGTTATAAAATGTTCCTTACATTGCTGTGAAAGCGAACAATAAACAAACATTTGTTTGTTAAAGAAACATCGTTCTTTGTTAATTGATGTACTTGTTATAATCGTAACAGTTTCTGTATTTGTTTATTTTTTATTTTGTGAATTTATTTCTTTATCCAAACATTTTCTAAGTAAAAAATGGGGAGCCCATATGTAAGTATAAAGTACCCGCATGATAAATATATGAATAAAGAGAAATATAGCTAGCTAAAGGTCAAAATATTAACAAAAACGTACGTACAAGAATTTAAAAAAAAAAGTAAGGCCTTACAATCGACAACAATACCAGGTAATATGGGGATCCTCGAACAAATCTAAAAAGTGAGATATGTAGTTATTTTGCATTTCTGTATTAGGGTGCTCTACCTCTACCTACAATCCTACAATACTATCCAAAATGTTACACGTGTAGCAACTATAGGATCAATCCACACAAACACACGTACTGAATATAATTATGATAAATATATTTTGGCGTAGATATATTTTATATGAATCTACAAGATTTTTTTCATATTTGAGTACATTAATTAATCCTATACTATTAAACGAGCAATTCTTGTATATATGTATATATATATATATATATATAATCGGGATCTCGGAAACGGCTCCAACGATTTTCATAAAATTTTGTGTGCAGGGAGTTTCGGGGGCAATAAATCGATCTAGCTAGGATTTATTTTTAGAAAATGTCTTTTTGTCCGTGTTTTTAGGCAATGAAAAACTGCTATAATATCGTTAGAATAAGAAGGTAAATTTTGACGGCTTATTAATGATTACAAATAGCTTAATGGTATATTGGGCGGTCGCAAAATCGTAATACCATGGTTCGAGCCCAGACCGACCGACCGACTTTTTTTAAATTTTTTTTCAAGTTCTTTTTTGAGAAAATCTATTTTTTCGAGCCCTTTTTTTAGTATTTTTTAAACACACGAAAATTTAAATTAAACTAATTGCACTCATGATTTTTTAAGCACTCATGATTTTTTAATCAAATAACCAGTTCAGTTTTTTCTATTATGTCGCTACGATCAAAAAAATATTATTCGTATTTCATCAGTATGTAATTTGTATCTAAATATTATTTCCAAAAGACACGAATCAAAAAAAAACCGAGCGAAAATTACCGAGCAAAGCTCGGTCAACCGGGTACTATTTATAATACCTCTATAATATACTCTATCTATACTCTACCTTATAATTCTGTTTTTTCTTGTTTATGTAAAATTTATAAAATTTTTAACTAAATTTGGTATGTTGCTTACTAAAATCAAATCCAAAGTGTATCGATACGCTATTATTATAAATTTGATAATGTAGTAGTATTTTTCCCTACAATAGACAGTGAAACGAAAAATTATGTTAATACATATATATTTAAAAAAAAATTGTTTTAATGTTAAAAAATATTTTGTTATAACTTTTAAATTAACTTTATCTTTTTTTAAACTCTGTATGTCAAGTCTTGAAATCTTTTAAAAAAAGTAGTAATGAGTTTTCGATTATTATAATTAATTTAAATAATAAATACATTATCAGTCTGTACGGATAAAGACTGGGATTAGAAATGGCGTTATAACGATATAATAACGGTATATCGTTATAACGTTTTATTATTCGGTTTGTTGGAAATTTTCTATTGGGAAAATATTTGATAATAATTATATACACGAGTATATTCATTAATTTTAAAATGATATTAATAACTAGCGACCCGATTTGACTTCGCCTAGGTGGAATCTATTAACACGGCGTTATAAAGACTTAAGATAATCATTAAAGCCAACTTATTTTACCTTATCAATAATTCTATTTTAATAAAATTTCTATTTTTTGGATAAGATTTATTCTTGTTCACTCCTGGTGTTACGCTCTATTTTTTCATAAAGTATTGCTACAATCGGTGCAGCCATTCCGAACATTGGCTCGTATAGACAGACAAACGAAAATTAAAAAAGTTTGTTACTCATGCAAATATTTATACAAATATATTAACAAACAAAATCTACAATAATTATAAAGAAAACTCTCAACACAAGGTGTTGTAGCTCACAAATTAGCGAAAACTATAACTATAACCATACCATAAAATTAACCATAAAATTTAATTTTCAGAAAAAATGGTAATATCTAACTTATTTTTGTTGATCATCAAAGTAATGGTTAATCAAATAGAAAGGTATAACTAAATAAAATATAGAATATAAGAGAAGAGTATACACTATTTAGTGTGAATTTCCGAATAAGTGACTAAATAATTTAGTAGTCAGGTCTGTGACAGTGATGTATCGACTAAAATAATTTATAGGTTCGCGAATTTACACCCGATTTTGTCAAACATAATGAATCATATGATACATAAATTGTTAAAAAATGTAAAAGTATAGACGTCTAGCATTAATAAATTGTGGCGAAATTATGTACAAGATTGTGACCTAAATATTAATATGAGACAAGGGATCGGGCTACCCAACGATAATGATATATAACATATGTATGAATAAATGAATGTATGAAATAAATTGAATAAAATGAAAGTGTATGACTATAGGAAATAAATGTAATATAAGGCCGCCATTGCAAGTGCGTTGCAAATACACATTGTGTTGAAAAGCATCGCGATTATAATTTGAAGTTAAGTCTTCATTGACTTGACAATAATAAAAGTAGCAAAAATCATCTTGTAGATCGATCTAAATGGACATCAATTTGAATGAGATTTAAAATAATCCTTTTTACATTGATATACAAAAAAAAACCTTTAATTATTTAGTATATCAATGCCTATTTTTTTAACAGTGCTATTTTATGACATATTTAGTACCTTTTATTTTTTCATTTTTATTATATAAACTTAAGACAGTAGGTATTAAACAGGATAGGATCAGAAAGGTTGTCACATTTAATATCGTCATTACGGGGTGACAAAGCGACACATAGACCACCTGATGGTAAGTGATCCTGTGGCCTATAGATATCTACATTTAACCTCGATTAAGAATCAAAATGCAGATGCGTTGTCACGCTTGAGGACTAAGATGGAATGCCTCGATTGCAGTAAAACGGGTCTGATCCAATTGCACGATTTTTAGTTAACCCATAGAAAGGAAGCTGCAAAGGAAGCGTTTTGGGCCAGACGCGATCGAAATCTTTCGCCACATAGTTTGTGAAACTCTAGAAAATGAGCTCGCTAATGTCCACATTGTTTATTAAATCTAACTTTAGAATTATAGAATTTTCTAATTATAGAAGTATGTACTTTATTTAATAAATAATTATAATTTTGATATAAAATAAGTTTATGAACATCAACGCGTGGATTATTTTAAAACCTGCATGTGTTTATGCGTGGTGGGGCCATGCTACAGTTATATTATAGTTGTACCGAGAATGTGTCGGCTCGACCGTTCTAGGACCATGCTCTTACGGAATACTAGCGTAAACTAGCAGCTTAATGCTGCTGTGTGTCATATGGTGAGTGTAGAGAACCGATGACCCTTTTTACTCGAAACGAGGTCCTCAGGGTAACAACGCATCTGCATTACATCCTTGATCTAAGATATATGTAGATGTCTATGGGCACAGCATCCACTTGTTATCAGCTGTATCAGCAGTTTATAAGTAAAGTATTTTTCTAAAGGTCTATTATCTTACACTCGGTTCTTTTTTTTAAATGAATTGTTGCTTTAATGACAGTGTTGCGCTTACCCATTATTTAAGTACATATTACATAGTGTTACTCCTTAAATATAATATGTGAAATTTTTTGCATGTACTTAGTTAGTGAAATAAGTAAAGGATTAGAATAAATAAAGTTAATACGTTTATCGTGTAGTGGTATGGTGTAAGATTATCCACTATGTCACGCGGATGTCGTAAGAGGCTACTGAGGGAAACAAGACCGGAGTGGACTGAAGCGTTTTTCTATTAAGAGGTTAGAGTAAGTCAGCTCAAATTCTAATTTCGCCTCCACTTCCCCGCGCGTCGTATGCTATGTACCGACGTGTTTGTAATCACTAATACTCTAAGTAGATATGTCGTTAGATACTTATTTTATTAGGTTTATCATATTTATGCCTGTTTCTTAACGCCAAGCCAGCCGCTTCTTATTTTTATCACGGTTATTTCCCATTTTAATTTTACGTCGTACTGTTGCGTAATGTATATTCTGATCGTTAAGCGACACAACCTCACCCTTCAAAGGCCGAGGCGAAGTGACCGTGTTGCAGGAATCACGCTTCAAAAGGCCGATAGTTTAGGTAATTTCTTTTTACAGTGAAAATAATGGTATTTTTAAAAAAGTAAATAATATAAGCACTGCTTTATAGTTAGTTCAGTTAGTATGCAAAGTTTCATGGTCTTATCTAAAGTATTTTATGAATAACAGCGGTTTATTGTTCAGTTTGGAGGTAACTTTGGATTTTTTTTCTATCGAGAAAATTTTACGGAATCGTGTTTTCGTCTAACATAAACCTTAACATTCATAAACCTCAACTTTACCATATATTTATTTCAAAATTAATGCTGCAATACTTTCGGCATATCGGAGGATCTTGCTAAGCCATTTGAGGTTATATTTCCCCTTAACAAATAAAAATAAAAAACTGCAGTGTCCCCATGCAAACCTATGAAGCAATCTATCGTGGAGGCTAATGTTCAGCAGTCGCCCTGGATAGACTTTAATGGTGTTATATAAACAAATATATAGTTTATAAGCGACAGTAGCCTAATGGTAGGACGCGGACCGCGAACTCAAAAAGGTCGTGGGTTCGAATCCGCCATTCGACTACTGGCGTGAACCACTCGTAACACAAGCAATTTAAGCTTACCACGAGTGGTTAAGGGATGTAATAGTAATGCTTATAGCATTGTTAATATTCTTTAAAAAATATATAAATATATCGCGAATGGGATTTCTAATAACATATTCTATTTATAGCTACTTACATTTTTAATTACTACATACTGTATTTATTTCATGATTGATAACAAAGTTATTAAAATGTTCTAAAATACGATTACTTTTCCGTAGCACGATAAGTGAAAACCAACAATTCTTGTTTCTTAGCTGAACCTTATTGTTTCTAAAGTGTTTCTTTTTATCAAAAGCTAACTTTAGTTAACTGTTTTAAAGGCTTCACTGTCAAATTTTATAACAGAATTGGTTAAATTGCGCAAACAAAAGTATTATAAATGTAACAATACTTATAATAATTATTTCAGTACGAAAGCAAATGAGCACAAATAGCTAGTATTAACGTTTATACGTTGAATTGGAGAACTTAGGTTTCAGATGTGAGTCGTAAAGTCACTGCCACGTTATGCTCTCTGTATCGCTTAAAACACTTTCTTCCCACAAAATCTAAGATCATGCTTGTCCATTCACTTATATTACCCATAATGGATTATGCAGATGTGTGTTACCCAGACCTGTCCCAAGATCTTCTGTACAAGCTGGAACGCCTCCTCAATAACTGTATAAGATTTATCTTTGGGCTTCGTAAGTATGACCATATTTCACTATACAGATCTAAGCTAAATTGGCTTACAATCCGGCAGAGGCGCAACTCCAGAATATTACTTGTACTTTTTTCCATATTAAATGATCTATCTTCGCCTTCTTATCTTAAGAGTAAATTTCATTATCTTTCCACATCTCATGATAGGGTCCTACGCTTTTCTTCTAACAAAAAAATCTGTACTCCAGTTCACTTCACAGAGTTCTTTGATAACTCCTTCACAGTTCAAGCTACACGCCTTTGGAACTCCTTGCCCGATGACATCAGAAAAGCTCCCAATAAGTACGCTTTTAAAATTCATGTAAAATGCGTTGTCTTTAAAAAAGTTGGTCCGTGATCATTTATTAAAGACAACGCATTTTACATGACTCATCTATTTAATATGTATTTAATATATTTAATATTTATATTAATATGTAACAGACGTATATATTCATAGTCATTTGTATGTACATGTGTATGTATATGTGTGTTATAGTACTAATTATGAATGTATTTTAATATGTATACTTGTATGTATATCCATTTATTTATATATTTGTATATATGTAAGGATAGAGAAGGATATGTATAGTTTATTTATTAGTAGTTTGTATATATTATGTAGTTGATTATCATTTCTGTTATGTTCTCTTATTCTATATTGCCACACCTACGTCAAATTCTCACCACTCCATGGGTTGACTGGTAGAGAATGCCTCAAGGCATTAAGTCCGCCCTTTGTATTATTTTGTTTAAGAATACAATAAAGAATAAAATAATAATAATAATAATACGTTTTCTCACGATGTTTCTTGATAACCGTGTAATGTTTCATGATAAACTTCATAATTCTGACCTTAAAAATAGCAATTAACAATGATATTGGATAGAGAACCTTACTTGTCGCGTAATTTGCGTACTATAAAACTACGGCGGGTGGTTAGATCCGAGTTACTTCGGTTTTAGCTTCAACATGTCCTTTAGTGGCGCTGCTCATATAATGCTATCAAGAAATAAAAATAAATACGACTTAAAATATTTAGTCTTGAACTAATCAAAACAAATTATGTGTTAATTTGTCGAATAAGAACTTATTCATCCAGTTGCCTGAATAGACTTTGTTAGGTTTTCTGTAAAGGTAGTCCAGTCCGCGCGTTTATAAAGGGAGTCTGATTATCGCCTGACTGATCACCAACTTCAAAATATTTCTATCGAGAATAGTAGCTTAAACTATATTTTATTATAAAAATATTATAGTATCGTACAACTTAAAATACATTATTTTAGTTGAATGTTGGTCATCTTGTCGTCAAATTATTAGATTCAGCTGTTTACTGATAACGAATCTTAGTCTTCAAAGCTGCCAATGCATCCATCGTTGATCATTGATGATTGATCTAGAAATCATGGAGTCATAGCATCCACTAGCCATCACAAGGACTGCGTGCTCCTTTATCGCCCTAACTACTTTAAAAAGTACTAGAAAAACTGATTTTTATTGCGTTTAATAACAGTTCTTTGGCAAAATAACAATAGTACCTACCATCAATTTGAAGATTAAACATAATGACCTTGATTTATGAAAGCAATAGTTATCTATGGAAAATATAGTGCATTGATGCAATATAGGATTCTGTTCGAGAATAATAATATATACAAAATGAAAAGTTGAAGTTGTAAAAAAGAATTATAAATAACAAGGCAAGGATGATTTCTATCATAAAATAAAAACATCAAAAATCATCTTAATCTCTTCTTAGTTGGTATTATCCGTTGAAACGGTTACCTTTTATATTAGTTTCACCTTGACGAATAAAAATAGGTGTCGCGCTAAGTGTTATATTAAGATACTATATAATCGAGGTAGCGCCGCACGTGTCAGAGGTCAACGACGGTGTCAGAACACTCTACTTTTTTAATTGGAAAAATTGTTTATCCTATTTCACCCACCATATTCATGTGTGATTATATTATTTACATAAAATTAAAAAAAATTAAAAGAAGAGATTTGAATGCAAAGCCAAAAAATCGTATTGTGTTTTTATAATTTCGAGATTCCTGATATGTTTAAAGCAATCTAAGGCAATGACTAAGTGATTTAGATATGTGGCCGTGTAAGGCAAGGGGGACATCTCCCGCCGGGCAAGGTGTTCTGCCTGGGGTCGGCCAACACTCTAAGTGGTAGTACGGAGCTATTCTATATATACTGTTTTTACTTCGGAACCTTGATAACGTGATTTAGGGTTGGACGTGTTTCGCTTATGGTGTGACGGCAGTGCCGCCACCGATATGGAAATTTGCATCCATGTTCAAAGTGAATACTTTGAAAGATAGATACCGATAATAAAAAATACGTAAGATTCTTGAGGCATTACTCCCGTAACAGTAGTAAATTTGTGATGCCTATATTTTTTGACTGTGTGACACTGCGATGCAAACATTAATTACTTTAAACAATACATAAGCCGATAGCAGAATGAATCGATTGCGGAAATTATTGTTATCAATGTAATGTTATCGGATTTCAACAATAGTGGTAAATAAAGGTGAACCAAATCACTGATTTAGGAATGAACCCTAAAAGGAAATATAAGTTTAATGTAATCATACGAAATATCTGAAAATGAAACAAAGAAGCAAATCGGAACTGAGTCGTATCATGAGATGTCAATCCATATCAGATGTGAAAATACATAAATTGTGTTGTGAATGAGATATCATATTAATAAGAGCTTGAGGACCCTACTTTGCTCGGTTTTAGAAGTTATGCTGCAGTTATATTAGTAGTATAGTTTTATCACGAATGGGTTGGCTCGACCGGGGAAGGACCACGCTCACACAGAATACTACCGTAAAATAGTTGCTTAAGGCTGCTGTGTTTCATATGGTGAGTGTAGGGATCCGGAAATCCTTTTTACTGGAAACGAGGCATTCCATCTTAGTCCTCACGGATGACAACGCATCTGCATTTTGATTTGTAATCGAGGATAGATGTAGATGTCTATGGGCCACAGCAACCACTTACCATCAGGTGGACTGTGTGCTTGTTTGTCACCCTATCCTATAAAAAAAAACAAGTTATGTATGTTTACATTAATACCTTTCAAAAATGACACCTGTGGAAAGTAAATTTGTCTCTAAATACAATAAAAACAATCCAAATTAAAAAGTACAGAGTAGGACTAGAATTTCATACCGTTATAAAAGCTATAAGTTTTTAGTAAAAAGAAATTTCACAGTCTTGTTATTACAATATTTTTGTAGAAAATGTCTTTAAGCAAACCTTAAGGAATTAATTTGCTTTAGTAACTCAAGCAGAATATTTTGTTTCTAGACAAGGCTATGAAAATGTAATCTCTAATATAATTTAAAAATAACTTACTTGAGACGCTACCGGTTCGGGCTGGATGAGAGAAGGTACGACGACGAATCGTGATGGAATAACGAGCGTATCTTCGAAATCTTGACAGGTTGACCTTTAACGCTTGCCGGAAGTTTTGGCCGCTCAAGCAGTACAAGATGAAATTGATGCCGAAGTTAGTGTAGAAGAACATAAGCGTCACTTGCTGCAGAGCCTCCCAGCGGCCATTGTATTCGTCCTGATTCTGTTGACAAACCGGGCAAATAAATATCTATGCTATTTTATAATATTCGTGTAATTGTAGAATGCATTTGCCGTAATCGGAACTATTAGCATTTAATTGATTAGCGATCGCTAAACCAGATGTTATGTACCTACTTTTAAAGCGGCTACCCGTCGCCGCGCCGGTCTATAAAATTTAAAAATGTCATCGTATGTGACATTTGCATAGAGAAGTGGAAGAATGTAGAGACGGTATACCGCCATCTGTGGGAAGTCACATGGTTTTAACAGTATTTTTCCATAGGCGTCTCTTAAAAATACACGAGAGACGTATTAGGGTGACTGATTATGTTACGCTGCAGCCACGAATTCAATGTTATTTAACTACACTATTATTTAGTTTTTTTGAGCTGATTTTTTCATGTGCAAAAGATGAGAATGACCTTTCCGACATCCGATTCTCACATTTAACAATAATGTTCTATTATTGGCTCGTAGTTACAAAGACTAATTCAACTCTAAACGTTTAACTTGCTATCTTATTCAAAGGTGTCATTAAATATGGCCAACTTAGAGAAGAACTATCAAAATCAAGTAGACTCCTACTAGATATCTCCTAGGTGTTGTGTGGCCGCCCTACACTGTCTACCTACGGACACGAGCCATTTTTTGCATTGCCACTTCAGCATACTGCAGCAGTGAGTATGGTCCGGCTTAAACTAGAATCTGTTTAACGAAAACGAACTTCATGTAGTGTGGAAATTGTAAGCAATTTTAACATTACGCGAAGACTATGGTGCGCGCTTAGGGAACTTCTTTACTTAGAAAGACTTATCTAAAACCATAGTTAAAACCCAGACTATTTTTTTTATTTTTTTTTTAATAATATAATATATTTAATTAATTTTAATTAATCACTTTTCGTAGAATGAACATCTTCATTACATTTTAGACTACAATTATTCTAATATTGTAAACTCTTTACGAATACATATAGGCATGGCTACTTGTGGTTGTCTCGAACAGTTGAACAACAAAACTTACTATGTAGGAATCGGTACATTGTTAAAATTGTTTTATTAAGATTCTGCGTCTATTCGCTACATGCTTATATTCCAAAAACAGATATATTATGAGTGCTAATTTCTTCCGATTTATTTTTATCATTGATGTCGATTTTCTTTTAACAAAATTATATTCATATTAAAATGTTTTAATGCGAGATATATCGCATTTTATAACAAGTGATAGATGCAAACTTACATAGGTGTAGTTCTTTATATATATATATATATATATATATATATATATATATATATATATATATATATATATATATATATATATATCCTTTACCTTTAAACGAGCAATTCTTGTATATATACATATATAATCGGGATCTCGGAAACGGCTCTAACGATTTTCATAAAATTTAGTGTCCAGGGAGTTTCGGGGATAATAAATCGATCTAGCTACGATTTATTTTTAGAAAATGTCTTTTCGTCCGTGTTTTTAGGCAATGAAAAACTGCTACAATATCGTTAGAGTAAGAAGGTATTAAGTAATTTTGACAGTTTATTAATGATTATAAATAGCTTAATTGGTATATTGGGCGGTCACAGATTCGTAATACCGTGGTTTGAGGCCAGACCGACCGACCGATTTTTTTAATTGTTTTTCAAGTTCCTTTCTTTTTCGAGAAAATCTATTTTTTCGAGCCCTTTTTTAGTATTTTTTAAAAACACGAAAATTTAAATTAAACTAATTACACTCATGATTTTTTATTCCAATAATCAGTTCCGTTTTTCCTATTATGTCGCTAAGATCAAAAAATATTATTTGTATTTCATCAGTATTAATGTGTATGTAATTTGAATCTAAATATAATTTTAAAAACACACGAATTAAAAAAACCGAATATATATATATATATATATATATATATATATATATATATATATATATATATATATATATATATATAGTTCATTATAGCGCATTGCTCTCATTCTTTTTTCGTAAAATAAAATTTAAATTGAAAATTGTAATTTAAAAATTAAATGAAATAGTTATAGTTATTAGTTAGGTGATAATTTTCTATTATACTCCTACTCTTTTTTTATATATTCCTTTTTTTTAAGTGCCGAAGAATTACACCTCATTAAACCGTCTCGCAAATTTAACGGGTTCATAAAAATAATAAATGATATCATTATTTTATTGATTTAATGGTACACGTTCGTGAGATTTATCTGTGTTCGAATTAATATTAATTAACAGGAAATCTCTTAATTTTCAACTTTTTTAATTACAATTACAATTTACAATAACATTAACCGCGACCGTTACGTTAAACTTGTTATTATCAGTACCTTGCGAATTTGTAAAGAATATTTGGTCGTCTAGGGTGGCATGAAGCCACATTCCATGCGGCAACAGGTGTCTTGCCTCCTAGCTTCAAGTAACGAATCCAGTAGACAATTTACTTGTTGAACGGCAACAAAACGACTGTTTATGCTTTCTCTTTTTTATACTTTATTTAATTTTATTTCAAGACAGTTATCATTCTGTAATAATTTTTATGATGTGCAGGTTTATAAATGTGCATGCATGTAATTGCATTTACGTTTGTTATTTGATAAATAACAAAGCCATACGGTTTGAGGGCATCAAAATAACGGAATATAAAACGGATCAATTATAAATATACACTATTTTTATTACCAGAATGGACCAATCAAGTCAAATTTTGAAAATAAAATAAGAGCATATAACTTCGAAAAATTAAATAAAATTTTCGAATTCTCATAACATTTTGATTTGTGGTGTTTAAATTTTTTGTGTTGTATAATATTATGAGACTACCTGTTGAACACACACGCATATGTATCCTGCGAAATGGAGGACCGCTACGGCTGATTGAATTAACTAGCTAATTAACTTCAACCTTAGTGCTAAGAGCCAAGAGTAACGTTGGAAATTGCAAAATCGCGTTAATTTTAAACTTATTTAGATGTATACGTAATACATAGGACGACGAGATTATAAGACACATGGATGACGAATAAACAAATGAATATTCGTTTTTTGTCCGAAATCTGCGGGCGCGCATATGATTTCAACATTTGCGCGTGTGTAGGTATGTATTTAGCGCGTGAGTGCTTCAATCAAGGACGACAATTATGTTGTCACGCCTAAGGAATATCGTGTCATTTTCTTCACTATGTGATAGCTCCTTTTCTTCTAGGAGCCCGACTGGGTAGTTACAACTCTATTACATACCTATTTATGCCGCCAAACAGTAGCCAATTTCAATTAGTTGGACTGTAAGTTCATTTGTTACATAATTTTAAAAAATCATTCCGTACGTTACTTTTTTGAAACACTTCATCGTTATGATAATATAATAAACAAACCGGAGCAGACGTGGGACGTAATTTTTTTTATATTTAATACTCTGAAATGGTTTTATCACTGGTAAGGTGTTATTGGAAATTGGAATCCGACTTCTTATTCGGACAAGATCAAGACAAGTTCTAATTAGAGGAAGACGCTTGCGATACTAATCCGATGATTCAGTAAACAACGATGTATAAATTTTAATTAGTGATTTTACGTGAATATATCTATAGTATTTATAAAGTAATTAAAACTAGCATCAACCTACCATCAGCGACCGCTAAGCAGATTCCCTCATTTGACCTTTCTCAACGATAACATGCTTCGCTGGGCTATATATATTACCTAATATGTTAAATTGCCCTACCCATAAGGCAATATTTTTAGGAAAAAGATCATATTCTAGTAAAACTCATACTCGTGATCTTATTAATAATAATTGACCATTTAATAAATATATTTCTTAAATTCGCGGGAGCACAATATACGAATACATAAATACTGCAAATTGAAACACTTGATATTATTTAACGGAAATTTACAAATTCGCGTGCTTTGAAAGTTTTCATGTGCACAGTACTACTTACTGAATTATAACACTCATTGCTAAATTTTCTCGAGTTCGTCTTTATCTTAAATGATTATCATGAGAATTTTTATGTTAAATTATAATCGCCAGCTAAAGTGAAAAAATATAATGTTGTAGATTAGTGCTATATACAGTTATTTAATTTATGAGCTTACAAAATGCTTTAAATTTCTAACAAATTATATTACTGGATAAAATAACAATAAAAAAATTACTTACCATACCGTAAGCGTAGGCGATGACACGCATTGTGTAAGCGGGCAGGTTCAAGCACACGAAGACCGACGACACGATGAGTAGCATTCTTGTGACCCGTTGTTGAGAACGTGGACACCCGACCTGGCGCGCGAGCAAAGCGTGGCTCCCTAGCACAGCGAGATGGTCGGTCCTCATGAGCTCGCCTCGCGCTCGCTCTATTCGCCAAACCCCAACCATGATCCAAATATTCAGCACAATAATTACCGCAAGAGGGACTGTGAACGATACCACCGTATCAACCATATTGAAGCGTGCGGCATGTGCAAGATATTCATAGTCGATGTTGCAGTCGTCCGGCGTTGGAATAGCAAAGCGCAGCACTGGTATGTTGAGAAGAAGCGATCCGAGGGCAATACCACCAATTACATACCGAGCACGTTTTACAGAGCAAACCATATTGCGATGTAGTGGATATATAACAGCTACGAATCTTTCTATAGTAAATGCAACTACAAGCCAAGCACTGAAGGAGCAGGTCACGTAGGAAATGTATATGAAAATCTGACAGAAACCCTCTTGATGGAATAAGCCGGTGATATGTACGGCGTTGAGCCATGGCGGGAGAAGTTGTAGCAGGAATATTGTATCGGACACTGCTAAAGCTGACAAATACTGGCTCGTAGATTGGAGACGAAGCTTACTTCTGTAAAACACGAACACGGATACCAGGTTTCCGATGGAACCAAGTAAAATCAGAATAGGCGTATAGTATACATTCAGGGCGCTCGCAATTTGCCGCACGGCTGAATCAAAAAGAGGGGGCTCTGTCGTGTAATTAGAATTTAAGTCCGACAAAGTTTCCACGGCCTCAAAGTTGGTGCTATAGTCGAGCGGGAGGGCAGTCATCTTGAAGCCCGCCGCCGCTCGCTAGCGATCTCGCCGATAACTGCCGCCACGACGTAGAGGGCTGCTTTATAAGGGTAGCGAGGCCCGGAGCGCGCAAGCCTCCACAGCTCCACACACCTGCACTCTGCACCGATGCAACGCTCCCCCAGGGATTCCGTCCGCCCTTATTCAAATTTCACCCATAACTTCATAGAAACACAGCTTATTTCCTTTCGCTGAATTAATTAAAACGTTATTTATTTTGCATTGATTTATGGTGTTGGTGGTGTTTAGTAACCGCCTACTTTTATGATCCGGTTCGTAGTAAACTGTAGCTGTTGCTACGGCGTAGTTCATCCTTATAGAGTATTCGTATTTATAGAAAGAGACAAACGCGTTTCAATTATTTTGGCTAAATAGAATTGCGTTCGTACATTTTACTGCCATGTGTAGAAATATTTTACTTTGAAATATTATGGGCATTGTTTTTTTTTAATTCTCTTAACTTTGATTTAGCAGAATCACTGCCAAAATAAGATATAAAAAGATTTTACAATATGTAGAAATTGTTAGTAGTTACATAACGTACTTATTTGTGCGACCCAATAAATATTATTAAAGTTTTTTATAGAAAAGTTTTCTGATCCACAATTACATTTTACTAAACTTGTTAAATATTCAGGGGGGGATGGCAACCAGCGGTCTCGGGGCTATGCCGCGAGGGATGGAACTATCGCGTACAGTAGCTATTAGCAACCTCAAAAACTTGATTATGACTATATTTACTTTTCTCGACAATTTCGTAGCTACTTTCTTTAAATTTGAGCTTATTGTAAAGTTAAGGAATTTTGTAAATAAATCCTTTCTTTTGTATTAATTATTATGAAAATTAATAGGTGACAAAGGGAAATCAAAACATTTGTAGAACAAATTTTATTTGATATCACATGACTAAGTATACCATACTTTTAAAGCGGACAAATTACAAGTTACGTAGCATGTCTTTTTTTAAATAAATAAAGTATTCACAAAACACAATGTAATAATAGTAGTAATTTCAACCGTCTTTATTAAAGGAAGATGTTCTCAATTCGTCTAGATGTTTTAAGTTTAAATAAACTACGTAATAAAAAATTACTAGGCGGTGCTTGACTGCAATCGCACTTGGTAATGAGTAGTGCTAAAACCCTAAAAGTTAAATCGCCCTGTCTTAGAGTAACAAAGCCTCACTTGCTTTGAAGACGCTCAGCTTTTAATCCGGATGTAAATACAGACGCCGGTAGATTATTCCACTCCTTTGTAGTGCGCAGTACGAAACACGAAACAAACCTTTTGGTTCGAATATGTGGGATATCGATAATATTCGTATTTATGTAACGTGAAATCTTCGCCAATTGTGAACCGAATGTATTAATTTCTTTATTCAAATAGTATATACCTAAAGGGTGGTGGTCTTGTAGTGTAAATAGTGGATAATATTTTTAACACTACCGTCGGGGACACTACAAAGTTAAAAAATAAGTTTCTATTACTTAGTCCATACGTTAGTGAATTTCCGTGTATTAGCAGCGTAATTCCATCAACCTATTACGTTCCGTGAAGCGTTGAAAGGGAACGCTTCGAAGATCTTGTGGCTTTCAATTAGGGATCCACGGTTTTGCCGACATCAATAATCGGTGTAAATAGTTTGATTAATTATAACAAGCCAGTGCCCTTTATAATTAAACAAATATGTTATGGTGTTATTTATATTTTTACGTGCCAAATAGCATTCGAACACTCACTCTTCTTGTGTGTATACTCGGGTTTTGAAGACAATAGACACCCACATCTTAATCGAAAGAAAAGCCAGACGCCCGCAAATTAACCTGTCCGTGCCATATTTAATAAATATCATACAGGTAGTCCTGGCAATATATAGAAGATAAAGCAGGGTCCAAAGTCAGAGACAACGCGAAGCACAGGTATACAGCTGATAAAAGTGATTCTGATCACTAGATTATGCGATCGTGTAATAATAATCCGATTCAATTTTACGATAACTTTTGTTGATAGACGACGATCACGCGGTCTCTCAAAAGTTCGTATGTTATCAATTCAGAGGCTTTCGCTCTGACTTGCCTGGCCGGAATTCGGCCACCAAATTATAAACTGAGAAGGAAAAATGAAAATTTAATTTTGGAAACCATTTAAAGCTCTACTTCACAATAATGATTTTATGCCAGTAAAAGGTTTGTTTGAAAGTCACATAAAGGCTATTCATGTGAAGCAGACATCGAAAAAAAATTAAATTCTAATATTCATATTCAGCCTAATTTTAATAAAATCAGTTAGTAAACTTAAACTAGCAAGTATAAAGCTATGATTGATTGGTTCTGGTGTGTATCGTCACAATTCTCTCCGTGTACGTTTCATAATGATTAGGTTGAGATAAAGTTATAGCTAGGCAATTGTTATTAAATCCTATTATCTATCAAATTCTTCTTCTATAACTTCCTTGCAGGTTAAATATGTCATAAAGCGAATGAATAGTCTCCCAGGAGAGCTCCAATCTAAATTACGAATCCTTCTGCTTCAAAATTTTGTTTTTCTGCGTCAATATTAGAATAAAATCTACATCAAATTACATATTATGGTGAATATCATAAACAATACGCTGTAAATTTAACTAGAATTACTAAATACCACTAAGTACATTGTTTGGCATTTAGTGATTGTCGTTAAATTTATAGCATATAAAAATATATATACGTTTCTTTAATCATATCTTATTATTAATATTTGTTCCTTTAGAAGTACGACGGAGTACCTTTTTTGAAAAAATGTTAACTAAAACTAAAGTTTATTTATTCTGTTTTAATATTTTGACCTCTGACGCTTGTATCTAAAAAATATTTTTAAAGATTCCCATTTTACTCAGCAAAAGTAATATCGTGAAAATTGAATTATCACTTCATGTCCATATTCAGGTTACTGCATTATGTTATACATTAGGTATGCCGTATTTCAGTCATCTACGTGAAAATGTATCTGAGACAAGCATGCTGAGAAGTTAGGCATTGAACATATTAGTGTTCAAATCGTTACTAGATGTTAGAGGATTCTCGGAAGGAGCCAAGACCACATGAACAAAGCCGCGGATAAAGGCTTTCATTTAATATATTATAAAACTAGTAAAAATTACAAATATCATATAGCCCTACTCGCCGTATAGTGCCAACAGCTTCGACTTTCCTCTTTAAACTTTTATAGCTCTTATAGACTTACCACCGACCATGATAAAAGTTATTTTTACATTAGTAAAGTACATAAATAACAAGACGTTTGCCCAGGTTGCTAGCGAGCTAGCAACCTGGACTCGATCGATATCAACCCTATTGAAACTGTTAATGATATTTCAAGTTTTTGACTGACTTACCTAGTGGAGGAAGGCAAAAATATTATTTTTGAGGCAACCTACCTCTCTTAAAAATTAAAAATACATAATTGCGCAAGAGGAGGAGCACTTTTACTACTTTTTTACTTACCACACTACAAGAAATGATAGATTAATTATTTTTATAGCTATTAAAAACTTAATATATACAAAGTTAATACCTTTAAAATTGGCCATTCGAATGTAAAATAAGCGCTATCAACATCACAATAAATTAGATTCAAACTTTACTTTGCGAAAATGATTATGATAACAAAGATATGAAAATAAAATAGCTAGAATGTGTGTAAAAAATCTTTTTGACATCATTTCAAAGTCAAGTTATAACGTTCGATAATTTTACAATAATTTATTAACTTAAAGCTTTTTTACTGAGATCCTCCACCCCTCAGCCGCCTATGATCCACACCTCAAGTTACACTGTGTATAACTTACACTGCAATTATACGGTAGAAAACAATGTAATGTAGCATATACGGGAACTTAGGGTAAGCAATTACTATATTATTATTAGACATATTTATATTTTTTCCCTTTTCGCAGGTTCAGAAAAGGGAAGAGGAACTTTAGATATTCTGCTCTGCACCACCTACTGTCGCTCGCAACTCTACCTTTCCCGTCAGTTGTCGCAGTTACACCCGGAGCTTACCATGCCAATGTTTTCTGGTGAGTACTAATTTTTATATTTGTTTTTAATTATATTTTCCTAACAAAATTATATTTATTTAATTGACGGTTGAGAATTACACAAGGCTTAGTTTGATGAAGACTACGTATGCACGACGGCATCAAAGGTATGCAATCAGTACCAACCTATCTACAACACAAGGCATTTACATAGAACTTCCTTTGGAGCACTCCGTACATATACGAACCCTCGGATATAATATGTTCGTTGCTAGTTTAGAATGGTGATTCTATTATTAATCATTTGTTGCGGATATAGGTGCATGTGAAGTTGGCATCAATAGTACAGGTGCGAGACTTGATTCTGCGCTTGTCTACCTGTCAAGCGTGAAGATCAGGTCAAATCCCTCCAAGGGTCTACATTCAGCAGAAGACTCTTATGAGCTGACGAAGGAAAATAAGCGTATTTTTAACCAACTTCAAAAAAGGAGGAGGTTATCAACTCGGATTTTTATATATATTTTTAGTTCGCCCACGCGCATTGTGGCAGCGCGGCGGACACATCCTTGCCCTAAAACCCTCTCAGAAATGAGAGAAGGCCTGTGCCTAGCAGTGGGACAGTATATAGGCTGTAACTTTTATATATTTTTAACGTATATTCGTCATGTATGAATGGATTTGGAAAATTCTTTCTTCATTTTGTTCGAATGAGGTTTATACCGGAATGGTTCCATTTAAATTTCGTGAAGATCTAATGATGAGTTTCGGAGACATACAACGAAACTTCAATAAATGCCAGCAAATCAAAAACGATTGCTGCTGTTATATATCTATGCATTGTTTATGCAATTCACACTACCTACGTAAAATCACGCTTGCACCCTCTAAAGGGGTACGGAGATGTGTTCAGTATACCACGGTACACTCTCATTTCTGTCCAAGTTGTTATATTGAATAAAATTTTTAATTTTACCATTTGTTTATTCTGTTAGGTTTTAAATTGACAGACGAAAACTTACAAATTTGTTAGAAGAACTGCTTTATTAAAGGGAAAATTGTACTCACAAGTTCACATTATTCTAATCACTGCAGACTACATCTGAGTGAATGAAACTTAAAACAGGCGTCCGTACAGTTCTAATTGAAGAGCCGTATCGCACCAGCGCTCCGGAGTTTTTTTTTTATAAGATAAGGTGAATAACGAGCACACCGTCCACCTGAAGGTAACTGGTTGCTGTTACCTATAGACATCTACATCTATTCTCGATTACGAATCAAAATGCAGATGCTTTGTTACCCGTGAGGACTAAGATGGAATGCCTCGTTTCCAAAGTGAGTGGTTTGGATATACACATAAAAAAGTTGGGCCTGAAAAGCCTGAAAATCTGCTTGTCTACTTGAAGCCTAATTGTTTCACGTTGATCAACTTTGAGAGCACAGGCTTCGACAAGTTTATTAAGGCAAATTTTAACAGCAATTGTCCACGTCTTAATAAGTAATTTTAACCCATTTAGACCGATAATTATTTTTGTGAAAAATTCATGTTTCATTAACAAAACCTGATCCAAGAAAGCCTAAAAACCGGGGGAAAAATATTTAAAAAAAAATTAATAAGAGGGGGGGCGACTGAAGGGACGTACCACATATGGTACAGTAGGACTATATGTATGCAAAAAAAGACATGATTTTACTAATTAGATTTTATTTACTTTTTGGTGTGATACATAATAAAGCACACTACGTGGACACCGATATTGCACTTGACACATCTTGTAGGACATTGTTTGTGGCATAGGCCACACCTGGTCCTCTTTTCCTGCTTGCTGACATAGTGTTCTTTGCCGTCGTATCGAGAGTCTGATGTTATTGAAGATGGTCGACTAGGACCTGGCCTTTCGCGTTGTTTATTACAATCGATAATATAGTTTGCAATACGACGTCGAAAGTTTAGCAAGTCGATATTCCCTCCATTATGTCTGTACAGCAGCCATGCATTTTGTACAGACATGTCTATACAATGGAGAATCAGAGGCATATACCACTTTTTTCCTCGAATGCTAGTTCGCAATGACGATATATTCTGATCTGATAAATCTACTCCACCCATATTTTTATTGTATTGTTGAATGAGATGAGGTTGAGAAACAGATATTTTCTTTTTTAGTTGCTGAGAATAGCGTTCAGTTTTGTGGACAGGATCAACACCAACTGCATTAGAGCATACTGACACTATACTATTGTCATGCCACTTGCAAATTATAATATCATCAGATATGCGATAATCATAAAAGCCTCTTTCTTTTGTCTTTGCTTCTTTGTTACTTAATAGAGGGCACTTTCCAGATCTATTTTCTCTGATAGTACCAGTTACACGAAATCCCCTCTCAGTAAGTTCATGAACCAAAGGCAAACCGGTAAAAAAGTTATCTATGAAGAGATGGTAGTTTTTTCCATAGCCTAATGTTGCTAGTTGATCTGCATAAGACAAAACCACACTTGCACCAAGACCAAGCTGGGAATATTGGGCATTCGTAAATGTAGAAGCACCTTGGTATGGTTCAAACCATGCAATGTAACCTCCTGATGTTGCACCAACCCATAATTTGTATCCATATCTTATAGGCTTGCCTCTAATAAACTGTTTGCAGCCGTGATGACCAAAATATGGGACCATAGCCTCATCAACACTATGATTCTCCTTATGTGGACAGTGCTCAAGAAACCTCATAGTTAAAACTTTTAATAAAGGACGAACTTTTGCAAATTTATCGGATGTATCTAAATTTAGATTATCAGCAACATGAATATTAGAGTAAATTAGTGTAAATCTATCTCGAGACAAGGCTGAAGCAATCAAACTATTTCTTGAGTCAGATGCATTTTCCCAGTACATTCTTCTTCTGCTCACTTGGCAGTAGCCACTGACTAACAAAATCCCTACCAAACATTTCATCTCTTCAATCTTGACGTCAGCAGAGAGAAGCTTACGTGCTAAGTATCTATTGGTTTCAATAGTAAGCATCTCAAATACTTCTTCTGAAAATAATAAAGAAAACCATTCTATCGGGCTTCTTTCAATAGGAGTATGATAAAGGGGTTTCCAAACAATAGGTCTTAGCTGCAAGTCTCGTTTTCGCCAATTGTAATTCATGACACGTTTTTTTAAAGGTTCTTGAAATTCGGGAGGGGTTTGGTCCTCAGTTTCTGGTTTTTCCATTGAGGTTGAGGCAGCAAGCTCCGCTGGAGCTCGAAGCAAACTTCCAGGCAAATTATTTATGCTGACGTTATCTTCTTCACCCGAGTCCTCGTCAGTTTGGTAATCATTGGCGGTGTCAGGTGGAAGTAAAAAAATATCAAAATCTTGTCTCTGGTTGCTAAAATCATCATCTTCCTCAAGAACTGTAGCAATTTCATGTAATGTCAATGACCTAAAACAATAAAACACAAAAAGATAAATAAAAAGCTAATATAATAATATGTAAATTGACTTAGGTATTTTGTGCTCATACATAGACCTACTGTACCATATATGATACACCTAATCTAGCACTGTGTACACCTTACTAAAATGACCCAAGTGAAACTTATTTGTAGCTATTACGTCTATTGTAGCCTAGTATTTAAAATAATACCAACAAATAATATGATTTACTATAGATAACATGAACGTTACCTTCTTGAAGACATTGTAAATTGTTTTTTTCCGTTTCTGTCTAGCAATTTTAATATAAACTGATAATAACTCGCATAAAATGTGTATGTTATATTGTTGATATAAAACTAATACTCTGAGTTATCTGCCACAACTAACCAAAAAAGTTAATAATTTGTGGGTACATCAAAATATTTTTACAAAGTAACTGTACCACATAGGGTACGGTAGGCCTATATGGGTTGGAATGTCTTCCTTCGCGCTAATAGAAATAAATCAATGACATTTTTTATTATTGAATTCTTCTTAAATACTTCACATTTATTAAATTGAAGTATAATATGATACTGAAACAGATAAAGCAGCTCTGTTTTTACGATCTCATATTTTTGTCTTAATTTTACAATCTCGTTAGATTATTATTTAGAACCTTCCCGCCATTATGGTGTATGGACTATGGACATAATATAAACATAAACACTCACGCCTGTCACCCAGAGGGGTAGGCGGAGACTACAGGCTTCCATTTGCCACGATCCGGACACACCGCTCTGACCTCTTCCACATCCATATACCTACGCATACATGTTGGTCGAATAGGGGTACTCTTAATTTGGCCTCTTCATTAAATCGCCAATTTGGTCGACAAACTTTCGCCTAGGGCGTCACTTACTGACTCTGCCGTTCACTTTTGCAACATAAATTTGCTTTGTCATTATTTCCTCATTCATGATTTCTACATCACGTCACAAAAGCATTATGCATACCACACTCTTCTCTGATTACACAATTTCTCACCCTGTCACTCAGATTCAGCCGCATTTCTACTGCGTTTATTCTACTCTCGTGCTTCTTCTGCCATACCCAACATTCACTACCATACGTTAAAGTAGAAACACAACATTGTGAATTGCTATAGTGTTTTTTTTGACACATTCTGACTTGCCACAATAGAGTGTTGAGCCCCATTTATTCTATTTCCTGCGTTCACTCGTCGTTCATCATATCATTATCATATCTCCCATCCCTGCTAAATACGCATCCCAAATATACAAAACTCATCTACTTGCTCAACCAACTCTCCTTCTTCTACTCTTATTTCACATATTGTTTTACTTTCTTCTCTGTCTAAAACCATACCTTTCGTCTGACTTGCGTTCACTTTTTTTATAGAAGAGAGGGCAGACGAGCATGCGACTCACCTGATGTTAAGTGACTACCGCCGCCCATGATCAACCGCAACACCAGGGGAATTGCAGGTGCGTTGCCGGCCCTTTAGAAAGGAGTAAGCTCTTTTCTTGAAGGTCCCCAGGTCGTATCGGTCCGGAAAAATCGCCGGTGGTAAACTATTTCACACAGAGGTTGTACGCGGAAGAAAACGTTCACTTTCATTGCCCTCTCTTTCAATGACCTGTTCATTAGTGTAACCATTTGCAGCTCGGCCGCCGACTATGCAATGGATATGATGTATGGAATATTTTTATTTTTTTATGTACTAAAAAAGTATTTCTGTATTGATTAATTATAGTTAGTAAAGTATTTAATAATCCAGAAGAACATTTAAATGTAATATCATATTATATGTTTTATGCCTCTCGAAAATAATGCACGAAGAAATAAACGCGTTGCGAAAGGCATCGACTATATACATAAATACCCCATTGTATACATTGGAATCAATTAATAATGTGGAGATAGCTGTAAATTATGGTTTATATATGGAGCAGTTCGATGACTGACCACGGGAAAGAAAAATGTTGCACTAACAATGGCTCCGTGGCGCAGTGGCTTAGCAATGAGTGGCTGCGCTGGGGGCTGCGGGTTGGAATCCCGCACGGAACAAGTATTTGTATGTCCTACAAGTAATTGTTCCGGGTCTGTATGTTTGTCCTTGTGAAATTGCCCCCACGATATAGGAGAAAATCCTAGTGTGGAGGAAACGTATTTTAAAAAAGACTAAAAAAAATAATCTTCCGAAGAAGAACGTTTATTTAATTTAAGATAAAATGTTTATGGCACGGAATAAATACCGACAAAACATTAAGACTTTTTTACTTATGGTTTGCTTATTTGATTCACACATATCACTTTTTTTTTCACAAACACTGCATTATTTTCAGTATTGTTTTAAATTATGTATTAAGTATATAGTAAAACCATTATTTTTAATAAATATTTCTTTATTATTAGATCGATATCGATTCTTTAGAGTGGGTAATTTCTTTACAATTGACAATCATTTAGTTATATTTAGATTAATACCAGAATAAATTACAAACAGTCAGGTAACTCAAAACACAAAATTTATCAATTTCTTTAAATCTGTTGCTAACTGTTAATTTCTAGATATGAAGTTATATAAATTAAACGCCGCACTAGATTAAAAATGTATTTAATCACTTTCTTTACAACTGTCGTCATCATTATCGTTGTTTATAATAATTATTATTTGACTTTCTATAATGCGTTCAAAACGAATGTTTCTTTCATAGTCGTCCATAACAATTTTCTTTGTTTTCCCCATAATTTTGGCTCAATCATCCATTGCGTAGTAGTTGTATTTTCTCCAAATCCTTCTCCGGCGGATCCCACAAATTATGAGGCGCTTGCCTGTTCCCAAGGTCTCGTGACATCTCTTCATGTCTGCGGCTCCATGTGGTTGATGTTTAACAATTTTTATCAATAAATATGAATTTGTCCAAATTGGTTATATTTTTAATTTTTCGTAAAAATATTATTCTTTGCATTCATGTCTCTAAATAATTATTTTACGTTTGTCATTTTTTTTTGTTTCGGAAGTCAATTCATTTTCAAACGTTTCTCAATGACTATACTATTCTATTTATGTTTATATGAGAGAATGCAAAGAGCACATGCGGCTCAGGTGATGGTTAGAACCACCTCCGCCCATGAACTACTGCAGCACAAGGGGAATTGCAGACTCTAGACTTCTAAACTTACTCGCAACTTCGCGGCGGTGGAATTCTTAGGAATTATTTTAAAAAAATGGAATTCTTTTGACGTGATTCATATAATTTATGCAACTCTAAGAATAAAAATTTAAATAAACAATAAATTATTTAAAAAAGATGTATAGGTCCGAATATTTAAATATTTTTACCGAGTAGCGATCCGCCTTAGCTTCGCGTGGCTGATTTCTGGATCTCAACCAAATGTGAATTTGAACCATCATGGGTTTTTTTCATACACACAAAATTTTTAATCAAAATCGGTCGAGTCGTTTTTAGTTTTAACGAAACTGTTGGACAGTAATTGATTTATATATGTATATATATATATATATATATATATATATATATATATATATATATATATATATATATATATATAAAGTTTATTTACGTAAACATGAATTTCTTTACACTTCGTTACAAAGGTGCCATAACGACATGTTATTGAAACAACTTGTAGAAAAAAAAAGCTTTTTAATATTCGGCTTTGTTTGAAAGAATCGATTTTTAACTACTAATAAAAAAATATACAATTCGTAATGAAATAAAGATAACTTCATAACTTTTTGAATTTACATAAAAGGTTAAAAAAGTTAAATTTTATTAAAATTTTAATTTGAAACGTCAATAAGTATTTTCTTAGCTTGGGTGAAGTATAATAAGCAAATAAAAATACAAGTAAATTGCTAAGAATCCCCAGAAAACAACCTCGCAAATAATACCTATTAAATGAAAGTAAGCAACGTTTCATTTAATTAATAGTTATAAATTCCCTAAAAGAATTATGTGATGTGAACTAAACAGTCGCAGCTGTCTCGTCCACTCTCTAACCCCAACTTCCTTGCGATGCACGACTGGTACGTACGAAATGTATGAATGTAATTCGTTTTGTTCGCTAGGCGTCGCGTTCGTTCCTCGATCCGAGCGAATTATCTACGTACTAGTACAAAGCGAACGAAGGCCAGTATGCTAACGAAACAGTTCATTCTAGTACAATATCAAAAACTAATTCTTATTAATACATACTTACTCCGTAAACTACACAAGTCTAGACCACAACGCGTGGGCCCAGCAAGGGAATCGATGGAGGCTGGTAAGGCGCCAGAAAAAGGCATTTTAAAGGAAATTTCAAGGCATTTCTTAGTATTTTTTACTAAGTTAGGTTAGAACTCCTAAATTAAAACTGACTTATCACGAGATCTCTAAAACTATACACTCGGTTGACTTGAAATTTAGTATAGTTACTTATTTTGCAATGTAGACGTTCACTAAAAAAGGACTTTATTATAGTCCCATTAAAAAATTCTTGATATTTTATATGTACCTAATTATCGTCAATTATCAATCGTCCAGCGAAGCGAGCTGGTGAATCCATATATTTCTTTAAATTGATTTGATAAAATATATTATGTACATAAAAAGATATGAATTATATTACATTATTCGTTTCACCCTACGAGATGCGCGAGAATGTTGTGCAGAGGAAAACTATAACAGCTTCACTTTTTGTTAACGCCTGGTTTTACTACCAGTCTTTTTAATTTAATATTTAATATATTCAGAATATCAGAATGTGTAGTGAATTAAATCCGCATAATTATTGTTATGTCATTTGCGAAGCGTACCACATGTCCTTCATATTAAGTTAATTTCTTCTGAAGAATAATGAAATTCTTCGGAAAATATGTGTTTTGAAATTTGATCTAACATTTAATATATGATTTAGTTCTTATAAGCTTATAAGTTAAACAGAATAAAAACATATCAAATATTAATATTTACTTTATTAAATACATATTTTGTATAATTCTAATATAGTTAATTATATAAAACTTATCCCACAAAAAGCCGTGGTAGCTCAGATGGTTAACGCTCGCTGTAAAATATAACAGAACGCGAGTAACCCAGGTTTGATCCCCGCCGGCACCAATGAAATTGTTAATTGCAATTTTAAGTGCTGATTTACCACGTGCTCGGCGGTGAAGGAAAACATCGTGAGGAAAGCTGCATGTCTGAGGAATAAGGAAAAAAATATTTCGAAGACATGTGAAGTTCGCCACCACGCATTGGGGCAGCGAGGGTAAATGAGGGTAGGCCTGTGTCCAGCAGTGGGACGCATATAGGTTGTAACTTTACTATCCCACAAATAAACTACAAACAATATCTATATAAATATGTAGATGTCTGTGGGCCACAACAACCACTTACCATCAGGTGGAATGTGTGCGTTTGTCACCCTATCCTATAATATATATATATATATATATATATATATATATATATATATATATATATATATATATATATATATATATACATATATATTTTTTGAATGGAATATATATTGGCGGGTTTTATTTAATTTAAATTATGGTACGATCGACGTCGTGTATCCTCTGTCATCCAGAGCCCAGTTGAACGCAAAGAGAGAGCTTAGCAGATTGGCTTTCTCCTTTGCGACATGGGCCAGTGATTCGTCTCCCTGTGCAGAGGTAGCAGAGATGGCTGACAGGAGTTCTCTTGGACAGCCTTGGCGACAGACCGGAATGCCACGTGCATTCTGTTCTCTCGCCAAGTAAAATAATACAATGTACCAGGCGGTCCCATAATGAACTGGCCTGATATAGTTCTACGCGACATGTCGCTACATGTTGTGTTGCATTAAATAGTACGTTTATCGTGCACTTAATATAAGAAAGATGCATCGACATGAAATGCTTAGTCTTAGTTTAACAGGCATTTGAATAACGAGAGTCGCGTATTTTTTCAAAATGTCGAAAATTGAGTATCGAAGTGTCATAAAGTTTCTGTTTAAAGAAGGTTTATCCCCTGCCCAAATAAAAGAACGATTGGATGGCGTGTAAAAGGAGTCTGCCCCCTCCTATAGCACAGTGAAAAATTGGGTGAAAGAGTTACGCCTCGGGAGAGAAACCGTCGAAGACTTTGGCCACGACGGTCGACCTGTGGAAGTGCTCACTCCCGAAACGATTGCTCTTATCGAGGAGGAGGTTCTGAGTGACCGCCGTTTGAAGATTAGAGAAATTGCAGCAAGGAGTGGGCTCTCTAAGAGTACCGTTCATCGCGCGATCCATGAACATCTTCACATGAAAAAAGTGAGTGCAAGATGGGTACCGAAACTGCTTTCAGCGGTACAGAGACAGGAAAGAGTGCGCTGCGCTTCGGAGTTTTTGGATCTTTGTGGCGAAAATCCAAAGACTGTGATCGAGCGGCTAGTGACTGGTGATGAAACAATGATCTTGTATTATGATCCACAAAGCAAGCGCGAGTCAATGGAATGGCGTTATAAGGGTGAAAAGCCCCCTAGAAAGGCAAAGGTGCAACAATCGACTAAAAAACTGATGTGCACAATATTTTGGGATTTTCAAGGCATTTTGATGGTGGATTTTAAAGAACGTAATACAGTCGTGAACGGCGAATATTATGCTTCTTTAATATATATATATATATATATATATATATATATATATATATTACGAGACAAGATAAAGGAAAAACGAAGAGGCAAGCTGTCTAAAGGTGTCCTGTTGCTCCATGACAACGCCCCTGTTCATACCGCTGGTGTTTCGAAAGATGCAGTTCGTCAATGCGGGTTCACAGAAGTTCAACATCCACCTTACAGTCCAGACATGGCCCCGTCCGACTATTATTTATTTCCAAATTTAAAGCGGGACTTAAGAGGAAGAAAATTTTCAAGCGATGAAGAGTTGCAGGCGGCCGTCTTCAGTCATTTTGAGGATAAAAAATGTGATTATTTTTATAAAGGTTTAAAGATGTTGATTCACAGATGTCAGAAGTGTGTTAGTATTCATGGTGATTACATTGAAAAATAAAATTGGTTTCGTTTCATTTCCTTCATTGGTTCATAGTTAGGCCAATTCATTATGGGACCGCCTACATACATAAAATCATTTTCATGCCAAGTCAGAACAACACGACTTAGTAGAAAAGTAAATTATTTTTTAAATATAACCTAACATAACTCAATTTAATATTCATTATCATTATTTTTGGATCGCCCCTCGTACTTTTGATAAAAAATAAACTTTTTGTATATATTTTTTAAGTTTACGGATGCCAGTTGTTTGGGAAACGTATGTTCAGCAGAGACCTGAATAGCTGTATTGTAAATAACGAATTTTAATTTTATTAGTCGTTACCCTGCAAGTATGTAAGATTAAGCTTGGTGTTGCAATTATCACAACACTTAGAAAATTTAACAGCAATGGGACAATTGTAGAGTTAATTTTCGTTAGTACAGCATAGAGTTTAACTCACCAGCTCTCCACTCTGCTATTTAACCGTCATTAGGGTTCCGTAGTCAACTAGGAACCCTTATAGTTTCGCCATGTCTGTCTGTCCGTCTGTCCGTCCTCGCTTAATCTCTGTGACCGTTATCACTAGAAAGCTGAAATTTGGTACCGATATGTGTATCAATCACGCCGACAAAGTGGTAAAATAAAAATTGGAAAAAAATGTTTTATTAGGGTAGCCCCCTATATGTAAAGTGGCAAGTGATTTTTTTTTTAATTTCAACCCTAACGTGTGATATATTGTTGGAAAGGTATTTAAAAATGAATAGGGGTTTACTAAAATATTTTTTTATAATGTCAATAATTTCGGAAATAATCGCTCCAAAAGTAAAAAACAATGTGCCCCACCCCCCTCTAACTTTTGAACCATAAGTTTAGAAAATATGAAAAAAATCTGAAAAGTAGAACTTTATAAGGACTTTCTAGGAAAATCATTTTGAACTTGGATGGAAACAACAGTACCCACTACCGGGAGCAGTTGCAGGAGCGCGGAGTGCTGCTGGAGCGCGAACATAATGGATAACCACCTTTAAATTCATAAGTGGGAACACTTATTGTGACGGACGGGAAACTACGGAACCCTACACTGAGCGTGGCCTGACACGCTCTTGGCCGGTTTTTTTTTTGTTTTCTTCTTGCGCGTCAATAAACGTTTTAATACCAGAAATTGCTGGTCTTATAAAAATCTATTATAGAATTTATGGCTGCTTTATTTAAACTATATTCTCGACTTAATCGACAGCTCCGGAGAGCACAGTGGTTAAGCATATAGCCGCGACGCTCTGAACCGCGGGTTCAAATCCCGTATGGAATAAGTGTTTGCATGGACTACCAATTATTGTGCTGGGTCTGGATGTGTGTCCTTGAACAATTTTATGTACATAAACTGCCTCCACGATACAGAAGAACATCCTATGGCGCGCGTAACGATTTTTTTAATTAAATAAAAATAAAAGTTCTTCATTTATGCAGAAATAACGGCACGTTTTCAAACGGCAAGGACGGAAGTGCGTCAACTGCTGCTAAAGTATCTACTGCCTTGGCTTGTCAACATCGAGTTAGTGGATCCAAATGTACCACCCGCCAATCCACTTTCCTATATACAGGTAAATATCACAATTGTAAGCTTCCTTGTTGTCTTATTAAGGTTTTCTTTTTTTCTTTTTAAGGTATCAAAAACTTAAAAATATATTTATATTATAAAAAATGTTAAAAACACAGAAATCGTAATAATAAGACAATATTATTACGATTTCTGTGATTGAAAACGTTGCCTTTTAAAATAAATAGTGTTTATCAGTTAGAATAAAATTACTACACGGCTTTTCATTCAATTGCATTAAATAAGTTTTTGGAAACAGTGAAACTCCATG
This sequence comes from Parnassius smintheus behrii, assembly GCA_036936625.1. NCBI lineage: Eukaryota > Metazoa > Arthropoda > Insecta > Lepidoptera > Papilionidae > Parnassius > Parnassius smintheus. Next base: position 9,667,033 of record JAUPFT010000016.1, on the reverse strand, counting down.
AAACGCTTTTCTACTGTAATTGTATTCACTTTTCAACGTAATCACCATCGAGATGATTCATGTTGTGTATTCTGTTTTGCATATTTTTCACGGAATCTGGTGTCACTAGTGTTTTGGATATTTACACGTGAAAGACACACGTGAAATAGAGCCGTGGTAGCTCAGATGGTTAGCGCTCGTTGTAAATTTCACAGTACGCGAGCAAACTGGGTTCGATCCCCGCCGGCACCAATGAAATTGTTAATTGCAATTTTAAGTGCTGATTTACCACGTGCTCGGCGGTGAAGGAAAACATCGTGGGGAAACCTGCATGTCAGAGAAATAAATAAAAAAATATATTTCGAAGACATGTGAAGTAGTACGCCAACACGCATTGGGGCAGCGCGGCGGACAATTCCTTGCCCTAAAACCCTCTCAGAAATGAGCGGAGGCCTGTGCCCCGCAGTGGGACGTATATAGGATGTAACTTTACTTTACTTTACTTTTAACGTGAAATTCCTAGATATAAACGAAATGCAACTTTTATTTAGGAATGAAAACTAAACTACCTAATTGATTTTGTAATATACGGGTCGACTGGCAGAGAATGCAGGCATTAACTCCGTCTATTGTTACCTTAGTTGTAAGGTGTTACTAAAGAATATACAAATAAATAAATAAAAATTATCTGTAACACCTACTTCGCATAAAATATACGCCGACGCATGTTGATATAGGCTGATTCGCTACCATCCTTTTTTAGGATAGGCCCGCGTTCAATTGCTCGATGTTTTTCTGAGCAAATACTGTTTGGACTTTCCAAAAATTTATTTGAATAAGACCTATTACGTGTGGCCCCGAAATGAGGTGTATCAGGACGTACATGATGTGTTGTTAGTTTGCAACAGATGATGGTGGTGTTTTTGCGATTATAGACTACGGTTACATTTTAAATAATTACAGGTTATGTACTGAAAGAAAAAAAACATTGCAAACTGTATTATAGAGCCATTATATAAGTAAGGCTATAATGTAGCCTTTTAGATACTAGGTTTATTACAAAACAACCACTAATAATCAGGTATATTGACCACTAGGCCATATACATAATATTATATAAGAAAGCTCAAGGCCACTCGGCGAGCTACGGACAAGGCTGTGCTCGGAGTTTCCCTGTGTGATATACTTGGCTATAAGGATACTTTTAAAGCGTAATTAAAACAAAAAGAATCGACGTAGCGCGTCGGATCAGTATGCTGAAGTCGCAGTAGGCTAGCCGTATAGCTAGATGGACCGACAAACGAGCGGGCCTAAAGGTTCTCGAGAGGCAGACTCGTAATGATAAGCGAAATGTAGGGTAGGCCCTCACCAGATAAAATGACGACCTGGTAAGACGCGGTCAGTCGCGGTTGTCAATGTTTACGTGTTTGGAGGATGCTATTGATGGAGCGTTGAAGCCCAATTGAAAGTGTTTCATGTACGTTCGGCTTGGTTGATTATTAAGAAGTCGCATGCGTCGCCTATAAATATTATGATTTCAAGTGTAGCATTCCTTGCAAAAATGATTGTCATTTGCTGTCATTGTATGTCAATGGTTGATGCGTCAATTGCTTCAAAAATATTTTTTTCATTTGCCACCAAAGCCTTAATAATATTGACAATCGATTCTATGACATAAAGTAAATACATCAACGCTTGATTCGATAAGTGTCATTCACATAGATATAAGAAAACCGTTTCGTAGCTCGGTCAAAAATAAGACTCACGTTTTTAATTACGTGAATTAGGCAAGTATTTCACATTACTTTGATTGCCAACGAAACCGCCTAACAAAACCTAACAAACTACGCCTAACAAAACTGCAAAATTTGTAATATTTAAAACTTTTAAACGAATTTTTAAAAGTTACAAAGACCTGAACTTATTGAGAAATCTGCGTACAATCTGAAAAAGGTACAAGTATTTCTTGTTGCCTAAAGTGTTATTGCACATATTTCGTAAACGAAAAGTCTGTCGTTAGCTCAGTCTTAAGTACTACAAAAGTAGGTACTTGAACATGAAAAAAAATTTGAACGTTTTTCTAGTAATTATTGTAAAAGATGGGAAATAAAACTTATATGGAGATGTATAGAAATACGTGGCTCTAAACTGTGCTCAATGTAATATCACAGTGCACAAGCAACAACAGTTCGACGCCGCGATCAAAGTTTAATTCCGATTTTGCCACGTGTTCGGAAAAGAAAATAATAATTTTGAGGAATCCTGCATGTCTGATAAAAATATTTTCGAGTTCATATAAATTCTGGCGGCATTCTGAAGCGCCCAGCGGATTGGCTACCTAATAACTACAAACAGAAATGAGAAGAGGCCAAAAAACATGTGTGTTTACCTTTTTCTATGGGATAGGATGACAAACGAGCACACAGTCCACCTGATGGTCAGTGGTTGCTGTGGCCCATAGACATCTACATCTATCCTCGATTACGAATCAAAATGCAGATGCGTTGTCACCCCTGAGGACTAAGATGGAATGCCTCGTTTCCAGTAAAAGGGGTCGCCGGTTCTCTACACTCACCATACGAAACACAACAGCATTAAGCTACTATTTTACGCTGGTATTCTGTGAGAGCGTGCTCCTTACCCGGCCGAGCCAACCCATTCGTGCTACAACTATACTACTAATATAACTGCAGCATGGCTCTACCACGTAAAAAGACTTGTAATTACAGTTATTCTTTACCTAGCTCAGGCATCAATCTCACGTAGGCATGTTACAGTACTACCGAAAAATCGACACCTACTTATAGTACTCAAATCGTTTTGCAATACTACTCATTTGAGTACTCCAAAAGTTCAAAATTTAAAAAAAATGTGTAAGTTGAAATAATCTATTGAAACGCATAACATAGCTACTATTACTACTTACCTGATTGTGTTTTAGTTTTCAACAGTTCGATCTTTCTTTTAAAGCTAAACAATTTTATTTATTTAATTAATTAAAGCAAAGTAGGTATACAAAAATGAAGCACATCGATTTCTTATAATTTAATCGTGCAAGTTTTCGAATCACCGTCATTATTACAGCCCTTTGCAAGTTCATTACTGTACATCTTCCTCCACAGACTGCCGCAAAGCATGATCCTGAGCCACTTTCCTTGTCATGAGTTTTTCATTTATGTTCTAAATAAATATATTTATTTTTATAATAAACAATACATTTAACAATAAACATTTTTTTATACAAAAAGCAGTTTTGTAAAGGTTTCCCATAAACATTAGTTGTTATAAATATCTGGAAAATATTGTGATGCGTTCACAATTAGTGTGTCATCCAATTTCATACAAGTACTTTTCTTTCGATACCAGATATTGAAAGAATTCATTTGATACTAAAATTACTTCCAGTATTTGTATCGAATCATACCTAGTCTCACGCAAACCTAGTTTATGCGACCTACTATTAACATGTAAATATCTACTGTTATTTGATGTTTGTGTGTGATTTTTTTTTATGTTACCCACACACTAGGCTTTTCTCCTGTATCGTGCAAAAATTTTAGAATAACAATAGAAAGAAGCAGAGGAGATAATGAATACTCAATATAAATTGGCAATAATCAACGATTATGAGCAAGGTCGAAAGACAACTAAATGCTGGCTTATAAATATATAGTATGTATATATATATATATATATATATATATATATATATATATATATATATATATATATATATATATATATATATATATTTTTATATGAGTTCGATATACGTGGTAGAGCAGATTAGATACAGCACGTCAAATAGCATCAAAACACTGCTATGTTTCGTACGGCGAGTTTTGAGCTGATAGCAATTGCATCTGCAATTTGATATTCAATCGATGGTAGATGTACTAGATGTCAATGGGAACTAGGTTGTGTGGTCATTTTCCATTCCTGGTGCAGCCCACCACGTCTATATAACTAAAACTTACTGATCTTTGACTGAAACATACATATTACTTACAATTTGGGAAAGGGCTTATTCAATTACTGTACTTAATATGGTAAGTAGAATCCTAAAATTTGTAAATTATATATATATATATATATATATATATATATATATATATATATATATATATATATATATATATATATATATATATATATATTATAAACCTTGAATTTAGCATCAAGGTAAATAAAACCCATACACAGGAAAAATCTGAAAACTACAAATTTATCGATTTCGGTATATATATAAGTGCTGTACTTGAAATTGAATTTTAGTTCTTATAATATGTAGTTTAAATTAAAAATGGAAGACAGTGAAACGTAAATGCGGGAAAAACCTTCATATCATTCATGTATTTATTTAGAGTAATAAAAGGATAAAACTTTTTTCAAAAATTTATGATATCCCTCCAAAAACACAAATATGAAAATGAGACACACGTCAGTACAAACGACGTTTTTGTGGGGATAATGTTTACTTATGTTAATTTTTTTTACTAATATCATAAATCTTTGCAGTACTATGCGGCAGAAGGTGGGCGCAGTGTAAGGCGCGAAGGACTCGGCTCCGCTGAGGCCACTGAAATGGTCCTCAACAACTTATTTTACATAACTGCAAAGGTACGTTAACACGTAACATGTATCTATTTGGGTAACTTTTCATATCTGTGATTTCTGATTCAGAAAAATCATCTGACTTCACTGTACGGCATGTTATTCTATATAAAATATATATAAAATTATACACCCATTTGTTCTGTGGATGCCAGGAGTCGCAAAATGGAAATGATTATCATATTTATTCGTATTCAGAATAAAAGCTCGAACATCATCATCGTTGCAATTCATCACAGTCCAATTTTGAACAAAAGGTTTCATTTATTACTGCCACTAAGCACTGTCCTTAGGTACTCTAATATTTTGATGATGATTTCGTAAATTATTCAATATTGATTTTTGACTGGCAGCAGCAAACAGATCCTATAAATTAATATAGTAACAATATTCGAATCCAAACAACTGGTGAGGGTATAATTACAGGCTGTCGGGCGCAGTTAAGCTTGTCAGAGCTCGATCACACCCTAGGGATAAATGTACACTCCAATTTTTTCAATTAAAACCTCCCTTTTAAAACTCAGGTCATATTAACGTCAGTATTGCTAGCTTTTAGCTTAAGGTATTTAAGGTAGATATTTAAACTAAGTAATGCTTTATGTAAACCAAACAATGGGTTAGGATATTGAATCCAAACCTATTGTTTAGTTTAAATAAAGCCGTCCGTCTTGTATTACACTGTTTATCTATAGACATGAAAACATATCATTCACCGCAATGCCGTTCGATTTCTTTCATTTTTATTATAAGTCAGTTGAAAATAAACGACTTTAACATCTTTCTGGTTACATTGTGGAATATTTGCAAGGTGCACGCTACCATTTTTGAATAAGCATGCAGCTATATTATGGTTGTAGCACGAATGGTTGGCTCGACCGGGGTAAAATCACGCTGTCACAGAATACCAGCGTAAAATAGATAGATAGATAGATAGAAAATTCTTTATTGCACTCAAACAAAACAATTTGGTACAAAGGCGAACTTAATGCCGAAAAGGCATTCTCTGCCAGCTAACCTTTTGTAGTGTGGTGAGAGCTATGGGTAGAGCCGCGAGAGAAAGAAAAACTAACTTATTTATTCATACTATTCAAAACGCATCATATAATATTATGTATATGTTAGTTTATACATATATACACTCATACACATACATACACATATATATATATATATATATATATATACATATATATATATATATATATATATATATATATATATATATACACGTACATATATACACATATATATATATATACATATACATACATATATATATACATATATATACATGCATACATATATATTTAAATAAAATATATACTAAACCAATAAAGCATACAATATAGTATACGAAATTATAATAAACATAATCAATAAAATTAATCAAGTGATTTTAAATAATATGCCTCAAGCTTACGTTTAAATGTATTTATTGAAGGAGCATCTTTTAAATCTCGTGGAAGGTTATTCCAAAGTGTAATTGAATATACCGTGAAGGAATCCGAGTAGTATGCAGATTTATGCATAGGGATAGTTAGAGTTTTGTTGGTCATCGAACGGGATAAGCTTAAATATGAAAAACGCTCTTTTAGATAAACTGGGGAACAAGGATTGTGAAGAATACCATACAAAGTGGTTAGAAGGTGTGTGTTCCGGCGAAAACGGATGTCGAGCCACTTAAGTCTTGAGCGAAATTGTGATATATGATCAAACTTGCGCAGGCCAAAAATATAGCGTATGCATAGATTGAGCAGACGGTCGAGTTTGCTAAGCAGCTCCTCAGTTATATCTGGATAGGCAATATCGGCATAATCAAAAATAGGAAGCAACAGAGAGTTGACTAGCGTAACCTTGGCCGTCTGAGGAATAAATTTTTGCCAGAGCTTTAATGAATGCATAGTTCCAAAAATACGTCTCCTGACCTCATTAACCTGTAGCACCCAACTTAGATCGTCAGCCAAAATTAGGCCAAGGTTCTTAATCTGCCTAACATATTCTAAATCTACACCGTTTAGAGTGACCTTAGGTAGGTATTGATAGTCAAGTCGACATGTAATTTTTCTGCTCCCTATGATTATAACCTGTGTTTTGGCAGGATTTAATATTAGTCCATGACATCTTGCCCACTGATGAACTGCAGCAAGATCAGAATTCATTCTGTCAACAGATGAATTTAGGTCATTTAAACTAAAATGCTGATACAGCTGGACATCATCTGCATACAGGTGATACTTGCTGAAATTTATTACGCAAACAAGTGCATTGATAAACACAGAAAAAAGCAACGGAGATAAAACACCGCCTTGAGGAACACCAGCAACAACGTTACACCAATCGGAGAACTTATCATCAACACGTATGCGTTGCCGGCGTCCCCGAAGATAGGAACTGAACCATTGTAGAACTGACGATGTTAAATTCAGGGATTTCAAAATTGCTAACAGGATGTCATAGTCAACACAGTTAAAGGCGTTACTGAAGTCCAGAAGGACAAGAAGAGTGAGTTGACGATTATCCATCGCGAAGCGGATATCATCAGTTATTTTAATTAAGGCCGTGGAAGTACTGTGCAGAGATCGGAAACCAGACTGATAAGGATTAAAGAGGTTGTGTTTGTTTAGAAATTTTGAGAGTTGGCCATGAACAACCTTTTCAAGAATTTTGGAGAAGAAGGAGAGGATAGATATTGGCCTATAGTGGCTGAAATTAGTAGGAGAACTATTTTTGGGGACAGGAATCAGGAACGCTTCTTTCCACTTGGTAGGGAAGGTACTGGAGGCAAAGGAGAAATTTATTAGGTGAGTGATATGGGAAACTATTTGGTCCAAAATCGGCAAAACCATGTCACGTCCAATATTATCTGGGCCGACAGCTTTGCTGGATATGACTGATGCAATTTTTTTAACTTCATTATCTGTCACTGGTTCAAAACAGAAAGGAGTACAACATGGTAAAGGGAAAGAAGTGATATCTTTAATAGTATCGCTTTTGACTGTTGAGTCCAACGAAACTGGTAAAGAGCAAAAGTGTTTGTTGAGCGTTGTTAAATCAAGGGACTGACTAACATTCTGTTTGCTTTTACCAAAGCCTAGGCTGCGCAAAAACTTCCATAAATTCTGGGTTGTGCAAGTCTCAATAGTATTGTGAATATGTCGGCGTTTGGCATTTCGTATCACCTGGTTGCAGCGATTTCGTGCTTTTTTAAATCTTTCCCAGTTCTCATCACTGGGCGAACGTTTATGTTTTCTTTTAAGGCGGTCCCTACGTGCCATAAGAGATCGAATATATGGCGTTAACCAAGGTGCTGGTGCCCGTTTCATTCTTACTGGTCTTAAAGGCGCTACTTTGTCATAAGCTTTTGTTATAATGTTATTGAGTAACTGCAGTTTATTATCAATATTATTAGTGTTATAAAAGTCTGCCCAATTAGCATTGCGTATCTCATAACTTAATAGCTGGCGATTCATACGGACAAGGTTACGCTGAAACATAATTTTGGGAGATGATTTAGTGGATTTAAGAGCATATGATGCGAAAATTAGATCATGATGGGAAAATCCAGGAGCCACGAATTGACCATATAGAGATATACGATCAGGATCAGATGTAAGGATTAAATCCAGTAAAGAGTTAGTGTTATTGACGTGATAGGTAGATTCGAGGTCAAGAATTTTAATATTGCTTGATGCACTTAAGCGTTTAAGCTTATTCGATCTAGCATCATTTCGAATAAGGCAGGTGTTAAAGTCACCCATGAAAATGGAGTGGGAGTAGTTTGGGAGATGCATCTCAATCAGCTGTTCCAATTCATTGAAATAATTTACAGAAGGAGGTGCATAAAATGTTCCTAGTAAGAAAGGTGTGTTGCATACCATTATTTCAATAAGAATGTATTCCAATGATTTAGAGTAAACCTCGGGCGATCTGGAAACGATCGTGTATGGTATGTCTGACCGCAGGTATATGGCAACACCTCCGCCACCCTTGTTTAATCTGTCATTCCTGATGAGATGATAGCCCGGAAGACTAAACAAAGTGGATGGTAAGCTAGGTTTAAGAAATGATTCTGATATGAGACAGGCATGAATAAGACTGTTTTCGAAAGTTGCAAGAAGATCTGAAAAGTGAGCTGGAACACTCTGTGCATTAATATGACATATATTCAAATTCCTTCGGTAAGGCTCAAGGGCATTATTTAATATGTCCCTAAGATGAGGTTCTGGGGAACCCTGACCCGGGGAAAACGATGATGGTGAGGAACTTGTAGAGTTAAAGTAATCAGATTCTATGGAAATATCCATCGCAAGTTTAAAATTAAATTTATAAGTTTATTCGTATACTACTAAATAATAATAATAAATAAAAACAGTATACACATATATATTATAAATGTTTAATAAAAAAAGTAAAAAAAATAAATAATAAAAATAAGTGAACTGTTTTGCTATACCGTGGGTTCAGCAAAAATAAAATTTTTATTAGCTTGCCACATCTACTACCAGTTAGGATATTACAACCATGTCAGGAGGAAGTACAATTTATTATAATTTGATAAAGAAAAGTGAAAACAGTACAAGTATGCCGATTAAAAAAAATTACTCTAAAGAAAAAACTGTAAATGCGCACTTTTAAATTCTTACGGTGGTAACCCTGCGTATATGATGATCGCATTACCATAGTAAAAACAGAACTTCTGATCTGTCTTTACTATGACATTTTAATTATTTGACATTGTCATTTCATATTGACTTTACAAACCAAAACAAATAAAACATAACCAATACACAAACAAAAATAAAAACTTTGAAGGTTGCAAAAAGTTTCAATTCAATGTTCTATGAGGTTTGTTTCAAGTTAAATTATATTCAAGTTTAATTATAAAGCAGGTAGTTTGGGGTAATAAGTCCTACAACTACCAATGATAAAAGTTGTTCGTATTTATAAGTAATGATACATAATATAATTATGCCCTACAAACAAAAGAAATGAATAATTGCATAAACTCTAATAGCGGTAAGTTAAATATCATTTTAAGTAAAATATGCAATTAACTACAGTAGTGAGATTCTTAATAATAGAGAAAAAGAAAAATTTAATATATAAAGGGACTAATTTTACAACTTTTTTCCAGGTTTAGACCGTTGTTTGGAGGCCACAGCTTTGGAAGTTTCTGAATTACTCACAGGATATTCAGCCAGTTGGTCTAGAGAAACAAGACGTACCTTGCTTCCATTACAGAGCTTTAGATATATGTTACCATCTTGTGTCCAACACCTGTGCATACCATGTATGCGTCGAGCTTCTTTGAAAACTTCTCTTCTATGAGGAGTAAGAAATTCAGCAATAGAAATATTACTTCCTTTCAAAGATAGCTTAGCACGCCAGATTTCTTGACGAATGGTATAATCTGTAAACTTTACCAGCAGTGCACGAGGATTTGCTGTTGTGTTTTTTCCCAAACGATAACATGAATGAATCTGAGTAGATCTAAATGTATGTATTTTTAATTTTGATGTCACCAGATTTACAACAGTGTCAATGCAGTTTTCTGTATCAGACTCTTCAATGCCTCTAATTAAAAGAAATTTACGCCTGCTCCTGTTGTCAATGTCATCAGTCAATAGTGTAAGGGACTGAACTTGCTTTTTTAAGATCTCCAGCGCAGTCTTCATAGTCTCTTTGAACATGATAAAATCATTGGTGAGAGAAGTGATATTAGGTTGAGAACTTTCCAACCGGGCTTGAAAAGAAGACATACACTCTTCAAACTTTTTTTAAAGTGTTTAAAATAGCAGCTTAATGTGTTTCGTATGGTGAGTGTAGAAAACCGGAAATCCGTTTTACTGGAATAGAGGCAGGCTTCTGTCACTCTTGCTACTTGCGTGAAATAATTAGTTACCTACAATCGAGGCGCCCCGGACTTCATATGCGGTCGAGGCTAGCGCGTTGTAGGCGATGAATGTTAAAGTTTTTAATTCTATTTACTTAAATATTCCTTTGTAAATACTTGTTGAAATAGTTTTGCGTGGTTGGAAGCTAAATGACTAACAAAAGGTTTCAGATATATCATTCTTTAAGTTATCGAAGGTTTTTAATAGGAAGTTTGGAAGGTGAATATATTCGTTTCGTTAGATAGGTTATTATAGCAAAAATAATTAAGTAATACTTTATCTATAGAGGTAATACCTAAGTACTTTGTTACAAAACTTAATTGAAATTTACTTCACTATCCTAGTATCTACGTACGTACCTATACTTATCTTTTGTAATTTAAATATTTTAAGTTATAATAACACAAAATACTAGTAGCGCCTGGAATTGTGTGCATAGAAAAAACATTTTTATTACTATTACACGAAAATATTTATCTTTTATAGATACACCGCTATACGTTTACTTAGGCTTTTTTAAACTTCACCAGTTTCCCCTCATGATTTGCTTTTACTGTTTTAATGAGTTCACTGTGCACTCTTCAGTGTTAAGTAAATTTAACTGAAATTTTATTTAATTATTATGGTAGTCATATTAAGTCATTAAATATTTACTGTATCCCTCACCGGGTAATATTCGTTGGGATGTTTTACTCCAAATTGTGACTTACTTTCGCGTCTACACTTTGCAATATTTTTTTTTCACAAATGATTATTATCCTTTTATGACAAATATATTATACAAAACAATAATAGTTATATCTAAAAAATTACATAAACTCACGCCTCAGCCAGGCGCTCCGACTTTCCATCCAAGTTCGAAATGATTTTCCTAGAAAGTCCTTATAAAGTTCTACTTTTCAGATTTTTTTCATATTTTCTAAAGTTATGGTTCAAAAGTTAGAGGTTAGAGGACACATTGTTTTTTACTTTTGGAGCGATTATTTCCGAAATTATTGACATTATCAAAAAATTCGGAAACTCCTATTCATTTTTAAATACCTTTCCAACAATATATCACACGTTGGGGTTGAAATTAAAAAAAAAAATCACTTCCCACTTTACATATAGGGGAGCCACCCTAATAAAACATTTTTTCCAATTTTTATGTTACCACTTTGTCGGCGTGATTGATACACATATTGGTACCAAATTTCAGCTTTCTAGTGCTAACGGTCACAGAGATTAAGCGAGGACGGACAGACGGACACACAGACATGGCGAAACTATAAGTTGACTACGGAACCCTAAAAAGAGCAAGGGAGCATGCGTGCATTGCATGCGTGTCTGCGTGCGTTGCGTGCGTGCCTGAGTGCGTGCGTGCATATATATATATATATATATATATATATATATATATATATATATATATATAACCTATGCAATACGATTCGATTGACGGAGGTCGCATTTTCACACACACCACCACCACCCGAATTCCAAATAAAGATCCACCACTGTGCCAACCCCCAATTCCAGACTGCTCTTGTACAAATATTGATAGGTTACAGTACACTGAAATACCTGGGCAACATGATCGACTAAGGCCTGTCCTGGCACATTCATACTGAATCCTCATGCCTCATAGAATCTTTTGCAGAAAGTCTACGTATCATTGGTTCAATAAATCTTTATGTAGGTACTGTTTGCGGTGAGACAACAAAAATTTTTATGATTTTTATGACTTGAGAAAGCGCAGCGATCTCTGCTCAAGGTTATGCTCTTTACGCTTACGCTTACGCTAAGAAACAATGTCGGACTAAGCACACTCTTCTGCGCGACGCTGTACGAAATTGTTAAATAATTCGTCACTGCACTCACTTCTGCAACATAAAGTTGCTTTGCAATTTGTTGTCTTACAGATCGCAAATAAGCCAATTATTATGTTGCGCGTCCACGTGGTAAATTCTCCTTCATGTGCCGTAAAATGAACTATTTACTGTGTGTGATGTCCTAAAATGCGCTTTTTAATATATTATTAATACAAAGAAAAATTAAAAGGTGCGAAACAACTTCACAACCGTAGCATGTGATGTTGTTATAGGTGTAATTCTGACTAAACAAGATGTTGTCTTTTAAATTTGTAAAGTATTTTTATTTATATGAAAAGAAAGTATAGAGAACAAAGTTGGAGAATCGAAATTATGATATATTTATAGTTATAGTAATATTTTTAAATTATAAAAGCATACTGATTTCAGATATAATTGGCGTCAAAAAAATTACACGCGGAGTGTATAGCAGCCTGAATAATATTTATGAATAGTTCGTAAATCGTACATGATTATAAATGCAACGTCAAAACCGCAATGTCATTTACTCATAATTCAACAATATTTTTATTTAGGATTAATTATTAAATAATTGTGTTTATTTAGTAAAAATAGTTTACATCTTCTAAGTATTTTACAAAATATGCATTATTTCCCTCACAATACCTTTAAGAACGTACTTGGAACATTTATTGTGATTTCCCTGTAGATGAAAGAAACGATCTTTTTGAGCTGTTTGCTCTGGTTATCTCATTCCCGACTAATATAATCTGTTCTAGCAATTTTGCAGGGAAATGTTTTGATTTGAGCAAAAGAAAGCGTTTAAGAACAGATAAGAAGGAAGAAAAAGAGGGACTTCTATAAAAAGACCTGGAATGTAAACAAAGTTCTTCAAAATTTCCACACATTCAATATACTAGACCGTTATTAACTATGAAATGCATAATATAGTTTTTTTTTTCAGAGCTTTCGTTTATTTCATACAGATGATTCGTTTCTTTTTTAAAACTCCAAGTTCAGATAACATATAGCATAGATCACTCCTCGCATTGTTCTTAATCTGTTCGTGAAATTTCATTACAATCGATCCAGCCATTCCGCCAATGAGGATCAGTAAAGTTATAGAAAATTCAATAAAACTAGTATCCACGTTATTCTTTATAACATAAGAATTATATATCTTTTTGAATTAGCCAAATCGGACCATTACTTACGAAGATATTAAGTAATAAACATAGGCCGTTCCTGTCGCTAAAAGTCAATGCACGGGGGTCCGCGTGACGTCACTGTAACGGAACCGAACGCATCATAGTAGTTGATACATGTATTCTGTGGTAGTTCACGATTCGACGGAGCGCGGAGACGCGGTTGGGCACTATATTTGGCAATTTATTTAAATAAAGTGTTGTTACAGTGTAATTTTGTGATTGTTTAAGTATTAAAGATACATAATATGAGTGCTAATAAAGTAGAAGCTGGTTTTGTGCAAGCTCAATCAGATAACCTTCCAAAAGTGGATTCTTTCATGGTATTTGATTATCTAAGTAATCATTCTAAGTTCACCAGCGCTGAAGTCCGTGGTTGGAAACTACAAAGGTAAGGGTGCTGCTTATTTATCTACGTTCGTAGGTACTTATTAGTAATCTTTAGGAATAAGCTGTATAGGTAAATAAATGAAAGAATGAATGTTGTAAAGTATAGTTACGGGCAAAGATGTATAAACATCTTAGGTTACAGCGACGTATTCATAACTTATGAATAGTGTTTATAGTATCTTGATAAAAGGAATGTTGTTTTCATTCATTCATATGTAGATCATTTTGCAGATGATTTTTAACTTACTTGCACTTTATTTATTGCATGGTTCCCTACACTTGCTGATCTATGACAGAAACCTTAATATTGATTGTAAATGGCAGATTTTTTTTCCATCTTGCTCATTGTTACAAATCATTCGTTCAGTATGTATTTAAGTAGGATGACTTGTTTTGTATAAAAAATATATGATACTAGCGAACGCCCGTGACTTCGCCCGCATAGACTACTATTTATTTATCGTAGAGGAACCGTGTATTTTTCCGAGATAAAGCACTTTTTATACCAGAAAAAATGCACGGTTCCTGTAAAATTTCATCCATATCTGTTCAGCAGTTTTTGCTTGAAAGAGGAACAAAGATACATTCATCCTCACAAACTTTCACATTTATAATATTAGTCGGAAGTAAAATATAGTAGTAGGATAGAATTTTGTTATTTGTATATATTTTTAAATTCGTTTTATTTATTTATTACAGATCGGCACGTGAAACCTATGGAGATGATGCTGTAGGATTTGTTCAAGTCCAGAGGTCGGGACGTGTTTGTACGGTAAAAGCAAAAATAACGCCTGAACATAGAATAAAAAGTAAAGCGTATAGCTGTACATTTACATGTGATGAAGAAGAGGAAACGGTTTTGAACGTGGACTGTCATGACTGTGCTGCTCAAAAGGGAGGTTGCAAACATAGCGTAGCGTTTTTGATGTGGCTACATAGACGCAGTGAGGAGCCATCTCCTACTGAAAAAAAATGTTACTGGGCCAAACCAAAGCTGGCTACCATAGGTACTAAATTTATAAAAGCTAAAGATATGGGTCCCAGTTCAGTTACTACTGAAGATAAAAATACTGATAACAACAATTCAGATCAGTTTTTCCTAGCAGTTGTGCAAAGCCTAAAGGAACATTCTATTAAAAATCGGTTATCAGTATACGTAACAAAGAATGAGTATAAAAAATTGTCTTTGCATAACCTCATTCATCAATACAAAAATGAAGGCAATAATATAAATAGTGCAGATGATTTTATTGATTATTGCTCTACTAAAATCACCATAGAAAAATGTCACAAAGCAGAGGAAGTAACAGTTTGTCAAGCTAGTTCACCGTTATGGCATGAGTTAAGGTATTGTAGAATAACCGCGTCTAAAGTTCACGAAGCTGCACATTGCAAGACTCCTGATGGTGCTTTGATTGAACAAATATTTGGTGCCTCTGTACCCGAGACTCTGTCTATGAAAAGAGGCAAACGATTGGAATCCAATGTCAGAGCAGAAGTAGCCAAAACAAGGAAAATAGTTATTGAAAATTGTGGTTATTTTTTAAAACCTGATTGGCCTCATTTAGGTGCTTCTCCAGATGGATTGACAAGTGAATACGTAGTAGAAATAAAATGTCCCTCGACAAAGAAAGGAAAGGAAAGTTGTAAAGAATAGTGTTATCGGCAGCAAATGGAAAGCTCAAATTCAGCTACAAATGTTTTTATGCAATAAAGTCAAGGGATTGTTTTGTGTAGCTAATGAAAATTTTGAAAGCAATAAAAAAGTAGAAATATTTGAAGAATATTATGATGAAAACTATTGTACTGATCTTTTAGAGAAGTCCACGCATTTTTGGAAAACATCAGTGTTTCCAAAACTAGTTGAGACTTAAAATTATTCTTTTATTAATAATATGACATGTGCTTTTGATGTTGCGAGGTTGTCGAAATAAAACTATAAAAGAAACGAAAGCATTTTTTTACACTTGACTACTAAATAGACAATTCTGTAAATTAACTAAACCACAGGCTATTGTTACAATATTATCTAAAAAATGTACGTATGAAATATCGACACATGCGTGAGGTCCGATCATTTTAAAGTCTCTCAACTTCCCTATGCTTCTTTCAACGTGAACCCTTATAGCAGCGATTCTCTTTGTTTGCAAGACTTCCTCTGCTGTAAGTTTTGAGTTGGAACTCACACTAGGCGGCCTCAGGAGTGTACAACCACCTTGTTCCAGTAAATGGGAAATATTTTTGAAACCCCTATCAGCTAACACAATACTTCCTTGTGCCAATTTGTCAAGAAATCCGCTGTCTTCAAATATTGTTGAGTCTGGAGTCCTCCCTCCATATCCCTCAGAGATAAAGTTTATCAAACCGTCAGGTGTAATTGAAATCAAGTACTTAATGGTATTGCAGCTTTTATATTGAGACCATGTAGCCGCTTGGTGCGAAGCGTTACTAGGTTTCTCGATTTGAATTTCAAAACAATCGATTATTGAAATCGCTTTAGAATAGCGCTTCCTAAAAGCTATCGGCAAGTTTTCTCTGACATCATCTGCTGATGGCCAGATAATAAGTCGATTCAGGCACAGTGCAATTTTTGGGAGAGTTTTATTAAAATATTTAGTCACAGAACTCTCAGAGAGGCCAAAATGTATTGCAAGCATTGAATTTGGGTCATGCCATCGGATTTTTCGTAAAGTCACTAGGATTTCAATAGATGATATTTCCGTGAAGTTTTCTAAATGTTTAATACAAAAATATGAATGGGCAGGAATGCCTATCAGTAATTTTGGATCTCGAGATATAGACATTAGAGCGCCCTTTTGCATATGCTCATGGAAGAAATTTTTGTGCATTGTTTTTGTTATTTCTAAATCATTCGACTCGTTATCACTAGCACTAACACCAAAAGAACGAGTATTTTCACTTGAGTTTGAGTTGCTGATCGTGAAGCTAACGTTTGAATCAAGATTTTTAGGGATTAATTTTTTTTAAACAATTGGTTGTTTCCATTTCATTGGCGTATTATTCGATTTAGTTTTCATTTTTGGTTTCATATTAACCTGCACTGCTTGTGTTTTTTGACCCCTTACATTGTTTTTTGATAATACGTCTATTTCTTCAGGTATGTAAAGGGGATCACTGTTTTGGATGTTATTTGAGTCTTGATTCTCACACTCTACTACTTCAATGGAATGCAACAACAGGTCTTCGTGTCCAATATCTTTACTTAAAACTCTTTCAAAATATTCTATGTCTTGTCGTTTTTTAAAACCGGGTCTGTCAATTTTCTTTTTTTGAGGCTT
The DNA here is from genome assembly GCA_036936625.1 of Parnassius smintheus behrii. Classification (NCBI taxonomy): domain Eukaryota; kingdom Metazoa; phylum Arthropoda; class Insecta; order Lepidoptera; family Papilionidae; genus Parnassius; species Parnassius smintheus. The sequence goes on along the minus strand of JAUPFT010000016.1, from coordinate 9,649,841 downwards.
TTGGCATTCAAACTTATGAGGCAAAACTCCCTTCTTCAATTTAAGCTTTCCTCCAACTAACTTAAACTTTACGTAATTTTCCATATCTTCTTCTAACTGAAATATTAAAATGTATATAAGTATTAATTTATTTGCCTCTATCAATAAGGCATAGCTGAGGCAGATACATAAATTCACCGCTGTTTTGTAAATCGTTAAAGAATATTATCATTCACTCTTTGCTTTTTACCCGAGTACGTCTCTAGGTCATTGTTTTGACCTTTTAATACGAAATACGATGCTTTTACACATAAGCAGCTGACCCGATTTTAATGACTTTTTGTATAGAGATAACTGAGATCTTAAAATGGATATAGGCTACTTTTTATCGCAAAAATAAAACTTTAAGGGGATGAAATAGAGGTGTGATAAAAACTTTCTGTGACAAACTGAATTCAACGCGGGCGAAACCGCAGGCAAAAGCTAGTAATACATAGAAACGGGAACGGGCGAATATATAGGTTTACGTTATTAGATACGTTAGTACGTAGGTTTATCAACAAAACTTAGAAAAAGTAAATAGGTATGTTTTTATTAATACAGCAGGCTTAAAATAAGAGAATACACAGGTACACTACACGTAACATAAGGTACCAACGTATTTCCATATCAACTAAATAATAGGTATAATAGATATGTAGGTACGTACATCGAAGTGATCTTCACAGCAATGTCTTGTAGCCTGGGCAGAGGGTGTAGTTTTATCATCTCTTTTTGCAATGGAATACCATTTTTTACTAAGTTTTGGGTCTTTCGGTACGTTAAAAAATAGTTTTTCTGGTGTTTTAATAGAACTGTTTGTACATTTCGGCACTGTACAATATTTATACATAGTTAAAAAGGTGAATTAGACACAAATCGGACACTTAACTTGTTTCAAAGTTACAATTAACCAAACAAAACACTGCGCGCCTTATCGCTGCCAACGGCTAACTGGCGAAGACCGTCATAGTGACGTCACGGGTACCGCGCCGGGCCGTCAGTGAACTTCGCTAGTAATTTGGCCATAACTTCGTCATACTTTGTCGTAGAACAAAAATTTTTGCACTGTATGTTAAGGATTTCTTAGATCTATAAATCTGCATTCTCAACTAAAAACGTTACGGATCCTCATTTCCGCCGCGTCGTTTGTGTCTCAGTAGCATGCAAGTAACTCCTGAGTATAAAATTCAGTTATTTCAATATGACAAACACTTTAAATTTATTCATATGTATCAATAATTATTAAAAGTTACATGGCTCCTGGCTATTTGCAACAATAGGAAAGACGTTCAAATTATCAGTCGATATCGGTGGCCATCCCTTTATACTCAAACCAAGGCCCGTTATCATGCGCGGTCTGCGTACAAAAACTCCACAGATATACACATAAATACATTATATACACGGCTCCGTGGCGCAGTGGCGTAACAATGAGTTGATGCGCAGGTGGTCGCGGGTTCGAATCCCGCACGGAACAAGTATTTGTACTCGTATGGCCTACAAATAATTGTTCCGGGTCTCGATGTTTGTCATCGTGCACTTTGTTTGTAAACTGTCTCCGCGTTACAGGAGAAAATCCTGGTGTAGGGGTAACGTTTTCTTTTTTAACACGTTTAATACTCTAGCGTTAGTAATAATGTGTGACTTAATAATCAATAGTTTTTAGTTAATATGCCATTTTAAAAAAATTACCACTAACGCTATTCTTTTACGAAGCCCGCATGGAATTAAATTTTGTTAAACATACGAACTTTGAACAAATATCGGAGTTAGGGAAAGTTAGGACACTTTGTTGGCCGGGCAATTACTAGAACTTTCTAAAGGTGATCCGTACTAAAACAATTTTAATGGTTCTTTTTTCACACTACTAACTATAACTAAACTATTATACGCGGTAGAGCCATGTCTATAACATAATTATTTTACGTGGTAGAGCCATGCTTTTACGTGGTAGAGCCATGCTGCAGTTATATTAGTAGTATAGTTGTAGCACGAATGGGTCGGCTCAACCGGGGAAGGACCACGTTCTCACAGAATACCAGCGTCAAATAGTAGCTTAATGCTGCTGTATTTCGTATGGTGAGTGTAAAGAACCGGAGACCCTTTTTACTGGAAACGAGGCATTCCACCTAAGTCCTCACGGATGACAACGCATCTGCATTTTGATTCGTAATCGAGGATAAATGTAGATGTCTATAGGCCACAGCAACCACTTACCATCAGGTGTACTGTGTGCTCGTTTGTCATCCTATCCTATAAAAGAAAATTTTATACATTTTGTAAAAATATTGCTAAGCCATGCTAGGTTGTGTTCTTATTTAATATACACGGGAACATTTCTGCAAAACATTTTTGAAAAAATACTCAATCGATATACACAACTTTACACGACCTTGTAATGGCGGTGAAAGCCACTATCCCATAACGTCTCGTGCATGTCGTAAGAGATGGCAGAAGAAAACAAACCAGAAGATGAGCGGCGGCGTATTCTCAATTACAAGTAATAAATAAAAAATAAAAAACTTCAGTTGCTAATCCGTCTGTCAAGTAATCTATGGATGAAGCTAACGTTTGGCAGGGTACGTTTGATAGGCTGTAACAGTAGCGCGTAACTTTGCAGCACAATATCATCAATGATGAACCTTTAATCAAGTGAATTCAAACACTCTCCTTCTAGGAGTTCAAACAGGCATATTTGACACGCGAAACAGCGGCAAGCATTCAATCGAGAGCGATGATATGAGCGTTTTGCCTCAGGCGATACATGTTTCGAAGAGTAGGAGCATACCGGTCGGCTGTCCGACTTCGTCAACGAAGTATTACTAAAGAGCTCTGTACCCATTCTTAACATTAGAAGAACAGAAAATAACAGAATGAGGAATTGTCACACAGAGGGGTAAGCAGAAACTACGTACAAACTCCCAGTTGTTAAACTCTGACACACCTCCCGATTTAAAACAAAATTACCAACGTCAAAAAGCATGAGGTTCTCAATTTAACTTATTTTTCATGTGTGCTAGCTACCTCGGAACTTTTTGAAGTAAAACTTCTTTACGCAGGCTTGACTTGTGGAGTTAGCTGGCGAACGCGTGAGGAAAGAGTTAAGAAAAGAGTGATCAGGCGAGGCGAACCAGAGTTGAGTGGGATATATAAGCAAGTGAGAGCTGTGTGTGCGCACATTTTCTTTCTCTCACAGCCAGTTACTTTTTGTAATTTCATTTCATTTTGAACAATTTTATGTAATAATATTTTGTTCAATACATTAAATATTCTACGTATAAAGTGAATAAAATTGTAAATTTATTTTAATGTTCATGTTTTGTGAATTTTCGGGTAAATAATAACAAATTGTGGAAGGAAGCCGATAATAAATTTAAATACTTGTAGAAAATTAATATATGTATATAAATGTATATATTATACATGTATTCCTATATATATATATATATATATATATATATATATATATATATATATATATATATATATATATATATATATATTTATTTATTTATTTATATTTATAAATATAAATATATATGTAGAGGCATGGAGTTCTAAAACCGTACAGCTTTAACAGGTAATGACACATTGATAAAGGAGAATTAACGTTCAGGAGTACGAATCGAAAGATTGTTAAAGCTTTTCCCTATTTAAAATGTCTATATTCAGCTGTGTCAGTGAAAGCCAACTATTTAATAAATCCAATGGTACAAAGCGCAAGTCTGATCCTGCAAGAAATACTGCTGTCTTATATGGGCTAGGTGCTGTAAAATACCATCTAGAAGTCTTAGATTCAATGGAGAGACGTGCTTAGAGGTTTACTGGTAACTTTTATTTGATTGTATGCAACCTTGTCAGCCGAGAGCGTAGCCCGAAGTAGCCAGCCCCGTGGTATTCTATTGGATACATTTCTTAGAGTTTACGCAGGAATTACATACTTTTTCATTTTATTTCTCCCACTCTTTTCACCATCGAAAAATTAGGTGGTCGGCGAGTCTTTCACTTAACTTAAAACTCTTCGTCTAACTTAAAATCTGCGATCATTTTCATTCCGAAACATGAGAAAATTTCCACGTGATATTTTGAACTCTCCGTATTATGCGATCTCATATTAAGCGTAGGTCTTGACTACCTGGACGTTGCAACTCAGTCACGGGTAACACCGCCGGGCAAAAAGCTAATATTTAATTTACAAGTGGTTGACTGGGAGAGATTGCGAAAAGCTCTCTTCCACTCAATATAAAGAAACTCAACCTATGTCAAAGTGTTTATATTCATCTTATAATAAACCACTAAGTAAACTAGGTACATAAAACGACATTATAATTAATTAATTACTGGACTGAATTTCATATAGGTTAAACCTATATATTTAAAAATGGCTGTCTTCATGTTATTGATAGGGGAAATATTTTATTCTCCTTCAATTGTTTCTAACACTAATAATTGTATTATGGTAATTAAAAGAACAACAAAAATAAGTAGTTTTATTGGTTATAATTATTAAAATATTGATGGGTGATTTTAAGTGTGCTAGATAATCTGTATTTTATTTATTTTTAACTTTTTACTTAAATATTTCTTATTTAAACTTTACTACTGACCATCATCATCATTAAAGCTCTTTCAAGTCCACTGCTGAACATAGGCCTACCCCAAGGACAAAACACGCTACATGCCACAAAACACGGTCCTGAACCAACTGCATCCGTCGACTTCCTGCATGTCTTACCAGGTCGTCACTCCATTTAGTGAGGAGCTGCCCTACATTTTGCCTACCGGTACGAGGCTGTCACTCGAGAACCTTTCTGCCCCAACGATTGTCGGTTCTTCGAGCTATATGGCCGGCATATTGCCACTTCACCTTACTAATCCGTTGGGTGTTGTCTGTTATTCTGGTTTCACTGCGGGGAAAACCCGAGCATAGCCCCATCTACAACTCGCTGAGAGACCTTGAGCTTCCTCATATGGCAAACGAACTTGGACTTATCTAGTTGGACTATATATCGTAGATAAACATACTCGTCGATAACTTTAAGCGTAGTATACTCCCAACAACTATCGGCATATTTGTGATATGGAAGTTACATGACCTTTGTTTTGTCCATCTTCATTGAGCATAGAGCTTAGTTCCTCCAGCAATTAAGCTATAAAGACTATATCGTTGGCAAAAATAAAGTGAGTGATGTACTCGCCGATTATGTTAATACCGTATCCTTTATGGTATAGTAGCTTGAAAACGTTTTCCAATGCAGCGGTGAAGAGTTTCCGGGATCGAGTTTCCGTAGCCTTACTGTACAAATACATCAGCACTTTGATATACCGACAATCAACTTGGCGCCGCTGAAAGTACCGTAGAACCGCCCAAATTACTACGAAATCCAAAGGCTTTCTTATAGTCCACATACACAAGACAATGTGATAGATGGTACTCCTAGGTCTTCAATCTGCCACTTTGCCTTACCGACGATGTAAATTATTATTTTTATAGATAAAATGATTGTTATCCTTAGATTATGTTATGAACTATATTAAAATAATTACTGAGTAAATATATTGTTAGCCTATTTTCACAATTTACTAATTAGGTTTGCCTTAACTGTCACAAGCAACCATTTCTTACAACAATCAAATGATGTATATGTTTGCGTAGGTCAAATGTTGTCCCCGTAGAGTCATTCGTGTTAAACAATACATAAAGCGTGGATTCACTGAGAGCCCGCACCACAACAGAAGTCTAGAACGATGAAAATGTGAACAAATAATAAAACTTCATTTATTCCAGCTACAACGCTGCGTTTCAAAGTGGTAAGGACTTTATTAACTACCGGATATGTTGTCATACCGACCGAGTGATTTCTTTCCAACCAATTGAAATTTTGATACATTTTTTTGTTTAACTTGTGTTGTTTTATGCACGTTAGTTAACTTTAATTAATTAAAGATAAAATAATACATTTTAATAAATGTTGTAATAATAAATGTTAAGACCCTCTTATGCTTACGGCCCTCTTAGGCCAATGGGCCCGTTCCAGCTGGGGGCCCATTGCATTTTTCCCCTGGCACCCTATTGTTACGCCACTAGCCAAAAGGTATTAAGTTTGTTATTTGTAAACCTTTTTGTAAGGTAATAGCAACAGAGCATAAATAAGTAAATAATCCCCTACAGAAAGCATGTTTAATTATGTAAAACTTTTTTAAAACACTGTTTATCTTCATGTCCAATGACCTGTAAACATACCATTGCCTCTAGTAGGCGGGATCAGTCGTAAATCATAATTGCAACCGGCAAGAGGATTTATTTTCGCAATTATAGACTTTTCTGAATGTTTCACATTAGTTACTTGGCTAAATAAATAAATATACAACGAATTGTTTTTTAACGAATTGTTATTTACTTCGTTAAGGTCTACAATAATTATTTTCAGACAGATGCCTCCAAGGGTTTTAATTGGTTCTTTTTTGCAAATAACATCTTAAATGTAAAAGATTTCCACAAACTATTTGTTTATTTGTATATATTCGTTTGTTGTTTATGTATGTTTACCGATTTATCGAAAACTGGTGAACCGGTTTCAATGTTTGATTTTTTATTAAATAGAATAATCTTAAGGGATGGTCGCATTAACATTTAAAAAAAATTATCCCTAAAGATGAAAAAATGGGAGATGATGTTTTCAACTATTTAAGTTTAGGTAATACTTTAGTTAATTATTGAAATCAAGCATTACTTTTAGAAAAATAAAAATGATGTGTCTAACCTAGTTTGAAGTGAATCTCCTGCCCTCCTTCAAATGCGTTCACTTTCACTGTCGTTAACACTAATCCCAACACCACTACACTAGGAAAGGCACATCCGTCATTCGTACGTCACGTATTTCGCCTCTAAAGGAAGCATCATCAGGAGGAATAGGCCTTGCGATGATTGTCATGGATTTTAACACATTTTACATTTTAGTTTTTACCTTGACCTTATGACATTCCTTAGTCCAGTTAAAAGGTTAAAATAATTAAAGTTTAAAAAGTAAAAGTTGACGTCAAAACAAAAAAAGATAAAATAATTTCAATATAATTTTGGAGGTTCTTCGATGAGCTATATCGTAGCACCGACTTCAGAAGCTATTAAATGATATATATATATATATATATATATATATATATATATATATATATATATATATATATATATATATATATATATATATATAGTATGTCCGGTCACGGACTAGCGATATCTTAGGTACTTATAATACAGCTATTTTAATATAAAAATACACTACACACTGAGGTCTAATCCCCTCCCCCTCTATTTGGGCAGCCATTTTGTTTTTTTCTTGAGATATTCTCTACGCGTTTACGAAAAAAGTCATATCTCTCAAAGTTTTAGTCTTACTGAGATAAAAATTAACTCATTCGGAGGCCAATAATATTGTTTATCGTTTACATTATCAACATTTTTGTTGACATACTTGTAACTTTGAAGAAAAAAAATTTAACTTCAAATAAATATCAAAAAAATATGCTAATCGGCAAATTATTGTAAATTACTGCAAAAACAACCCCGTTCACCCTTTTTATTTTTATACTAGATCGACAGATTTTGAGATAATATATTATTATTTTTTTTTTAATTTTTTAATATTTTAATATTTTGGTATGAGTAACGAATGGAAACACATAAAACATAAAATATACATATTTCCAAACAATTTCATATAAATTTCTCCAAAAACAAAGGTGTAGAATTCAAATTAGTAGTAATTTTGTCACTAAAATTGAAGTTTATACTACTATTATGCTATACAGTGTAATTTATATACTTTATTACAATTTCTAGCAACCAAAAATAATTTTATTCGATAGTTTATACATTCAACAAGACTTCCTGTAAGTTTTATCCATAAATATTGTCTCAAAGTCAAAATATAGCAAAATTTGCAATATTGCAAAAAATTTCCTAACCTAGAAATTTTCCCGCCATTAAGGTCCAGAGGGAACGGTAGTATAACATGTCGCGCGCTGTCAGAGCTAACGGGTTAAGCTACAATACAACATAAAGTTTACAGCTGTATCTTTATTACTTTAAGAATTATTATTGTTTGAACATAGCATATGCGCAAACACAAAAGGCCTTTGTTAAATGACAACTGGCACTGCCTGTCTAGGAGTAATAGTAATCTGAGATTACTTATGATCTTCGATGAATTAGAGATCAGTCAGAATCATCATGTATAAGTAGTATAATTTGAGAGCAGGCAGCACAAAACACTATTACTATATATATTATTTCAGAGATATGACTTTTTTCGTAAACGCGTAGAGAACATCTCAAGAAAAAAACAAAATGGCTGCCAAATAGAGGGGGAGGGGATTAGACCTCAGTGTGTAGTGTATTTTTATATTAAAATAGCTGTATTATAAGTACCTAAGATATCGCTAGTCCGTGACCGGACACTGTATATATATCTTAGTATATATAAATTACGTGTCACGTTGTTTGTCTGCGATGGAATCCTAAACTACTTAACTGATTTTAATCAAATTTGCACACCGTGTGTAGTTTGGTCCAAATTGAGAGATAGGATAGTTTTTTTGCCCATGAGTGACCCACATTTTTTTTGCGAATTTAAGGATTTTTAATAGGACATAACACAGGGTCGTCGAAAAGGGCAGTAAAACGTCTGCCTGGCAAGCTAGTATATATATATATATATATATATTTGCAATCGGTTTTTACTTTATTGAAGCGTAATCATTATTTAATTTTAATAACTCTTTATTGTAGACACTTGCTAGATGCTATGTGATGCGATACTACAATGTAACACACTTCAGTGGCATTTGTTCAGTAATATGATGCCATTAGTACAAAATATTTTGCTTTTGTATATACACACCTCGAAGCTAAAACGAATAGGTGTATGATCTATGATTGATAAAAATAAATGAAATATACAATATACCTATTATTTTAAGCGTTTCATCGATTATCCTTTTCATTTTTATTCTTAATTACCAGAAGTTTTTGAAAACCTTTTAATGAATTTCAACTATATCAATATATATGAGAATATGTTTCGGTCGATTCTTGACGATTCAGGTCGCAAATCGGTGCTATTTTCATAACTGCCGTCTGGTACGTAACGTACCACACTGGAAATGGTATTATGTTTAATTCGCAAAGATTTCTTACGTAATCGTTCAATTGTATCACGTAAAAACAATAATAAATAATAACCCTTTTTTTCTTGTAGTTCTCGGACAATCACCCGAAGGAGATCGAAGAGCTATGGTCGACGCTGTGTGCCTGTTGGCCCAACAACTTAAAGGTCATCATCCGTTACCTCATCATCGTCTCAGGAATGGCACCTAATGAACTGTTACCATATGTAAGCATTTTCAAACTACTTTTTTGTCTACACTTTTCACATTAGGGTTTTATTGGACTAAATCTTAGTAATTTCTTAGTAACACCTATTTGTAAATCTAAATAATATGTGTAACCTATTTATTTATGAAAAATAAATATATTTTAAGTTTGAGGTAACGCGGTAGTCAAAATATAAACGACATACATACATTATTTAAATAAAAAATGTCAACTTATAAAAAAATAAAATTCTTACTATATTTTATTTTATTAATTAACTAATTGGTTTTCAAGCTATTCTACGTAAAGTTAGTGTCCACATAAGCTTGTGGACTATACAAAAAACTAAAAACAAAAAATAGCATGTAGTAAAACTTACTTCCAATTATTTTCCCCTGATGGAAATTGATTAAAATGAGGGATTTACGATAACAAAACAAAACTACTACATTTTTCTTACGATACGAAACTTCTACAGGCTAAACGAGTTGTGCTGTATCTGGCCCGCTCGCGTCCTGAACGTCTCCTTGACGAGATGATGACGGAACTGCAGACCGTCGAAACGCTTAACTGTCTCATCGAGCGTACAGAAACGCCTCCTTTCTATCGTCTGACATCTATGAGGAAGGCCACTTCGGGACATAGCGATGGACCTGGTACTGGTTCGCAGGTAACGGCCTTTGAAGTATGATTGTTGATTGCATTTCCGTTTCCGTACTGGACTTACTATCTTTTGGACGTCACACACATTCTTTTTATTTTTCTATTTTTTGCTATTTTTTAGCCCTCAGATAAAAATTATTTATAGGTTAAAATACAACATATGCAAATTAAAGACGACAATTGTATGAATAAAATAGTTCAATTGTTTGACTTTTATATTCAGTCCGGTTATACATTGCCATTAGAAGCCTTGTCAAATATATAAATAAAGTTAACATAATCCGCCACATTACATAAAGTATTTTTAAATAAATCTCATGTTTAAACTTGTCTGTTTCAATAAAGAAGTCATGTGGAAAATATGCAAATTGTATGCAAACTAAATACAAAATATAATGTATGGTGTTTGACAACAAATGTCAAATTCGCGCAGACTGTTGCTTACTAAGTGTGACAACTATAATGTAGTGGACTTTTGAGAGGTTCTAATAAGCAATACAAGAAACCATTTATTCAGAATTCTCAATCACATGAAACTAGTTCCATTTCGGCTACCGTACAAGTCTTCCCGATTCCTCTCCCCAAACTGAAAGTATCACTCAGTTTAGTATATATTTTGAGTCCTCGCATTATTAACTAAACATATGCGATGATGTAAGATTCGCGACGGTTTTTGAAGTCGGGGGTGAGTTTTGTTTCATCACGGTCATTGTTTTGAATATTGTTATTTTTACGTCACTAGGCTTCATAGAATAAGTTTGTCCCTAAATTGTTACCGTTTAATATTTATTTACACAACATTGAAATATTTACAGTATCTAAAAAAATACGACTGTTAAAATGTTGAAATTATCATACAGTCATTATAGTGCAAAAAACGCTGGCTGCGTTTCCTCGCTGAATGTCTATACTCAGCATTTTCCTTGTACAAATAAAAATATGTGTGCCGTTGTAGTGGAGTCACACGCGGTAGAAGTGAAACCTTCCCAGAAGGAGACCAAGATATTAGGAAACACTATACTGTAATCTATCTCATTCTCACGCAGGTTAAGATGTATAGTTTGTTAAACTATAAAACTGTCACTGATGTTGGTTGTCGGGGACTAATGTGATTATAACATTTATAATATATTACAATTTTATAGGATAAGAATCTATTGTAACTTCAAAGTTAAATTATAAAAGTTATTACGACGATTGTGATAAAACGATTAATAATTTATGTAACAGAATAATTTTTCTTGAATATAGATTTCTAGATTACTTAATGCAAGTTATTCAAACTTTACCACCGGTTCAGAAAAAAATCTTTATCATGGGAAGAACCAGCAAGAAACCTAACGGGACCCTTTTTTTAAACATTAATTTTCAATATTATTAACTAAGTATGAAAACATTTAAAAACCGCATAGTAGCGGTCACATAATTACCAGGCGTTATTATAAATCATGTACTCTGTAGTACATGTATTAAACAATTTTTGATAAAAATTTTAAAACTCTGATATAGGTATTCCATATATTCTGGGATTTTGTTGTAAAAGCGTATAACTATCCGAACAGTTAAATAGTGGGATTGAAAATTGCGCCTCTATTCACCTCTCGCTCCACACTGTCGCTATGTATACTCACATCTGCCTGTAAAGACTACAAAGAAAATACGTTGCGGTATGCGTTTTTCGTATACGTCCTATAATTTCAGTACGACTTGTCATTGGCATCAATGATAACAAAATGCCATAAACTACAAAAAAAAAATCGGTGTTGATTCGTTAATTTGTGAGATAAACGCGTTCTAATACTTTTCTTAGCAATAATGGTTGATTTTGTTCGTTAATATTTTCGTATAAAATATTTACATGGTATTAAGAAATGACAATGATGACATTTTTTTTAATTTAGTTTCCCTGTCTGTCTGGCCGAATAAATTTCCGGAATTTATGAATGTTATTTTAAAATTAATATACCTACTTGCGTATACAATTCTATTCAAATGTTTTCCATTAATAGAAAATATCTAATTAACTGAATAACATGTTATTAGTGGTTTTTGCTATTGGCACTGTGCTTGTGACGGTACGGGCTCTCGAACTGCCCTCAAGTCGAATAAGTGGTGGAACTTGCTTGTGATAAAAAAGTCCTATGTTCGATGCCATAGCATCATCTACTCTCTTCAAAATTTTTAACCAAATCCGTTCTGCTCTTTGTGTGGTTGTACGTCAAAAACGCAAGCATAAAACTGATACACCTGTGTAATTTTTTTTGTCAAGAAATTTCATTCATATTGTTTCCAATGCCCGCAAAACTAATTTAATATTTAAATACTGGTATTTTTTCATTTGTTATTTTTAGTTGTCGTATTTTTTATACTGTAAATATGTCAATGTTATGTAAATAAATATTAAACGCTAAAAATTTAAGGACAATTTTGTTCTTCATTAACCAGTATGAAGCCTAGTGACGAATAACAATATTCTAAACAACGATCGTGACGAAACAGACCTCACCCCCGATTTCAAAAACCGTCGCGAATCTTACATCATCGCGAATGTTTAGTTTTATAACTTATTACATATTGTTTTGCTCTAAATCACTATTAATCACAAGAGATAAATGTTATTCTTTCACTAAGGACGCAACTGGAAGGACCGGTGAACTAGCGCCTGTTGAAAAAGGGACGATTCATACGAAGAGGCACAGTGGCGAGGACCCAGCGAAGTCTTGGTGAGTGACATAACATTATGTGATGATAGTATTATTTCATTTCACTTGACTCGCAACCATCTCCATAAAGTTTTATTGATAAAATATTATCTATTCAGTTTTATCGATAAATATAAATAAGCTTCTAAATTGAACTCTCGGCTTTGCTGTCAGAAGATGACTTGTATTAAATTTCTATATAATATGTATTCTTCTATGTATTTACTTTTATTCTATATTATATAAGTTATGTATCTTCTTTTATTACTGGTGGTAGGATTTGTTTTTTGTCTAAGAGTAATCTATAGACTTCTACATCCGACTTCGATTAAGAATCAAAATGCAGATACGTCATCACCACTAGAAACTACGATAGAATGGTTCGTTAACATTAAAAATGGTCTTCCTCGTTTCCAGTAAAAAATGATTCCCGCAAGCCACAACCACACATCTTAAGTTAATAAAGACTATCACTTAAATGGTTAATTTAATATTGACGTTTTGGTTGGGACTAATAATAAATAATATATCCGTCAAATATAACAAGCGAGATTATTCGCCACTTGTTGTCATCAATACACAACCTTAATCAGCACATCATGTCACATAAGGTGCCCTATTGATGTCAGTATATTTAAACATATATTTATATAGTACGATATTTAATAAATATTTATAATATCTTTAAAATTAATTTTCTTCTGCCAATAAACTATGTTTTCACAGCACCAACCTTGCGCAACTTCCGATTCGAAACGCATTCAATTATTAAGTAAACAACAGTCTCTTCTTTTTATTTAATATTTTTTATTACAGCCTGTTTTAATTTGTTAGCCGGTCCGTGGCGTTTGTATGCAAACCATTAAAGTTATACATTTTTAACCAATTTAATATAGCGTTCTTTGCTTGTTGTTGTGGCACCTATTTGAATGATTATATTTTTATTAAATAGCTTATATACTTCAAGGATAGTGTTATGTAACAGCATTTGTAGAAAAAAATCCTCTTTTAAGGGGGAAAAAAGCTTATTATACTATTTAGACGAACCACATTCGAGTTGTTTCCTTTATCTGGTGATATTCGGTAGGTCGATATTCGGAAACAATCTAGTGTTTAACTCGAACTTCACAATGTCCAAATTTTATAATAATGTGATGTTGACTAGTAGTAGTAGTAAACAGCGATTAGCGAAAATTTTTAACACATATTTTGTTATATCTACTTTGTTAATATTTTCCTTAAACAATAACAATTTTCTTGATATTGAAATAAACGTATACAAATACTCGCGTATTTTTGTGCCCCTTTAGTCTCTCTGCCTATCGAGAAGGATAAAAATTAAAAACAAATACAAGGCACGAAAAAAATTTAAAGTCGGGGCATTCATTCTTCGATGCACCCTATCTATTAAAAATGTTTTATTGATAGTCACTGGGTTAAACTATGGTTTAAAATTAAAAGTTAAAAAAAGTAAAAAGTCTTTCTAAGTTAAGAAGTCCCCTAAACGCGCACCACAGTCTTTGCGAAATTTGACCTTTATGGCAAATTACATACCTACTTTATATTTTAGTTTACATATTTCCGCGGGACTTCGTTTGTGAAACATTGTAGATTAAACTACCTTTTGTCATAAGGCGATTAATGCCTTAACGACTTCAGAAGCCGAAAGCTGGTTGTTTTCTACTCCTACAACGACTTCGGAAGCTGAGAGCTGGTTGTTTTCTACTCCTAATACTGAGTGTAAGTGTTATTGGCACTATACCGCGAGAATTAAGGTTTTATATTAGATGTTTATTTTATAAATAATTTACTATACCTCGAGGAGTAGGCTTTTTAGATAGGTGTAGTTTTTATATTTAAAATTTTCTTGTAAAACTAACTAAATTAGTTTTAATTTGATAAGTTTTTATTCATAAAAGGCAACAAAATTTCAAAGCGGAGAAATTCTGCATTTTGAAATCCCAATCCTCACATTTTTTCTTCTCTTCCTACATTTGGCGCACTTTGCTTGCAGGCAGGACCTTTTATGTTTAAGCACGTGCTTAAAAGCTTAACACGTCGGCGGTGTGTAATAATGCAGTAGTATTCGAAGAGTTAACGGGTTTACACGAAAAGCACGTGTAAACTTATTTGTATGTATGGATGCACGGACCTTAATATTTTAGCTCCGTGTATAGACGGTGCAAAAGTCATTAGGTGTTTCACTCGATTATTGCTGGCGAAATTGCCAATATGGCGGATGATTGGATAAACGAACTATCAAATGCTAGCTAGCCTTTGAATTTTAGACAGCGTACGTTCCATCACTGTGTATCTGCTTCAAATCATTCCTCAATAAGAGCTAAAGGTATGGATATATATGATATAGATTATTTTGAAGTTATGGTAGTTACAGTAGAGGGCTCGGTAATACAATAGCTAAGTGTTTGTTTGGAGCGTTGTGGATTCGAATCCAGAAAAAAAAGACAAGTAAAGTATGTGACGCAACGCACTACAGAGTAACTATCGTTTCGATGTCAATAAAGTCCGAAAAAACGAATAGTCCTACAGTTTTATTAATTAGGAATAAGGGTGTCAAACAAGCACTTAATCTACCTGATAGTAAGTGGATGCTGTGGTTCATAGACACCTACATTTATCCTCGATTATGCATCAAAGTGCGGATGCGTTGTCCCCCTGAGGGCTAAGATGGAATGCCGTGTATGCAGTAAAAAGAGTCACCGGTTCTCTACGCTCACCATACAAAAAAGCAACCTAAACTTCTATTTTGCGTGATGTGTGGTATTTTGTGAGAGTTTTGTCCTTCCCCGGTCGAGCCAATCCATTTGTGCTACAACCATAATATTGCTCCAGCATAGCTCTACCACGTCTAATTTCTGACGCACATCAATGTCGCTGCTTCCGATCTTCAGTCTGGCTTTTCATGAAAAAATTAATCATAAGTACCATCTGGACTTTCCCATAATCGTATCTTGCGACACTGAAGTAGCTAAAAGGGATTCACTAACGCCGTCATCATGTTTGACACATTCGTAACTGTCAGTGATTTCGTACCGAACAGAGACGTACGTATGTAGTCCTTGTATGAAAACCGTTTAAGTTTTCTCTGTGAAACTAATGACCAAAATATAGATGCGTTGTCACCCCTGCGAACTAATATAATCAGGGGGTAGCCCCTCGTTATATGAAGTGACGACCGGTTAAGAAATTCAGGAATATTCAAAAGTTTTATTGATTAGGCATTGGTTAAACTAGATCACACCACTTATCTTCAAGTTGTATAGTTGTCAAGCCCGGACTTATAATTGTTAAAAATAAGAAGATAGTGATTAGTCAAACGAGCTGTAATATTCAGTGTATAAAGTACGGAATACAAAAACAAAGGTGCTAATCGCTTACTCGCCTTTTAAAAGTGCATATTTATTGCATCATATAAAAGTACATTTAAAAATCTTCGTAACTCAAATTTTAATAAACGTTGCCAAATCACCTCTAAACAATTACAATATAAGAAAAAGCCATTAAATTAAAATGTCAGACGTGTATATGTAACTACCACAGTATCCGCCTTTGTCATGTATCTGATTTAACAGTAGCGACCGGTGTAGTGCACCCGCTTTAGTTTACTATTAACGCCTTTTGACTTCGTGCAAGCTAGTTAGTGATTGTAACGAGCAATCTGTTTCCATTATACTCATATAACATTAAATACAAATGTTGTCGATTTTTTTAAAGTAAATGGAACTTCTTTTTATATACATATATACATGATTGGCGGCGTGATGAGTGATATTTTCACTCTCACACACTTTTCTATCGACTTATGATACGTATAGCTAAATCCTTTATGTCTAATAGAACCATCCGCAACCATTATGACAGTAAACTTTAAAAAAAGGAAAACATTAACCTTCTTTTTTAATTGTCCGTAAGCGGATAAAAAGCCAATATGCACAATTATTTACTCTCTGCACACAAAATGTCATGTAAATCTGTCCAGTGGTTTTTGCGTGAATCGTGAAGACACAGTTTTTCTACAGATTTATTACATGTATAGATAATAATAATGTCCTCCAGAATTAATTTCGATCATAGCGGCTCATCCACAGAAATCTAAATAAAAGCCTTATTATTTAGATTTCTGTGGACTCGTCTCAATTGAAAGACTATTAAGGGTATCTTCACAACAGGATTAGTGTTCGAGTGCAGCCGCAAGCAAAAGCGCACTATCATAGTCTGACCGAGAAAAAAAAGTAAACTTTTTTCAGAACCGTCTGCAGCCCAAGTACGAGTATTTATAATATGGGTTGCGGGGTATAATAGTATGCGTTATGCGATCAGTTTGTTGCGCGTAATACACAAAGTGCAATTTCTGAAACCAATATCTCGATTTGCCATCTAAAATTTATGACATCAATTGGGAAAAAAACCCTCAATGTTTACTATATAGCATTATCAACACAGTCAGCAAGAGTTAAGTCTGTTATAAACAGACACTGGAATGAGACAGCACCCATTTGGTTGAAACTGTACCGGATAAACTCATATAGAGTATACGTAGCAGAAGGGGCACTAAACTTATCTACTTGCTACTAAATTTATCACCTCTCCTTAAATTATTGCAAAAAAATGGTTTTACTAAAATGTTGGCTTAATTTCCCCTAAACTTTGAGTATAATTTTAAAATAAACAACTTTCAGTACTGTTTTCTTACTATGGCCCGAGTTGATGTTCCAACACTGGTATTTTGATAGACTGTGATGATGATGATAATGATGAACATTAAATTAAGCGCTATTATGTTATAATATATATAATAAAAATATATAAATAATTAATTATTGTTCTTTCTTATAAAACGAGAACAGCTGTTTACATTGTTAAATGTTAACAACTGACCTAGAGGAATTAAGTGTTCAATAAACGTTCGTTGTAGAAGAAATATGATGATTGCGGTGTGACGATCTGAATAAAAATATGTTTCATACGACATCGAAATATTTTATTTTATATTATATCTGAAATAAAATATTTCGATGTCATTTACTTATTTTCAAAAGAATAAAATTTAACTCGATGTTGCCGAATTATAGCTCAATGCATTTAATCATTGAATGCATCAGAAAGAATTAAAACGTAGACTTCGGACGTTATTATGTGGATGTATTTTTTAAAGTCGGATTAATTTTTTTTAGTAATACCGATCGTTTACTAAAATCTTCATCCCTTATTTGCTTATCTACCTTTAGGGATGGATTTATTTTCTTTAAATTTACATGGGACCCTTTAAAACTTTTTAATAATAAATGACCATTAAATCGGGTCAGCCGTTTCAGAGAAATCGGTGAACATACATAAAAACTTCCATCTTGAATATGATCTTCTCCTTCTCTTTTAAAGAAACGTTACCCCCACACTAGGCTTATCTCCTATATCGTAGAGGCAGTTTAAATAAACACATTTTACAAGAACAACCATCCAGACCTGGAACTTTATAGTATATACACTCACCGGCACGGAAACTTGGCCACTCGTGAATTTGCTGATTATTTGCACTGAAACGTTTTTTTAACAGTAAATTAAGGGTAGATGCATTCAATAAGTGTCTCTAATGGTTTTAGAACATAGAAATTTAATGTTTACTTCACCGAAATTTTTCTTTTCAAGATAACATGTTTTCACTAAAATTAACATCTTTCCATTGTCACTTTAAAAACACTACAAAGTTAAAAATTAAGTCTGTTTCTTTATTGTCTATCAGTTTTAATATCGGGTGTTTCCTCCTCTAGCCCTGATAACCGCTTGCATTCGATCTGGCATGCTTTGAATGATGTTTCTGACATCAACTTGCGGTATGCTGTCCCAAGCGGCCAACGCTGCATTTCGGAGCTCATTTAGAGTTTGTGGCGGTTTGGAGCTGGACTTTATCTTTCTTTTGAGCATGCCCCATACATGCTCAATTGGATTTAAGTCCGGGCTACAAGCTGGCCACTGTAATTTTTGTATTCCAACCTCTTCCAGATATTCCTCTACACAATGTGCGACGTGCGGGCGTGCATTATCGTGCATGAGGAGGAATTGGTCGTGTCCAATGAATCCCGAATAAGGCATTACGTGCTCCTGAAGAACTTCCTCGATGTATCGAGTAGCTGTAAGCCGATTATCGACGATGACCAACTCTGTACGTGCGTCGGAACTTACACCTCCCCATACCATTATTGAGCCTCCATGGAAACTCACAGTTTGGGTGGTGGTAATGGGTAGAAACCTCTCTCCTCTTTTTCTCCACACTCGTTCTCGACCGTCTGGAGCACGTAAAGCTATTCGACACTCATCTGTGAACAACACTCTAGCCCATTGCTCGTGGGTCCAATTGACATGTTCTCTTGCGAACTGAAGTCGGGCTACTCGGTGCTGTCTGAGAAGTTCTGGACCTCGTGCTGGTCTACGAGCTTTTAAATTCACTTCCTCCATTCGTCTTCTCACCGTACGCTCACTAACATTAACGCCTCTTGCGATTTGGAGCCGCTGGCGTATCTCAACAGCGGTCAGGTAGCGGTTTCTCAAAATCTCCATAACAATAAAACGATCGTCCCGGGCCGATGTGCACCTTACGCCCCCACTGTCTGGCCTGCGGGTGTAGCGGCCTGTCTCCTGGTATCGTTTCAGTGAATACTGCATTGAGGACCGTGGTACGTTAAGCACAATAGCAACTTCACGCTGTGTCAGCCCTTGGTCAATTAATGCTACTGCTTGTGCAACTTGTGCTGGTGTTAATGGCATTTTTATTGGCTTTAAAGCACCTTTAGTTATTTAATTAAGACACAAGATCACAATAATTGAATAACCTTACAGTAAACTTTTCACAACACACAAATTTAAAATGTGAACTTAGTCGCTCAAATGACCCGATTCAACTAAAAATTAAAGAATTCGTCATGGTGCACTTAAACATAATGAATTACCCTCTTGAACTTGAGGGTAAACATTTTTTGACATACTTGCATAACAAACATTCATCAGAAACACTTAAAGCTTTTGCTATCGCGAGATAACCGCTTGGCCAAGTTTCCGTGCCGGTGAGAGGTGGCAAAACCGCCAAATAGAAGTGCCTGCATTGCTTTGTTTTGGTCCGAAAAGTTCAGAGAGACTGTATAATTACGGGCTTTGAAGCTTTTCTGTCTTACCTTCGGAAGTTGTTGCAGAAGTCCATGAGCTGCAGTTACCATCAGCAGGTCAGTTCATCACTTACTTTGTTGTCACTTTGATTATTGTGCTTGAAAATAAGCACACACGCAGCTAAGGCAGATTGCACTTGAATATTCAAACTCCTCAAAATATTTTATTTTGTTTATTTTTTATAGTTTATAATTTTTGAATAGGCTTTTAATGTGTAGATTTATTTAAAAAAAATAGTCTAGGAGGGATCTGTTCGCGGCTTGATATAATCCATTATCTTAACGTGTCTCCTTAAACGCTTAAACCCTTGTGCGGTTAACAGATTTATTTTCTCAATTATATGAGAAGCTTTGCTTTCTATATAGTTTTATTTAGGTGCCGTCATTTTCTTTTTACGATTATTAAGCTGCTTCGGTGTAATAAAAAACAAACGGTCGGACGCAAATAGAGCTCGCCACTTAACGATTAGACTAGACTTGAAGCTGAAACCAATAGTTGAAAGCGTTTGAAAACGTGTTTTCAACTAAATTATTTAATAAGGTACTGATTCAATTTTATGCTTCCATTTTAATGTTTAAAATTGATTTTCAGGGACGGAATAACTCTTTTTCCAAATTTTAACATAGCCTGAAGGGTGGAGCAAAAGATGAAATGAAATAAATTAAATTAATATTAATTAAATTAATAAATATTCGAAGCTGTAAGATCCATGGCATTTCCCTTTAGACTTACTGATTGATTCTGTTACCCTACCACCTCACGGTACACGCACATAAATTTATATGTACGTGAAAAATCTTAGTTCGATTTGGCCGGCTCTAGTGGAATTTTCAATCACATTTTTTTTATTCACTAAAATTACCCTACTCTTTGCTTAAAAACCGTAAACGCACCCGTGATCCCTCCGGTGTCATAAAATAATATTACAATTTATTTACTTATACTGTCGTATCTCCACCATTTCACAATACTTTTACCTTGATTGATTAAAGTTATCATTGTGTGCGGCTTTAAAGAGAACAGAATTACAGTAACTGCTTTGCACGAAATGAGTATTGTAAGCTATTAGTCATTTTACAATCATTATATTATATTATTTTACTATTGTGTCTAGTTTGTAGTTTGTGAACAGGGTTTCCGTCGAAAACCATAACATAACCAAATATCCTACCAATTTATAATTATGTAAATTGCAAATAATCTCTCTAATAACATCTAACCTTGTCAAATGTTCTTTATCTTTGCCTTTTTATTCAAGTCCGAAATGAGAAATAACACAAACTTCAGTTTTTAAGTAATAATAGAGTTTGGTTAACGTGATATTGTTTTTTTTTTTTATTTAACTCTTGTATATGGACACGCTCATAGTAGGGGACTGTGAACGCGCTTGATAGGCGAAATGGAAATCATTGTGCGATTTGCACGCCTTTGATCCTTGTTTAATATGCGGTATATTGGATATGTTCTCCATTTATCATAGCCCCATAGTAGACCCCTACAAAGCTTATGCAGTAAAATTGCGTAATGAATTTCCTTTTAGCGCCACCGTACCTGTCATTGCTAGCTATAATGGAACTAAATTAAAAATCAAAGGTCTTTTATGCGTGATTATTTTTCATAAATAAGGGTCTTATATATAATTAATTAATAGAATCAGGCGTTATTTTGCGGAAATCCATTATATTTAAGATGTTAAAAATTAAAATATCATTAAAATAAAATGATGTCTTACCTAGGTTTTTTTATATAAGAATACTTGAAAACTACGATGGAGTGTCTTTTTTCCAGTAAAAGAGTTTCCGGTTCTCTACACTCACCATGATATTCCGTGAGAGCGTGCTCCTTCCCCGGTCGAACCCGGTCGGTTGCAGCTTGGCTCTACCACGTGTAATTTGAAAAGCACCTCCAGCCGTCCCTTAAATGCGTGCACTATCTCCATCACCACTAATCCCAGCTTCACTACTCCCAGCACCACTACTACCTACCCCACCGTCGATAATACGACACGTGTTTCGCCTTTACACGGAATATCCTCAGGCAGACTGCGGTGGCTGATCGCTAAGAGCTTAGCTAAAAATTATAAGTGTGTTTTTAAGTGTGTTAAATTTAAGTGTCGTATGGATTTAATATCATAAAACCCTTAATAAAAATATAAATAGTAACTTTTGAAAAGACTCCATGAATGAAATTAATTACATTGTTACGGTTTCGGTGTTTCATTGTCTAAATGGTTTAATTCAATATTCGTGACCCCGCTGCGGATATTTTACGCACGCTCGTGGACCGCCGGGTCACCCCACAGAAAACTAATATACTCGTAAAAATGTTTTTATACAACGAAAAAAAAATCCTGTTTACCTTTAAGAGCGTTATCAGAATCAGTATTCAAATATATGTGGAAATAACTTTCGCAAAAAAAACTCGACCAAAAAAATTATTTTTATTTAAATAAAATTTTATTTGCAAATATTGTCTAGGGAGTAATAATATTGTCAAAGATCCTGCATTATTGATGCGCGTGTCAGATAGAGGTAATAGAAACACATTAAATGTGCAAATATAAATGTGTTTAAATAAAATAACATAAATTTGGTCGGGTTTGTTGAGGTTAACTTATTTCTATAAATTTAATACTGATTCTGAAAACGCACTTAACGGGAACTACAGGGTTTTTGTTACATATTGTATACAGTAAAGGTTAC
The DNA here is from genome assembly GCA_036936625.1 of Parnassius smintheus behrii. Classification (NCBI taxonomy): domain Eukaryota; kingdom Metazoa; phylum Arthropoda; class Insecta; order Lepidoptera; family Papilionidae; genus Parnassius; species Parnassius smintheus. The sequence continues at coordinate 9,627,201 of JAUPFT010000016.1, read as the reverse complement.
AAAAAAGTACACAATCCATGTGATGGTAAGTGGATGGTGATGCCCATGGACATCTACATTTATCCTCGATAATAATCAAAATGCAGATGTGTTGGCACCGCTGAGGAATACGATGGAATCCCTCGTTTTCACTAAAACGGGTTATTAGTTCTCTATACTCACTATATGGAACATAGCAGCGTTAAGCTGCTATTTTACGCTGGTATCTTGTGAGAGTGTTGTGCTACCCCAGTCGAGCCGACCTATCTGTGCTAAAAGCGTAATATAGCTGCAGCATGTCTCTACCACGTCTGTACTACGTATGTATTGCGCGGCAATAATAGTTTATGGTTTCATAAACTATTATTGCCGCGTATTCATTTTCATATGTTTTATATAGCTTTAATTTGAGAAATGCATAATTTTTTGGCGACGGTTCATTTTTCTCAGAATATTTTATTAATAATCTCCTAATAAAATCTTTCCACAATATTTATAGTTTGAATTCGCAACGTGTAATGCCATTAAACATACATCGGCTCTATTGGAACATATGGCAATAATTATCCAAATAATATAATATATTATTTTAATATTAGTTATTCTATATGTGAGAGGATCGCATTGTATATTGATGCGTCTGTTTATAAGTACATTTTTAGTACCCTTTCATCTTTCGTGTTTTCAGTATTACCAACAAAAAATCCATACTCTACCTCACACCTGACAAGCTGATTTTCGTTCACCCATCCTCCAGGTGAAATATTTAAAGTTTTAACAGATCTCTTGTTGAAACTTTTCTTAACTTCCATGTCCATAATTCCGACTTTTAGTCCTATACCTTTTCTAACAATGCGCTTCGTGTATGGCTCTCTCTGCCACCTAACATAACATGTTCTGAAACGTAATTGATATTTAAGAAACGTGTAAGAGATAACTACTTATCATCTTGTTAATTATTAATATCATGTATTATATTCGTATTAATCTGTTCTGTTTACTTGTGTAGTAATCATTTATAGATTATCTTTCGGTACCTTTTATTTTGTGAACAATATCTTTTCCAATCAAATTTTAACACTCGGACGGTGACAAAACTAAACTAGGGTTTCATAAACCATATGGTGTCTATCTTAACTTGCGGAGATTGTAAGAAGCAATAAATACTTGCATTTACTGCAAAATAAGCCGTGTAAAAAAAAGAGCCGTGGTAGCTCAGATGGTTAGCGCTCGCTGTAAATTTCACAGTTCGCGAGCAAACCGGGTTCTATCCCCGCCGGCACCATTGAAACTGTTAATTGCAATTTTAAGTACTGATTTACCACGTGCTCGGCGATGAAGGAAAACATCGTGAGGAAACCTGCATGTCAGAGAAATAAGAAAAAAAATTTTTCGAAGACATGTGAAGTTCGCCAACACGCATTGGGGCACCGCGGCGGACAATTCCTTGCCCTAAAAAAAACACTCAGAAATGAGCGGAGGCCTGTGCCCAGCAGTGGGACGTATATAGGCTGTAACTTTACTTTTACTTTTACTGGAAAATTATGTTATTTTTTCGCATCGTGCCGTTAAGCTAAAGAAGTGTTTCATTAGCATAGTCACTAATTGATTATTTTTTCCCATAGCGGTGGAAAGGGTCCCGAAAGCTCAGGCGGTAGAGCGCAGGACAAGCGATCGTCCGCGCCGCCATGCGCCACTCCGCCAGCCGATGAGGATCCTTCACCTCCTTCTGATGGCGACGCCACTCCGGTAGGACACTATGAATTATTTATTACTGTACTTTTGTAAATGTTGACTTCATTGGCTAAATTATCTCGAAAGATTCCGAGAGGATCGGGTAGTGAAGCGAGTCTACTTGCGAGTGCCAGATAGCCGACGGCCAGCCGACCGTCTTACGTTCGGCTAGAAATATGAACTATTAAAGGATCTGCGAGGACTTCAAATTTGAAACAGTACGAGTTGGCGCAGAACAGACCTAAATGGAGTGAGAGTGGAAATTTACTGTAATAGGCCATGACACATTTTCAGTCACTCCGCCATAACACAGCGGCGGTACAGCTTGGTGTTCCGACTGGTACAGTCTATGGTCCGGTTTGCTACGTAATGTATGTCAATAGCATCAGTAATGTGGTTAAAAATAATAGAGTATACATGTACGCGGACGGCATGTACCTTATGTACTCCTCTAAGAATATAAGAGATCAGGGCTATGCTGTAGGCTGACTTCGATAATATTACCCGGTGAGCTCATGATAATGATATCATACTAACCTCAATAAGATGAAAGTGATGCATCTGTACTCACCGCACAATTTAGTGACAAAAATGTCAAGAACATGGATATAGATATTGTGGGTCACGCGTATGAGTGTTTGTCGAAAGCTGGAGTATGTTAGTAAATTTAAGTATCTAGGTATGTGGGTGGGCGATAATATGAATTAGAAAACACAAGTTGATACAGTATGTACAAAGCTTAGGGCAGTGTTGAGTAAATTTTATATCCTGAAGGCGCCATTGAATAGGAAATCGTTGCGTGTCATTTATTTTGCTCTCGCCGAGTCATTACTAACCTATGGATTAAATACGTATGGCCGTACATTCAAAACATATCTTAATGATATAAAATCGTTGCAAATTCGTTTTATGGAATACCTTGTTAAACCGCAAATAAAATTAATTTGTAAAGATAACTATGAAAAACTTTTTGTTGTAGTATGTAAGGTGCTTGCTTTTTTTTTATGGAAGAGGGGGCAAACGAGCATGCGGCTCACCTGATGTTAAGTGACTACCGCCGCCCATGATCAACCGCAACACCAGGAGAATTGCGGGTGCGTTGCCGGCCCTTTAGAAAGGAGTAAGCTCTTTTCTTGAAGGTCCCCAGGTCGTATCGGTCCGGAAAAATCGCCGGTGGTAAACTATTCCACAGAGAGGTTGTACGTGGATGAAAACTCCTTGTGAAACGTACAGTGGTGGACCGCCAAGCATCCAGATGGTGTGGATGGTATCGGGACGTTTGCCGTGTAGTGCGTTCACGAAATTTGGCGGCTGGGATTAATCCGAACAATTCTTCGGAGCACTCCCCGTGATAGATGCGATAAAATATGCAAAGAGATGCAACATCTCTTCGCAGCGCCAGTGAATCGAGCACTCGGAATCGGAAAGCACTCGGTCGTCGACGATTCGAGCCGCTCTGCGCTGGATGCGGTCAAGTGGAAGGAGCTGGTACTGGGGAGCCCCAGCCCAGAGATGGGAACAGTATTCCATGTGCGGCCGAACCTGCGCCTTGTAAAGTTGCAGGCGGTGTGCCGGCATGAAATATTGCTGTACATGAGAAGGTCAAGTAACTGCTGGTTCTATAACAACCAATTCAAAGTACAAGTGCAAAATAGGTATAATACTAGAAGCGTTAGAGAGCGTAAACTTACGCGACCACCAGTGAAAAATTACTATGGCAAAAAAACCAACAAGTATTTGACCCCTAAACTTTTTAATGATCTCGTTTGTTTGAGAGAAGATAATACTAGAATAAGTAAACACACTAAAATAAATTAAAAACTGTTTTCCTTAACGAAGATTTTGCGAGATGTGAAAATATCCACTAATTTGTTGTTGTATTAATTGTTTTAATTATTAAATAATATAGCTACTGACAAGCCCAATGCTAAAGATTTAAACATTGTTATGATGTACCCATAAATACGTAACAAGTGACAACAAGTCAGAAGGGGTGCGCACCTGAGGTTCGACAAAGATTTAAATCGTGTAGGTTCGATGGCTAAATGTTAGTAATTCTAAATATTAGTTAATAAGTACCTGTTTTAAAATTGGAAAGTTGCTTTATTTACACTGTTTTCTTTTCATTACATTAAAATATACTTAAGGTTTGGTCCGGAATAAATGATTTATTTATTTATTTATAAAGTCAGTTTACTTATTGTTGTTAAGGAAGATTTCTTTTATTTAAATATGCGACCAAAAGATAATAAGCGGTTTTAAACAAATTGATTGGCAACAGGTTTAATAGACCCCTGTGAACACTAAACAACGACTCCTCGTAAACGTTTCGTGTTAGAATTTTCCGTTTATTATGTAATTTAGAAGCATTACGTTTAATGAAGACATCAGTGGTAAAAATCTATCATCGAATATACCGAATTCGCTTATTATTCACAATAAAGTGACTAACAATAAGATAATTTGTCCGCATGCATCACCTACTTCATAGAGAAAAAAAAAGAATATACTATGCGTTGTCACTCCCGAGGACTTAGATAGAATGCTACGCAGCCTATAACCTATAACTCTTTCATCCTGTACCTTTACACCAAAAAACAGTGGATAGATAAGCTGCTTAGTGACAGATTTAGTTGAAAAGATGGTATCTACTTAGGCAAATTAACCCCAATGTAGGAAAATTAAAATAAATTTTATAAAATATGTAGGAAAGCGTCCTTTTTAGGGTTCCGTAGTCAACTAGGAACCCTTATAGTTTCGCCATGTCTGTCTGTCCGTCTATCCGTCCTCGCTTAATCTCTGTGTTTGTTAGCACTAGAAAGCTGAAATTTGGTACCAATATGCGTATCAATCACGCCGACAAAGTGGTAAAATAAAAATTGGAAAAAAATGTTTTACTAGGGTAGAACCCCCCTATATGTAAAGTGGGAAGTGGTTTTTTTAATTTCAACCCTAACGTGTGATATATTGTTGGAAAGGTATTTAAAAATGAATAGGGGTTTACTAAGGTAATTTTTTGATAAAGTCAATAATTTCGGAAATAATCGCTCCAAAAGTAAAAAACAATGTGTCCCCTCCCCCCCTCTAACTTTTGAACCATAAGTTTAGAAAATATGAAAAAAATCTGAAAAGTATAACTTTATAAGACTTTCATTTCATTTTTTCATTTTGAACTTGGATGGAAAGTCGGAGCGCCTGCCGCGGAGTGTGCAATGTTGCACGCTCCATGTTCGCGCACGTACCCACTACCGGGAGCAGTTGCAGGAGCGCGGAGCGCTGCTGGAGCGCGAACATAATGAATACCCACCTTTAAACTCATAAGTGGGAACACTTATTGTGACGGACGGGAAACTACGAAACCCTACATTGAGCGTGGCCCGACACGCTTTGGCCGGTTTCATTCTATTATATTGTTAGGGTGAAAAACGAGCACATAGTCCATCTGATGGTAATTTGATGCTATGGCCCATAAATATCTACATCTATTCTCGTTTGGGTATCAAAATGCTGATGTGTTGTCACCCCTAAGGACTCAGATGAAATGCCTCGTTTCCAGTGAAAAGTGTGTCTGGTTACACACACCAAACGAATCACAGCAGCATTTAGGTGCTGTTTTACGCTGGTATTCTGTGAGAGCGTGGTCCTTCCCCGGTGGAGCCGACCCATTCGTGATACAACTTAAATGTAATTGCAGCATGGCTCTACCACGTTAATAGTCCTACTACCTAACATTTCTATCATTGCTAAATTTACCTATTTATATCCAATACTTTGTATTTCTTATTTACATTACATCAAATTTATGTTCCAAAATAGTTAAAAACATTTGAATAAAATGCAAATAAATATTTGGAATAAATAAATATGTGCCACAAATATAGCTGTCAACTGTTTGTATATCTACTGTCAAGTGTAGATACTTAATAAGTGATATTTATTAAAACAGAATTAACAAAAGTACATTTTTAGCTTTGGATGCAATGGATTGTGCAAATATTACACACATGAACACCTTGCAATTTAACCCCGAATTTAATGAAACCATGAGCATAGGTCTCTTTATAGCTCGCTGAGCGACTATAAGCTTCCTGATACAGCCAGCGGCGAAGGACTACGCCTCATATCCATCATATCCATCCATCCATCCATATCCAAATCCAACCATCCGTAGGTGGCAACACGCAATGGTCGCACTATCTTGTTTTATGTTTTGAGGTATGCCTGACGAGAAGATATGTCGAAATCTCCCGAACGCTACCCAAACGAATTGGATTCGTCGATTTACCTATCGAAAGTTGAACTTACCTGGTCGGATTATTTGTCTCAGGTAAACATACTTGCCAACAACTTCGAACTTAGTGCTCCTAACAGCTACCGGCGTAGATGTGATATGGATATTAGACGTAATATTTGTTTTGTCCATGGTCATCTTAAGACCCATCCTTTGGGAGACACTATTGAGATCATTTAGCATAGTGCTTATACACCTATTACACTACTCTGAATCAGGATCCCTACGCCCTGATTCGAGGTAATGTATTAGGAGAAAGGGAGTAAGGGTCCCTAATTAGAGCGTCAAAGTGGACCCGGTCTGCAGTGCCCTTGCCACCGTGCAGTGTAACAACACTAAGGGAGTTAGCCATAATATGTGTATATACGAGTGTAGATAGGCACTTATTCGATGCGCGACTTGGGATGAAAACGGTACATCAATTCTTTCAAACATCGATATATCGTTCATAAACGTGGTTCTTCATAAGCGATATTTTATGAACGATGTTTTGGCTTGCCGTCAAAGGTTACGAAATAACCGACTATTCGAAGGTTTAAAATTCCGTACGTTAAAAGTTGCGAGTGTCCAAATTTTTAGAGTTAGAAGGTTTACGAGTATTTAGCAGAAATAACTCGATCTCGGAAATTTTAATTACGAATCAACTAACAGACGAATGGTCTTTCAGCCGAAAATAAATATACTTTAACTTCAGAAGTGCAATTGTCTTCAATTTCAATTTGATGTAAAATTGTAGTTATTTTTACTGTGATAATTAAGATAAGTTTACAAATATTGAAATTGTTTTATTCGTTTTCTTATTAATAATTATATTGTTTGAGCTTTTACTTAATCAATAGCTTAAGTACAGTCTTATAAGGTAATAGTTATTTTGTAATGGAAATTATTTTATCGGCTTACGGTACTTCGTATTTCGTTAGAATCACTTTTCTGAAATATTGATTATGATGGATGAACGGTTATTCACCTGTTTGTATTTCGGTATAGTTTCATAGATGTATTCAGAAAATGGGATAATACTGAAGGTAACATATGGAACTATCATAAAAAATTAACACACCACATCAGAAATCATCACACGCATCACATAAGAAATAAAACTAAAGCAGAAGACGAGTTTCATATATTACATGTGGGATGGCATGAATGGGTTATTTCCCGGGCTTCATAGCCTATCGTGGTAACTTCGGTATCCCGTAAGCGGTTATTTTCAGAAGCGGGATCTACAATCACCCAGGAGAGAAACCGCTTTCTATGCGCCAGTTTGTCAAAATTGTTATTTTAAAATTCAATCCGTAAAAAATAAACGTAAAGGTAAAAAAATATTTAATGAATTAAATTTTTCTGATAAATTATCCGATAAAATTAAATGTGTAAAAATAAATAGTGTAAAACTTCCTAAAATAACATAAATATAACGCTTAATTATTTTACTTCTTTGTTTAATTTCTGTACAAAATGATTATTAATTCCATATATATGTAAGTACATATTTAAATGGTGATAAAAATCATCGAAAAAATCGATATATAGTACATAAGCTTCGATGCTTTTAATGAGCGACCTTGCATCCTACGATCCTCGTATAGATGTGCTTACTGGGAAAAATACGACTCAAGTTAACTGGAGTTGAAATTCAATGCAAATCGAATGTGAATGATGTACTTGCCATTAAGGTTAATACCGTATCCTTTCCAGTCCAGTAGCTTGAAAATATCTTACAATGCAGCGATGAACAGTTTCGTGGATATAACGTCAGCCAGTCTTACACCTCTCTGCAGTTGGATAGTTTTCGTACTCTGGTTATGTACTCGAATATACTCGAATAACCATCGTAGCCTTACTGTACAAACACTTCAGCATTTCGATAAACCTATTTTTAACTTGTCGCCGCTTAAGGCACTGCAGCACCGCCTAAATTTTGACTTAATCAAAGGCTTTCTTATAGTCCACAAAGCAAGACAGAGTGGAGGATTTTACTCTTCGGATTGTGGTACAATTTATTGAAGTGTATGTTTTTGGTCTATGGTGCTAAAGCCTTTTCGGAAAACGGCTTGTTCGGGAGGCTAGAGGTCGTTGAGTCTACGTACGAGACGATTGGTAACTACTCTCGAAAACAGCACTTAGATGCGACTCAGAAGGGAAATATGTCTATAGTTCTTCAAGAGAGCGTTGTTGCCTATCTTTAGGAACAAGATCACCGTACTTCTGCTCCACGCCTTCGGAGAATTGCCACCTTGGAGGGCGGAATTGAAGAGCTGAAGACTTCTAATACTGGTTTTCCACCTGCTTTCAGAAGGTCCACTTTTATTCCATCCTTACCCGGGCCTTGCTATTTTAAGGCGCTGAAGAGCCATTCTACGCTCACTCAGACTGACATTCAGGATATCATCGGAATAGTGTTGAATAAGACTTGCTTTTTGTAGCTCCAACGGTGACGTGTACAGTTGCTCATAGAACCTTTCAATATCTCCGGTGTCCCGGAAACGATGCTGCCACATTCGGTCTTCGACTTCGTCAGTTGGCTTTCTTGGCAGACCGATATCAGCCAAAAACTTTGGGGCCCTGGTTCCACTCGAACAGTTGCTTTATGGTATCTCTCTCTGTAAAGTTCAGCAGCTACGCTAGCGTTACATATTATCACAGACTCCATAAAAAATCACAAAACAACCAAATCGAAGTCCAAAATTCAATTTCGAGTCCATAAATAGCAAATGAGATCCGAGAAAACATGTAGCGCATTCTACGTGAAATAAATAACGCACTGAGCATTAGAAAATAATAAATTAAATTGGAAACAACAAAAGAAATTGGAAATTTCAAGGACCGGATTAGGTATCTGTCTCTTTAACTCACTGCTAAGTTCCGAGCTTTAGAAATAAGCGGCATTCATGGGTACAAGGATTGGCTCAGGTAGCAATATCGATGTCAACACGAGTACCTCTGTGTCGATCATATGCAAAAATATTAGTCGTACATTGACAAAAATAAAAATGTGCATAGAAAATGGATAAAATTGATTAACTTATAAACCTGTTTTGTTGCTAGTTTGATTCCATCCCCCTAATTTTAGTCACAATATCTAATTTTTACAATATGTTGAGATGTACTGCAAAATAAAATAAAAAACTTTTATCGAGAAATTTGGCCCATCAGCAATGAAATAGCAATAACTTTTTGTTTTATTAAAAATTGGTTTTTGTTTTATTGTTTTTATTATTATTTCTTGCGCTATTTTTCTAGCCAATGGGCATCAAGGATATAGAACGTACTTTAACACTACAGTATCTAAAACTTGTATGAAAAATCTTGTCTCGTAGAAATTTGCAACTTTGTATTTTTTTCTAACGAAACTGTTCATGTTGCTGGGAAACTGCAATAAACATGCAAGTCAGAAATAATATTCAATAAAAAAGCATACGTGTTTGATGTTTCAATAGAATAGCATAAATTATACGTATTAAAATAAATTATACATCCAAAATTCATGAAAATGAAAAAAATCTTGAAAACTGTAACAGTTTTATTAAAATTTCTTAACTGTTCTCATAGGGCACGATCTCATCTCTCGCCACATTTGTTTTGACTTCTATTAACCGAACAACCTGTATATAAATAAATATATTACGTAGAGTTTTACTAGGGCAGTGGCGTGGCTACCTTGGGGCTAGGCGGGGCAGTGCCCCGGGGCCCTCGATCTCAAGGGGCCCCTCAGCCTCCATGACGACGACGTACGAAAAAATTATACAAATATTATCCTAATTGAATAAAAAGAATTTGACTATTAACTTTTTGGCCTTTGACCAACAAACCTCGAATGACTCGAACTGAAATAGCGAGAATTTCTCGCTCCTCCAGAACATAAACATGATTAAAATAAAATCACCTAGTTCGTTTTATTGTCTATGTACCAATATTAGATATTAACTGTAATCTACTTTATTTTTACCAGCTTTCGCCCGCGACTTCGTTCGCCTGGTATAGACCAACATTGTAAATTACCCCACGGGATCCTTTTATCGGAATGAAACGGAAGCATACAATTTACTCCAAATTCATACAGTAGCTTTTACGTTAAAGCGTAAAAAAATAAATAAACTTTCACATTTATAATATCACTAGCAACCGGCGCGGCTTCACACGTGTTTAATTTACATGTGGCGTTCGATCAATTTAGTTTGTCGCTTGATTATTATTACGAAAATGCGCTAAGTAATAAAATATATTATCGTGTGTTATCGTGAAACATAGATCCAAATTTGTCCACGGCCTACAGATTTAACAACTTTGAATACTTTGGATAATTTAGCTGTTATTGTCAAAGTTTTATCATTACTGCCAGTTATTACATTATGTCTATACAATGTTTACAGCTGACATTTCATTACACAATACGAACAGATTTTGTCTGAAAGTGACACCCGAAAGGGCTACACACAGCTGATCATGAAATGTTTCATGAGCTGAAACGAAGGAAGCCGCGGCGGGGACGTGCCGGCCGTGATTTTTTTTTGATTGCACGTAATTTTGAAACTGTGATATCTTCTAAAGTATTCATTTAAATGATATAATATAATTCAAGTAATAATTTTTCATCATTCAAGGGATTTTTTTATCTTTAAGATGAAATGCCCAAGCTCACTCACATATTTACTAAGATGAATATTAACACTGAATTAGATAAAACATCTTCGCAAATAAGCAAATATTTTTAATTAATAATTCAAACATAAAAATGGTAACTGTGAGTCAAACTTAGGAGATAGACATATTATTATGCTAGCGCGGACTTTTGGTTTAGACTTTTTGAAGAACTACGATTCCTTAGTGTATTATATTGAGGTATCTCTTAAAGTTTAACCAACGAAGTAAGCGCCCTAATATCGATTTTTTGACGACTTAATTATAAAATATTGAACTTTTTCTACTACCTATCAAACTTAATTAGAATGTATTGTATTGTATAAAATCCGTGTGTAGTTTAAAAGAAGTAGGCAGGTAAGGCGTTACTTAGAAAAATAGAAAACTACGTATTAATTTAATTTAATACTCTAATTTTACGTGGTAGAGCCATGCTGCAGTTACATTAGTAGTATAGTTGTAGCACGAATGGGTCGGCTCGACCGGGGAAGGACCACGCTCTCACAGAACACCAGCGTGAAATAGTAGCTTAATGCTGCTGTATTTCGTATGGTGAGTGTAGAGAACCGGAGACCCTTTTTACTGGAAATGAGGCATTCCATCTCAGTCCTCACGGGTGACAACGCATCTGCATTTTGATTTGTAGTGGAAGATAGATGTAGATGTCTATGGGCCGCAGCAACCACTTACCATCAGGTGGACTATGTGCTCGTTTGTCACCCTATTCTATTAAAAAAATAATAATAATAATAATAAAAGTAAAAGTAAATTAAAAGTTACAGCCTATATATGTCCCACAGCTGGGCACAGGCCTCCCCTCTTTCTGAGAGGGTTTTAGGACAAGGAAGTGTCCGCCGCGCTGGCCCTATGCGTGTTGGCGAACTTCACATGTCTTCGAAATACATTTTTTTTCTTATTCCTCAAATATGTAGGTTTCCTCACGATATTTTCCTTCACCGCCGAGCACGTGGTAAATCAGCACTTAAAATTGCAATTAACAATTTCATTGGTGTCGGCGGGGAGTAAAGTAAAGTAAAAGTACAATAATAAAAATAAAAGTAGTCAACAGTTACCTTCCCGTAAAATAAAATGTGTCGTAAAAACTTTAACACCTTATTTCACCCTCTGAGGGTTTGAATTTTTTTCCTAAATAATTACCTACGTAAAAAATGAAACTATCTTGTAATATCTTTATGCTGATCTTACCCCGGTTGAGATGACCCATTCGTGCTACAACCATAATATAGCTTCGTCGTGGCTCTACCATATAATATAGAGTACATTTATAAGTTTCAAGTTAGTCGCCCCATAAAATTAAAAGGTTCATACAAAATATAACACTCTATTTCATCCCCATAGAGATTGAATTTTCCTAAATCGTAAGTGGATGGCTACGTTTATAAAAAGCAGTTCCTGTCAAATTTTCAGATTACTACGTAATGCGGTTTGGGCTGTGCTTTGATAGATGGGTCAATTACTCAGGATATCTTATTTATATATATATATATATATATATATATATATATATATATATATATATATATATATATATATATATATATATATATTAGCAAGTACGATTAAATATTATCTGCCGCCTTACACATACTACATAGTAACTTAACTTTGCTTTATTATGCCAAGCAGTGGTAGTGTAAGGAGTTATTGAATAATTAGTTTCTGCACCTTCAAAGTAGGTTTTGAGTTTAGCTCAAATAGGGCCTCAATTTCATTTTTGCCCCGGGGCCCATGGATGCATAGTTACGCCACTGTACTAGGGACTAAAGTTTTTAAGTTGTTTAGCATTTTTGTAATTCACTAAAAGAACTAAAGACACAGTTACAATCTTCATCTACACAAACATTAATTACATCCTCCCAGGACGCTGATTAAAAAGTGGATAAATAACAGCAAAATCAAATAAATCGTAAATAATTGCTGGTACTCTCACTCACGCATAGGGTAAAGGTACTCAAAAACGAATGAAAAGCTTTCGATTATGATCACAGACAATTTAATTAAACTTGTCCGCATGTCACTAACTGCAAATTCGTTTATTGACAAAATTGTTGATTTGCATGAAATAATAATGTAGTATATTTTGACCATCGTCTGTTGGGTACTTGTTTAAGTTTTGTTTTGAAGTTTGATTTCAATTATTTATGTATGTACGTGATATGCGCGTGGTATACGTTTGATAAGTATGGTCTAAACCATTTCATAACTATTCGTTTCATTTCTATTCAGTAATTCAATTAATTAATCGTGCATTAGTTATAAATTAAAAATACTATTACTATTAACGTAAACCTATTATCTGATTTTTTTAATTAAAAGAATGACAAGAAATTTAAAGAAATTATTACATTGATTCCGAAATTATAATATTGCATTTGAGTCTTTATCCATTGAATTTTCCCCCTTTTATAAATTAAATCTGCACATACCTATAGTCTTTGCCTTGTGGTGCCGTGTGGTGCGATTGACGGTCCACGTCTTTCAAGTTTTTTTTAGATAAACTGTCGTACCGATATTGTTGTACTTCATGGATGGGTACCGCCCACTTACGAGAGTGATGTGGCACGCTAAATTATGCCATGACATAACGAACAACCACGGACTATCGAGAATCGATTTTGAAATAAATCTAATATATACAAATCACGTAAATATTTATTGAAACTTGAACTTATCGTTCAACAAATTCTGATTTACAGAAAAAATGCACATTTCCAATACATGGACGATAAATTATTCGTTGGTCAGCTTAGGCAAAAAGAATAATTTTAAATATGTCAAAAATACTTGGCAAAAAAACCTATTTTGTTTTTATTACATTAGATTTTAAAACCAAATTCTAGATAATTTTTACCTTCCGTCTCGATATTTAACCCATGGAATCTGGCAACACTATTACACATATAGAGAAAGGCGCTAGTACGCGTACCTTGAAAAGCTACCGATGCAGTTAACGCCGTACTGAAAATTACAGATGCTGGCAGCCATTTTATTTGTTCAAATGTCAATATGAATGTTGCAATTAACATGAAATATAAGATGATTTTTATTTTCAAATTAATACATAAGTATTTATACATTAAAGTGTCTGTTTGTAATTTAAAAATACCAGCCTTTTACTAAATGCGTATGAAAGTTTGCACTGTATTTATAACAAAAGACAAACACAATTTTTAAAAATTGTCTATCTGTCTGTTTGTTCCAGCTTATAGTTGACACTAGCAGATAGCTGATGTTATAAAGAGTAACAGAGACTACTTTTATTTTAGAAAATGAATTAGGATTCCGCGCAAAAAAAATATAGTTAATGTAAGTTTATCAAAGAGAGACCTTCCCTTAAGTCAATATTTATTTATTTCTAATGAAATATTTGTTATCCAGTTCTTTTTCATAAATGGTATATGCAAAGTACCTACAGGCTGTATTTTAATAATTCATTTGAATACTTAAATTACCTATGTTATATTATAAAAAGGTTGTTAACTTTCCTCACTTTATCTAATTTATTAGAAATCATTAAAAAGGTTCTTACTTTTGTTATTCAAAAAAAAATGTTTTCTCGTTTATTAAATGGATGGAACCTAAAGTCATTTCTATTTCCAAATAATTTATATTATGTCAAATGCGGTCTTTGAAATATTTTATATTTAAATTTGCTTAGTTCATATTTATAAAACATTTGATTTAATATTTATTGAAGATCGATCTTTTTGAATGCACTTTTTAAATTTTTATAATAATGGCAATCGAATAAGACTTGAATAAATTACAGATGTTCTAGATATTTCAGGCATTTATTTTTGTAATAAAATAAATTTATACCCTTATTCGCGCAAAATATAATGTAATAATAAAATATAATGCGTATAATTTTGTAGTACACTACTTTAACAACAACTTTTACTAAGATCGAATACAGGACTTCTGGTTCAAGGTTTAATGTTATTAGATTTTTATAGCGCATATCAAGTCCCCTAACTCTTCACAGATTGCCACAAAGCACGGCTTTGAGCTTTCTGTGTTTTAATAGGGGTCGCTACGCACCGCGTTTTTTTAGGTATAGAGGATTTACTTCATGATCGAAACGTATTTTTAAACCCAGATTATTTTTGTCAATTAATTTTGTTGGATATGGAATTCGATTGCAATACGCTATTACTGAGGCAAAATTCTCCTTGCAGAGAAAATTTAAGTTTCTTCATACAGCCAGCAGTCAAGCAACTTATAAATCATCACTGTTAAAAAGACTGTTAGTAACAGTGATTAGGTTCTGGTAACATGAACGAAATTGTTTCATGTGGTAGGACTATGCTGCAACTTTGTTATAGTGAAACTACGAATAGGTTGGCTCGACTGAGGTAGGACCACCTCCTCACAAAATATCATCATGTATAACAGCTTATTGCTGCTGTTTCTTAAGGTTGGTGCAGAGGTACGGAGACCTTTTTTACTACTTTCGACTCATTCCATTTTAGTCCTTAGGAGTGCAAACAGAGCCGCATTTTGTTTCTTAATCGAGAATAGACCCTTTCATCACATGGACTGTGTACTCGCGTGTCATCCTTATCCTATCAAAAAATTATGTTTTTATAGAATAAGGGTGATAAACGAGTACACAGTCCACCTGATGATAGGTGGATGCTGTGGCCCATAGACATCTACATTTATCCTCGATTAAGAATCAAAAAGCAGATGCGTTGTCTCCTCTAAGGACTAAGGAATAAGACTCCCCTAACGACCCATTCGTGCTACAACTATAATATAGCTGCGGTGTAGCTTTACCACGTATGAAGTACATTTAGTATTCATTTGCTATCATAACATACACATTGTTAAGACTGGAAGTATATTATATAACATAATATATTGTGTAAAGTATGGTAAGAAACAATGAAATAATTTCCCTATCGAAAATAAATACACATAAAGGTCTCGATCCACTACAGCGACTCATATGAACGTATCAGGTACTATAAACACACATAAAAGCTAAATAGAACTTTTGACAGTGACGCATCCATACAATTTGCGACAATGATCTAAAGCAACAATAGACTAATGGTAGGGTGAGGAGCGGATTGCGAATTAAATGGAATAAAAAGCACTGAATGTTATTATTTTGGGCTACGGTGCGAATACGCGGTTACGACGCGTTTGATGCACAGAGCGGTTTGGTAATGACGCGTGCATGAATATTGAATATTTGAATTCGCTGCTACGTATTGTCTCTACGGTATTGGTCAGTGACGAAACGGTCTAGTGGTTTCATATTAATATCTGTAAAGAATATTTTTGCATGTGCCGAAACGGTTACGGTCCAGGTTAGCAACGCTGTCACTATGGAACCCTTTAGTGTTTAATTATATTGATCGCCATATTTGTCAAATAAATATTGTGATTACGATACAAACCTATGTTTAGTGTTTTCATTACAGGAATTATATATGTGGTAGAGCCATGCTGCAGTTATATTAGTAGTATAGTTGTAGCACGAATGGGTCGGCTCGACCGGGGAAGGACCACCCTCTCACAGAAGACCAGCGTAAAATAGTCGCGTAATGTTGCTGTGTTTCCTATGGTGAGTGCTTAAAACTGGAGACCCTTTTTACCGGATAAGAGGCATTCCATCTTAGTCATCACGGGTGACAACACATCTGCATTTTGATTCGTAATCGAGGATAGATGTAGATGTCTATGAGGCACAGCAACCACTTACCATCAGGTGGACTGTGTATAACCTTTTAAAAATATGTTCAATGATATTCAAACGATAGCTCGTCCTCTGAGTTAACTGTTTATTTTAAAGGTTCTTAAAAATAAAGTCGGTTTTGTTTATAAGCGCGTACGATATTTAGAAATTTCTCTATACATTAGAAATTAACAATAAAATTGTGTACAAATAAAATTACAAAGATATTTGAACAATATAGTCTTTGAATGATTATTATATTTCATTATGAATAAACTTATTGTTTCCGAAAAAGTAGCTCTTGGGAGTACAATAATTAGAAATATAAGCGGCTTTCCAAATATTATAAAAATATAAAATAGAACATTTATACTAAAAATGTTTGTTATTAATTTCTTTACTATTTTTTAGGGATTTTAAGTCTACTTCTATTGGTTTTCACGTCGTAGCTCACGTCTGCCCTTCTATTTGATAATTTTAAATGAGTAGTTGTAACTGATTTGTTCCATTTTAGACTGGACTAGGACCCGAGTCGCACGCGACCCCCACCGGTAGTGCGCCTACAACACCGCAAGAGTCGAGGGTTGACGTGCCACAGCCGAGGCCCTTGCCGATGCCGGAGTACGGTGGATATTTCGCACTGCTCACCGAATATTTGCCTGACAGTAGCCAGCCTATATCGGGCTTCCACAGGTAGGTACATTCCTTTCTTTACTTCCCTAACCGAATTATTAAATTGCATTTTTAAAAATAAGATTTTAACTAAGGTTTTCTTAAATTCTTTCAACGATCTTTGGTTGGCCGGGACAAAACTGATGTCTGTGTGTCTGTGCAAAGTTTTAGGATATTATGTTTGATTCTGCCACATTACACTTAAACGCGTGTTGAACGTAGGAGTTTAGTCGAGGTCTTCAAATGTGACTTGTGCATGAATTAATCGATTTAGTTATATATATACCTATATATATATATAAGATTCTCAGGAGTTGCAACCTGGTGGAACCTGTCTAGGGCGATGGAGTGACTACCTGATAAGACATGCAGGAAGTCGATGAATGTAGGTAGCTAATGACCGTGCTTTGTGGTATTCCTCTTGGCAAACTGTAATGATGATGTTGAAGAAGTATAAGAAAAAATATTTCGAAGGCTTGTGAAGTCTGCCAAAATGCACTGAGACAGCGCACGCTAACTTCAAAATTGGACCAACCCTGTGCCTAGCCCCAGCCGTGAGTAAAGGCTGAAACTTAACTTTTTACTTTACTTATCCCTTATGTCTCTACAATAATTAAATAAAACTTTATGAAGGGAACTTGCCATTATGATTTCCATTACTTTATACCTTACTCAATTTACCTCAGTTAACCAGGGAAAGATCTTAATTAAAATTATTACGAAAAATTAAAGCTAATATCTTCCAAACTAAACTTCCATCTTTGTATCAACGTAGTTATACCATCCCGTCTTAAAAAAATCTAGTGTTGAAAACCGATATTATAAAAAAATTATTTTCTAAATTACTCACAAAAGCGACTGGGGACGCATGTACTCTCATTAACGGTAATACCTTTTCAATGACCACGGAAGTCACTAATAATAAATTCTCGGTGCTTGATTATTTTTTAATTTATTTCACAATTCAGTGATGGAGGTTCCCTTTGAACCGCTGTGTATAATACCCAAATAATACTTTGTAATCTCTCTGTGGGACTGTATTCATACTTTTAATACATTTGAGTGCAACCATGCTACAGCTGCTGTAATGAGTTTATTCATTTTCATTGCGTCTCTCATGATATTAATTTATTTTACATTCTAGCTATTCTGCTGTTTCTAGCAATTACGATGTTGCCAAGGGCTGTGAAATCTAAAGAGATGAAACTATTGCGTTTTCTAAGTTAGAATTTATTTTTAAACACATTGATAATATGTTTATATGTAGTTCTAATTTAAATAAATTTGTAATGTATTTTTTCGTATGGAACACATATTATGTAGAAAACCTATGGACAAACTATAAAATAATTTATTAATATATGTATTTTTTTTTTTGCGCCCGAAGCAATTAAAGGGCTACCCTGTACGTAGGGAGGCGGAAAATGCATTACGCATACCACGATAGCCGGTCTATCGTGGTTATGGGGGACTCACTGTCCTACCGGGGACCCTAAGTGATACCCCCTAAAAACCGCCTTTGGGGACAGGCAGCTGGCTGATTAAGCTCTATTGTGCCTTATCATGAGCGACCCTCTTTTGGGAAAAGAGGGCGCAGGCGGCTAAGAGCCGCTGAGGGAGTGCCTACGAAGGCAAAATAGTATTAGTTAATATAATAATAATTAATTTAATTAGAACTGGCCTGAGCCGCCAGGAGGCAGTTCAGGTCGTTTGACAGATTATTTGGCGGGTCCGAGAGAGAGTTTCTCGGCCTGCGGACACGATAGCGAGAGGGGGGTGGGGCTGCATAAGAAGCCGCCTCACGAATTAAATTGTTTGGGTGCGACTCTGAGGCCTTGAAGAAGTTCTCAGAGAGTTTTTTAAGGAATTGTTGAATTGTTGGGAGCTCTAAGTCCCTATGAAGGTCGGCATTACGGACGTACCAAGGTGCGTTCGCAGCTCGACGACAGAAGATGTTCTGAACTATTTGGAGTTCATTTAAAATGTTAGGGTTTGCGTGGGCAAAGACGGGGCCCGCGTAGGACATGACGGGTCGTATACAGACCTTATAAAGGGTTCGCTTGTTACGAAGGGACATTTTACTGTGTCTGCCCAACATACTGTTGAGCCTACTCAGGTAAAACCGTGCGTGACGGGTGACTCGTTTGACGTGGGGCCTAAAAGTGAGCCCTGTGTCTAGAGTGACACCTAAATATTTGGCTGTCGTATGCCAGGGGACAGGGGTCCCTAGCATACGTATCGGAGGGGTGTTTTTAAGACGGCGTCGTTTATAATCGAAGTGAACGGCGGAGCTCTTCTCCGGGTTCACATCGATGCGCCATTTTTTGAACCAATCTCCTAGGTCATCAACTGACTTTTGGATCTTGTTCCGTATGAAGGGTAAATATGTATTTGCACGGCCCTTTAATAAAAAGGCAGACTTTGTGATCAACCAATATATAGAGAAAGTGTGAGCTTAGAAACTTATTAAATAAAGTTACAACATTTTTGCAA
Organism: Parnassius smintheus behrii; assembly: GCA_036936625.1. Taxonomy (NCBI): domain Eukaryota; kingdom Metazoa; phylum Arthropoda; class Insecta; order Lepidoptera; family Papilionidae; genus Parnassius; species Parnassius smintheus. The sequence goes on along the minus strand of JAUPFT010000016.1, from coordinate 9,607,684 downwards.
TGTATAAAATAAAATCTAGTAAAATACATAGTTTCTATAGAAGTCGCTATGATGAGTAGTCTTAAAAAAAATTATTAATAAAAAAAGTACAAGGCGACTGAAAAAAAGAAAGCAATAATTTCAAATTCTGAAGTCGATCCTAGAACATTTGATTGTATGACGAATTGGAGCCCCAACTTTAGAAGGTGACGTTATATTATTAGGGAAGATTCTGCTGCAAGAATCTCCTGATTTGTTTGACACTTTTGATAAATGTAAATATCTGTAGGTAATTCGAAACACAGTAACACTAAGCTGCTAATTAACGCTATTATTCTTTGAGAGCATGGTCCTTCCCCGATCGAGCCAACTCATTCTCGCTACAACCATAATATAGCTGCAGCGTGACTCTACCACGTATAATTATTACCCTTTTAACAGGACTAAGGATCACAATTTCGATTTCGTCTAAATTCCATTGTTAACTTCATCTCCTTTTTAAAATGAATAAATAAATTTATTGAGAAATAAAGCCTTAAACCTAACAGAATGCTGTTGTAGATAAATTGTAACAAGATGGCTGACTTAATATTCCTAGAGGTAAGTTGATCCTCTGAATTTGCCGCCCATAGGCGTGGAAATTTTTCCCCTCGTGTACGAGACCACGTCTGAAGTATTAGTATTCTTAAATACCTATAGTTCATTTCCTATTTAGTAAAAAAATAATCATGAAAATCGTTATAAATAAAACTTATAGTCTAATTGTTAACTTCCTCTTTTTTAAGTCGACATAAAGGTAATGTTATTATATGATAACTATAAATGGCTAGAAGAATCGACACTTGATGCAGAAAAAGTTTCTCAAGTGGCAGCCTCGTACCGATAGGCGAAGTGCAGGGCGGCCCCTCACTTGAACGTGTGACGACCTGGTAAGACATGCAGGGAGTCGATGGATGCAGGTGGCCGTACTTTCCTTGGGGGGGGGGGGGCGTATGTTTAAGCTGTGGACTTGTGAATGGCTGTAAAATGACGATAATAATAAATAGCTTTTAATATTGATAATGTAATTAGTGACAACGAAAATTAACCATCTGTGCAGGAGTTTATAGTGGTGCACTCTCTATTCCCTCTCTGTCTGTCTAGTCTGATACGGTTATAATAAATACCAGAAGTAATTCGACACGACTAGAGAGTTCAGGTGCAGGACCAACGGCGTTATGTGCTTTCCGAAGCACAGAGGGTGAAACCTGAAAAACCTTATAACTGATACCGAATATAATAGTCCGACTAGGTAAGTCCAACTTCGAACGAGAGGTCAATCTACGGATTAAACTCAGCTGGGCAGCATTCGGGAAATTACGACACATCTTCTCGTCAGGTAAACCTCAATCTCTGAAAACTAAAGTGTACAACCAGTGCGTGTTGCCAGTGATGACTTACGGATCAGAGACGTGGTCCTTCACTGCTGGCCGTATGAGGACGCTTAAGGTTCCTCAGCGAGCTATGGAGAGGGCTATGCTCGGAGTTTCTCTGCGTGATAGACTCAGAAATGAGGATATCCGCAGTGAAATCAGAGTGACCGTCATAGCCCAACGGATTAGTAAGCTGAAGTGGCAATGGGCCGGCCATATAGCTCGAAGAACCGATAACCGATGGGGAAGAAAGGTTCTCGAGTGGCAGCCTCGTACCGGTAGGTGTAGTGTAGGGCGACCCCCCACTAGATGGAGTGACGACCTGGTAAGACATGCAGGAAGTCGATGGATGCAGGTGGCTCAGGACCGTGCTTTGTGGCATTACTTGGGGGAGGCCTATGTTCAGCAGTGGACTTGTGAAGGGCTGTAATGATGATGATGATGATGATTTTGACCCGACCCAAGATTCTAAACCCGTGACCTCATGTTAATCAGTCGTGCTACTAGAATATAAAAAGGCAGTCGAGTCTTATAAAATAATTTTTATTAAATATGCCATTAGTATACACTTTTAACACTATTTCATCTTCTTTTTTTTTTCAAAGTTTATTAATTCTAATCCATCGGTAATGATTTGTTTCTTCTTAAGGCTACAGTCTTTTAAAGTTGACTCACATCGAATCATTAGCGCCACTTTGATTTCTTTTTTTACAGCAAATTATTGTTTCAGAGTAAAATATTTTGATAACACATAAATACCCAGATTATAAGTAATGGCTAAATTTTTTTTTTTTGGTTCATCTATGTGGTCTATGTTAGATAAGTCAAACGGTAAATAGAGCTCTCTCGCACCCAACGCAATTTCGAGCTTTGTTCGTGTACCATTACAAGGCAATCGATAATAAAAAGGCGAAATCTATTCAGCGCGTTAATAGCTAAACATCTTCATCTCCAAAATGCGCTGTTTCTTTTTTTCTAAATATCTTTCATTGTCTTAAATAAGAGGTCTCAATTTCGTTAAATTTCGCTGTTTTCGCCTCATAAAAAACTATTTGTTTCATAGCAATAGCTGAAAATATTTATGCTATAATTATTTTTTTCTCAAGGGCAGGTGTTTAATTAGACAAATATTAAAAAATAATAATTTAAACCACTTTATTTCAAAATTAATAATTATTTCGATCGACCTATAAAATATTGACTTTATACACAATAATTGCGGGCAATATTCCTTAGTAGCCGCTGAGCGGCTGTAGCGTTCAGACGTCTTGTCTGTGCCAAATTTTTGCACTTCCTCTCGCTCTAACATTCCTCTTTCTCTCTCTCTTTCCCTAATCTTGGTTGCGCATTGTTACGAATTGAAAGTTTCTCTACTTTATTATTTTTTGCATATAATTCTTTAAGGGTTTATAAATCATTTTGTATTTGTTTTATAACTTTTAATTTCGATATGGACCATAAACGTAAAAAATATGCTTGTACCAGAAAACGAAAATTGAAATCAAACGTTGAAGCAATGAACAGAAATAGAATTCAAAGGTAAGTTTTTTTGTGTTTCATAGTAAAATAGTTAACAACGTGCATATGTGTGAGCACTTGGTTAAATATTAGACCTAACCTACATATTATGTAAGTTCTTCAAGGAAATATAGAAGTATTATACATTTTTGGATTGCACATGATGTTTTGTTTACAAGCGACAGTAGCCTAATGGCAGGGAGCGGACCGCGAACTCAAAAAGGTCGTGGGTTCGAATCCACCATTCGACTACTGGCGTGAACCACTCGTAACACAAGCAATTTAAGCTTACCACGAGTGGTTAATGTCCTTTTTTTTAAAAAAGTTAATGACATTTTTAGATACGAAAACTATTCAGTAATACACGTAGACTACAAGTAAACTATTAAGTAATATCCTCAGCATCCCGTAATTTATTGTACGCCCACTATGGCCAATTTTGGATATAATGTGGCGTCAAACTGCTTACGACGTCCAATATACTGACGTCAAATAGGAGACTTAGCGCAATGTTCGCAAATTGTCATGCTGATCACAGAAACGTCAAAATCTAAAAAAAATTGGACGTCATTTTTCTTCCTCTTTAGCTTCCTGAGCTAATTGATTCTCGCATGGAACGCTCGATGCCAATCAAAGACCCTCCATACATCATTCAAGCCATTGCGAATAAATTAAAAAAAAGCGCTAAGTCGACCGTCGATGCTGCTGTACAAGAATAGTAATTCATGCATATAGGTAAATGCTATACAAAGTTACATTATACTTTAATGAGAAACTATAAATATGTGTGATAGTGGACTGTTTGTACTTATATAGAAATTATTTTGAGTTTTTTTTTAATCTATTTTAGTATTTAGAACTACTTGACGTACTTGACGGATTTTCGATAGTGTCATCGACTTATTACGAAACCCTCAGTGCACGACTCATTCTAGCACTTGCCAGATTCATTTGAATAATCAATAATACGAGTACATGTTATACAGGTTCTAGATGATTATCTTTTAGAAACCTTTTCAACAAAACAACAAAAATTATACAAACTAAAAATATATTTTTTTTGTGTAACGAATTTTGTAATAAAAGCATGGAACAAAAATAGATACGAGGTAGAAAATCTGTATGTGAAAATTTGTTAGCTAATTATCAATAATCCTGTATATTAGATAAATTGATACTGGAAAATCTTAGTAGAGCAACTTTCCACGCTACGGCCAGAAAGATAACTGCGGTGGCGGTACATGAAGTGGCGGGGCAGGGAGGGTGTAGATGTGTCACCAGAACGCAATTTTTCTGTTTTTCTCTGAAAGACTGGGCTCTTAATGTATTTTACTAATTATCTAATAGATCATTTGATAGTACACGGGTTCTTCAGCTCATGGTCACCTGCAACCGACATCAATCATAGAAGGTCATAGGTTCGTGGTCAAGAACTAAAATGAAATGCTTCACAGCTTGTAATCCCACTATCTTTACCGTCAAACCTGAACACACTAGCGGTGCACCCAGCTGTCTTTTGACAGAAAATACGTGCTATTTAGACAGAATACTAGGTATAAGGGCAGCCCTATAATTAAACCTATTATGTAGTGCCGGCGTCCTAATTAGTTGCTAGCTTTGAAGATTATATTGATTGATTCGGAAATGTAATAAGCTATCACTTTCTTTCATTTTGCTAATTAGTCTAGTATCTTTGCATTGCATCTCTTTTACAGTCCATTACGAATAAATTTGTATTTTTGTGGTTTTGACGTCTGCTAGGGTAAATTTTTAACTGTATTTTTGCATTGCACAATGTAATCTATCACCGGTATATTATAGTTTTTGCACAAGTATTAACTCCATACAATATAGAAAGCTCTTGAGTAATTAGGCTGTTCTGTTGGTGATGGTGATGAGACGTACGGTCGAGTACGTGGAATAGTCAGATACTGTTAACGTAATCAGGTATTATAGTAACAAAAGTTTACGTGCAAACATCAAGGCACATACTTGCTCTCACGTACTGGTGTCAGATCCAACGCTAATGCGATAAGATTGAAAGCAGACTAGGATTCTTTTTATAGAGGTAAGAGCAATAAACGAGCACCCAGTCCACCTGAGTCATTACCAGAATTACCCACAGATACTTACATTTATCCTCGATTGAAAGTCAAACAAATCGGGAGGTGGACAGCAGCGTCTTACTAATAGCGACTAAAAATAAAAAACTGCGATTGCCGATCCGCTTGCGAGTGTAACACACTATTGCAAATATGGGAGATATTTGCAATAGTTAAATAATTGTTAAATTGTGATAGGATGTAACCGTAAAAGTACGTCCATCAAGGAGAGATGAGTACGCTTTCTGAGGCCTTAAAATTTAAACCTTCAAGCGCCATAAAAATCCCATACAGTCGCATGCGCCCGGCAAATCCCAAGCGGTCGCATGCGACCGCCCCCACCCACAGCACTTAAAACCATTAAAACTTATATTTAGAGACTACTTTTCTATGAAGAAGTTTAGCATTATAAAATCTATACAAAATTCTCTATCCTGTGCTCTAAACAAAAGTCAGGTTTTACTTCATTACAAAAAGATTTTATTGTATTTTTATAACAAAAAAAATATATACCAAGCGAATGGCGGCAGCGTGAAAAGCACAATTATTTCAATATATATTACTCGAAATTATTTACGTAAAAAGATAAATTATATGCACACGAAAACTTTCATTACAATTTTATGACGAAACACTTTACTTAAACACTAATAAACACTAGAAAAATCCAAAAATCAACACAATAATAACATTCACGCGAAAATGGGGTATGAAATGAACGTAGATTATAAATAAATATTTATAGGATAACAGTTATTTTATTGCACTAGAAGGTAGAGTATTTCATATTGATTATATAATGCCAAACTTCTTCATAGAAAAGTAGTCTCTATATATGGTTTTTATGGGTTAAGTGCTGTGGGTGAGCGCGACCTCATGAGACCGCTAGAGATTTGAAGGAATATGGCCGCGGTCACATGAGACCGTTAGGAGGTTGAGATGTTAAACAGCTGAAATATCATACATATAATATGGTCTTGTAATCTTTCTATTGGGTACTGAATGAATCTATACCATAAAAAATACTTCTGACAGGCATGGAGATGTTAGGAACAAAAACCACCCGCTTGTCAAGTGTGGCAACTTCATAAAATATTCCTCCTTCAAAGCAATCTATTAGAGGAGCCGATGTTCAGCAGTGGAGTTCAGTATGCTGTAACGGAGATTCACAATGCCGATGCGCAGTCAGCTCTATGGGCTTGTCTCCTCGTTACCAGTAAAATTGGTTTCCGTATCTTGTTTACTCAACCTTAGCTTTCATAGCAGCATTATGATGCTACTTCACGCGGTCTGTGTCGTTCTTCCCCAGCGCATTTATGCTGCAGAAATAGTACACTGCAGCTTAGATTTACCACGTGCCACTTACAAAGTAGAGCAGTGTAGTCTTTTATTAAAACTGCTTCAGTGACAATACACCCACAGGCGAAAATCGTCTGTTTCTTAATTTGTTTAATGCTTTTAATATTACTAATATTCCCGTTAACCACTCCAGGTAAGTGTAAAATGCTTGTGTTCGGAGTAGTGCACGACTGTATTCGAATAACGAAATCGAACCCACGACCGTAGAATTCGTGAGCCGCAACATTAGCGATTAGGCTATTGTCGCTTAAAGTTCTAATATTTGAGTAGTCTAAGTTCTGCTTTTGAAGTCGATACTCCAATGACGCTTCTTCGTTTCATTTGTGAGTTTATTGTAGTCTATAACCATAATATCTTCAACGTCATCAGTTTGTATAAGTTCACCATATATACTCTACCCATTACATTGTAGGGAAGACATACCTTAAGCATAACGCTTGACGGGTGTGTCAATCCACTCACAACAAGGTATTTATAGCGTAAACGACATGATAACACCCCCCTGCTACCTGCCTCATCTGCAGATTGTTTTGGTATTTCCCAAAGTCATCTCTTACGATACCTTCGGAACGAAGTAGAGGTGATACATTCTCTTACCCAGCCACCACACGAATATGCATCATATTTTACTATGGTGTAAAAATGTACCCTTAACGGACGATCATGTATGAGTAGGATGTAAAGAATGCGAGAGAGAGAGAGGTATCAGGATCAAGCCAAATAAAAGTCCCGACCACTACCTACCCCTCTGGGTGATAGGCGTGAGTGTTTATGTTATTATGTCGTTTTGTAAGTAAGAACATTTTCTTTATTAAGGGAAATATCTGATTGTTCTCTTATTAGGTGCAACGTAGCGGTGATGCTGCTCTGCGACGTGGTGTTGGACGGTGTAGAAATCGACTGGTCTATCCACGTGCCGCTGATGCTACACATAGTTTTCCTTGGCATGGACCACACCAGGTACTAATTTCCATATAGAGACATTCCTATGAGACATTTGATTATTGCAGTCGAACACAACAATATGTTTATATACCACTAGCAATCCGTCGCGGCTTCGCGCGGGGGATTTCCGGAGCGCCGGCAACGGCGCCACCTACCGGGTTCAATTCAGTTTTTAAACCATCCAGGAATACACACATAAAAAATTTTACAGATTAATTTTATTATTCATTATAGTATATATATATATATATATATATATATATATATATATATATATATATATATATATATATATATATATATTAATGTATAATTAATATTTTACATATTTACTTTCATTATAATGCCCCCGCAATCCCGTTCGTTAATGGAATTTCGTAAAATTGGTTCTCAGTTAAATTCGATGTGGGAGCTGTAAACTAAAAGTTTTTTTTAACGCCCCACACTGCCCTGGTGGAGTTTCATAAAATCCGTTCTTGGTCATTTTTAACATGCCATAAAGAATATTCTGACCAAGTTTTATACCTGTAAAAGTAAAATTTGAAAATATCATTTTTTTAATTAACGCCCCCGCAACCATCTTTTCGGGTAGGAATTCGTAAAATCTGTTGTTACTTCTACTCTGCGAAATGAATATTCGAACCAAATTTCAATTCTCTAGGCATTATGGTTCCGGAGATATGCCTATATACAAATATATAAAAGTTAAAAAGTTAAAGTTACAGCCTATATACGTCCCACTGCTGGGCACAGGCCTCCTCTCATTTCTGAGAGGGTTTTAGGGCAAGGAAGTGTCCGCCGCGCTGCCCCAATGCGTGTTGGCAAACTTCAAATGTCTTCGAAAATATTTTTTTCTTTCTCAGACATGCAGGTTTACTCACGATGTTTTCCTTCATCACCGAGCACATGCTAAATCAGCACTTAGAATTGCAATAAACAATTTAATTGGTGCCGGCGGGGATTAAACCCGGGTCGCTCGCGTAATGTGACTTACAGCGAGCGCTAACCATCTGAGCCGTCCGTCCGTCTGGAAAAAATAGGGTAACCGATGACGGATTTTTTTTTTTTTTTTTTTTTTTTGCGCCCGAAGCAAATATGGGCAACCCTCCGGAAAGCGGGGGAGGGAGGTGGTGAATGCTCATAGCATACCACGCAGCCGGCTGCGTGGTTATGTGGCGACTTTTACCCACTAAACACCACCTTTTAGGAAATGGCTTAACGATCTGACTGGAGATCTCTAAGCCGTATACGAACGCGACCCTCCTTGGCAGAAAGGAGGGCGCAAGCGGCGAAAAGCCGCTTAGAAGAATGCCTAACTAAGGCAGATTAATGGATGTGTTATGTAGGCTCGGCCCGAGCCGCCAGGAGGCAGTTCAGGTCAGCCGAAAGCTTGTTGGGGGGGTCCGAGAGAGAGTTTCTCGGTCTGCGCACACTATAGCGAGTGTGGATAGGGGCTGCATAGGCAGCTGTCTCACGAATGAGATGATTTGGGTGGGACTCTGAGGCTTTGAAAAATCTCTCAGAGAGTGATTTGCCGATGACGGAATGCCGATGGCACTTATATTTTACAATTTTTATTTTTTATTTTACATTAAAATATTATGAAATTGACCTATGAACAAATACTTCTAATTTGAAATAAACTTACTAAAAAAGTAACAAAATTTTTGGACAAAATAAATAAATCAATTAAAGACTCGATTTAAAATAATACGTACCCAATTTGTTCTATCTCATCCAGTATTTTATTCTTATTTCAGTATCCTTATCCAATATTCTTATTCCAATATCCCAGTATTCTTATTCTCATACAGTATTATGAAAATGAAATAAGATATGATGTAATAATTAACTGTAATCTATAGACTTGATAGTTTCCTCATCCTCAATTAAGAATAAAATATAGTTACATTTTCACTCCTAAAATTTCTTGTTACTAGCAAAAGGAGTGTCTATTTCTCATCACTTCACCATACTAATCACAGTAGGAAGCATTATTTATTTTATTCGAAACACCAACAGCATTGATTATGGTTTGAAATTTAAAGTCTATATAGCTATTAAAAGCTATCCGCATATGGAATTTCTTATGCTACTTTACGCTGTTCAAATCATGTCTTTACTCAGTGAAGAGACCTATTTGTACTAACATATTATTAGCACATACTTCCCAATAATATTTTTATATTAATGTGGAACATTTCAGGGTTCTGTTTTAGGTTTGTAGTTATTTGACAGCAAAAAACTGAGCTGCTAGTATTATTACTCTATGATCATTTACACATACGCAAATACTATGCATTGATTTGCATTGAATATTATGTGTAATTTGAATTTTGCGTATTTTATCAAGTTTAATTGAATTTTGAACTAACATTTTTTTTATAGAAGAAGGGGCGAACGAGCATGCGGCTCACCTGATGTTAAGTGACTACCGCCGCCCATGATCAACCGCAACACCAGGAGAATTGCGGGTGCGTTGCCGGCCCTTTAGAAAGGAGTAAGCTCTTTTCTTGAAGGTCCCCAGGTCGTATCGGTCCGGAAAAATCGCCGGTGGTAAACTATTCCACAGAGAGGTTGTATGTGGCAGAAAACTCCTTGTGAAACGTACAGTGGTGGACCGCCAAGCATCCAGATGGTGTGGATGGTATCGGGACGTTTGCCGTGTAGTGCGTTCACGAAATTTGGCGGCTGGGATTAATCCGAACAATTGCTCAGAGCACTCCCCGTGATAGATGCGATAAAATACGCAAAGAGATGCAACATCTCCTCGCAGCGCCAGTGAATCGAGCCGATCGGAAAGCACTCGGTCGTCGACGATTCGAGCCGCTCTGCGCTGGATGCGGTCAAGTGGAAGGAGCTGGTACTGAGCCCCAGCCCAGAGATGGGAACAGTATTCCATGTGCGGCCGAACCTGCGCCTTGTAAAGTTGCAGGCGGTGTGTCGGCATGAAGTACTGTCCCGCTCTGCTGAGCACGCCAAGCTTTTTAGAGGCCAATTTGGCCTTCCCTTCCAAGTGACCACGAAACTGCACGTCACTCGATATGTCGACGCCGACGATTCCGATACTGGCTGAGGCAACAAGGGGAGTGCCTTGAAACTGAGGGGATACGACAAAGGGGTTCTTTTTAGGGGTTAACGCGCAAACTTGTGTCTTCTGGGGGTTAAACTGGACTAGATTTAGTCGCCCCCAATCCGAGACACTGTCCAGCAGAGACTCACTTCAGACACAAGTTTGTCCCGGCACTCGGAGACGTTTTCCCGAGAAATATTGGCTCGGCCGGTGTAAAGAGTATCACCAGTGCTGTCATCTGCATAGCAATGAATGTTACGGGTATGCAACATATCATTTATATGCAGAAGAAACAGCGTTGGCGATAGCACGCAGCCTTGTGGAACACCAGCATTAATAGGCTTGTAATCGAGCTTGCACCGTCTACAACGACTTTGATGCTCCGATCTGCAAGAAAGCTGGGATGATCCAATCGCACAATTTCTCGGGAAGCATATAGGAAGGGAGCTTCGAAAGAAGCGCTTTGTGCCAAACCCGATCGAAGGCCTTCGCAATGTCCAAACTAACGGCCAATGCCTCCCCCTTGAACTCTACTGCTTCCGCCCATCTCTGAGTTAGGTAGACCAGAAGATCACCAGCTGACCGACCACGGCGAAAACCGTATTGGCGGTCACTAATCAGCTGGTGATCTTCAAGGTACCTCATGAGCTGGCAGTTTACAATGGACTCCATTGTTTTGGAGAACAAGGAGGTGATGGCGATTGGCCGGTAGTTGGACGGGTCAGAGCGGTCGCCTTTTTTAGGGATCGGGTGGACGTAAGCCGTCTTCCATGATTTTGGGACTACGCCTAGGGAGTAGGAGTACCGGAAAAGACGCGTTAAAACCGGTGCCAACTCTGGAGCACACGTCCTCAGCACAATTGGGGGGATTCCGTGAGGCCCACTCGACTTTTGGATGTCCAGGGAGAGGAGTGCTTTGCGAACCGAGTGCTGTGTGAAGTGCACTTCCGGCATGGAGCACTCACACCGCGGGATGGTCGGCGGCGTACTCCCCCCGTCATCGAGAGTCGAGTTAGACGCAAAGAAAGAGCCTAGAAGATCGGCTTTCTCCTTTGCGGTATGGGCCAGTGAGTCGTCCTCCCTGTGCAGAGATGGAAGAAATGGCTGACAGAAATTCCCCTGGATAGCCTTGGCGAGAGACCAGAATGCACGGGTTCCAGAAGGAAGGCGAACTAGTTTCTCGCCAATTCTGCCTATGTGCTCTGACTTTGCCTTGGCAATGACTCTTTTGAAGGACCTAGAGGCGGAATTATACTTCTTTTTAGAGCGCTGGTGTTTACATCCCGGGACGCTGATGCAACAGCCCAGGCTTGGTAGCACTCCTGCTTATAGCATGATGCTATTTTACAGGAGCTACCAAACCATGGCTGAGACTTGCCTCCAATGGGCACCACACAGGAAGGAAAAAAAGTTCCATACCCTGAAGTACCACATCAGCAACAGAATCCGCAACAACTTTGGGATCATCCGGCGAGAAGCAAACCCGCCCCCAAGGGTAGGATGCAAAGAAAGACCGCATCCCATCCCAATCGGCTGACCTATAGTGCCAAACACGGCGGCAGCCTGCAGAATGCAACCGCGATTTCAGCGTGAGCGGCACCACACTCCGGACCAGACAATGGTCCGAGGAGCCTAAAGGGGCGTCGACGGAAATCTGATATCCGTCCGGGTGAGAGGTCAGCAGAAGGTCCAACAGGGAAGGTGCATGATCCTCCACATCTGGAATCCGCGTAGGCGAAGTAACCAGTTGTGTCAGACTATATGCCAAGGCAAAATCATGAACAGATCTCCCCGCATGATCGGTTATACGTGAACCAAGCCATTCGGCGTGATGGGCGTTAAAGTCGCCGAGGATCACGATCTCTGCGGAGGGGATCTGCTGTAGAAACGAATCTGCAGCCATTTGGACGTGGTCGAAGAGTCGGTCTGTTTCGCCATTACCGCTATGGGAGCTATAGAGGCACCCGTAGACGCGCGGATGGTCGTCGCTGTCTACGCGTAGCTAAAGGATGGACAGGTCCGAACCTTCAAGTCTGCCGAGGCGTCGAGAGCAGATGTCCTCTCTGACGTAAACGTAAACTCCAGCCCGAGGCTCAAAGGAGTGTTCCAGTTTGTACCGTACTAGGAGAGTTTGTACTAGGAGAGATACGAGACATCAGCCGGAGAAGACACCTGCGTCTCGGTCAGAAAGAGCAGAGCCGGCCTCGCCGTCTCGAGATGGTAGTGGACGGCGTTTAGGTTAGAGTGAAGTCCCCTGATATTGCAGAAATTCACGGACAGCGTGGCAGGGGTCGCCTTGGTCTTGTTGCTCCGTTTGCCCTGAGCAGTTGTAGTCTTGAGCGGAATTTTGCCCCCCCCCCCCCCTCCCCCAGAATACGCGGGGCAGCCTGAGCACCAACGTTTAGAAGTGGAGAAACATGGTCGTGGATGCTCAGCGAGGGATTCTCCAGGGGTGCTGGTACCCTCCTGGGGTAGTCGATCATTATTTAATTCCGCTACCATGTTGATGGGGAGGGGAGGGGGGGATTTGTGCCTCCGGCCACCTGCACTCACCCGACGAAACGCGGAAGCAGAGCTTCCACTTCACGCCGGTATTCTGTGAGGTCGTGGTACCACCCCGGTTTGAGCCGACCCATACGTGCAACAGCAAAGCTGCCGCGTGGCTCTACCACTGCTAAAACTGACACTGATAACATTCAATTTAAACGTGCTACGGCGTTTGTCACACCTTTGCCAAACATGGTTGATGCAAAATGCTCGAAACACAAAAATTTGAAACAAGTTAAAATTAAACACGATAAAATCCACAAAATTATTGAACGAACTACTTTAGTTATAAATTTCAGAATTCAGGGTCAGAATCCCTAATCATTAGCTATTCCAATGATAAAAATTTAAGTTTGTAAACATGTTCGTTTATACACGCTATTATAAAAACAATAATTGTTGTATCAATTTCTAAATTAGTTGTTTTTTTCTGTTTCTACGTTTATTTCATCATGCAAATGTTAAGTTATATAGAAAAGACCTCACTAAAAATAACAAAACATCTAACTGACCTACAAATGTATCGATTATTTCGTTCGACGATCAGAATGGCGTCCCCATTCTCAAATACTTGTTAAATTAAATGCACTAATATAAGAAGGTAATATAATCAATTCGCTATACGGTGTAACCTTGATATAACGAGCCTCAATATAACGAAACCCTGCATTTAACGAATTTTTCGAAATTTTCTAGAACTGCTTGAGCTAATGCAAAATACACCTCTACAATATGCATACATTTATCAAAAACCTCTATTTAACGAATCCTATTAATGATTCCCACTTAATTCCATAATAAACCATGTTGTAAATGCTAAGAGTGACTTAGCTTAACGAAAGCATATTCACACTTTCCTTGTAGTTCACATTGTAGTCTTTAGTAATTTATTCCAAAAACAATATAAATTATGTAGGAAAACTTAATTAAAACATAGAGTATTAAATAAAATTAATTAAGATTATTCCTAGTTGCTTAAAATGTCTATAAATTAATTATTAATTAAATAATCCATGCAATATTACCCTTTATCAAACTCAATATTATCATTCACTGTATAGAAACTTTTTTCCGAAAAAAGATTTTAACCTTTTTTTAAATATGTTAACATCATTTATGGTTTTCAGGGAATTAGGTAGTCTATTAAAAAGTGTTCTAGCTTGATTTCTAACGCTATGCTCAACGACCTGTACTTTTGATTTAAATAAAATGGGTAGGTATATATCTTTTCGTCTCGTGTGGTATGTTCTTGCCATTTCATTATCAGTTTCATATCTGTTAGGATGTTTGACAAGATCAGTAAGTAAAGTTAGAATATACAAAATATCCTCTACATAATTGCCTCTGGTGTATGCGAGATATTATTCTAATTGCTCTTTTTTGTAGAATAAATGCTTTAATTATAGGCATAACTATTTCCCCAAAATTTAATAGTGTTAGAGTGTAATATACAATTATTAAAGTAGTCGGATGTGAAGACACATGCTGGTAAATTATTGCACTTTCGAGTGTACGGTAACTCGATGACGTAGTGTTGGAGTTGGATGAGCGGATGGTTGTCCGAAAGTGGGTGAGAGAGTGAGGTATTAAGTTATGCAATTCCTGCGCACAACCTACACATCCTGTAAACATTCGATATGGTTATGATTAATATATTTGTGCTAGGTGGATAGTGCATCAGCACTGCCGTCAACTATTGCTCAACTTGCTGGTGGCCGTGGCGGCCCATCATGACCATTTGACGGTGGCGAGGACTTTGCTCGCAAGCCGCTCAGCTCAGCTCGGCCTTGGAGTCACAGCACCAACACTCTTGCTCATACCGCACAACTTTACAGGTGAGCACCTACTTTTTAACTACGTAATATATCTATATGTATTAAAAGCGGAAAAAATTAAAATTAAATTATTAAAATTAAAATTAAATTATTTTGCGGCTCGAATCGTCCACGACCGAGTGCTTTCCGATCGGCTCGATTCACTGGCGCTGCGAAGAGATGTTGCATCTCTTTGCGTATTTTATCGCATCTATCACGGGGAGTGCTCTGAGGAATTGTTCGGATTAATCCCAGCCGCCAAATTTCGTGAACGCACTACACGGCAAACGTCCCGATACCATCCACACCATCTGGATGCTTGGCGGTCCACCACTGTACGTTTCACAAGGAGTTTTCTTCCACGTACAACCTCTCTGTGGAATAGTTTACCACCGGCGATTTTTCCGGACCGATACGACCTGGGGACCTTCAAGAAAAGAGCTTACTCCTTTCTAAAGGGCCGGCAACGCACCCGCAATTCTCCTGGTGTTGCGGTTGATCATGGGTGGCGGTAGTCACTTAACATCAGGTGAGCCGCATGCTCGTTTGCCCCCTCTTCTATAAAAAAAAAAATTATTTTAAATCTTTGTTGAACAATATTTGGAATAGAGTATTTTCTCTTCAGGAGTACATTTCAACCCAAAGTAATAATTATATTTTGTAATTGATAAGTATGAAGCACGCGTTTGTTGACCGTGTATTGACGGGTTAAGTATACCCACTACCCCATATCGTCCCGTGGGTGTAGTAAGAGGAGACAGTGGGAAACAGACAAAGAGTTGAGCAGAAGCGTTCTTAATAACATCTAAAAAATTAAAAAAATGCGGTTTCCATTTGCCTGCCAAGCGTTGCATTTATGGCAAATATCCCTTGTAAAACAATCGATGGGTGAGGCTTTTGTTTTGCAGTTATATCTTGATAGACTGCTACGATAACGGTTATTCATAAGTGTTTTATTAAAAGTTTAATTTAATAAAGATATTTCATTTTTTTATTACTTTCTAAAGAAAAATGGTGAGCACATAATCATTTACATCTTTACTCGATTAATATTTAAAATAAAATGTAACCTAGGTACTGAGATGGAATCCCTTATTACCATTGAAAAAAGGTCTACGGTTCTCTACGCTCACCTTGGGAAAAACAGCAGCATTAAACTGCTATATTACGCTGGTATTCTGCGAAAACATAGTCCTTCCCCGGTCTAGACGACCCATTCATGTTACAACCATAATATGGCTGCAGCCCGCTCTACCACATGTATTTGAATTTTGTTTGTCTGATTTGATTTGAATAAGATATTGAAGATATTAATCACCCTATTCTATTTTAAAAAAAATATAACAATTTTTTATTGTTATTTATGTCCTGAGCGCGCCGTATTAGGGTCATAATCTCTTATTGTCAATCACAGTTATATATTTATAATGAAAGTAAAATAAATTGATGCATGAGCAAAGTTGTGGATCTTAGGGCTCAATTTACACTGCTGCGGAACAGAATGGAAGCGAATTTTTGTAACGAAATTGTACATAGTAAAATAAGCCTTGTATAACGCGTATATAATTGTGTAACGCGCAAACATAAACAAAAAAAAGTCTTGCGTCACCGTGCAATTCTCAAGGATTCTCGTAGCTACTGTCGGTGAAGTTTTTGGAATTCGCGGGAAGTGGCGCGAATGGCATGAAATCTAGATTAACTTCTTTATAATTTCAAGGCGACTGTTGTATAGCCCAAAGGTAAAACGGGAGTGAAAATAACAACACATATTGATCGTGAGCTGTGAGCATCTAAATGAGAGTACCTACTTGGTCTTTGTTATGAATTTTTTGTTAGTTCATCGATTTTTGATACATTTGCGAAATATTCGATTTTTCTGCAGTCTGGAAGTCGTTAACAACTTAATTACAAAAATGCATTTCAGACAAATAAATCATTTATACATCTATACTCTATACATTTCTCTAAATAAAATTAATAACACCGCATTAATGAATCCTATCCAGGCGGAGTGAAAGTCGATGGATTCAGGTTCTTTGTGGCATTCCTTGGCTGAGGCCTTTTACAGTAGTGGACTTGTGAAGGGTTGTAATGAAGATGATGATGATCCAGGCGAAGTCGGGGAAGGTCTCTTGTTAATAAATATAATACATAGAAGTTAAGCTATAAATCAAGTTAAAAACGTGTAATCAAAACCACTACGTAACATCTTAATTTCCTTACTACTTAATACTAATGGGCATGATATTGTTTTTTGATTTCGGGAAATACCTAACGCGGTCAGGATCGAATCGATTTTAGTTCAGTTATAGAACGTCGTAAAAGTTTTGATACCTACGCTGAATTAAAGATAACTTTTTAGTTCTAACACCACGCATAAGGAGACTATAAAAAGAAATGAGTCTACTACATGTCACACATTACAGTCTTTCAAGCATTTTTAAAAGATTGCATACATTACTTGGAATATTCAAGTTGGTGACTGAAGAGCCGACACAGAGGCATAAGAACGGCATCCTGTGGGATCCTTATGGACTTGAGTTTGTCATATCTCTTTGGATTTACCGACGTCAATCGGTCGCCAGTGATTCATTCATCACCGATGCATCTCTCAAAAGTTACATAATCTTCTCAACACTCCACTGCTAGACTACTACCAATTTTAATAATATAAGTATGTACGTCATGAGTTTTTCATGAGTTTTGTTCATGACAAATGCCACAAAAAACTCTATATGTCTTGACAACACGCCAGTAGAGTATGTCGAGAACTATATATACTTAGGCAAACAAATTTCGTTTCAAAAACAAAACAATGATACAGAAATTGATAGAAGAATAATAAAGACATGGAAAAAATTTTGGAGCCTAAAGGAAATTCTAAAAAGTCAGATGCCAATGAAAATCAAGAGCAAAGTCATAGACTCATGTCTTTTGCCAACATTAACCTACGCATGCCAAACTTGGAAGTTCACACGAAGAGTCAAAAATAAAATCACATCTTGCCAGCGTAGCGTGGAAAGAAGCGTCACAAAAATTAGAAAAATTCAAAAATTCGTCACACTATCATCAGGCAAAAGACAAGAGTAACAGATGCCCTCACGCACGCTCTAAAGTTAAAATGGAGGTGGGCAGGACACGTAGCAAGAATGAGCGACGATCGATGGATAATTCGCATAACGTCATGGCCAGGTCCTACAGGCACTCGGAAAAGAGGAAGACCTACATATAGATGGGCAGACGACATCACCCGAATCGCAGGCAAAAACTGGATGTCGGAAGCCAAAGACCGAGACCGCTGGCGTTCTCTGGAGGAGGCCTTCACCCTCACTACTTGAGGGGTTCATGCATGGTATTATTTAATCTTAAATTTTTATTCTATTTTAAATCTATAATTTTATTTTCTTATAACTTTATTTTTCTAATTTTTATTTTCATTTTATAATATTTTTCAAATATATTGAAAACCAAAATTTTTATGTATATTAAAAGAAATGAATGAGTTCTAACAAGCACATTTAATAATTTATTTGATTTAATTTAAATAAATTTAAATTAATATATAATGAGAGACAGAAATGAAAATAAAATTTGTAATAAAAGGGACGAAAAATATGTATATATAACTATTCACTTATGAGAAAATAATAAAAACAACATAACAGTCCATTTATAACCTGTTATTACTACAAGAAAATGTTATGTGAAATGCATGAAATAAAAGGCTTTTTTTATTTTTTTTTATTTAAGTATGTACGTACGTAATTGGCTTATTGAACTTAGATGTAATTTTGTACCTATTCACTATCAAAAGTATTAAATTTTAATGGATTGACCATTCCAATTCAATCCTTTTAACTATTTTTTATGCTTTACATTCCATGTTTATCTAGATCTAGATATCTAGTTATCTAGAAGATTATATATTTTCAACCCCGAGTAAAAATCGGTCGCATGGGTAGTAATATAATAAATAAAAAATAAAATATTCCTCAAAATGTATTTTGGTAGACATCATTGAATTCATGCGATAATTTAAGTTATGTAGTACAGTACAACCTCAATATAACTAACCTCAGTATAACGATTCCTCGATTTAACAAATTCTTAGAAATTCTCTAGAACTGGCCGTAAGAGTTGATACAACATATAGCATTACATTACGAATAACTTTTGTAAAAACCTCTTGATAACGATTTTTAATCATTGAAAAGCATAAATAGAAAGTAGAATTAGCCTTTGCAAGTAAAGTATTCTACCAATTCATCTAACAAGAGTTCATCAAATCTCAATCAGAGTCTGGACAGGTTCAGACACGTTCACTTTATCCTAAAATCCAGGGATTCAAAATGTTATAACAAATTACTCATCAATCTCTCGATATACCTTAAATTAGATCATGAAACATTGCATACTAACTGAACTAACTATAGAGCAGGACTTATGCTTTTTTAGTTACCATTATTTTCACTTTAAAAAGGAATTGCCTAAACTATCGGCATACTTACGCTTGTTCCCTGCCGCCCAATACTCCTGCTTAGTCTCGCTTCGGCTTTCGAACGGGAAAGCTGTATCGCTTACGATCGGAATACACTTTACGTAACAGGACGACGTAAAATTAAAATTGGAAATAACCGTAATAAAAATAAGAAGAGTCTGGGTTGGCGTAAAGAAACAGGCATAAATATGATAAACCTAATGAAATAAGTATCTAACGACCTATCAACTTACAGTATCAGTGATTACAAACATGCCCTTAAGCAAATTTCGGAATTTTTAGAAAATAATGATGTTATTACAGATGTACAATACGGGTTTAGACCAAAAAGAAGCACGTAAATGGCTTTAGCTAAATTTACAGACGACGTAAACAACGCTCTTAGTGACCAAAACCTTCTAGCCGTTATTTTTATCGATTTTAAAAAAAGCTTTCGACACACTGGACCACGATTGCTTGTTGCAGTCAATGGAAGATTCGCCCGTCCGTGAGTGGGAGAAAGAACGAAATACGCTTTGACCTTTTTTCTTTTGAATTGATCCAAACAGCACGGAGAAAATAATTCTACAAAATAATTTAACTACTGTTTGGCAGAAGAAAATGTTAAAAACGTTTATTGTATAAATGGGAGAAAATAAATTTAAAACAAATGTTAATTCCAGCCGCCAAATTTCACGAACGCACATCGCGTCAAAATTCACGATACTATCCTCACCGTCTGAATTGTTTAGTGGTCCACCACTGTGCATTTTACTAGAAGTTTTCTTCTTCGTACAACTTCTCTGCGGAATTGTTTGCCACCGGCGATTTTTCCGGACTGATACGACTTAGGCAACTTAAAGAAAAGAGCGTACTGTTTTCTAAAAGATCGGGAACGCACCTGCAATTCCCCTAGTTTTGTGTTTGTTCATGGGTGGCGGTAGTCACTTACCATGCTCGTTTGCTCTCTTTTCTACAAAAAAAATACTCAGGGGTTATTCATGATTACGTCACAGAAAAAAAATTACCAAAAAGTTAATATTTGTAGTTACAGAACTTGAAAGATCATCACAGGATGTCAATTATTGAACATTTTTGAATCCTTATAATTTGAAAAGTACATGACCAATATTTTTTATATTTTTCTAATAACTTTCACGACTTGGCCAATTTCCCGTTTTCGGTTGGAAGTTGATTTCTGGGACACGTTTATATAACAAACCTTACTGTAACAAATTACTTGATATACCAAAAATTTTCTAATCTGCTTCAAATTTTGTTATGTCAAGGTTGCACTGTATATCGCCGAGTTTGGTTAATAGCTGAACGATTAGCAATCGAAGTTTTAACAGCGTTTACATTGGACCGCCCCCGGGCTACGGAAGTTAATCCGGTCCATAAAACTAGGTCACATGTGAAATTTTCGCATCGTACGCTCCTGATACTAAAATTGAAAATTGTCACCGTTGATAAAGTCCGTGAAATCATTATCAGTTGCAGTCGCTTATTAATTTAACAGTTAGAAACAACAATGGCCAAATTTCTATAGGAGCTGGACTTGACTTTTATTTGTCATGTCCCAAAACAAACTATAGTTAGATTGTATTGTAAACACCATCCCATTTGAAAATCGAAATAGGCACGAATTTTATACGCGGTAGAGCCATGCTGCAGCTATATTACTAGTATAGTTGTACCACGAATGGGTCGGCTCGACCGGGGAAGGATTGCTCCAGCTCCGTGTTTCCGGCAAAACCGGAGACCTTTTTTGCTGGAAACAAGGCATTCAATCTTAGTCCTCACGGGTGACAATGCATTTATATTTTCATTCGTATTCGAGGATAGATGTAGATCAGGGTGACTGTGAGCTCGTTTGTCACCCTATCTTATAAAAAATATAATCACGCTCCAGCTCTGCGTTTCCAGCAAACAGAATAACAAGAGTAACTGATATAGTCCAGGGGATCTGTCCGTGTCTGTCCTGAATGGGCCGGCTATGCAACTCGTACCACCGATAGCCGATGGGGATGCAGGATGTATGATGATAAACTAACGTTTGATTCAGCTCCAATATTAAACATATACACATAAATAGATTGCATCTGTTCGATTCAGCACCAAATATCGAGGATTATTATTTTAATATTCCGTTTAATTCTATTCCATATTCTCGTTTAAGCTTAATTCCATATCGATGTTGGCTGACCGCAATGCATACCAATGTTGCTCACCTATGTCATATCAGTGGCTGTGGTCGACTATAATATAATTATAACCTGTAAAACAGAGATAAAAGTATTTCTATAACACGTATATCCATTGTTACCTGTCGAGTCCGACTTTTTAATTTCCAAATGCCACCGCTAGAGTAGATTAGCTTTACAATGATTCAATGAAATGGAAAAACAAACGTTGCACACTTTTTCTCAGAACGTAATAACGTTTATAAGACGGCTTAAGGGGATATAGTAAGTCAGCTCAAATTCTAATTTCGCCCCCACTTGCCCGCGCGTCGTATGCTATGTACCGACATGTTTGTAATCACTAATACTGTAAGTAGATCGGTCGTTAGACACTTATTTCATTAGGTTTATCATATTTATGCCTGTTTCTTAATGCCAAGCCCGTCGCTTCTTATTTTTATTACGGTTATTTCCCATTTTAATTTTACGTCGTCCTGTTGCGTAATGTGTATTCTGATCGTAAGCGACACAACCTCCGCCTTCAAAGGCCGAAGTGAAACTGACCGGGCGGCAGGAATAACGCTTCAAGAGGCCGATAGTTTAGGTAATTTCTTTTTACAGTGAAAATAATGGTATTTTAAAAAAAGTAAATAACATGAGCCTGCTTTATAGTGAGTTCAGTTTTATGCAAAGTTTCATGATCTTATTTAAAGTATTTTATGAATAACAGCGGTTTATTGTTTATTTTGGAGGTAACTTTGGATTTTTTTTCTATCGAGATAATTTTACGGAATCGTGTTTTCGTCTAACTAAATCCTTAACATTAATCCTCAACTTTACCATATATTTATTTCAAAATTAATGCTGCAATATTTTCGGCATAACGAAGGATCTTGCTAAGCCATTTGAGGTTATATTTCCCCTTAAAGCTACGATTAGTTACGGCGAGAATCAAACGCAAATACACCCAGTATTTGCGTTTGATTAAACTTCGATTTATTCATGGCTAAAGCTATACATATATGGCTGGTTGCTTTCGGGTAAAACTAGAGACATACGAGTAGTAAACAGGTAGGTACTATATAGTAATATATAGTTAGTATATAAGATAATGTATACGAAACACGGCAGCATTAACCTGATATTTATGCTGGTATTCTATGAGAGCCTGGTTCTTTCTCAGTTGAGCGCAATTATTCGCTCTATTACCATAATATTATGGTTATTATTTAATTTCTTACATATGTTCAATATTAAAAGAGCTAACTCTTCTACTATGATGATGACAAAGATACTGTATTAAAACAACGCTAGGCTTTTAAATTGCGTCATATTGTACTGATCTTAAATCAAGGTTCGGTAGCTATTGGCTAAATTGGCTTTATCCTACTTATTTTATTTAAAAGAAATTACGAGATACCGCAGTGGGATGCTTATCATAGGTGCCTTTAATATACAGAAATCGCTATAGACAAACTATGCAAACACTTGTTCCTTGCGGGATTTGTACTCGCGGCCCGTAACACAGCAAAATAATGCTTAGCGCTTCAGAGCCTTCAGTCCCTCCTGTAACTTATGTATGTAAAACTAATAGCATAATATAAAATTTGGAAATTGAGGGTAACATTTTATTGATTTTAAAATTAATAAGCAGAACTATGCCAGAAGAGGGATGTGGGCAAAACATATTAGTGTAAATGAGTTTGTTTGAACGGATGTTTGCGTTCCAGAACCCGATGCGGTTTTCGACAAGCACGCGCATTGCGGTCACTCCCCGCGCGCCCACGCACGCTCGCTGAGTTCCGACCCGCATGTCACGCCCGAAGGTAATCTACGTAATTCTCCGTAACCATTTAAAGACTATTCATTCTTTTACATTTTCATTATTTTACATCAAAAAAAACCACGTCATTCTTATGTTCCCACTCAGCATTATAAAACATATATAATTTTGTTATCTACTCCAAGTTGAGCTATTTAAAAATCGTAGAATCATCGATAGTCAAAATGATACATGCACATGTATCACTAACGTAGTGTTTCTCTTCGTGAATCTTTCGATCGAGATCAGCATCGTATTCCTAATAATAATTAGCAATTAAAAGCTACTTAAGCCAATCGGTCTGCCAAACGTAGCGACCATGGCATACATCCCTATTATGAGGCATCTGTAGGAAGACCTATGTTCAGCGTTGCATCTTGATAGACTGTAATGAATCAATTACCGTACCGTGTGATGGCATTGTAAAAATATCCACTACACCATGTCATACATAGAATACTACAATACATACACAATAGAACGGTGGAGTGGGTGGAGCCCGCGTATCCACTAAAATGTCAATAACACGTCAATTCACACTTTTTTTTATAAGAATATTAACGATGCTATAAACATTACTAATATTCCCCTTAACCACTCATGTTAAGCTTAAATTGCTTGTGTTACGACCTTTTTGAGTTCGCGGTCCGCGCCCTGCCATTAAGCTACTGTCGCTTCAAAGTACACGCACACGTATAAATGTCAACACGCGTTACAATCGTTCTTAAATTTCGCATGCAAATTATTTAGAAAATGCCAAATTGCACCCTATTTACAATGAAAAAATTGTTGCCTCAGCCAGTATCGGAATCCTCGGCGTCGACATATCGAGTGACGTGCAGTTTCGTGGTCACTTGGAAGGGAAAGCCAAATTGGCCTCCAAAAAGCTTGGCGTGCTCAGCAGAGCGGGACAGTATTTCATGCCGGCACACCGCCTGCAACTTTACAAGGCCCAGGTTCGGCCGCACATGGAATACTGTTCCCATCTCTGGGCTGGGGCTCCCCAGTACCAGCTCCTTCCACTTGACCGCATCCAGCGCAGAGCGGCTCGAATCGTCGACGACCGAGTGCTTTCCGATCGGCTCGATTCACTGGCGCTGCGAAGAGATGTTGCATCTCTTTGCGTATTTTATCGCATCTATCACGGGGAGTGCTCTGAGGAATTGTTCGGATTAATCCCAGCCGCCAAATTTCGTGAACGCACTACACGGCAAACGTCCCGATACCATCCACACCATCTGGATGCTTGGCGGTCCACCACTGTACGTTTCACAAGGAGTTTTCTTCCACGTACAACCTCTCTGTGGAATAGTTTACCACCGGCGATTTTTCCGGACCGATACGACCTGGGGACCTTCAAGAAAAGAGCTTACTCCTTTCTAAAGGGCCGGCAACGCACCCGCAATTCTCCTGGTGTTGCGGTTGATCATGGGCGGCGGTAATCACTTAACATCAGGTGAGCCGCATGCTCGTTTGCCCCCTCTTCTATAAAAAAAAAAATGAAATGTGTATTAAAATTTAATGATGATCTTGAACATTAATCAAGAGTCTAAAATGTGTAAATTTACTCAGTCTGTCAAATCCTAGTATAAAATGAAGTTGACAGCCATTCTATGATGTCTTTCCGTGGGTGACGCAATAGGCGACGGAGGGAAAGAAATCAGGAGATGAGCAGCAGCTTCTTCCTAATAACGACTAAAAATAAAGAACTGCGGTTGCCAACTCGCTTGCTAAGCGTGGCGGTTATGGAAAATATCCCCCTTTAAGTTAATTCTTTGGGGTAGGCCTACGTTCAGCAGTGGACTTGAATGGGCTGTCATCATCATCATCATCATTACAGCCCTTCACAGGTCCACTGCTGAACTAAGCCCTCACCCAAGTAATGCCACAAAGCACGGTCCTGAGCCACCTGCATCCATCGACGACCTGCATGTCTTACCAGGTCGTCACTCCATCTAGTGGGGGGTCGCTCTACACTACGCCTACCGGTACGCGGCTGCCACTCGAGAACCTTTCTTCCCCATCGGTTATCGGTTCTTCGAGCTATATGGCCAGCCCATTGCCACTTCAGCTTACTAATCCGTTGGGCTATGTCGGTCACTCTGGTTTTACTGCGGATATCCTCATTTCTGAGTCTATCACGCAGAGAAACTCCGAGCATAGCCCTCTCCATAGCTCGCTGAGCGACCTTGAGCGTCCTCATACGGCCAGCAGTGAA
This sequence comes from Parnassius smintheus behrii, assembly GCA_036936625.1. NCBI lineage: Eukaryota > Metazoa > Arthropoda > Insecta > Lepidoptera > Papilionidae > Parnassius > Parnassius smintheus. The sequence goes on along the minus strand of JAUPFT010000016.1, from coordinate 9,582,235 downwards.
GGACCACGTCTCAGATCCGTAAGTCATAACTGGCCTCACTCACTGGCATCACTATACCCCCCATGAACAATTAATAGGCTGTATAGGTAATATATTGCGAGTTTTATGACACCTACGAGATGAGTGGGACGATGGGACTGCCTTGGGGCGCAAAAATTTATTACGGTGATGTTATGAAAAGGTTTTGGAGTTGTTAGTTAAATCCACTGCTCTACGCCAATACGCCAATACGCGTGTTGGTGTACTCCACACATTCACGATATACATTTTTACAATCTCAGACATACAGCTTTCTTAACGATGTTGTCCTTCACCGAACAGAAGTGACGTAGTAAATTAATACTTAGGGTCTTTCAAAAGATCACAACAAAATTACCATAATTTCATTTGCTGCGCGCAGAGATCGAAATTTATTAGTAATTATCTGACAGACATTGAAAATTCATATAATTTATTAGCGAGGAATTGTAACGTAAGAAGATCGACAGTTCTAAGAAACCCATCAGGAGTCAAATTAAGAAATTGAATGTTGGATATAAAGGCGAAATTTGTAGTGATTTAATTGTATCGTACTTTTGAATAAAGTAATCACAGTCCTTCGTTCATTTTGTAAATTTTCCTTTTCATATCAAGCCAGTGAAAAAATCAAAACAGGTTAATAGTTATGATGTAAAAATAAAATATAATACTGTCTGTCTGGTGGCGACGTAACGTATATTTATTTAACAAATTATAGATAATACGGAGGATATAATATGGTACTAAATAAGCTTAATGAGAACTTTACCGTGTATCACAAGCCGCCGACATTAAAAATTTGACATTTGAGCTACACCTTAATCTACAAAAACGCAACACCACTAAACAGCAATCGGCACGGTCAACACGCGGTAAATCGGTAATACATACGTAGTTACCTAATAGTGCACAAGAATGGTGTGTCTTGCTACCGCCCACTTCACCGCGTCATAAACCGGTCGATCCTGCGTTGCGTATACAGGGAGTGAATAAAATTTGGGTTTTGGTTCTATCAATTAGTTAGTTACTTAATATTTAATAGTAGACGAATATAATAATTTATCTAAGATTGTTTGTCATATAGGTGTATTTAGGAAATATAGATGGGATTATAGTTTTTTTTAAATTATTTTTTAGTTTGAATTATGGTGATATAGACAGTTCGTATAATAGTTTTTTAATTTGTATTTAATATTTTTATGATTAATTTCATTTTGAAAAGAGGTTGGTATGCGTATATATATATATTCTAAAGTACGTTTTCGGTGTAAATTATTATAATTCGGTTTTGCTAATATAGTTGGGCCGCGCTGCAGGTTAGAATAGTTAGAAGTGCCATATTTTTTTAAATCTTCATTAAAAATTCTTCATTTAAGTATATAATACTTTTTATGCACTCGTATAATTTTGCAGTAATCGAATAGGTAATCAGAATCCCTGTGTGAGTTTTTGACTTGATCCGGAACTATAGTTTTTAATATGCTATGAATTTTTTTAAGATGCTGACAGTGATTTATATAATTATAACAGAATTCTATAGGGGACTTTATACTTATATATATATATATATATATATATATATATATATATATATATATATATATATATACATATATACATATATATACTTAGAATCACCAAAAAATAACCAAACCGCCTCATGATGCGAGTCATGATTGCGAGATCGTCTGCACACGCGTAAATACTATGGTAAGGCCTACCTATAATGGAATACCCAATGTAAAGAGTACTTTGGTACGACTAATGAATAAAAATAAAATAATATTTAAACATTTAATTTGTCATAATAATGAATTATCGTCAGGCGAAGCAGACAAGTACCCATCACTGCCAGTTATAATAACGGGCGAAGCGGAGCCTGAAGCAGAGCCGCCAGAAGCGGAGCCAGCGGAACTGCCTGTGGCTGATGTCATTAAGTCGCTTGTACACTTCCTCGCCAATCGACCAACGCACATGCCGCTCTGGCAGTACGAGGATATAACTGCCAAAGGTATGTAACAAGATGTACTATCTGGACCCAGGATGCACTAAGATTCGGCATCTATAAAATCAAATGCAACACTTATTCACGCAATGACCATCTTATTCGACAACATTTTGTACAATCTACCAACACACAATAAGATAATATTTTACAAACAACGCTTGGCAAATAAATTTAGCAGCCTTACATAATTTTGAATTGTACTGTATTATCGAATAGCCAATTACTATTATCAGCTGCTATTTACAATTATTATTCTCTGTAAATATTCTGATTGTCCTAAGCTTAAAACTACGTAATTGTTAAAGAAAAACTAAATATTTACTTTCACGCCCACACTTTTATTAATTTACTATTTTTCATTCATTTCTTTAACATCCTCCACAAGCCACTGTATCACGTCATAACGATAAAGGTGAAAATTACTTTATTGTTTTTTTCAAACTGTTAATCTTAACAATATGCACTAGTTTCTGATATTTTTATTCACTATTATATACAGTTTTGAATAAGTGGATAGCAGTTACTGAAAACAGAATTAAGTCTTATGGCAGTAGTAAATGACTCAAAGTTCTTGTACTCGAGTTGTAAGATTGTTATAGCTTCATACTACCAAATTAATTAATTAATATTTAATAAATAAATATTTAATTAAGATTTTAACCACCCTAATGATTTTTTCCTTTGAATAACAACTAAAAACAATGAATATCTGCGGTTGCCAACCGTAGCAACTATGACAAATATACATCTATGTGGAAGTCCTGTATTCCGCAAGGGACTTTTGATATGCTGTAATGGATTATGGAATCTGTATCTTCATAATATGTAACAAAAAAAAACAGATTTCGAAGCAAATATAGGCCAAAGATCGCCATTGTTCCAAATCAATTAGGTGCTACATGTTGCGTTAAATCATATCTGCAAGTCATAAATGGTACGCCGTATCAACATCAGTAAAGCCGAGCCTTTTCACCAAATCACACGATTGCTATCCCATGGCCCCCCATGGCCTAGAAATGACAATACCTTAGGAAGCGATCGTAGTATTGGCCTTAATGCAATATGTGACGCTGTCTCGTTTCCCACAGTGTGGAGCCTGCGCAGCTGCCAGCAGATGGCGACTCTTGTTCGGCATGCGTTGCGCGTGTTTCGCGAATCTTTGCCACACGCGTTGGTATCAGAACGATGGGCGCAAACTGCTTTACAACTCGGTCTCTCGTGTCCCTCGCGACACTACGCCGGTCGCTCGTTGCAGGTATGCACGCACACACACACGCGCGCACACACGTGCACGCACACTCTAACACGTACACACTTACACGCACACAGGCGCACGTGCCTTATTATATATACTTGCCCCGTGTTTGTCAGTATGAATCTATATTATTAATCTTAATCATGTCGGAAAGTTACCAATGTTAAGCTATTTGTATTTATTGTTAATATAAAAGTTTGAAAATACCACACTGAAATATGTATTGTTAATTTATTTCTTTATAAATTTGAATTTTCTATTTTTGAAAGTGTCTTACAACTTGACCAATATTTTTATTTTAAAGCACGAAATACAAAAACTATGATGTCATTCTATATTCTCGTATAATTTCTGTACGTTTTTATCTCTTCAGTTGACTACAATTTCAGTTACGACCTTTAAGTGGTATTTGGCCCCTTAAAGGTCTCGTTAAGCGTCCCTCTGTATAATTATGCTATCCCTACAATTGATTTCTATAAATGAAGACCACGAGATCTAAAACCACACCTACCGTATTTGTGAAAGTGATGGAAAGAATTCAAAACTACAACAAAACACATTTTTAAGAATGAATGTGTTTGTTTTGAATTCGTTCCTTAGCTTTAGATTATTTATGAATTAAACTCTTTGTAATTTTTTATATATTATTATAAAAAACGCCAATAATGCGTGTGAACGTGCTTGTCTGCGGTACAAAGTGTTTTAGTCCGTGTGCTTTCTGAAATTACGAGTATACCTGAAAATGTAGCGTTTACAATTTTTTCGGTTCGTTATGACTGTTTACTTAATCCTTTGAATATCAAACAAATAATTCAACATTCATCTTCTTTCAAGACCTCATTACAATTTCTCAAACTTCCAGGTATTCCGTTTTATCGGTGTAGCGATGACGGGACGGATGGTGACAGATATACTATCCCGCCTGGTGGAGACGGTAGCGGAACAAGGAGAGGACATGCAGGGATATGTTACTGAACTCCTGCTCACCTTGGAAGCAGCTGTCGACTCCCTCGAATCCAACTTCAGACCGCTGGACTACATGCGGGACATTTTCAAATCTACCCCCAATTTGAATAATAAAGATGGTGGTCAGCAGCCCAATGGCGCCGTGTTCGCTGCAGGTGACTTTATTTTTTAAGAAGATTAGTTACATTGCTTAATATAGCTGGTGGCTCTACCACTTATAAATAATAATGTCCTCCAGACCTAATTTCGGTCACAGCGGCCTGCCTCAACGGAGGCTAGCCATCGGCGCAGGACAGGATTATAGTGCCCAAGTGTATGCGCAAGCACAGGTGCACTCTCTATTTCCTCACTCTCATAATCCGATGAGACGGTAAACCGACACGACCGGAGAGAGATCAGGTACAGGACCAACAGCTTTACATGCTTTCCGAGGCACGGGGGTGAGACACCACCGCCAACTTCCCGACTCCGGGCAACTACTGAGAATTTCTTGACGGAAAAACTCAATAGTTAATGTTTTGGCCCGACCTGGGATTCGAACCCAGAACTTCTTGATCAGCTGTCGCACTACTGCAGCCACTAGACCAACGAGGCAGTTTATAGACCACTTATAAATATTCAATATATAAACAATTTGGTCGATAAACTTCCGTCTAGGGAGATTCTTAATACTGTATTATAAAAAAGATGTCACACTTGCGTCCAACAGGCAAACGATCTCCAGGCGTGTGCGTTGGTTGCGTAACTAACCATACCCGGAGCACGAGCTACTCTGTTTCATACTGCGTGCGTAAAAGTAACGCGCCGCCGTCTACGTCTGAAAAACAATCTCATGGTAAGACTATTTAAATTTAATCAGTTAGGTCTTCTGGCCAGAGCGCATCAGTGAAGAATTCCATCCAGCAAGATGTGTATGTGCAAACGTATAGTGGCGGCTTAAGAGAATCCTCTAACTTATATCATACATTGCACACAGTCTGCCTGATGGTAAGTGGATGATAGAGGGATAAAAAATGCGTTGTCACCCCTTAGGACCAAGATGAAAAAAAAATACCTTGTTTCCAGTAAAAAGGGTCTCAGGTTCTCTCACTCACCATACGAAACGCAGCAACGTAAAACATCTATTTCACGCTGGTATTCTGTGAGAGTGTGGTCCTTCCCCGGTCGAGCCGACCCATTCGTGCTACAACTATAATATAGCTGCAGCGTGGCTCTACATCGTATTGTCTTTCCAATAACAACTCAATTTTTTTTAAACTGTTTTCCTGCCTGTCCGCCAAACGAGGCAACTGTGTAAATATCCCCACTATAAAGCAATCTATGGGGGAGGCACATGTTCAGCAGTGGACTTTATACTTGCACAGGCCTTTAGTTCCGGTATACCCGAACGGTATACCGGAACTAAAGGCTTGTGCAAGTATACCGGAGCGTGTATGTGACAAAACTTGCACAAGTTTCCTGACTTGCACAAGTCTGGTAGGCAGATCAAAACTACGATCTGTATACCTGCGCAAACTAGTTTGTGCAAGTATGCATGAGCACACAGCATTCCGACACACATGGTGTCGGAATGCTTCAGTCGCCTAGAGCTTGAGGTGATATTATTGTAGAAAACTTAAGATCTTCGTAACTTCCACCAGTCGCCAGGAATCTCAGGTTGCCAGGTTGCTGTTCTCAAACCTCTCATGCGGTATTATCGCTGGGCGCATTATCGTGTCATTCTTTTGTATCAATGGCGTTACTAAGGACAAGAGTTCCAAATATGTGTTTTCATCCATACGCAAATAATTGTGCCAGTCCTTCGGGGCAAATTTCGATTCATTTAAAAGGTTGGTGTGAGAATACTTATTTCTTTTCGGTAACCATTCTTTACACCATACAGAACGTTTCTTCTTACACTTCTCTTTTTTCTTAATAGCTAGCACCAAACCAACAATAGCCAAATAGTCATCGTTTGTGGGTGCCGGTGGCATGTTTCACAAAGTACTTATTGCACAACACGATTTCTTCGGTTTGTCACAGGCGCAGAACTGAGACTGCACAGGCGTACTTGAATCGTGTGTGGTCACTATGGACGTTAGATATACTTGCACAAGCATTTAGTTCCGGTATACCGTTCAGGTATACCGCTACGTTTGTGGCCGCCATAATACAGGCAGTGTTGAACAAATGAATCTCTGTAAATACAATAGTTTGTTACCGGTCTAATTGTGTATCCCGTACCCGTACATTTCTGAGACTAAAATGTATGAGACGTATGGCGCATTTGGTGGCTTTTGAGAATGTTTGGATTTAAGTTTTTTTTCTTTCTAAGAAGGATCTATCGTAATCGTCACGTTTGTTAGCTGGGTTGAGAACTGCATTACGAACAAGTAATTACTTATATGTCTTTTTATTCCATCAAATTTCTGTTACAATTATTACATTAGTATTGAGTTATTCAATTTGTTAATAAAAATAAAAAAGTTTTATTTTTTAGTTTCAAACAGTGTACTTCTATTTAAAAATAAATATAACATTATATCGTAAAAACGAACATACAAACTCCTTGTCTGGCTCCCCGAGCTATAACTAACTCTATTCATTTCAGTCTATGGTAGCCTACTGTAACTAATATCAAAGTTTAAAGACCTTACCGTTGGGAAACGAATGTGGGGGGCAGGGGACGGGCAGACCGTTGGTGCGAGCGTGTTTTATAGTACTTCTTTAACTAAATTAAAGTGTAAAGTTATTATATTAACTTTACACAATCGATAATGTTGAATTACTGTTACATTTATATGAGTTACTAAGTAACATTGAACATAAATAGCAGTAATGTGTCCCTCATTTTTTTTATAAAATTATTTAACGAATGCAATGAATATCTGAAAATATCTATATAAAGAAAGTTTCACGAAAATATTTGGCAATGCAACAAATTGTAAACGCGTTTTTTCTTGTAGTAACAAAAAATGATTTAGTTCGATAGATGTTTTTAACTTATAAGTATCTTATTAATGATAATGAATATTATAACATCCAAAATTATCTTATTTCCCTTTTCGTGGCAACCTTTAGCATACACGCTGGCCGCGTACATTCAAAATTTATGCAATAGATTTATATTTGGGCTTCGCAAATATGATCACATCTCCGAATTTCGCAAACAGCTCAAATGGCTCCCGATCCGCCTTCACAGGAATACTTACATTCTCTCCGCGTTGTATAGCGTGCTGTTTAATCCTTCCACTCCTCGTCATTTAAAAAACCGTTTCCAGTATCTTTCCCTTACCCATAATCGGTTCCTTCGATCCTCCGTCAATCTTTCTCTCTCTACACCTTTGCACTCATCTTCCTTTTTTAAGAAATCCTTTACCGTAACCGCTGTGCGATTGTGGAACTCCTTACCTCTCCATATTCGTCGTGCTAAATCTCTTCACTCTTTCAGAAGTCTTAATAAATCGTATTACTTAGAACGCTATTAGATAAATTACTTTTCCTTCCGCGTACTCTTTTCATTTAATTTATTTTATGTTATTTTATATATAATGTTCACTTATCTATATTTGTATGTATTTTTATATATTTTTTATTATTATTTTGTACGCCGCCGTCTATTTTAACTTTTGTTTGCATCAGTTCTCTACGCAAAGGTTGTCTGGAAGAAATCACTTTCAGAGTGATAAGACCCCCTATTGTACATATTCTGATTTAGATTTAACTGTACTTGATGTTTTTTATTTTGGTGTACAATAAAGAGTAAATAAATAAATAAATACCTAACGGTCGGCGGCATCGCCTGACATCACAGACGTTTCACAAATGTAAAATCTAAACTGTGCTAATATCCTATTCGCAGTGTTTGAAATTCTGTGACGTCTCAGTGATCCCGAGTTTGAAAACTAGCAGCGATCACCAAATGGTCAGGAATCTGTACGAAATCATAACGTTAAGCATAATGTTACGCTCACGTCTAATAAAACTCTGCCCGTTCTCATAAATCATCATAAACACTCACGCCTGTCACCCAGAGGGGTAGGCGGAGACTACAGACTTCCATTTGGCACGATCCTGACACACCTCTCTCGCCTCCTTCACATCCATACACCATCCATACACCATACAAATTAGGAGTACCCTTAACCGACGAGCATGAATGCTCGTCGGTTAAGGGTACTCCTAATTTGGCCCGTTTTCAATAAATCGCCAATTTGGTCGATAAATTTTCGCCTAGGACGTCCCTTTCCGACTCTGCCATTCACTTCTGCAACATAAATTTTCTTTGTCACTCTTTCTCACTCTAATCCTAAGCTTTCATTGCTTCGAAGTACGGGAGGAGTCAGATGAATTGAACCTATATCGAGTCTTGAAGTACGGAAGTACTGCAGAACTAGAGCATAATACCAGGCTTACTGCAGAGAGGTGTAATTCTGGGTGACTTTATATCGCCGAAAAAATGTCCTCGAGTGGCAGACTTTCTCGTACTGATAATCGGAATGTAAGGCGTTCCCAAACTAGTTGGTGTAATGAACTGATGAAACTTAGGTGGTGATTAATGCAGATGACCCACAATCGTTTACTTTTTTGGTATCGTTTGAGGATATCTAAACAGTATTTTGTCATTGGTGCTTAAAATAAAATTTATATCATTTGTCATTTTAATTTTTGCCTTATTTGCAGACCGTACTCGGCAGTGTAGCGACGCATCCAAGGGGTGTTCAAACCTTTGTCGTTCACGTTCAGCACAATCGCTAAAACTGCTCGGGGACAGCGCAACACAGGTAAAAACAACTGGCACCGTATATAATTTAAATGTTTTGTAGTTATTCACTTATAACATTAATTAGTATTTATTGACTATAAATATGAATTTATTTTATGTACCTTTTTGCAATATGAGTATCATGCTTCAATCACGCTGCATTTATCTCTTAAGTAAAAACTATATCTATATACTACAATAATTTACAGTGATTTTGTCTGCGATCGTTTTTAGGGTTCCGTAGTCAACTAGGAACCCTTATAGTTTCGCCATCCGTCCGTCTGTCCGTCCTCGCTTAATCTCTGTGACCGTTAGCACTAGAAAGCTGAAATTTGTTACCAATATGTGTATCAATCACGTCGACAAAGTGGTAAAATAAAAATTGGAATTTTTTTATTAGGGTAGCCCCCCTATATGTAAAGTGAGAAGTGATTTTTTTTAATTTCAACCCTAACGTGTGATATATTGTTGGAAAGGTATTTAAAAATGAATAGGGGTTTACTGAAATCATTTTTTGATAATGTCAATAATTTCGGAAATAATCGCTCCAGAAGTAAAAAACAATGTGTCCCCCCCCCCCTCTAACTTTTGAACCATAAGTTTAGAAAATATGAAAAAAGTCTGAAAAGTAGAACTTTATAAGGACTTTCTAGGAAAATCATTTTGAACTTGGATGGAAACAACAGTACCCACTACCGAGAGCAGTTGCAGGAGCGCGGAGCGCTGCTGGAGCGCGAACATAATGGATACCCAGCTTTAAACTCATAAGTGGGAACACTTATTGTGACGGACGGGAAACTACGGAACCCTACACTGAGCGTGGCCCGACACGCTCTTGGCCGGTTTTTTTTTATAGACTAAACCTATATTTATAAATTAAACAGACTAATTTGTAAATTATCATTACTAGCCACTTTTCCAGTAAGTATACCACAGTATAACTTTGATATACAGAGCCTCAATATAACGAATAACGAGTTCCTTGATTTAACGAATTTTCGAAATCCCCTAGAACTGTCCGTAAGAGCTAATGCAAAATGTAACTCTACGTTACGAATACTTTTAATCAAAAACTTTATAACGAAATTTTGATCAATGCAGAATATGGATAGTTCGTTATATGTTTTCAACTTAGAACCTTGACATAACGTTTCCTATTAATTGTTCTCAATTAATTTCACAATAAATCATGTCTTGATAGGTTCAGACACGTTAAAATCTTAGAAAGACAGTTGTTTATTAAAATTATTTATTTATTTATTTACACTTTATTGCACCATAAAAAGATTACAAAGGGCGGACTTAATGCCATTATTGCTTATTAACTTCTATTTTGATATAAGTAAAAATACTGTATTTTTATTCAAGTGTATTTTCATTTATTAGTGGAAATTTAACAGGGTATACAGATGAGCATTTACTTAATGTTGACGTTAATAAACAAGTTTCTTACCTTGTTAAAACAAATCTTATTCCCACCTAACTATATAACAATTTCTACATAACAAAAATCATTAGAACGAATTTCTTGGTTTGGTATAACGAATATTTTGTAACTCCTTTCAGTTTCGTTATATCAAGGTTGCACTGTATTTCCAGGCTGATGTGCAACCTTACTGTCATCATCATTATTATCATCATTACAGTTCTTCACAAGTTCACTGCTGAACAAAGGCCTCCCGCATTCCCGCAAGGAATGCCACAAAAAATTTTGAGCGTTTTATTTCTTCAATATTTCATAATTTTGAACTATATAAATAGTAAATCCTACGTAGAAATTATCCTTTTCTTAAATTTAAAAAAGAAACTCTAAAGGACTTTTTTATTAATGCTAATTTTTATAACGCAGTAAATTTCTCCATACGTTCTTATATCCTTCATTCTTGTCACTTTTTCCACCACAATGATAGATTCACTTCCCGTTTCCGATCCTGGTCTTTTTAATAAACCTAATAAACTTCACTTATCAAAAGTGGTTTCCAACTTGGTAAACGTTTTAAAAATAAGTAATGAATGGAAATGAAAAGACTTAGATACTTGATTGGATTACGATTTTCTCTCAATTTGCAAAACTTAGCTCTTTATTTTATTTTGATTCATCAATCTATTTCTCTTTTTTGTGTACTCGTTACACAAGGCAATGACATTTCAATGAATGATAGGAGAGCAATGCACCGCGAAGCCTAACTGATCGAACTTACAAAACATTTGACTACCTTTATATAAATAATTCTTTTGTGCGTGTATGTGTTAATGAAATCCTCCTAAATGGATTTTGACAAAACTTTTTTGTGTGTTTAAGTGGGTCTCGGACCGCGAACTCAGTTCGAATCCGCCATCAGACTCCTGTCGTGAACCGCTCCTAAGGCAAAAATTTTAAGCTTACCAGGAGTGGTTAAAGGGAATATTAGTTGTGCTAATGGCGTTGCTGGTATTTTTTTCTTATAAAGGTATCGAACACTCCGCAGGATGACAAACTCACGATCCTAGCGACTCTGTTCTGGGTGGGCGCATCGCTTCTGGAATCGGATTACGAGCACGAGTTCCTACTGGGCGTCCGTTTGCTGGCTCGTGTAATGGCGCGGCTCCCACTGGATAGGCCAGATGCTCGCGAGCGTCTTGACCGCACACAAGCACACACCGCGCCTTCTCTACACGCGCTACTTCTCAAGGTGAGATAACTAGAGAAAGGAGGGCGAGGGTACGTGACCCGCACAACGTAAGCTCGACAGAAATACGTATGGTGCTTACATCATTTTCGTTTAGGAAATCTTTCCGAGCAACGTCCAAGTTTATTATAAATAAGATTAATGTATAGCTATTATGTAACATAAATCGGAAGTAGATTTTAGTAATCATAGAAAGCGTACACTCGCCCTACTTGGCTAGTGGATTGGCGATCTTGTAACCAGACGTGCGCAACATTCTATTTATTTTCCGTCGGCATTCTGGATATTTTTATCATGTCTTCTTTTTAACCGGTACGTATCATTCCACTGTTAAGATAATGATTTACCAAAATCATTGCACTTTGCAGCGGTGGCAAATTCCAACCTAGGACATGTCATATCGCCATCTATCGAATGATGCAAAATTTTCTGAGTATTTCCCTCATCAAAAGTAATGAGACTTACGCACGTTACACCCAGTTCACCCAACAGTTAGTAGACTGTGGCCCATTAACATGTAGATCTATCTATTAAGAATCAAAATACAGATTCCCTGACATTTCCGAGGACTAAGATGAATTGGACACCTCGTTTCCTCTTACAGGGGTTGTCTTGTTTTTCACACTCACTATACGTTAAATTAAGCTCAATGCTACTGGCATTAAGCTGCTAATCGAGATACCTTCATATATCCGAAAGTTATTACTGTGATGGAGATCGACTAGGGATACAAAAAATGAACATTACTAAATAATTTCCTTATCCTGTTTTAATTTCACTGCACACCAGTTAATTTACCGACAAATAAATCCATGTGATAATCCGCCATAATATTTTATTTATCCGTTCCCAGGGCTGCACCCACCCCAACACTTACGAACCCGTAGTGGGTGTTCTAGCAGATATGATACCACTCCTGGAACTGCCTGTAATCGACCCGACACAGTCTCTGGCCTTCCCCATGACAGTAGTAGCTCTGCTGCCGTACATGCTGCTCCACTATGAGGATGCGAACGAGCTTTGTGTAAGAGCTGCTTGCCATATTGCACAGGTAAGAATTAACACATCCTTTCATACTTCTTTGTTCTTACATTCTGCCCTAATCTAGAAATAATTTGAATGAAAGCTGCTGCTGAGTACTTTCGATTTAAATGAAGATTTAAAGGAAAAACGTGCGTTCGAAGTGTGTAGTCAGTTATTTGTTAATGAAAATAGTAGCGTGGTAAATTTATCTGATTTATATTCAGAAATCACTACTCTTCTAATATAGACGATAGCTGATATTAAGTTTTAAATTTGAAGTAATATTGATTTTAATGTATTACAAAGGCATTAAAGTAAATAAAATTAAACATTTATGTTCATACTGCCGATGAACGCATAATAGTCTGTGGTCAAACAGTCGCACAGAGTGAGATTTCAAATGTTCCTCCTTCAATATTCTATGGACTGTAAAAGCAAATAAGTGTTTATTTTATATATTTTGTATATGAGATATCTGTATTACAATGTGCAAATTAAAGTGAAATACAGCTTTTAATATACAACATAAAAAATTATAAATTATCCGCCGTCCACTTGTCCAATCAAAAGATCTAAACAACCTTGGAAGGCGGTTATATTTTTTACCTCGTTACGCTGGCCTTACTATACAATTATATCACAGCGTAAATTATGTTTTTATACCGTCAATTTATTTATTATTGCATACAACGTTGTTATTTATTTATTTAATCTTTATAAACCTTAGAGAAAGTCCACACGGTGAAAGCCCCGGGATCAAGGGGAAAACTGCATACTGCTTGCGACGCTGGAGCGACAACGCTCAGTTGTTTGTGCGTTGATAGCACGCAAGCTAATTTCGGGTTTTATTCTTTATTCTTTATTGTACACACAATAAGTTGGTAACAATTATGAAATATTTAAATAAATGTACAAAGGCGAGCTTAACCCTAATAAGAGTTCTCTTCCAGCAAACCTATTGGGAGAGAGAAATAGTTTTATATATAAAGCAAGTAGGTAGCAGCGTGCGTACTTAATAATTAACATAACACTACTTAATAGAAATTGGCTATAAGTTACAGTTAACAATTATCATATAAGTGTATAACATATAAGTATAATTTATTTTCTTATTACTTTTATTCTTATTTCTATTGATTTACATACATATATACCAATAAAGACAATAAATATATACATATATACACATATACACACACACACACACACATATATATATATATACATATATATATACATACATATACATACAAAGACACATATATATATATATATATATATATATATATATATATATATATATACAATTATACATATAAATACATAAAATATGTAAATATTTATAATTCTAAGTTGACAGATAATATTTCTTTACTCTGCTCCGAAATATATCAAGAGAAGAGCTAGCACGTATGTCATGTGGGAGTGAGTTCCATAGCTTGACCGCCCTTACTGTAAAGGATCCACCACATCGGCTTGTGAAATGAGAAGGAGTTTTGAGAAGTAGTTGTTTAGTGGTCCGGCACTGAGTTTCACGGGGTACAAGATACTCAAAACGCTCGCGGAGATATGGAGGTGCAAGAGGATTAAAGAGTAGAAAGTATAGAAATGATAACACATGTAAGTCTCGACGTCTACGGATAGGAAGCCATTTTAATTGAGCCCTGTACTCAGAAACATGATCAAACTTACGAAGACCGAAAATAAAACGTATACACAAATTTTGAACACGTTCCAGTTTGTTCAACAGCTCCTCTGAAGCATCCAAAAAACTAACATCAGCGTAGTCAATGAGAGGAAGAAGAAGAGCTTGAGCTAAGGTTATCTTAGTTTTTAACGGTAAAAACATCTGGAGACGCTTGAGAGATTGAAAAGAGTAGTTCACTTTTCTGCTAATCATATTAATGTGAGCGACCCAAGACAAATTATTATCAAAAATAACACCTAAGTTCTTAGCGGTCTCTGTATATGGAATTTGAGTATTATCATACGTAACTGCAGGGATCTTCGAACGATCTAATAAATTAAGCATATATGAGCTGCCGATAATCATTACTTGGGATTTAGCAGGGTTAACACGAAGACCAAACGATTTTGCCCAACTGCTTATGCTACTTAAGTCAGCATTCATCTTATTAATAGCCTCATCTATATCTTGGATTTCGAAATGACGGTATAATTGCAAGTCATCAGCATAGAGATGATAATGAGAGGAAAGAACAGTAGTGAGAGCATTGATAAAAATAGAGTTTTCTTTGAGTTTAAATTGCAGAGTTAAAGGAGTGCCATTAAAGAAATTGATATGACTTACTTGCGGTGACGCAGCGCCAGTGTGGCCGGTAATGCGTTAAAATATTTTGCGTTAAAGTATGTTGCGTCGTCGCAACGCAACGAAACCCGCCATATAGACTTACCCTCACATATTATACAGTATAAAACGCAGAATTAATGCTAAAATCACTCTCAACCTTGGACATTGTTAACACTACGAAGTTGTGAACTTTTTAAGCTTTGATGGAAGTAAATTATATTTACCTATGTGTTGCAGTTCACAGCAGAGAAGAGCAAGAAGTTAGAGAACCTCGGTACAGTAATGACCTTATACTCGAGACGCACCTTCAGCAAAGAGAGCTTCCAATGGACGAAATGTGTGGTCAAGTACCTATGGGACACGTATTCGCATCTCTCACTACAGATGCTTGCATTTTTAGTCGAAGTATTGGAAAAGGTAGGTATTCCTTGTTCAATATTACTTAGTAGTAGTTAATGGATACTATGGTCCATAGACACCTAAATCTATCATCAATTAATAATCAAAATGCAGGTTGTCATCCCTGAGAACTTAAATGGAATGCCTCTTTACCAGTAAAAAGTATCTCTGGTTCACGTCATTCACTTTACAAAAGTAAGCTGCTATTTCACTTTGGTATTCTCTGAGGGCATGATCCTTCCCACGACGAGTATTTGTGCTGCAATAATATAAATGCAGCGTAGCTCTACGACAAATACAAGCTGTGAAGCAATCCATATTACTCATCAGCGGTGACAACGAATCCGTAGTCTACTTCTTCTGAAGATGGTTGCAGGCTACATCATAGGCCACAGTAGCCACTTACCAATAGACTATTCTAGACCATAGATTTCCAACGGAAGCGATACCGCCCAGTGGACACTGAAGCCTTTAATTGAAGTGGTAGCAGATACAAAGAGGGGGCATTGAGGTAGACAAAATGGTGGCCAAGTGGTACCCTACATATGTGTGTGTGTGTGTGTGTGTGTGTGTGTGTGTGTGTGCGCGTGTGCGTGTGAGTGTGCGTGTACGTGTGTGTGTGTCTGTGTGTGTATGTGTGTCTGTGCGTGTCTGTGTGTAATTGTATGTGTCTGTGTGTGTCTCTGTATGTCTGTGTGTGTATGTCTGTATATATATATATATATATATATATATATATATATATATATATATATATATGTGTGTGTGTGTGAAATGTGAAAAGTGTGTGCAAATAAATATTTTATATAGCTATGTAACATCGTAATGTTATCGCGTTATATTTGTTTTAGCTTATTATAGATTTGGTTGTCGTTTTACTAATTTCTGTTATATGATTAATAGATAGTAAACATATAACTAAAGAGATAAATTAGTGTACAAATAATTTTCAATATTTTAATATTTCATAAACTTATGGTCTAAGGAGCGTTGAAATTTTTGTTTATGCTAAAGGGCTGTGGTCGTGAAAAGGTTGAGCACCTCTGAGCTAGACTATTAGCTCGCTTGTCATGTTATATATAAAATTGCATAGTAATCAGTTATTCTAACCATAAGACCACTATTTATTAACCAACCGATTAAATACTTCAAGGGCGCCGTGAATCTCCAGCTACCCGTTCTGTCGATCTTGCACTGCATGCTTCACTATGTGGAACTGAACGCCCCAGCAGCCCAGTCCGTGAACGCGGACCTACTTCGTGCCGTTGCCAAATTCATTGACGTGAGTTTATTGTCACCTATCATAGTTTTCCATCGTCAGTAGCATCTATTAATATGTTTTTCATTTTTTATTTTGTATATTTTAGCCGTATGGCGGCGTTGGATACTTAATTAAGGTTGCCGATTGTAATATTCATTACATTCTTGTTAACTGAACCACCAGGTTTGAAAATATTTCTTTTTGTTGATATTGTCTATACCAGTTACTAGCCGTGCAATTAAACATGGGATTGAAAATGCATAATTTTTGCATTTATAGATTTTCAGTAAAAATCTATGTATTGTCCTTCAACAGTACTTTTATTGTTAAAGTGATTAGAACAGTATTGATGTTCGTGATCATCATTCTAAATACATAAGTAATAAATCTTTCATGGAAACTAGACCGTACAATATTTAATATACCTGTTGTTCTGTTTCCTTTCAAGCAGCAGGACGGGAACAATTATAAAGAGGCGATGAAAATACTGAAGTTGGTTGTGACGCGATGCTCTACACTAGTGGTACCACCACATTGGGACAACCACGCCTCGTCAATACTTGACACAGAGCTGCATGGGAAAAAGGTATTTACTACGTGCGAGTTTTGAAAATGATGGTACCTCCCATAGAGTTTTTATACAACTTCACTTCTAACATTGTTAGTATAAGTACGCTGGCACTTCTGTCCGTGCTTTTACTTTGAACTGTTATTTATGTTTTGTTAATATTACAATATTATATAACAAACTTTAGAAGTTTATTGTAATATACATATACTAAATATGTATATTAAATATCAACAACAACATCAATGCTAACAATATAGGTATTCCATGGAGTTAATTCAGTAAAATACATTGATTGGTTAAAATACATCTGCATATCATTATTCAATAATAAAACTAATACTGTCTCTATCTAAATAATATCCTACACTTTTATTCGTAATAAGCTACACTTTTATTCGTACCAGTGGCGTCATTTCGTGACAATAGATGACGGCATTCTCAAAACAGACGGATTACGATTGTACTAAATTGTACTCTTATAGTTTAAACATATGATAAAATTTTAGTAATCACTCGAGCTTAATATCATATACTTACGACGTCTCGTTCAATCGTAGTTATGTTTTGTATATTATAAATAATATCAACCTTATAATTTTGTGAAAGTATTTGAATTGTTTACTTAATCTAAGACGTAAGTCTTAGATTCAATTGGCATGTGTGTACAATAAAGATGAATGTCGAAAAACGATAACAATGAAACATGTTAGAGATTGTCTAATTTAAAACTGCACGCGCTATTCCTTGTATTTTCAGTAGATTTGGTCACACTTACCGCATTAATTATGTATAACAAAATTTAAATCTGCGCGCAAATTCTATTGTGTTTTACTAGATTTAAAAAAAAGCGATAAAATATACTAAAGTATAAGAAGGCGCGTGAACTTTAAAAATTAGACGATCGCTACTTTTGTCTTTTTCGAGAAAGTACTAATACTAAACTTATTTACGTGTACACTCATTTTAGAATAATATAAGATAAATATTAGTTAACCTTACAAGATTTATTGCATTGTCACACCGCCATTAACAATTTCGAAAAATGCAAGAAGTTATGTTACATCTTTATTGATTTAAGAACCGATATTTCAATCGTTAGATAAAAGCTATATCAAAGATTCATACAACTGTAATTTTTGAGTTATGTTGTATTATATCATATAAATAACTTCTATCCGAGGGAAAATAAACGCTTAGCCTTATATTTTTTCATTTAATACGCTTTTACATTGTGAAGTAATAAAACTCCCCTTTGCATAAATACGAACTATCGTTGTTTATTATAATGATTTCTTATATTTACATGAGTACTAGATGTTGAATAAAACTAATTTTACGGGTTTTATAACAATAAATTTTACTTATTTTACTTTTTTATCTCCGATCATTCAGGTGCCTTACAGCACTCATAGTGCCCCCATGGGCAGGGTATGTTGCGTATGATGGGTACTCAATAACCATTAAATCATAATTAATAATACATCTTTCTCAATATAATAATTGTTAATATAATTCCTGATTCCTTAACAATTAAACACATAATTTGTTGCTTCACCGCGCCATCTACGTTCACTTGATATTTTAAAAAGGTATTCGTATTATAAAGCGTTTTTCTTCATCCTTATTCAAAATAAATTACATATTATACAAGTCATACCTAACTAACTAGAAATTTTCGAAGCAATTCACGCCGTTTGCAGGGCGTAATAACAGCAAAAATCAATACAGCGATTTCCTGGAAACGGAACCAGCTTACAGGATACTTCGCATGCGCTCAGTTACGTAATGTTTTTTTTTTCTTTTTCATTTATATAACGAAGTATTTCTTTTGAAATATAATCAAAATATAAAAGTATGATGTAACATTGTTTTTATGTTAAAGTGTGAATGCGATCTAAACTTATTGACGGCTCTGAAAGGACGACGGCGTAAGGTACTGCGCGGTAGGAATGTTTTCTTTACTGCACACGTTTGAACGTTCCTGCTCAGTACATTAGACTAAATAAAATAATTAAATAAAATATTATACGAAAATGCATGAGACAATAACAATCAGCTTTTGTATATTCAGATAAACATAAAAAGCTTCTCTCTTTAATTGTTGATTATCGGTAACTTACATTCTATAGCTGTCTCTTTCTTTTGTCGTTTAGTAAAAAGGGTGAGAGATACTTTAAGCATTTTACGCGTTATTTTTCAAAATTAATTCACAAATTCCACACCTCTGTGGCATTCAGTTAATTATAATTGATAATTTTTATATGTATTGTGAACTAAATAAGAAATAAGACTTTATTTCCAAACCGACAGTAGGCGCAATCGCAGTGAATCTCACATACGCCATTAGGTTGGGAACGAGCAATACACCAGTTTACTGTATTGCGTCACTAACAAAAGCTGTATTCAAATAAAACTAAGAATATAGTTTCACACCAACTTTTCGCATTTACGTAAGCATATACATATTATACGAACATATTTGTTGGATTCTTTTAAATTCTTTTTTGTATATGATATATTAAGTTAATTTATAAACTTTTGTTAAAATTTATCGTCTATTACAAATGTATTGTACCTTATTATTACCTTATTATTATTACATTAAGATTCTTAATCTTAATTCGTAGGAATTAAGTGAACAACCACAAGTATTAATATATTATGTACAATATATTGGTTACAAGTTCATGTGCATCTTACAACATATTTATTGCCCGTTTATTTTCGTTTTTAATACAGGAGTAAAAGTTCATATTTTTACAGAAAATACACTAAGTCTATATTCAACAAATGTGTAGCGAAGAGTTGCCTCATTTTGCGGCCATTTCACAGGAGCTCCCGGGACGCACTATGGACTTCACGTTTGACCTGTCGCAAACGCCCGTCATCGGACGAAAATATTTACCAAAAGGAAGTAGCCAGCCAGCGACTGGACCCAGTTCACTCTCTAACGCTTCGACAGCCACCCCCGATAAAGGTAAGTGAAATTTATCATTAACACTCACTTACATCTAAAGTTATTATTAGAGCTTATCTTTATATATATAAATTACGTGTTACGTTGTTTGTCCGCGATGGACTCCTAAACTACTTAACCGATTTTGATCAAATTTGCACACCGTGTGCACTTTGGTCCAACTTGAGAGATAGGATAGTTTTTTTGCCCATGAGTGACCCACAATTATTTTTTTTTGTGAATTTAATGATTTTTAATAGGATATGACAAAGGGTCGTCGAAAAGGGCAGGACAACGTCTGCCTGGCAAGCTAGTTTATTATAGAATGAGTTAGATGGCTCTTGATGTGAATACATTTATTTCTATATACCTGTGGTGTCTTTAAACTTTTTTTCATAATAAAATAAAATATAATATCTACTTAAAATTAAAAAACAAAATAAATTGTCTCAAAATGGAAAATATACTTATATGTCAACTATAGTAAGTCTTAGTGAAAGTATGTACTGTCACCTTACTCACGTGACAATCAATATAACGTAACAATACTATTTTTAAATTTACCCGTGTAGTGGCTGTGTAGAAAATATCCACTGCCCCATATCATCCCGTGGTGTCGTAAGAGGGGATACAGGGAAACAAATCCGTAGATGCAGCATATTTCTAATAACGACCAAAAATAAAAACTGCAGTTGCTTGCAAAGCTTGCTACTATGGCAAATATACCCGCTGAGAGGCAATCTATAGAGGAGAATGCTCAGCAGCGATCATTATTAGGCTATACGGTATTTTTAAATTTAATTCTTCTACGCCTTATTAGTACCGCCCTTGAGTGTGAAAGTTTCATTGTATAACTGCCGCCACGAGTCGTGAGCACACTTTTTATTGGTCGATATGACGTCGACCACGCTGACGCTCAACGTGATTGGTTCTACAGCCGATTCTCGTCGTCTATTGGGTTCGCACGTATCATTCGACTACCGTACACTTCAGAGCAATTTTAGTGACAACTTTTTAATTAGTTTATTTTTGTTAATTGTAGTGTTACCTCATTGTTAATTGTTGTTTGTGTATTTCTTGTTTTTTACTGTTTTTGATATTTCTTATTGTTAGTTTTTTTTTGTTATAATTTAAGCATTCGTTTTTGGGCTAAATATGCAGAGAAGAAAGAATTCGGTGTTAAATAGGCAATGCCGACAAATGGTCAATTGAGTGTTTTGTTACATGAAATAATTAGGTATTGAGAAAAACATAATAGACGTTTATAAACAGACTGCTAAGGCGACTAATGTCTACGTTAAACGACTAAAGCTACTGTACGTCGTATAGTTAAAGGAGTTAACGACTTAGAATTTCGAAAAAAGTCAGCGAAAATATTCAATTATGAATTGAAATAACAACATAACATAAGCTTTCGCCTTAAGGCGTTTAACTAAGATAACGACTCTTAGCGTAACTATGTCTGCTTATTATGGTTACGTCGCGTCTAATATTAATTATGGTCTGGTTCTGTGGGGCAACAGCGTTGAAGCAAATAGAGTTCTCATCGCACAAAAAAAATGTATACGTGCTATATGCGGGAAAGGTCCATTTGATACATGCAAGCCCCTATTTATTAAGCTGGGTATATTAACAGTCCCTGGTATGTACATATTGGAAATATATAAATTTGTCAAACAACATGCAGTTATTTAAGTCAGCTTGTGATATATATCCACGAAGCACTAGAGATAGTAAACGGCTTGTCTTAGACCATAAACCAAAAACTTCTCTCTATCAGAAAGGTTGTTACTGTATGTGTGTAAAAATATTTAATAAAATTCCAAAGCAGTTCAAACACGGCTCTATGATTCTCATGACCAAAAAGTTACGTGAATGACTAATAAGAAAATGTTATTATAGTGTTAAAGAATTTCAAAATGATAATAATATGCATGTTGACATGTGATAGACGTAATTGCTGTGTATCACTACGTATCACTATTTTATCAGACCTTTATTTTTGATTGAGTGTATTTAAATTTTAATTATGATATTGATATAGTAAATTATGACATTTTGAATTATATAACTTACATTTTTTAACTTGACATTTTAGAATCGACTACCGCTATATTATTTGGTAATTTTAAAAAAAACAGTTGCATGCCGTATCTCATGGCTAAATAGGTCCCTAAGCAACTTATTTTTATTGTAAAAAACCTATCACTTACCCTATTTATGGCAATTAAATAAATTTGAATTTGAATTTGAACAGTACCTAATAGTTTTGGCCGACAGTGTACCTACGCTGGCTCAACCCCCACCATAGTTCATCTGTGCTCACCTTTCGTGTCGGCAACTATACTTTTCTACTTGTTCGGTTTCCATAATTAGTAGTTTTAACCATTGGGTTTGTGTCTTATGCACTCAATATCCTAGTTTACAAACAATAATTTAGAGCGACAGTAGCCTAATCGCTGGGCATGGATTGCGAACTCAAAAAGGTCGTGGGTTCGAATCCGCTATTCGACTACTGGCGTGAACCACTCGTAACACAAGCAATTTAAGCTTACCACGAGTGGTTAAGGGGAATATTAGTAATGTCTGTAGCATTGTTAATACTCTTTTTCAAAAAAAAATAATGATTGCTGTCCATCGTCATACATAGGTAAAATAAAAAGGCATTAATTATGTACTTAAATGTCATAAACGTAGCGGTTAGATATATTAAAACACATGTTTGCAAATAATCACTCAATTCGCTCACAAAAAATGTATACATAATATAAAAACTCTCGCTCCTGTTACCTAGAGGGTTGGGTAGAGACAGCAGACTTACCTCAATCGCGAGGCATGTATTCATAGATGTATATAGCATTTTTCACAAAAGTTATACTTTCCTCCTACAAGATCATTGGATAGCCAGATAGGTGTAAATTCTATATTTTATCAGCATCTATCGGACGATACCATTTTAAATTATTTCTTTACTTGATTATCCGGGTAAATGCGATGAGAAATTAAATGAATATATATTATAAAGTAGGTCTTTTATGAATTAAAAATATATTAAATTATAACTTAAATCAAGCGCCTTGTATTCAAGCCATAATTATGTGTATCAACAGGGTCATCAACATCCGGTTCGGCCTCAACTGTGGTAGGTCCGGACAGCGGGGAGAGAGGTGGGAGTGGGGCTGTAACTCAACCCCAAAATGCTGCCTCTCCCCGCCGTTCGCTTTCCCTCTCCCCCGCTGACGCTCTTGCCTCTGGATGGAAACGTCCTTGGATGTCGCAGGTGGGTGAAATACGTTATAATAATATTACATTAAATAGGAATATTTTATTTCTGGGATTTTTTATGAGTGATTCTTCTACAGAAATACTTATAATAGAAAACAGAATTTCTATAATCACTGATGGAACTGACAAAACGGAAACTTGGCGTCATCAATAACGTGTGCTACTTCACACAAGGACGATATTTTATGTATATTAGGGGCGCTTGACTAAGTCAGCGTATAAATTAATAAATAACGCGAAGATTTTATATGATGGTATACTGGTCTGACCATTTCCCACTATTGATTCAATGTAGGTTAAACTGTGTTATACCTAAGGCTGTTCCAAAAATTGTAACGTGCAATTAAAAATAAAATGGGGCTGCAGAACTAATGAAAGAAATAACTCATTATACAGAAGTATGTAACGAAAATCTTAAGTCAATACATTTTCCATCGGAATTTATAAATTGATTTATAAATTTATTAATCGAGGATATATGTATATGTAAATTGGCTGCTTATCATTCAAAAGACTTTAAGAAGTTTTGGAAGTGCACGAATAAATTCAACGTTGGACCTAGTCTCCCTGAAGGATTAAATGGGGTGACATGAAGCAAATTACAGATCATTTCAGGGATCTGTTTATGGTCACCTCACCCACCCCCTACCCCTCTGGGTGACAGGCGTGAGTGTTTATGGATATGGTGTTATTAGAATTATGGTTGGAGGTAAGTCACCTGGTCACGATGGTCTCAGTATTGAGCACTTTAAATATGCCGGTGTGCATTTATCTAGAGTTTTGGCACTATTATTTAATGTTTTTGTTGTTTGCCGACTTAATAAGAATTTCAGTTGTCCCTAAAAAACCGTACTGGTGACGTATCAGACAGATCGAACTACAGACCAATATCCTTGGCAACGCTAATAGCCGAGATATTTGACAGTATGCTAAACTCTATTCTAGAAAACCACTGTATGCTACATGATGGCCCGCACGGTTTCACGCGTGATCTATCGACAGAAATAGCAATACCGAGCTTAAAGCATATTGTCAAATATTACACGGACAAGCGCACACCGGTGTACGCCTGTTTCCTAGATCTAAGTAAAGCTTTAGATGTTGTCTCGTACGACATCTTGTGGCGTTAGTTAGAAGGCGTAGGTTTACCTGACGGCTACACCGATTTGCTTAAGTATTGGTACAGTAATCAAGTGAACTATGTGAGATTGGCGAATGAGTATTCCGAGCCGTACAGGATGGAGTGCGGGGTGAGGCAATGGGGGCTGACATCGCCGAGGCTCTTCAACCTGTATATGGACGCACTGATTCGAGAGCACAGCAGCATGCGTGTCGGTTGCCATATCGGCAAGGTGTGTGTGAACAATATCAGCTACGTGGACGTTATAGTTCTGCTGGCACCCTCGGTTAAATAACTGTTTGCGCTGAGAGCTAACTCGGTGTTTGTGAAAAATTCGCTGTCACACATGGTTTACTATACAACACCAAAAAGTCGCAATTCATGGTATTTAAGGCTGGCAGTAAATTTCCTAGTGTTGTACCCCCTATAAAACTCTATAACGAACCACCAGAAAGGGTCCAAAGTTTTAAATATCGTGTACATACTGTTACTGACAGCCTTAAAGACGATGAAGACATTGAAAGAGAACGTAGGGCACTGTCGGTCAAGGCGAATAAACTAGTGCATAGATTTGGTCGCTGCACTGACGTCGAGAGTCAGGAAGAGAGTCGTCAAGATATTTCAAAGCATATTACTCACGCTTTTCAAAGCATTATGCGTCATTTTATTGTAACCTATGGACCAACCACACAAAAAACACCCATAGTGTCCTACGTACTCAATACAATAAGGCAATCAGGTTGCTGTTAAGTATTAAAAAAAAATTAAAAAATATATGCTATTACAACAAAGTCACAGAAAATTTACAAGGTCTTTCTACTACCAAGTTTAATTATATTTTGTTAAACAAAAACTGTACAAAAAGGGCTATTATAATACAAATGGATACATGGTTGATAATAACCCCTAGGAATGTGTAGGTCGCTTCCAAGCTCTTTCTAAAATAAATTTCATAAATAGTTTGTAGCCATTGCAAAATTTACTTATTTTTAAAAAAGTCCCGCTGGATTTCTTGCTAGTTCTTCCCAGGACAGAGGGTTTTTTTCAATAAGAATTTCATGCGATCTATATTGAATAAAAAATATTCTATTCTAACTGTATTCATATTTAATTGTACATCATATACTGTAAATTAATATTTAAAACATTTCTTACCCGTTCTTCGCGAAACAGATTTTACCTATATTTATTTAAACATATTCTATTCTATTATTTTCTAAATATCTTCTGGGTCTTTATAAATATCATAAGGGTTACCGGGTACCGTTTGGTGGCCCGGTGAGAGATGATTCTTATCTTCCAATACGCCAATTACGTACATATTCATTTAAGTAGTATGTACCAGTAGTTTTAATGGCTGTTATATACAAATCTATCCTGTAAAAATCTCTTTGAGCCATATAACATATTGTTTTTATATTATTTCGGTCAGCTACCTACCTATTTATGGCATTAATCAATATCAAACCGCAAAGATTTATAAATAATAACATTCTTAAATATTTGTTTTTATAATACCAAGTTGTAACTAACTATTAAAACTGTCACAAAGTTTATTTTATCCCTCTATTATCCCTATATTATTCACTAACTGCATATTTAATGCAATTACCTTGGACGTAGCAAATTGCTTTAACGTCGCCGTTAGCGTATCTCTAGGTCACTAAATACCTATTAGGCGATGGAACGTTATTTTGATGCAGATAGTTAAAATTAACCAATATTATAATTAGATACTGGCATGAGTAAATTTCAAATCAGAGTATTTCACTCGTTAAGCTATTTCAACTAAAGTATTTATGCTATACTAGCGATCTGCTCCGGCTTCGCATGAATGATTTCTGGATCTCGACAACAGCGCTACTACCACTACTACCACTACCACCTGGTTCAACTATGAATCTAAACCATAAAGAGAAATTCATCCCTCTCGGCACAAAATTTCATCAAAATCGGACATCGGTCATGGTATTTTCAAGTTTTTGCGAGACTAACCCACGGTAATATTTTACAATAACCGTCCAAATTTGCAGAGAAGGTTAGAATAAATCAGAATAAATAATATAGGCAAATGGTGAAGAAAAATTTATTAAAAAAATCTCTAACATTACCTTTTTATCTTTTAAATTCAAAATGTGTGGTAATGCATTATTTTGACTGATTTTAATGCGCATGTTACAAATTCGTAAAGATCGATTGGTGGGCAAAAAAAAAACGTTGCAAATAAATCACACCAAATTTGGGATAATTTCAAATAAAATTAGGAGCCTTATTTACTTATAATTTAAGAAGCTACAGTGATATGAAAGGAAATGAAATTTATTATTTATATATTATTATTTATTAGCAATAATGTAATGTATATTTATTAACATACATTACATTATTGCTACAATAACGCTATATCATTTGTATATTTGAGCTTAAGTTAAAAAATTTGGTTCATCATAATCATCATTTCATCATCACAGCCCTTTACAAGTCCACTGCTGAACATGGGCCTTCCCCAAGGTATGCCACAAAGCACGGTCCTGAGCCACCTGCATCCATCGACTTCCTGCATGTCTTACCAGGTCGTCACTCCATCTAGTGGGGGGTCGCCCTACACTTCGTCTACCGGTAGAAGGCTGCCACTCGAGAACCTTTTTTCCCCAACGGTTGTCGGTTCTTCGAGCTATATGGCTGGCCCATTGCCACTTCAGCTTACTAATCCGTTGGGCTATGTCGGTCACTCTGGTTTTACTGCGGATATCCACATTTTTGAGTCTATCACGCAGAGAAACTCCGAGCATAACCCTATCCATAGCTCGTTGAGCGACCTTGAGCGTCCTCATACGGCCAGCAGTGAAAGACCACGTCTCAGATCCGTAAGTCATCACTGGCAACACGCTCTGGTTATACACTTTAGTTTTCAGAGATTGAGGTATACCTGACGAGAAGATGTGTCGTAATTTCCCGAACGCTGCCCAGCTGAGTTGAATCCGTCGATTGACCTCTCGGTCGAAGTTGGACTTACCTAGCCGGACTATTTGTTCCAGGTAAACGTACTCTTCAACAATTTCGAGCTTAGTTCTCCCAACAACTACCGGCATAGGTGTGACATGGACATTAAACATGATCTTTGTTTTGTCCATGTTCATCTTAAGACCTATCCGTTGGGAAGCATTATTGAGGTCATTGAGCATAGTGCTTAAGTCCTCCAGCGATTCTGCCATAAGGACTATATCGTCGGCAAATCTAAGGTGAGTGATGTACTCGCCATTGATGTTAATACCGTATCCTTTCCAGTCCAGTAGCTTGAAAACGTCTTCCAATGCAGCGGTGAGAGAGGAAATAACTTCACCCTGTCTTACACCTCTCTGCAGTTGGATAGGTTTCGTACTCTGGTTCTGTACTCGAATAGCCATCGTAGCCCTACTGTACAAACACGTCAGCACTTCGATATACCGATAGTCAACTTGGCACCGCTGAAGAGACTGTAGCACCGCCCAAATTTCGACGGAATCAAAGGCTTTCTCATAGTCCACATACTTTTTGTTATTTTTGGTTACTCTTTAAAAAATAACCCTTTTTATAAATAATAAATATTTCTTTACAGAGTCGTGTGCGGGAGTGTCTCGTTAATCTCCTAACAACTTGCGGCCAAAGAGTGGGATTGCCTAAGAGTCCATCTGTAAGTATTCACCGGCACATTGTAGAAAAATTAAAACAATTAATGTTTATAAACACGTTACCGATTGCTGTATGGTAAACCTATTGTTCCATGTACAAAGCATGTATGTAATAGATTGTAACAATGTGCCTAAACAAGTACTAGAGAATAATTTAAGTGAAATTTCTATCCATCGCTGCGTATAGGATGATTTAATAACCACTTTATGTTCTAAGGTAACTCGCAACCTACTGTATAATTATGTCGCAATCGCTTTAACGCACACACAAACACTACGCTATAACGGTGCTCAATATAGAGTAAATTTGATACCCATGTCACCAATATGTAATAACGTCACATGAAAATATATCACGAGTATCGTGTCAAACACATTGCATTGTTATTTTTGTTGGGCTTTTAGCTTTTCATTGTTTGTTTTAGTGTTGGCGTAGTGCATCATTTGTTGACATTTGTCACTGATACGTAAGTAAATTTGACTGATGTCTGCAATTGCATTTATTAAAAATATCATAGTTTTGTTGCTTCCGTCGCTTATTCTGAAACTGGCTAATGTTTAAAATTAAAACAGAAGTATAATATATTTGTGTATCGAAAGGCCAACGTTCCTAATTTTGTGTGTCACCATAATACTTTAGAATAAAATAGTTATTTAATAATATATTAGTACTGTTGTTAAGGCACAGAGAAAAGGTAAAAATCCATTAATTCATTATTTTATATCTGATGTGACTTTTTAAATGGGATTGTAGATGGAAAACCAGGAAATGCAAATATAAGTATGTCTACATTATTTTATATTTGTATTTACTGGTTTACCGATAGTATCTTATATTTTTGTGCGTTTATTGGATTTCGCCATCGGTATTTATGTTACTAATATTGTTATCAAATTTAGATAAAGTTAGTTAAAGTTTATAACATTTACCTATTCCCATAAAAATCTTGTTTATCATCTGATCTATAAAATTTGAAAAAGCTTCAATGTAGATACTTAAACATTATTTAGTCACTTAGTTCTGTGATTTGTGTAAAACATAACTAACCATTTTTGCTGATGACTACAGGTGATATTCAGTCAGAGTTCGGAGCTTCTAGAGCGGGAATCATCTATGGCGTCATCCCTAGAGGAAGTTTCTGGAACTCCCGGCAACGAGCCGTCTGGTGGAGCACCGCCCACTGATCATTTTGGCGTCTTCAAGGACTTTGACTTCCTGGAATACGAGAGCGAGAGTATCGAAGTAAGGCATCATATACGTTTTACTTAGAATAATGTAAGTTATGGTATTTTTTAGTAATTACGATGTTACGAAATTTTAGAATGTCTACCAACCGCAATATATTTCAAAATTGATATTTTAATATTTATCTAGATATTGTTTTGATTAACTTCCTTCGTTTTAATTGTTGGTAATAGTTTGTTACTAGCACCGGTTGGATCAATGCAATGACAAGTTTTCTGAGACAAAATATTGTGGTGCAAACTTTTAGAGATCTATAATAACAACAAAATATTTTTTTATAAATCTAATAAGTTTAATGAAGTATATTGAATGAATAATAGTTTTTTATGAACAAGTTGGTGGTTTATAATATCCCAGATGCAATTTCAGCTGTCATAATCACCGAGGGATTTCCGAAAGACATAGCATTTATCCAGTGATTTTCAATGTGCAGTATTCTCTATAATAAATATTTTGCTAAGTTCATGTATTGTTCACATATCGAACATCATCTCATATAGCTGAAATGATTTTAGAATCTACTAAAGAACGTCAATTTTGATATCATTTACTTAACGGTGAGGATTTAAAATAAATTGCTTCATAAATATATCTCCATAAAAAATATCGTCCTCTTACATTTCCGTGGGGATTCCCCCAAAAGCAATATTTGTTTACGATCTTAGCCAGTTCTTTTTCTTCTGGGAAGGACTTAAACAAAAGAAACTGCAGATTTATAAGTCTAGTCTATAAGTCCTTGGACAAGCTTTGAACTTATTAAAGTCCGTTTTCTCAATATTACAAACAAACATACTGACATACAGAGTTAATGTTGTATTCATTAATAATGATGCTGTTAACTTCCCACTTCGATTGTTTTCGTCGATATCTTGATTTATCCGTTGGTTATTTTGACAAAGTAATTCGTAATATTCCGACCCGCTTATATCGCCTGTATAAGTTTGTTATTATGCTATACGATAATTGTTATTGATTATTTTAGGGAGAGAGTTCGGACAACTTTAACTGGGGCGTACGAAGGCGGCTGCCTAGTGAGGAGAGGGGAGTGGCTGAACGGAGCCCACCAGCGCATCGGACAAGTAAACACGACGCACATCATACTGCCAAACCGGTACCTATTACCACTTATAATTATTTTCTTACTCATGTAAGTGTGACAAATAATTTCACAGTCAATTTATCGCAAGTGGATACTGTGGCTCGTGGCACACAACATCTATCATTAATAAAAATGCAAATGAGTAGTCATCCTTGAGGACCAAGATCGAACGCCAAAATATTATAGAGTCGTTTACCGCGTGCTCGACGATGAAGGAAAACATCGGAAGAAAACTTGCATATCTATGAAATTTAAAAAAATCGGACATTTCCTTTTCCTAAAACCCTCTTAGGAATAAGAGAAAGCCTTTGCCCAGTAGTGGGACGTACATAGGTTGTAGTTACAATTATATAGTTTATAACGCGACACCCGCTCACGTTTTAACTCATTCAAACAAAACAGTGCCAACTATAAAAAGATAGGAGCTAAATTACGAAAATTGGCTAGATACGAAAAAGCAATTAAACCGGGCATTAAAATTGTTCCTTTAACATTGTCTTTTATAGCTAGGTCACGAGGACTCATCAGACGAAGAAGCCGGTTGGGATGAAGCAAGTGGGTCGCGAGGCGACGCTGATACCAGCGGTGGGCACGAATTAGCGCTTCGCCCACGAGCCCACTCTTTCTCGAGCGCGTCCAGCGGCGAACCAGACGGTAAGTTGCTACAGTCAAAAGGTTTTTCGTCACGTGTTTGGACTAAGCTTTGATATTTCATTCGTTATCTCGATATCAAAGGAGGATGGCCAAATTTCTATAGGAGCTGGACTTGACTTTTTTTTTCACGTCCCAAAACAAACTATAGTTAGATTGGTTTGTTTTTATGTTGTTAACACAATTATGTTTAAAAATAATATCTAAATGGCCACCATTTTTATAATAACGTCAACAATATTTTTAAGGCTGAATCAATAAATACCTTTTACTTTTTTTTATTTATTGGCCACAACATTGGTAAGTCTAAATTACAATCAATTCAAATGATATAAGATTACATTAGATTATTAAAATTACAAATCAAAATACATCTACATTTACATGTCAAGCAAGTCAGAAAATGAACATTTCATATATTCTTCTATATTATAAAAAGCGTGATTCAAAAAGTATGTTTTTGTCACTTGTCGAAACGCGTTTAATGGAAGTCTTGTTATTTCTAAAGGTAATTTATTGTACATTTTGATTTTTAACGAAAAACCTTGCTTGGACGCTTTATCCGACTGCGACGTAGCCTAAAAGTGTAGTTAGCGATAAGTGAGGAGGGTAATTAGCGATCTCGTTTCCATTTATTTAGATTTCTCTAAAATAATTTCATTACCCAATAATAAAACATCTCTCAAAGCGCACCCTACGTCTGTGCATCATACTCCTAGAGTTCGTTGTCAAAAAGAGCCGTCTGTCAAACCGTCTCGTGATGTTGACCGTTTTGACAACAAATTATGACCGATAATTCAATAAAAACTACATCTACATATATTGCACTAGTTTGCACAGTATGTAGTGTAAAAAACAAGGATGGCGTAATTATTATCACACGAAGTCTTTCCTGAAAGATTTCAAGGTTTTTTTGTAGTTTGACCATTTCAATTCTAGCTGAAGAGAGTTAGTCGCTAGATACCTACCGTCTTTCATTCAATACTAAAGTTGCATATGTATTGAAAAATCGAGTAATGTTAGGTTACGGGAGTAAATGAAGTGTAATGATAGATGAAGTGTAGTAGTAGAGTTTAGGAGTACTTTAATGAAACAAGTGGGCTACACAAAATTACTTTTTATTCATCATCTTACAACTACAACATCAAGGAGTGATGCTGGCACTGGCGATATTGTCGGCTGATGCCTGGTCTACCCAAGGAACCACATAAGCGTGATGTGCACATCACCCAACTGTCCTGCGATTCGATACCCTCCGTGAAACCTGACATGTTCACTATAATAGGACCTTGCTTGTTGAATCTGATATGTTCCTAGGGTTCCTATGTAATATAACTTCATACACGCGACGCGCGGCTTAAAGCACGTTGCAGCGTTTGCTAAATAAAAATTTGTGGTGGAACCATACAGCAACAATTTATTACCCAATAATAGGGCATCTCTCAAAGTGCACCCTACATCTGTCCTATAAATCCACAAACATCATATATAATAAATATCACTGCATTTATTATTATAAAAATCGTCGGCATCTTATAAGTCCTTTCTTAAAATAACACAGCAGACAGGTGCAGTACGGGCCCTTTGTTTATTAAAGTATTCTTTTATTACTACTTGTTCAGCCGTAAATATTCTCAAACTATTTTGAGAATTGAACAACATATCCCAATCAGTACTAAATGTATGTTCTGCACAAATACGAGCATTTATTGGCAAGTAATATTTGTGTTTGCTGAGAGTTGTTGTTCTTAGAGGGTCGGAAATTCTATGTAAATCTGTGTTCTGGCAACCAAAAAAAACACAATGTGCTGTAGTGTTTGCCGCTCGGTCTATACTGTGGCAAACTAATCACCCTAGGTACTTCGTCATCTTGCTGGTGGGTATTTGGTAGGCTTTGAGGTTCTTGGGGTTGAGGCTCTGGCTCCTGCTCCGGCACTGGCTCTGTCTGCTGCATGTTATGTGTTGCAGCTCTCTTGAGTCTCAGCCAACAGGGATGACAAACATGGTCTGTTCAAGTTGCCTGAAATAACCATACAGCCTTGTCTTAATACAAATGTTTTGGCTCATTATTATTAAACCCGAGCAAACAGAAACATTTTTACAAAACAATATAGGTACAATTGCAGTTACAAATTCACTATAACATTGATACCAAGACAAAACAAAAAAGTACAAAATAAAAAGTAATTATTACCTGCCGTGGGGCAATTCTATTTTCAAGCTCAACATGTATTGCTTGTTGCAACTGAGATGGATTCCCTCTCACAACAACATCACGTTTACGAGTCCTCGGAGGACTTCCACAAAGTATGCAAACATGCTTGTGGCCACGGGAAGATGAGGCACCAGGTTGTTAGGTAACCCTGAGTTGACATGCTGTATTGCCAATTGCTGACAGGCATCACATACGTAATCTTCTTCAGTGATCTAAAATAAGAATTAGAGTTGTATTATGATCTATGATAGATTAGAGTTGTATTATAATGATGTATTGTTAGTGTAATAAAATAAGTAGGTATGTAAATACGTACTATTATTGAAGAATTCCACTCGCAGATCTTAGAAATTACTCTGGGGTCAAACTCAAAAACGAGATGGTGGCGAAGTGTATCAATGCATATGTTACAATTAACTCATAGCAATCGTATATCATAGTTTCGTATAGCATACCGTAGTTAGCATGATATCTCTCACAATTATCCAAGATGTGAAAAAATCAGTCCGTAAAACAATACCGAGATCAAAACAACAGAAGGAAATAACAATACTGGCGCGGATCGATGACCACAGATTAAGCGATGACAAATGATGTTCCGTTGTACATAATATGTAATTAAACAAAACGTTTAGCTTACTATGACCTACATAATTATTTTTATGACAAGAATCCAGTACATAATAAATCAGCATAGTAGTTGATTTGATGTCTACATACTAATTGAATTGAATTAAAATTAATAACTATTCATAAAAACGTGAATAATTATAGTCTGTGAATACCAAGTCCTTTCATACACGAAATGAATCGTCATTAGGTGCGTTCTGAAACTATTAATTAAAATAATTTTGAACGGTTACAAAAATAGAAAAAAATGGATAACTTTTTTTGGACACTTAGAGGAGTATTTCTTGTGTGTTTTTAGACTTTAAACAATAAGGTATTTTACATAAATATTTCATATTGGGATGCTATCATTTCGTTGTCTGGTACGATTTGGCCATCCTCCTTTAACACGGACAGCTTAACAGCTTTTGACAGCTCACGTTGTGTGAGGCTGGTTAAAGCTGTACGTGGATGCTTTTGTTTGGTAATATTAGAGTTGTTAATGAGCTCTCATTAAGAAAACTAAATAAATCATCATCAGTTATAAACTTCCCTCAGCTTGTAAATATATATTGACTAGGCTACACATCTTTACACTAAACACTGGAACATATGGGTTGATGCAAATCTGTTTGGAAGCAGACATTAGAACGGCTTTTTTAAGTTTTCTTTTTATTCTGTAAACCTGTCCTAACCTGTTTGTTACAATTTTAAATTGTTGTAATAGATAAAGTATTAAGTTATTTTTTTTTTGTTTAGATACCTTTTATGTAGTTTTATGTAGTGTCTTTATTGTGGGACAATTTGGAAAAATTCACGTCATCCACTTACTGGCAAGTGGACTATGTGCTCATTTGTCACCCCCATTCTATAAAAAAGAATAAATTACTTGACACTGTGCAGAGCACAACCGTTTAAGTCCATAACCAAAGAAATAAAAACATTTTCACGCGTTCAGTGGAGCGCGGCGACGTGACGCCGGTGCCGTGTGTGGCGACGAGCGTGACGTTGCGCGACGCGTGGCGATGCTCCGTCGGCGCGTTGTTGCGCCACGCGGCGCATCTCCCGCCACTGGCGCTAGTGCACCGCCTGCACACCGTGCTCAAGGTAACCATCTATCGCTTAATGTTAGCTTTTATTTCTTTTTAGATAGTTACCTCGACACTAGGAATTTCTCCTGTATCGTGGGGACAGTTTACACATAAACACTCACGCCTATCACCCAGAGGGGTAGGCAGAGACTACAGACTTACATTTAGCACGATCCTGACAAACCTCTCTCGTCTCTTCCACATCCATATACCTACGCATACATGCTCGTCGGTTAAGGGTACTCTTAATTTGGCCCACTTTTAATATATCGCCAATTACACAGACAGGGGACAGTTTACATGCTTAAATTTTAACCACATCCAGACCCGGAATAATTATTTGTAGACCATACAAATCTTATTTCGTGCGGGATTTGAACTCGTGGCCTCCAGCGCTACAACTTGACTGTTGTCGTCTGTAAACTCGACACAAAGCACAAAGCTCTTTAATTCCGTCCTTCATGGTGGCTGTACTCTAGAGGAGTGCAGCAGAAGGGCGGTTAAAGAAAGGCGACAAAGCTCTCTTGAAGAACTAAAGACCGGTCCTCCTCCTGAACCTCGTTTACGTGTTGTTTTCAAGAGTCATTACGAATCGTCTCGCAGCAGACTCGACGACTTCCAGCCTCCTGAACAAGCCGGTTTCCTAAAAATTTTTAGCGCCACATACATACTTCCGTCAAATTGTACAGTAGACCTCTTGGGTCTAAAATATGTTACTTTGTCTTGCGTGTGTGAACAATGAGAAAGTTTTAGATTCCGTCGAAATTTGGGCAATGCTGAAGTTCCTTTCGCGGTACCAAGTTGTTAAGGTATAACGAAGGGTTGAAGTGTTTTACAGTAGTGCTACGATTGCTATTCAATATATGTTCGCAGTAGAACAAGAGTAACCGATAGAGTCCAACGGATTAATAAGCTGAAGTAGTATTGGGCTGAGCATATAGCACGAAGAACCGACAACTGATAGGAAAGAAAGGTACTCGAGTGGCAGCCTCGTGCCGTTTGGCGAAGTTTGGGTGGCCCACCACTAGATGGAGTGATAACCTGGTAAGATATGCAGATAGTCGATGAATGCAGGTAGCTTAGGACCGTGCCTTGAGAGAGGCCTATTTTCAGCTGTGAACTTAATGATGATGAGGATGGATCGAATCTGTGCATCGATCAAAAAGCACAAAAAAAGGGATCAGCTACATTACAGATCTCCAATTACGGTATGTATAGCTGTGAAAATCAGTTTGAGAAACTGGTATATGCTATTTGAAACATTGCAGTTGTTCTAATTGAACCTTGAAATATTCACATTAGCATTGCTGTAGGACTGTAGGCTATTTAATTTAACATTTACTTGATTGTAATCTAAATTTAAAACGCTATTACAATAATTAATCATATTTACTTTACAGAAACAATATAGAAAATAAATCATTGTATATATCCTGATTTCTTACATTTGCGCTAATACCACACAATAAGTATAACTTTTACGGTATTTACCGCGTTTAATTTTAATTTACTTTAAATTATCGACATTTGCGGTTGCTTTAGTTTGTCCATTAACATGGCTGCTGTAAAGCACCAAAAACTTATCGGTTTGCAAGTAAACAGATTTTAACGTTTATAGTGCTTGATACTATAGATAATTATATCAAGTATTTAAATCTCCATGTTTACGTGTAACCAATATCATATTAAACAGAAAATACATGAGCGCGTTCCGCAGGAGGTGACCAGCAAAACCGTGTCCGTGTGCGGCGAGGGAGCGCTCGGGAGTGGTACAGGCGGTGTAGGAGGTGTCGGTGGAGCAGGTGAATTGGCTGCGGTCGTGGAGAGGCTTGCCGGTGAAGAGCCGCCATTGCTGTGGGTGGGTCCCGCAGCTGCTGATTGCGCTCGAGTTCGCGATGCAGTCCGATTCGCCGCCCTCGAGATCAACGAGCACCTCGAGACGTACTTCGATAGACGTGAACACGCGCTTGAGGTAATAAAATTATAACATATAAGATTATACTGGACACAGGGATAGGAAGGATATAATAATATGTAATGTCAGAAATGAGAGAAGGCCTGTGCTCAGCTGTGGGACGTATATAGGAGACTAACTTTAATATGTAATGTTGTCAACCTTGCTATATATTATAGTAGGGTATAGTATTGGTATGAATACTTTGATTCTTAAAAACTATACAGTCGAACTAAACGATTAATATTGATGAAAGTAGAATAAAGCGTGAGGCTATTAATGAATGAATAAATGAATGTCCTCCAGACCGAATTTCGGTTACGGTGGCCAGCCTCATCGAAGACTAGCTATCGGAGCTGGACAGGATTATAATGCCCAAGTGTATTCGCAAGCACAGGTGCACTCTCTATTCCCTCATTTTCATATTCCGATAGGACGGTAAACCGACACGGCCGGAGAGAAATCAGGCGCAGGTCCAACGGCTTTACTCGCTTTCCTAGGTACGGGTGACACACCGTCAACTAAAGCCTATTAACAATTATAGTTCAAAGCAGCCAAAAAAGAAACATATGTTTTGTATCTTTTCTCCCTCTACTATACTTTTCAGGTAATAGCTTCGCAAATACTATATGTTGATATAAAAAAGTTGTCAATCCTACCTCGATCTCTACTCTCGATGACTATCTTCTATTATAAGTACTATTTGTAAAATCAGATATCTCTCACCTACAACTTTGCTCACCGTCACTGATCAGGACATCTCACATCTAGTTTCTGTGACCCTAAGATCATTCTGGCCTTTTTTTATACGCAGAAATTACCCAGGCCTCCCCCAAAGACGAAAAATTTAATAATGTTACTTTTCTATTTTTAAGATGCTGGAGTTGTCACGCAGTGGAGAAGAAACTACCCGCAGTTTGTACAAGCTCATCTTTCAGCTTCTTCTCTTGTTAGAGACCAATAACAAAATGGTGGTTGCCGTATATCACGCCGCACTCGATAATAGGGTGAGTTTTTGAGATCTCATAAGCGTACATTTATAAAAAAAATATCTAGCAATTTACCATTGTATACCGGCCTATATAGAACTTAAAAATTCGTAAAGAAATCTATTGGGAATTTTAGTTTTTTTTTTTTTAATTTCGTATAGACTACAGCATATGCTCCGTTACCGTTACAGTCTATCAAGAGTCTACTGCTGAATGAAGACCTTTCCCATAAATTGTCTCACAGGAGGGATGTTGGCCATAGTTGCTACTTAAGACAAGTGTGAGTTAGCAACAACAGTTTTTTTAGTCGTTTTTGTTACGCTGCTGCCCACTTCCCGGTTGGTCTCCCTTTGTGACTTTATGACACCTATAGGAAGCGACAAAAATATTATTCAAAGTGGCGGCCATTATTTTTTACCTTGTTTCCAGTCTTTAACTCATCGGTATCGAGTCGACAAAGAAGCAAACAGACATTTATATGACACTGTCAATTCTAAGCTCTATTTAAAATTTTAAGTTTTTAGGTCATTGGGAATTTAGCTTAAAGTTACAATTTGTACCGAACAGATAAGCAAGTGGGAAATCGAGTTAATAAAAAGTAGAATTACAACCACAATGATTTCTTAATTTGCGCTAACGCTACACATTTAAATAATACAAGTTTTTACGGATTCTATCACGTCATAAATCGACGCTATACTGGTGATTCGTTATATAGAATATGGCTTCAATTAATGTCGTCATTTTAATTCGCCATTTTAATGGGAGCTGTGAGCATTTCGGAACATACCCAAAAGCGTGATAATGAAATAAAACTATCTAAATTGGATCAGAATTGACGAACATTATGCGTAAAATAGGTACATACAAAAAAATAACATACAGTTCGAATTGCCAATCTATCCATTTTATTGAAGTCGGATAAAAACATATTAAAAATGTACTATCAGGGCGTGGAAATGAGTGGCGCAGTGTGCGCAGTTCGTAACGCACTGGCGGCGAGCGCGGCCGACTCGTGGGGCGAAGCCTGTGAGCAGTCGCCCGCGCCGCACGACGACGCGCGCCTCACCCACCTCATGCAGCGCCAGAGGTGAGCACACACATACACAAACATACACACATGCGTGTTACTGCCATCACGAAAGACCAAGTACTGCCCCTGTAGTTAAAGAATGGGATTGAAAGTGGCGTCGCCTCTATTCACCTCTTGCTCGTACTCACACCCGCCGGTAAAGTGCAAAAAAGAAATACGTTGCTATATGCGTTTTTCGTACGCTCTATAACTTCGGTCCGACTGGACTGGTGTCATTAAAAGCAATGATAGCAAAATGCCATACACTACAAAAAAATCAGTTCGGTTTTGCTAATTTGCGAGCTGCGACATGTTCTGAGAGTTTTCTTTATAATTATTGTTGATTTTATGTGTTAATATTTTTGTAAAAAATATTTACATTCTACAGAGACATAAGTAGCCATTTTTAAAATAATCGTCAGTATATCTGTCCGAGCTGATCTTCGGAATTTCTGAACCGATTGCAATAAAACTTCCCTAACAAATAGAGAATAATACCAGGAGTAATCTAGATTAAATTGTATCTCAAAAATTTAGAGACTATTTAAATAATATTGACCATTATATATACTAAAATAATTGATCTTCAATGAATATCTTGTCTAAATAACGACACATTAGTAGATCCCACACATGGAAGCCAGAGCGGGGCTTTAGTTACAAATTTTATTTTAAAATTTATATATCTACTTGCGTATACAATTATTTTTCAAACATTTTTTCCATTATTATAAAATTTATAATTAACCGAATAATAAAACTTTATAACGATATACCGTTATTAGCGGGTTTTCGACGATGGTACTTTGCATGTTGACGGTACGGGCTCGATGAGCCGCCATTTCTAATCCCATTCTTCATCCGTACGGACTGTACACAAATTACACCACATACACGCACACGTAATCTATTCTACACATAATACGCAATATTATTCTATTTAGCATTAAAACAATGCACTGAATCAAGCGCAATATACAGTGTTCTATAAATCACCATACACAGTGAACTAATCGTCATACATCATAGACGTTTATCCGCGTGGTCGACTTTACACACGATTAATTTATTAGAGACATCAACGTTATTTTTTAGACGGCTCGAATAAGCCTATCATCGAGCTTGAATTCCGCACGGAACAAGTGTTTGCATAGCCTACAAATAATTGTACCGAATCTGGTTCTTTGTCCATGTACAGTTTATATATGCACAACGCCTTCATAATATAAGAGATAATCTTAGTGTTGGAGTAATGTTATTTACAAATAAAGAAATACTCTCATAAACTATGATCTGAGCACTCCACGCCATACATTTTGGGGTGAAATCTGCCATTTGAATTCATAAATATTAATGATGATGTCAATAGATCAAAACTTCTAACATCATAACCCTAGGACGGAATATTCTAAAATCGACATTATATACATACCGAGCACGCCTAATCACACCACTGTGACATAGATGGTCTTAGAAGCCTAGCATCCTAATATTAATATCGTAGATATTAACTGAACAGTTCCCATCATAGATATTGCAACGAATATACTTATGGACAAATTTGAAAGAAAAATTTTACAGGACAGAAACATCTTTGTACTTAACATTTTAGTATTTTTTTCATAAATGCTTAGGAAAGGCTATTAAAGTGGGCTATAATCAGTACTTCGTGTTGCCCCCTCTAGCTCTTCGGACTGCTTCCAATCTCCTTTGTATACTCCTAACAATCAATATCTTGAGAAATAGCGTGCCATTCTTCCTGTAATACGTTTTTAACATCTCTCAGATTAATGGGAGTATGATTTCTTCCTCCTTACCATTATACATTATACAAGTTTTATGGAGTTTAGCGAGCGAGCGCGTTAGCCACACTATGTCATTAATTTCAACGTCTCGAGGGTATTTGACAACTATGGCTGCAATATAGTAGCGTGTATTGTACATTGCAGTAACTGACCCTCCATCATATGCCTCTTTTCCAGTGATGTTGCACTGAGCGTACTCTCTGTCCGGCGTCTCTTACTTACTCTTACACTTTAATCTTTCTACCATCTGGTTTCAGGCAAAATCTGAGGATAAAGATCTGACAAAAATTTAAGGAAATTAACATATTAACTTTGGTTTCCTACATTTATGAAACCATAATGTACGTACACAAAAATAAAAGTAGTTTCACAAAAATAAGTCTCAGTGATATTAATTTTGTAAATGCTAGGAACAGATACCGAGTCAGTAATTTATTATCGGGGCGATGTATACGCTTTTACAACAATATCCCAGAAAATGTACAAGATTTAACTGGTTCAAACTCAGTTTGTATAAAAAGAGTTATTATAATATTAAGGAATTTATGGATGATAATTACCCCTGGAAATGACGTGATGCCTACCAAGCTACTTCTAATTTGTTTAGTATTGATAAATTGTGTAACATACATTATTGTAATCAGTTATTTTAAAAAAAAGTCGCGGTGGTTTCTTGCTGGTTTTTCCCAGGACATAGATTTTTTTCCGAACCAGTGGTAATTAAACAAAAGAGTGACTTTCAGTAAGTATTATTTATAATCTATATTGAATAAACAAGTTTCTGTTTCTCGTTTTAGTGATAATGATGTGAAATGATCATTATGTTGGCTATGAATCTTAACCAATATAACGATAGATTTGGTTTGTTGATTCTTAGCCAATGATTCTACAAACAAAATCTATCTTGTGGATTACTCGGTTTACTACCTACGGAGGCTGATGAATATTGTTCATGGGAAAAATGCTTGGTTCTATAATATTACTTATATTATATTGTTCCATATTTATAGTATTAGAATATACTCATGGACAAATTTAGAGGAACACAAAAAGGGTTAATTTCTCTTGTTGCAATTATCGTGTACTGGCCACAAACATTAGTAAATTATATAATATATTAACACTCACGCCTGTCGCCCAGAGGGGTAGGCAGAGACTACAGACTTCCATTTAGCACGATCCTGACATACCTCTCTCGCCTCTTCCACATCCATATACCTACGCATACATGTTCGTCGGTTAAGGGTACTCTTAGTAAATTATGCTGCTAAAAAGATAGTTTTAGAAATTTTTTTTTTCGAATTTTATTTGCTTTTATGTAATTATTGCGTAATATTGAGTTCTTTCATACTGTGGAAAATTTTGCGTATTCGAGTTTAGATTAAGTTTTTGTTTAAATTTTTGTCTTGTATGTCTTGTTTAGCGTGAATAATTGTAACTGCTACTAAACTGAGAAAGCAGAGCTAAACACTACTCAAGTTCCTAAAGCTGTTACTTTAATTAAAACTAGGCATGCATATCTACAAAAATGTGTTCCAAATATTATGAGTATCAAAATATGTGGGACACCGAGTTGTCAAGGGGTATCGGCATACCGGACAGTACGCGATACTCGCAGGCCGGGGACATAAACGTAAAACTGGCCAGAGATGACCAGTTAATCATTACCAGCGTGCTTAGAAACCGGACCTTAACTTTTTTGAGGTAAGAACGAAACTCCAAGAGGTTAGGTTACAGTAAGCAAAAAAAACTGTGAGAAAATACTAAAATCGGCCGGAATAAATTCACATTGCCTGCCAGAGGTACCTCTTCGTGCCTCGTGCCATCGAGTACCTCGAGTTAATTTGGTCGCAATAACGAAAATTGGAATGGCAAAGCTTGGAGTCCAGTATTAGTCCAGTATTATTCACAGATGAGACCAGATGTTAATTTCCTTAAAATTTTGTTTCAGTGACTCTTTAGATTTTAAGTCTCTATACTCTTATGGCCCTCTTCTGTCAAACTTGCTAAGCTGTTTATATTGGTCCGATTACATTATAAATGGTAAGCCGAAGGGTAAAAACTTACTGGGTGCCTATTTATTTAGGTTAATTTAAGCTGACCTTGGCTCTTTCGAGTTACAATTTATGTACGTAGTAATAAGAGACACTATAAGTGTTCATAACGATAGGATTTTATTGATCATACTCAAATTTTTATTCAAAATTTACTTTCGACCAACACAGCCGTAGCAGTATTCTCAATCACTCTGTGGCAGTGCTTATTTGAGATTTTGGTAGTGAGAAAACCGACTTCATATGGTACAAGCATCGAGCACGCAAACACAAACACTCACACACACACACACACACACACACACACACACACACACACACACACACACACACACACACACACACACACACACACGATATATACACATATATCGTGTGTGTGTGCGTGTGTGTGTGAGAGAGTGTGTGTGTGTGTGTGTGTGCGTGTGTGTGTGAGTGTGTGTGTGTGTGTGTGTGTGTGTGTGTGTGTGTGTGTGTGTGTGTGTGTGTGTGTGTGTGTGTGTGTGTGTGAGCGGTTAATAATAAACAATGGCACTTCAATAGACACTCATACAACCTAATATAGTAATTCACCTTGTGATAGCTCGTTTCTCTGCTATAACACTTATTTGAGCAATGTAAAATGCAGGGCTTGAAGAGATGTTAAATGTATTGAATGGCTACAGGTGGGCTGCAGCTTTAGCACTTGTACGTGAACGGAACGCCGAACGAATTCTGGAACGAGGCGAGCTGCCTGAAGACGATATCACAAGCCTTCTGCATGTCTACTGTAAAGGACTCGCACAGGCACATCCAGGTAAGTTATATAGCCTCAAAAATCTTATCAGCCCCAAAGTCCACTGCTGGGAAAGTCTCTCCCATAGCCTTGAGCCATAATTTAAGGCCATAAATACTTTGGCTGAGGTTTTTCGATCATCGTACGAGACATCTGAAACGACACATAATGACATTGTTTCTTTTCGTTGCTCGTTCATTTTACATCCGATACAAACATGAATTGGTTGTATACCGCCATCTATCGGAAGACAACAAAAGAAGACAAATAGTAAATAGTATAGTATACAGGGTTATTTTGCAATAACCGGCCAAATTTGCAGAGAAGGTTCGGAATAAGTAATATAGGCAAATGGTGGAGAAAAATTAATTAAAAAAAAAATCTCAAACATTCTGTCGTTTTTTACCGTTTAAATTCAAAATGCATGATAATACATTATTTTATTTGATTTTACTGCGCACGCTTACGCTCGTAAGGGTCGATCGGAAAGTGAAAACGTTGTTGCCCGTAAATCACATTCAATTTGCGATAATTTCAAATAAAAGTAGAAGCCTTATTTACTCGTATTTACAAAATGCTGCTATAACAGTATATTATTATTTATATTTTTGGACTTAAAGTTAAAATTTGGATACCCTATGAAAAAAAACCCTGTATGTAAATATATTCCGTCCTTTAATTCTGGCATTATTATGTCAAACCTAATACTGCTGCGTTTCGTATGGTAAGTGTAGAGATCCGGAGAGCCGTTTTTACTGGAAACCAGGCATTTCATTTTAGTCCTCAGGGTTGACATCGCATCTGCGTTCTGATTCTCAATCGAGGATAAATGTTCATGTCTACGGGCAGTTACAGCGTCCACT
This sequence comes from Parnassius smintheus behrii, assembly GCA_036936625.1. Classification (NCBI taxonomy): domain Eukaryota; kingdom Metazoa; phylum Arthropoda; class Insecta; order Lepidoptera; family Papilionidae; genus Parnassius; species Parnassius smintheus. Next base: position 9,537,555 of record JAUPFT010000016.1, on the reverse strand, counting down.
TACCACCAGGTGGAGTGTGTGCTCGTTTGTTCCCCTTACTTTCGATAAAAAAAGAGAGAGAAAGAGAGAACTGATATAATTACAGGCTGTGATGTGCGGCATTCCATCTCAGTCCTCAAGAGGTTACAATTTATTTGTTGATACTATTTTCGTTCGAATTTGGTTGATGGTATCTTTAATCTGCAGTAGCCATTTACCATCACTGTGGACTCTCAGACTTCGTGTTTTGTCCGTTTACATGTCACTTTTAAAAATTACATCACTTTACAATAATATTTATTTCAGACATGGTAGCTATCACGCGACCGGTAAACGAACTCTCTCAGAACCTGTCGTTCATGATGGAGAGCCTCTACAAGGCATCGGTGGCTCTCCAGCGTCAGGACTACTGATGCTCACTTCGCCGGAAATCCCGCGCAACCCAAAACCTTCGAAATCCTCGCATCACCGTCACTCACCGACGACGCATGCGTACGTAATGTACACGTCGAAACACGTACTGCTTTCACGGAACGGACCAAAATGATGACGGATCGGAAATTTTACAATTAATTGACGAAACGTATATAATATACGTCAACATTCTAGATAGTTCTATGAAAAATTTTAAATGTATCCAAAGTGTGTAATAAATTATGAATCTTTAGAAAAAATTCTTCTATTGTAATTATTGTTAGCAAAGATGCGATCTATTTGTACGCTTTAAATATAATAAAAATAGTTTTTTTTATTAACATAGATACATACATGCAAACAGCAGTATCAAAATTAAACCATTATTTTCATAAACAACGTACTAACGTACTTGTAGTTACTCATTTCATATTCGGCTTCGTGTAACGCCAAATATAGAAAAATAGTATAACTAATATGTTTAGTTTTATATACCTAGTCCGGCCATAAGTTCTGTTACAAATGAAAATGCATTTTTTAATGAAGTAATGTAATATTACTAAAACTTGTATATACATATTTACTAAAGACTGTCTAAAAAGACAGTCTTGGAACGTGTTGTGAAAACGAAGAAGTTTTCACTCCTTTTTCACAAAAAACTAGCTTTCTGACGCCTTGATAAGATATGCCCCACGAAACAATCACTGATGCAGGATGATGACCACGTTGTACTTTTCCGAGCACTTGTGCAGTTTCTATAGAACTATGAGCGTACATTTAATCATTTAACTTATTGTTGCTTGTAGTACTCTTCAATCGTGAAATTTTTTCATCAGTAAAGAGGATATTTCTGTGCCCTTCACCTGCGTATCGCGACAGAAGGCGTTTTGATCGATCCACTCTCTTTAATTGTAAATATTGATTTAGGGCATGTGCTGTATATCGACGATAAGCACCGAGCTTCAAGTTTTGTTTTATAATACACGACAGAATCCTAGCGGGAATCTTCGTTTCTCGCGATAAGACTTTTTGCTTCCTAATGGGATTTCGACGAATTTTGGTTTTAACAGCATTAACAGACTTTGTAGTTCTAACAGCACGCGGCCGCCCCGATATTTTATGGTCTTCGATAGAGGAAGTGTTGTTGTAGCTGCTGATAGTGCGATATACGAATATACGGCTGATACCAAGCTTTTGAAGTGTCTGGATATGACCGACGGCTCACGGATATCACCGCAATCCTATTTTATTTAACACCCCATTCCATATTGTAATTTGATAATGAACACGAAAACATTGTGAAATGGCGTGAAATCGAAAGAACTTTTAAAAATAATGAACGCATTCCAAATTCATAATAATTAAAAAATTGAAAAAAATATTTTTTTATGCAACAGTATATATGGCCTGACTAGTTAGATAGTCTGACTGAGACGCTGTCTCTTTTTATGTTTTTAGTTTCCTTATAAGTTGTCTTAAGTAGTGCTTGTCCCTAACCAGCTTTCAAGTTGTTCTCTCTTATTTACTAAATAGAAATATAAATTAAATACTCAGCACATAGTGTGATTAATTATTTAAATGTGAAACAATACAAAGACGAATGAACAAGAAATGTATAAACTGAAATAAAAACAATTCCTCTCTTGTAGTATGTATGTTATAGTTCTCTTTTTTATGCTTGATCTTTTGTTTGAATTTGTAAAGCTTTATGACTTTATAAAATCCATTTTCTCTTATGAAACCACTTTCCGACTTTCATGTTGAAGTGAATTCACATTTCTTGTTTTTTTTTAGTCCAAATGCACTATGTTTAAAGCTTTAAATTGATTATTCATATCTAAATTGATATCGGATATTTATAGCCCAACAATATTTTATTAGTATAATATAATATATAATTATGTATGTGTATAATTTACTATGTAAAGTATATAATTCATTTTACACTTGATGACGTACTTATGTTACATATGACATGAAAAAAAATTAATATGGCGTAATAAGTCATATAAATATTTCATATATGGAAAGTATGCCTAACGAAATTAGAGTTCCTTATTTTATTTTCAGAAGTAGTAAACATTTTACTTCAGCTATTTTAACCATTAAATACGTAGTGAAATTTAGCGTTTTAACGAAACTAGTTAAAACGGGCTTTATCTGTTGTAGGTAACACATGTCTAATAACTGATCTCAGATAGGTATTTCGATACGCGCGGTTTTTACACAAATATTGCAAATGGCAAAATTGTTTAGATAATTGAAACTCACGTTTAAGTTTTATCATATCCTGACGCGACTTACATGACAGTGTATATGTTAAGTAATCTGTAAAAAACGCTTTTTGTTCTTTCGTTAGACGAATTATTAAATAACATTTTGATTGATTTGAGCTAAAAAGCGCTAAAAACTAAACACCTCTTCCAAGAAGTAACTTAGATCCAACTTATTAAATATGTATATTTAAAAAGATTGCGTTTAGTACATACGAGTGCCGCGCGTGATAAGCCAAATAATTGATTTTTATGTATTGTGTTAGTGTTAACCCAGAGGGCATCATTGTATGATCGCTCCCGAATGCTTTTATTGCACGTTATTAATAGTAGTAACAACGTTCATTTATGACGTTTTAAAGGTACATTCTAATAGGTACGTTATTAACATTTTATATACGACTCTGGCTAAAACTACATTAAGTCTCCTCACTTGTCTGATACATTGTAAACGATTTCATTTGTATAATGTACTCCAATTAAAATTTCCATGTGGTTTATAAAAGTTCTATTTGACTGCCTTGTTGGTCTAGTAGTCTAGAATGCGACTGTTTTGTCGCATTCTGGGCTGGGCCAGAATCAGTTATTGGGTGTTTTTTTTTTTAAAGAAATTCTCAATATTAGCACGGAATCAGGAAGTTGGCGGTGTTTCAACCCCGTGGTCCTGCGCTTGATCTCTTTCCGGTTGAGTTGAATTGCCGTCGTACTATGAGAGTGAGGGAATAGGGAATCTGGGTTTGCACTCATGCACCATAATCATGTTTTACAGATGGCTAGTCTCCGTTTAGACTGGCCGCCATGATCGAAATTCAGTCCGGGGGACACTATTATTATAAGTATCTAAAGCTGACACCTTGAGATCAGCGTAGGTGGACCCAATGTAGTTCTAGCTTCTAGCCTTATTATTATCTAACGCCGTAAGTTCACGGAGGTTTTTGTGTAATAACCGCCACATAGCTTTTAATGTTCTGTTAATCTTCCTCAATTTTAATATAATTTAACCTTTAATGTTACTCACCCTTAACTCAACAACAACACAATTTAAATACAATTTACACATAGTTATGCGTCTTGAAAATATTCACTATCGATATAATCGTAATCAATTTATAAATGTTTTACTAAAACTCCTCCGTAAGCTTATAACCTTAGAAAATAATTAATTGAACAATTAATGCATAATCCTCAATTTTTTATTAGTTTGTACTCAAGTATAGTTTGTGATATTATTTTCCCCTTTTTTGTAACTATTAATGACAATATTTATTTTTAGTATAATTTTTTGACTGTCGTGCGTGCGACTAAATGGCCGTGTCAACTTTAATGAAAATAGTGATTTTCAAATAGTTGCTAATATTCGTAATCAGTTGTATTAAATTTTAATTGTGAATAAAGAATCACATTCAATGCTTTGTTTTATTCAATATATATATATATATATATATATATATATATATATATATATATATATATATATATATATATATATATATATATATATATATATATATATATATATATATATATATATATATATATATATAGGTTGCTGGTAGCTATATTTGACAGGAATGCGGAACCTTTTTACATCAACGTGTTAAATTACGTCAAAATAAAAAATACTGTGAGGCGACTATAATGTGCTTACATATCACTTACGCACACATACACACATAGGGAACCCAGTATAATTACAGGCTGCGAGGCATTCCATCCATGCTATTGTATCTTCTAAGAAATTTCACTGATGGTTAAACTACCGCTATCTAGTCATTGCTTTATGAAACACATAATACTTTTTAATTTATAACTGCTCTGAAATCTAGCATTTTTAGCTACATTATGTTTTTTATATTTACTATATTACCAATCAAGATAGTATGGACGCCACAAAAAATTCAGCTATTATTAATAATAATTCTAATGATATAATACTAAAATGGAAATCATAAATTATTAAGCAAGTTACTGTTATATGTTATTGTATTTACTAACTTCATTAAAATATCATCATCATCATTACTAGTATAGTAGTAGTGTGCAATAAAGAATATTAAATAAATTAAATAAATAAATACAGCCCTTCACTAGTCTCCTGCTTAACATAGGTCTCACCAAGGTATGCCACAAAACACGGTTCAGAGCCACCTGCATACAACGACTTCCTGCATGTCTTACCAGGTAGTCACTCCATCTAGTGGGGTGTCGACTCAAGAACCTTTTCCCCCATCGGTTGTCAGTTCTTCGAGATATATGGTCGGCACATTGTCACTTCAGCTTACTAATCCGTTGTTCTATGTCGTTACCTATGGTTCTACTACGGACATCCTCATTTCTAAGTTTATCGCGCAGAGAAACCCCGAACATAGCCCTCTCCGTGGCCTGCTGAGTGATTTTGAGCATCCTTATACGGTCAGTACTGAAGGACCACGCCTCAGTTCCGTAGGTCATCACTGGCAAACGCACTGGTTGTACAGTCTCGTTTTCAGGTTTTGAGGTATACCTGATGAGAAGACATGTAATTTCCCGAACGCTGCCCAGCCGAGTTGAAATTTGGAAGTTTGAATTTTGTACGGGGTAGAGCCATGCTGCAGTTATATTTGTAGTATAGTTGTAGCACGAATGGGTCGGCTCGACCGGGAAAGGACCACGCTCCCACAGAATACCAGCGTGAAATAGTGACTTAATGCTACTGTCTTTCGTAAGGTGAGTGTAGAAAACCGGAGACCCTTTTTACTGGAAATGAGGCATTCCATCTTAGTCCTCACAGGTGACAACGCATCTCCATTTTGATTCGTGATCGATGATAGATGTAGATGTCTATGGGCCACAGCAACCACTAACCACCAGGTAGACTGTGTGCTCGTTTGTCACCTTATCCTATATAAAAAACGCAAAGGGATGCAACATTCCCACGTAGTGTCGGTGAATCGAGCCGATCAGAAAGATCTAGGTCGTCGACGATTCGAATTGCTTTGCGCTGAATGCTGTAAAGGGGAAGGAGCTGGCACAGGGGTGCCCCTGCATAGGGCTGCCATCTCTAAAACCTGCGCCCCAGGACCGGAAGCGTAAGTTCCCCGGATTTTGGAGCTTTCACCCCGGACATTTCAATACTTTTTTCATTCACTTATATCTTGATTAAAATATATTTTACTCCTTACTTGATAGGAGAAAACTTTAATTTTAAGCCTCTTTTGTTGCGTGAAATAGCGTGTTTAATCGTTCTTGTGACGACAAGTGAGTAATTTTGCTTTATTTTATAACCTTCTTAGGTAGTAAATAAAAGATAAACGAACCCAATATTAGTTACTCAGTTAATAAAATTAAATGAAAACTTGTTTAACTTTTTATTTTTTTCATCAATATTTAGTTAAGTTTTAAAAGAACTTAAATCTCGAATCAAATTCGGAAAGTTATAATAACTTATACTATGGAACAATTTTAACAGCCTTACATGTTTATTTCTTTATATTACAAGAAACAAAATACAATTTGTTGTTTTCATTCATAGATCTACGTAACTAAATTAAATAAATATTTAAATCAAATAAAACTATACTTCTTAATTATTTGGCAACTCTTAAAGTACTTAAACATTAAAGTGTCTTAAACTTAAATTACTATTATTATTAATTTTAACTTTTTGGTAATACTTAATGTACCTAAATAAATAAACATAAACAAATACTGTAGTTCCCTATTTAACTAAATTAAATCAGTCTTTAATTTGTATTTATTTATGTCAAATAGTGTTTTTAATGTTTTGGTAATTTTTAAAGTATTTTTAATAACATTAAAATGTCCCTAAATTTTAAAATAGACTATAATCAGAACTAAAACTTAAAAAACCATAAATTGTAACTTTTTTTAGTAATCCCACATGTTTATTTCTATATCCTGCTGACAAACAAAACACAATTTGTTGTTTACATTCATAGAACTGTGTAACTTATTTAAATTAAAAAGAAAACTGCATATATTTATACTATTTCACGCTGGTATTCTCACAGAATACCAGCGTGAAATAGTAGCTTAATTCGTATGCTGCTGCTGTATTTCGTATGGTGAGTGTAGAGAACCGGAGACGCTTTTTACTGGAAACGAGGCATTCCATCTTAGTCCTCATGGGTGACAACGCATCTGCATTTTGATTTGTAATGGAGGATAGATGTAGATGTCTATAGGCCGCAGCAACCACTTACCATCAGGTGGACTGTGTGCTCGTTTGTCACCCTATTCTATAAAAAAAATATTTTTTAATTACTTGGCAATTCTTGAAGCAATAAGATTAAAATGCCTTCAAATTTTAAATAGACTAGACAGAATTAAAACTGGAATAGCTTGTGTTATGAATTTTAACTTTTTGGTAACACTTAAACGAATACGATAGTTCTCTTCAGACTAGTTCTGTTCAGACAAATTACAGTGAATTTACATTTAAATAAATAATGAATAGAAAATATTTATATTTCTTTGAAGTTTAATAAAATTCTTCATATATTAAATTGCAGGACTCACTTACTGATTCATCAAATCCCAACCCAAACGTAACATTATGTTAGTAAAAATATATGGATGGTACTATCATAATGTTTCTGCTTAAACAATTCTAGGTCCTTACACCTAGAATTGTAAAAAGCAGAAACATTATGATAGTACCATCAATATACTATTTTTACTAACATAATGTTACGTTCGTCAGAATCTACATCAATTTATCACAAACAGTCACCCGCCTGGCTTTAATACTAGAAATAATAACAAACCATCACTACATAAATGTAGATTGGCTACCATTATGTGACAAAACTATATTGAAAGACCAGTTTAAAGTAAATAAGAAAAATTGCACAATCAGTTTTTAAAAGAGCAAAGCTCGAGTTTCTTGCCTGTTCTTCACTGCACCTTTGTGAACAAACATAGTGTTACAAAACAAAATTTTAATGACTTATTTTAGTAACACTTGCTGTTTAATGAAATAAAAATTTGTGAATGAATAATTTTGACTTTGACTTTAGAAAGTTAAAATTCGGCGCAGAGATTCTAGAGGTTGCACCCGGACTACAATTTAAACCGCGCCCGGACGCTCCCCGGACGTCTTTCAAACTAGGACAAATCCGGGGAAACCCGGACGGATGGCAGCCCTACCCCTGCCCAGTGATGAGAACATGTGAGGCCAAACCAGCGCTTTGTAAAGTTGCAAGCGATGTGCCGGCATTAAGTACTGTCTCGCTCTGCTGAGCACGCCAAGCTTGGAGGCTAATTTGGCTTTCCCTTCATAGTGACCACGAAACTGCACACTATTCGATATGTATGCCTTCAAACTGAGGAGATACGACAAAGAGGTTTTTTAGCGGTGAACGCGCAAACTTGTGTATAAGCCTCGCACGTTGATATTGCGATGGAACCTTGTCACAATAACAGCTGCTTGACGTCATCCACCGCAAAAAAGTACAGACAACTAAAACTTTAATCTTCTTTTCGTGTGAGGTGTTGCCACCTCTGGTGAAAAATGTTAATAACCTTGGGTTATAGGTATTTATATTATACTAGCTTGCCAGACAGACGTCGTTCTGCCCTTTTCGACGACCCTTGTCATGTCCTATTAAAATCCTTAAATTCGCAAAAAAAATTGTGGGTCACTCATGGGAAAAAACTATCCTATCTCTCAGGTGTGACCAAACTGCACACGGTGTGCAAATTTTATTAAAATCTGTTGAGTAGTTTAGTTTTTTAAACACAAATACAAAAGTAAATCATAGTTGTGTAGCAACTCATCGATATCTCACTTAGAGCTACCAAAAAATGCATTGTTAAGTATGCGCCTAGCTGAAGCAGCACTAGTGTGAAACAAATCGAAGTCAAACTCATTGGCTAGCATATTGAAATTATTGCTCGCTCGCCATATAAATGTATTTTGCCTATAATTTGTAGATGAAAACGGGAGACTTAAAATTTTGTTGTATCTAAGAGGTTTGGCAGGACAGCTAACATGTAGTTGAGATAAAAACTCAGGACAGTCAATAGCACTATAAGCTAATTTTAACAGAAAAGTGAGGTCAGCAATCTCACAACGCATAGTAAGAGGAAGAAGGTGATGTTTTTTACAATAACTAATAGAATTATCTGAGGTATAGCGATAGTCATTGGTTCTATAACAGAGGTAACGCATGAACTTACTTTGGATATTTTCAAGCCGGGTAATATAGGTTGCATACATGGGGTTCCGGATTTGAGATGCGTACTCCAAATTACTTCTTACAAGAGAACAATATAGTCTTTAGAGTTTTAGCTTTAGTGAAGTCTCTAGAGCTACGAATCTAAGAGCTTTCGTAGATTTGGTTACAATGCTTCCTAAGTGAACGCCAAATATCAATTTGGAATCATGAAGAACACCGAGATCTATAACAATGGAATCCCTTTTAAGATTTTCACCTTTCAATTTATAGTTAAAGACAATCGGTTTATATTTGCGACTAAAGGACTGGGAAATCGGTCGATAATTAATAACTTCGGTCTTGAAACCCTTTTTATGTACAGGCGTGATAAATGCACGCTTCCAGATGACTTTTTAAACAAAATAGTCAAAGGAACACAAATTGTATGCGCACAGTTTATAAGAAAGTGAGCTGGAATGTTATCGGGACCAGCAGATTTCGTTGGATCCAACGTTTTATGCAGGTTTTTAACTGTATTTTCGTTTATATCAATTGAGGTGATCTACACTCGACTGAGGCAACACTAGAGAATCATTATAATTATTTTTAGACAGCTGAGTATTACTATCACCCGAAACCAAAAAATTTGAACGAAAATAGTTTGAAAAAGCATTACAGATAAGTTCGCCAGAGTTAATTACAGAACCTTCAAATTTGAGACAACAAGGTATTGAATGTAATTTTGATTTTTGTTTAATATACTGCCAGAAGCGTTTCGGATTTGCACTAATCGAATTTTCCACGAAGGTTATGTAAGATTGGTATGCTAACTTTTCTGATTTCCTTACACGCTCACGCCTAAAAGTTTCATTGTCATGCCTACAGCCATAGATCCTAAATTTACGTAAAAATTTATGTTTTTTTAATAGCTTTTTTAAGTGGTGCTTAAGCTTAAGCCATTTGGGATAATTGTCGGCAAGAATTAATTTGAGGATTTTATTTATCTCTAAGTGACGTGAGTGTGCTATAAAAATATTGAACAGATTCATCTAAGGATAACGGAGACATAACTTCACCCCATTGGATATTGGCAATCTTACCATTTAATGGATAATAGTCACATTTATGATATAAGAACTTAAGGCGAGAATTGCTATTTAATGAATCACAATCAACGTTATCAAAAGATATTAAAAGGGCACCATGAAAGGATCAACAGGAATAAGACAATCCCCACTTAAATCACGAACGGTGATTCGTTTTTCGTTTCGATTCGTGAACAGCGCTGCTAGAAGAAACAAGGTCAAGGATCCTGCCATAGGCATTTTATACCATTAAATTGTCTCCAATTTAGCGAGCTTAATTCATCTATTAATATAATTTCATTTCCCCAACGAATATTTGTACCTAAAAATGAACCGTCGTCGATGTCAGGCACCCATATAATATCACTAATATTAAAGTCGCCAACTAATAAAAAGTTATCGTCAGAGTGACTCATGACAACTTCGCTAACCGAGTGCAAATAATTTTGAAGTTGAGCAGTAAAACTGAGACCCCGATTTTCGTTACACAAATATAAACGAAATTAGTAAACAATATACCAATATTTAAAAATTCACTAACACTATAATAAGTTAGCATATAATATTTACAAACGGGTAGAAAAAATAAAACTGTATCATCTAATGAGTGCAGAATATGATGCATACTTAAGCGACCGTCAACAGAAGCAAGCAACTGATAACAGATAGGCAATTTTAACAAATAGCGATACGTCAACGAAGCAGGTAAGGCAGCGGTAACAAGCATTTTGTAACTTTTTAAAAACAGCTTCGTAATTCCATAAAAGTAAAAGTTAATTATACTGAGGTAAGAATTATTAATAAAATTAAAAGAAGTAATGTAAAGAGACATTAATGAACAATAGATTAAGCTATTTTGTTTAAATCAGCCTCTTTAGTAAGAATTAAAACTGGCGAAGTATTATTTTTACGAACATGAATTTTTCCGTATTTGACCCAGATATAAGAATAACCTCGGTCTTTTGCTAAGGTCCTTGTTTTGGTAAGAAGTTTTTTGTGCTCTGGAGTCAAATGATCATTTACGAAAACGCGTTGACGATTGCCTCCAAATCCAACATCCTTCGCCTCTAGAGTTTTGCAGGCGCGTGCAGCTGCTACAAATTCTTCTTTGACATAACGATTTATGAAATTGATAATGATGGCCTTCTTTCTGGTATTAAACATTGGTACTCGGGATATGTAATTGATTTGAGATTTTTGGAATGCATACCCAACTGCTTTACCCAAAGACTCCGCAATTACAAATAGGTTTTCATTGGGTTTTAGGGAGATGTCCGTTACCTCAACATTACTAAGCCGTGACCATTGTTCCTTGGCCTCAATAACACTTTTAAGATTAGCTATTTCCTTGTTGGCCACAACGAGAGAATTTCGAATCTTTTCTATCTGAGATACATCACGTTCCAAACTGAAGACTTGATCTTGAAAAGATTTAAGTGAACTACTGTTGTACTCACGAGACTCCTTCAGATGGATTAATTCAACTTTAACCAGCTGCAGCTTTGACCAGCTTCTTCATCTCACGAATTTCCTTAAGAATAACATTCAAGGTCGCCGACTTCCCACCAGAATTGCCACCAGGGGTGGCTTCAGAAATTTTATTATATGACGTAATAAGTTTTTACACCATAATGATGTAACTTCCTAATTAATGTCTCATGATGAACACAGTCGAAAGCCTTGGAAAGATCACAAAATATACCCAAAGCATCTTCTGAATTCTCCCATGCACAGAAAATGCCATGGTCTAATTAAACATCATTAGACCAATCAACACCGACATCAGTAGTCGAGCAACCCCTGGTAAAGCCAAACTAATTTTTATGGAACAATTTATTTACATTAAAAAACTTTAACATAGATCTAGAATAATATTTTCAAAAATTTTACTGAGCTTTGACAGTACACAAATAGGTCCAAAATTGGTGGGCTCCAATGAACTGCCAGATTTTTATAAAGGCAAAGGTTACTGTTTCATTAAATCAGGAAACACACCCGATTCGATACTAGCATTGAAAATAATCGTAAGTCGGGGTGCGATCGCATCTATTATAGACCCAATAGCTTTAACGAAAATCCCTATAGATCTGATATTTTCTAAATATCAATAGTTTTGAAATATTTTACAATATCACCTGATAATATTTTATGAAAAGCAATTTTTTTACATTTTTTTTGAGTAACGACTCGGCGACAGTGAGGATGAATTGAGTGACTTTTTAGTAAAGGTCGGAATTTTGGTATAATATTATTCAAAAGACGTTGCGAAACCTTCATCCGATTTCTTTAAATTATCGTTAAAATTTAATTGAAAGTTTGAGTTATGTAGTTTTATATTACCAGTTTCAAAATTGATTTTACTCCAAGTTATTGTAGTTTTATTAGAAGCATTCTTAATTTTCTTAAATACAAAGACTTGTCTATTGAACACACACTTTTACATAATATTTTGGAATATTTTTTCACATAATCTCTAAATGAAACACGATGATTATATGATCTTTCATTGTAAAGGTCCTATAACTGTTGTCTACTATGGATTCCTACTGTCGCCCACTCATTAAACGATTTGCGACTGTTTAAAGAGAGTGTTTTAGAAGTAACCAAGTAAATAGTTAGTATTGTTTTTATATGGAAGAAATGGTAGCTTTTTCACTATACTACTTCTAAATCTCTCTAAATAATGTTCATTTATTGAAACAATCACAACTTTCATAACTTTGTGTTTTTTGTGCATGTAAGTTAGTGAGACCAACTGTGCACAGTGATCAGAACATACATTTTGAGTAACTTATTTATGTAAGGGCTCAACATCAGTCAAAATATTATCTATACAGTTTGCACTACGCCCTGCAATACGTGTTGGTTCTCAGAACAAATTAACAATGTTGTATGATTTGAGCAATGATCTAATACTCATGGAAGAAGTTTCAAGGAGATCGATGTTAAAAACTCTACATAAGACGACAGATTTATTCTGTTTATGATGCTTAAGAGCCCTCTTACATTTCGGCGTGACGCCAATTTAGGTAGTAATTTACACTCCGAGTGGGCGACGACCTACGCGAGCGATATTTTATCGCAGTATTAGACTGTGAATATAGTGACTAAAAGATGTTGATCTTCCATTATACAAGTTTTCTTAGGATGGAGTTATATATAGAAATATTTTATTGTGTCATGTTATCTAATTTATAATCTAATTTTTATATTTTTCATTATTTAAGAACCTTATGTACAAATAAGTACACATAAATATTTTAATTGTTTCGCAGTAAGCGATTGTTAACCAATGTTGGTTAGTAATCGATTATATCTACTAACGGTAGTAAGTAGTATAGTGGTATAAATAAATAAATAGTGCGGTTGCAACTTGTTTTAATAAATAAAATAACCAACTGTCACTAATATTTTTTTAATCGGTACTTACAGTCAATTAATATATTTTTTTGTTATAAAAATATTTGCCACAACGACATTGACCGAGCTTTGACACACAACTCTTTGATACTTGTATTAATTTTTCCTATTTCTGACTGGTAAGAAAACTCAGGGACAATCAAAATAACTATAATTAGTCAACTATCTGGTATAACAATAACTTTTTTGAAGGACCTGGAAGCGGAGTTATTCTTCTTTTTAAGAGCGCTGGTGTTTACATCCCGAGACGTTGATGCATCACCATCATACACATACCACATCAGCGACAGAATCAGCAAGAACGCTGGGAGCGTCCGGCGAGAAGCAAACCCACCAAGGGTAGGATGCAAAAAAAGCTTGCATCCTATCCCAATCCGCCGAACTATAGTGCCAAACGTGGCGGCAGCCTGCAGAATACAAATGCTACGTTAATGTGACTGGCCCCACACTGCGGACAAGACAATGGTCCGACGAACCTAAAGGGGCGTCGACGTAAACCTGATTTCCGTCCGGATGAGAGATCAGCAGAAGGAAGCAGCTGGAATCCGCGTAGGCGAAGTAACCAGTTGTGTCAGATCATATGCTAAAGCCAAGTCATAAACAGATCTCGAATGATCGGTTAAACATGAACCGAGCCTTTCGGAGTGGAGTGGCGTTAAAATCGCCAAGAATCACGATCTCTGTGCATGAGATCTGCTGTAGTACGGAATTTGTAGCCATTTGGATGTGGTCGAGGGGTCGGTCTGTTTCGGCACTACTGGTATGAGATCTATAGGGGCACACGTAGGCGCGGGGATGGTTGCCGCTGTCTACGCGCAGCCATCGGACTCCCGCCGTCCTCCGTCCAACTGCCCTCAACAAGCGCAACGCAGAAGTAAATCTCTACTTCACGTTAATATTCTGTGAGGTCGTGCCACCACCCCGGTTAGAGCTGGCCCATCCGTGCGACAGCAAAAACTGCCCCGTGGCTCTACCACTGTTAATAACACTTACCCTATATAAGGCGTGCTGTGTCCTCTCGAATCTATACTTCAATTAACTGAGTTTTGGCAGCATCCCCTCCCCATGGTGCGATGTAGTATTCGAATAGGGAGTGGCATAAAACATAATAAACCATCTTAATAATCTTGGATCAGCAGATTATCTTAGGACTTTAAAATTTCCGATCTCTAGTCTACGAGGGCGGCACTGAAAATTTCGGGAATCAAGGAAGTGACACAACATTACTATTTAAAAATGTATTTATTGCTTTTCAAAGTATTCTCCGCGAAATTTGACACATTTTTCATACTATGGAACCAATCATTGAAGCAACCATTCCATTCGGAAGTTGGGGTCTCCAAAATGGCCGTTTTGTAGGCGTCCACAGCTTCTTCAGGTGATGAAAATCTCTGTCCACGCAATTTATTCTTTATTTTAAGGAAAGTATAGAAATCATTAGGGCTTAGGTCGGGGCTGTACGGCGGATGGTCTAATAATTCTATGTTTTCTTGCTCTAAAAACTCTTTTGTTCTGTGTGCGGTGTGAGAACTCGCATTGTCGTGATGGATGGATGGCGGCGGTTGCAGTTCTCTTTACGGATTTCAGAAACGACCTGAGGCAAACAAATGCTAGCATACCATTTTGCATTAACCGTTCTTTGTCTCTCAAGAGGAATAGTCGTAACATGGCCGGTTTTGGAGACAAACGTGGACACCATTTTTTTTGCAACAACCGTGAACGAACAATTTTTGTTGGCTTTAACTCTTTTTCAAACACCCAAACTCGTGACAGGTATTTTGTTTCGGGTTCGTAAACGTATATCCAGGATTCGTCACCTAATACGATGTTGTATACAGCATTTGAGGATCCTGCGTGGAATCTTTCGAGAGTTCTGAAAGAAATCAAAAAGATTTTAATGTGACAGGAATAGTGGAAATAGTCCATTCCCGATACTTTTAGTGCAGCCTAGTAGTTATAAGGGTGTAGTTATAAGGGTCTCAACGTGCGGTTTGAAGGAAAGATGTTGATCAATTTTGACCCCAAGATATTTAATATTCTCTGCTCTTTCAAGAATGGGACATGAGCACATGGACTTGAGATCACAGGCATGGACAGAAATAGTAAGAGATGTCAGTGGGAGTAGCATACTCCTATGGGCAGAGGTAATATATTTAATTTTTACACGTTGAGTGTTAGAAAATTATTTTGCAGCCAACTCCTGACTTTACTGAGACCAGCTTGTATGATATGAAATACCTCTTACAAGCTATGTCCACTGATAAACAGGCGGTATCGTCAGCAAATGAAAAAGTTTCGCCTTTATGAAGGGGAAGTTGTCAAAAGGGAAATTGATGTACACCAAGAAGAGTGTAGGACCGATTATGCTGTCTTGTGGAATACCAAATTTGACAGCCACCTCATCACTTAATTTGTTTTCTATTCTGACCCGTTGTTAATTAAATGTAATGTAAAATAATAAATAATAAATTAATGAAGGACTATCTTACTGGTAGAAATACCAGTAAGATCGTCTTTCATTAATTTAAGTGAAATACCTCTTATACCGAGTCTTTCTAATTTATTTAATAAGTGCGGAATCGAGACTGTGTCGAAATGTTATAATTTCCCAATGCTGGGAAAAACCCTTAATCATGAATAATAATTGATAACATAGATTTCCACTAATTAGTCATGTCATCATTAAAGGCAGCTCTGCTTCCCGCTCCCGGTGAGCAGTCAGTCTCTGCCCGACCGCTGAATCCCGAACATCTCTCTCTGTATCATCGCGTGTCTGACAGTTTCGACTCCGGGCCATTTAAATATTGTAATGAATTCTATTTCCGATTGTGTAATAGAAGTGTCTTTTTTTAAACCTAATTTACGAGGTCCCGTGTAACAGGACGCTTTCGCAAGTTTCAGCAGCACCGTTAAACATTTCTTCCTGCCGTCGAAATTGACAATAGTAGATTATAACAGCTCGTGTACCGCAGTCATTGATGGATCGACCAGATAAGACCAGAAAGCCATATTAAGTAGAGAAATAAGATTAAAGTTCAATTAATCGCGGGTACCATAACTCATGAAACGCCACTTTCAAAGTCTATCAAGGAGGTAGACATGTACCTATCTGATGAGTTATTACCTCGAAAGGACCAATCAGGAAATTTCAATAACCCACTAGAATTGTGGGAAAAACATCAATTTTTATACTCTAATCTAAAGAAAATATTTGTGAAGCACTGTAATATAGTAACCACGTCCTTTCCTTGTCAATGGATGTTCTCAAAACTGTTCTCCTTAGGACCGGTTCAAGGGGTATGTACCAAATGTAAAATAAAACTAACTGGCGAATGTACATAAAATCATCAAAATCAACGTAAGAAATATGGAAAAAATAAACGAAAAAAAACTAAACTATAAAAAACATATTGTAAATAATAATTGATTCGTGTAAATAGAATCAGATGATCTTTTAAATACGCCTGAGTAGAATATGGTTTATAGCTAATTGTATTCAGTCAGTCCCAAGCCTGAAGAAAAAGTGTGAAGGGAAGGTCATCTAAGTAGAACCATCAATCGAACCTTTTTCAATATATACATTAAATCAAATTTTTTTCTAAAATTAAACGTCGCTGCTATGGAGTGCAGAAGTAAGGAGTACCAACTCCCATAGGAGAATAGTTGAAAAAATGTCCATATGTAAGCAGTAAATAACAGTTCAAAAACTCTCCACTACAGCGCTGGAGTAACTACGGGGTATGTTAAATCCTCGTAAAATACGTTGACAGTGATTTTGAAAATAAAAATTTTGAAAGCAATAAAATAATTATTGTAAAAGGAATTATGGTGAAAGTCTGTGCAATAACAAAATTATAAAAATTTCTTTAAAATTTAGACTGTAGCTACAGTGGTTGGCAGTACTTATTTAACGCCTTCCTACGGACACTTTTTTATACAGAGTCTGTACTCCTTACCTCCATAGTCGCAGCGTTGAATAAATACTAGAGATGAGCCGAACATTCGTTTTATATTCGGTATTCGGCATATTCGACAGCTTTACCGAATATTCGTATTTCAGGCCGAATATTCGGATTTACTGTATAGAAATATGTGAATTGAGTAATGCCATATCTTTCAAAATTTTACTGTTGAGAGTATATTTTATTTATGGGTCAAATCTACTTGCACAGCGTTGGGTTTTTGAGTCACTGTAGATTTATTTACAAATATAGCAAATAGAAAGCTTGGTAATTTTTTTTTTGGAATTAATCAAAGCACAAATTGCACCTTACTTTGGTCGTCAGTTTCTCTAAAATAATTCCAAATGATAGATCTCCAGCCATACATTTTTATCATATAATTATCAATTTTCACTAAAAATTACTCAACGCAATACCTTTTTTTCACAAAAATTGTTAATACAAAAGCATGTGCCGGCAATTTGCCCAGTACTAGATGATGCAATAACATGTCAGATGTGGCGGGGGGGGGGGGGGGGCAGGGTCCGGTGCTTATCCAGTTTCGACATAAATTGGTTAGGTACCGAGGTGATCATGCCGAATAATGTTCGGCCGAATATTTGTTCCGGTAACAGCTTTACCGAACCTTCGGCCGAATATTCATATCCGGTGTAATCCATATTCGGCCCATTTCTAATAAAAACTGTTCAATGAATGCACGGTTTACGTTGTAAGTTGACAGTAGAAGTAGGTTAACTCGTTGACGAATTTAACTTGTTGATTTTGATTTTGAGGTAGCTATTTTGAGTTGACAAACGTAAATTAACGATGTCGTTTCGTTAACGGATATTACCGTCAACTACCCATCGCTAATAGTCTGGCACCCTTTCACTTTCATATTCTCTTTGCTAAGGAAATAAGGAAGTCCCGCCTAGGCATGTCGATTTAAAATCGATTAATCGAAAAATATATTATCTAGAGTGAAATAATTGATAGATTCGGAACACCGCACCGATACGATGAATCGATCCTAAAACCTCTAGAATCGGAATGATTCATATTATTCAAGAACTAGCGATAAAGTTCTGAAACTGGCTGGGGTAAGATATGGTAGTTTTAAATTTTTTTGCTGTTAGCGGACACAAAAACAACCCGTCGTACTTGGTTTATAATTTCAACGCAGTATATATTTGAATTAAATAAATATTTATGAATGCATCCAAAGATATTAAAAAGTTGTCAAAAATTGCAAAATTCAGTCTGCCTTATTTTACACGTCCATGTTAATTAAATAAAACATGATTTCATAAAATCATGCCATCTAGCGTCTAATGTACATACTACCTTGAGTTTAAATCAAGGGATAATGGCGCAAACATTTTGATAGAATTATTAAGCATTTACTTATTTCACAGTTACAAACATCAATAAAATAATTTACAATGTTTTATGTAATCATAGTGTGACGGCCCAATATTATTATTAATAATTAAATTCAACATAAAGGGGCGTTAAAAATAGTTTTAAAAGATATATATTAAGCAATTAAGTTAAATTAATAAACATAAAGTTAATATATTTCAGACATTAGCCCAATAGCATAGTAAATTAAAGGCAAAATTATTGTTTTTCGTACATACGTTCGTTACGTTTATAAGATAATTAGAAAATTTGTTAAAAATTGTTTAAGTCATGGGAGGTGTTCATGTATAAAAGAAAATTTTCCTAAGTTGTGGAAGGAGTTCACGTATAAAAGAAATTTCCTAAGTTGTGGAAGGAGTTCACGTATTAAAGAAAATTTTCCTAAGTTATTGAAGGTGTTCATGTATAGATGTCTTGTATGGAGGAGCTGCCGGAGATACATTCCTGCAGTTGTACATATATATGGGGTGGTCGGGAGCCCGACTGCCTGAAGTACTGTAGCACAATGACTAGTCCTATATTAGGGACTTATGATATTAAACTCAATGATACAAAAGCAATACTATAGAATCAGTTTCTCGTGGATCTCTCGCAAGGGTGGACGTGGAACAAATATTGTACGGTGCTAATTACGAATAGACAAGGACACTGCTACAGGATAGAAAGTGATAACGAGTGTGCCTTAGTGCCTCCAATTATCATTACGGAAAGTGAAAGGATTGTGACGAGTGTGTGAGTTACTGTGATTGGACGAAACTGGGGGCGTGGGCACACTGCGCCAGCGCATCCCTCCCCCAACTACGGCTTCAGTCTAAATAGGCCTAATTCAAACCGGCATCTACCAACGGAAGCGTGCCGAGACTGTTAGTATTTAGTTAGTATGCCAAATACATTGGATAAAAAGTCACAGTATGGCTCTGACCCAAATATTCATGAACAATGGGCCAGTGCACGACAAAAAAAGAAGCGAAGTTCGTCCGACTCCGATAGTGACAACTCGACTTTGCACTCCAATCGAAGATATAAAGGCGCATGCTGTCCCTCATCAAGCGCGTTAAATGATACAATAAATGCCTTCCGTGAGGAGATAAAATCGATGCATAGCCTTTTGAATGAGATGAAGGAGGAGCAGGAAGCGAACTATGTCCAAATAAAAGCAGACGTCAGTGAAATCAAAAGTGAAATATTGGAAATAAAAATAAAAAATATAGAGACTGAAAAAGCTATGGACGATATAGAAAATAAATGTACGAAAATAGGTCAAAATCAACAAGAATATTTGGATTATTCAAAAAAACAAGAAAATGTGCTAAAGGACTTAACACAAAAAAGTGCATATCTGGATAAATATAGTAAGCCCCTGGATGAACGTTTGAGGTTATTGGAACAAAAACAGTATGATTTGGACATTGAACTGATCAATGTGGAAATGAAAGACGGAGAAAATGTTGCAGAACTGGTGAAGAATATTGCCATGAAACTAAATTTAAAAAATGAGGATATTGTTAAAACATGGAGAATAAAGGGACAATACATAAATAATAAATCAAAACCTATAATTGTATCATTAAGATCCAGGGAAGCAAGATTAAGGTGGATTAAAAACGGGAAGGCGACGGCAATGACTAATCACACAATATATAATAATAATAATAATAATCTACGTATATACATTAATGAACGGTTAACTCGCCAAACGCGACAACTGTTTTGGTCTACTAAAGTGCAGCTTAAGGATAAGTTTAAGTATATTTGGATACACAATGGTAAAATATTATTACGAAAAAATGAGCAAGAGAAAAAAGTTGAAAGTGTAGGATGTGAGAGTGATATAAATACAATTATTAAGAACTTGGAAAGTAAAAATACTGAGTAAGTCTTTAATTATTACACATTTACATTGGATTAATGGACTTTCAAGATATTGAATATAAGAAATTTGTTAACTTACAACTATGGCAAAGCTACTTAGTAAAAAATAATAATTCAATAAATTTCATACATATAAATATTCGTTCGTTAAGAAAAAACTTCAACGAACTTTCTATTCTTATAAATAATTGCTTGACAAACCTAGATTTAATTTGTCTCACAGAAATAAATATCAAAAAGGATGAGGTATATCAATTTCAGATGAAAGGTTATCACTGTTACTCTTACACTAGAGAAGAAAAACGAGGAGGCGGCATTATTATATATGTGAAAAATAACATGCACTTTGAAATCCTTCAAAACAATACCCAAACATTGTATAGTGAAATTATAAAAGGGCAGTTGAAAATTGAAGACCGCGAAATATACATATTAGTTACATATAGACCGCCATGTTCAAATAAAAACTCTTTTATAAACTCTTTATACCATCTCGTAAGGAGATTGTCTTTATGGGAGATTGTAATATCAATATATTGGAGGATGCGATGGATAACTCGTCAAGTCTTTATTTAAATACCCTTAGTGACTTAGGCCTACAGTGTGGAATTCGAGATGTAACACGCGAGATGGTGGTTGCGGAGCGGCGGGTAACGTCATGCATCGACCATGTCTTTGTGCGTACTGCTAGCCCGAATAGCCTAGTTGCGTATGTATTATTGTGCAGTGTCTCTGATCACTACTTAACGGGACTTACTATGGTGGGAGGGAGACGGGACAAAGTTTCATTACCTCGTGAAGTATTGGACAATAATGCTATAAAATGCAAACTGCGTACTGTGGATTGGAATGATATCGCTAAAATCAATAATCCTACTGAGCAATATTACAAACTCTGTGAAATTTTTAGCAACATTTACGCAACCTCTAGAAAAGTAATACGTAGCACGTCCCGTGAAACAAATGCCTGGGCGAGTACTAAACTAGTTCTAATGATGGAACATAAAGATAAATTATTTAAAAAATGGAAATCTAACCCAAAATCTTCAACATTGCGCTTAGAGTACACTACATATCGGAATAAAGTTTGTCGGATGATTAATGTTGCTAAAAATTCACAAAAACGAGAAAGTATTAGCGATTGTAAAGGTGACATGCGTAAGGTGTGGAGCTGCGTAAATAATTGGTTGGGTAGGTCAATGTCAACTCCAGATCATGTTATAGAAAAATACTTTTTAAAAGATAAGGTAACGATGGAACACATCTGTAATAACTTTTGCTTAACTTTTACACAAGATATTGAACAATTAAAATCGAACCATTTATGTCATAGATATTTCTTTGATAGAATTAGTTATGTAAAGGATTGCAATGTAAGTTTTTATTTTAGAAAAGTCGAGGGGAAGGATGTATGTAAAGTTATTGACTCCATGGACTGCAACAAGTCACCAGGTATTGACGGTATACGGGTACGGGACTTAAAATTAGTAAAGGAGTATATCAGTCCTATTTTAGCTTCATTAATAAATAATTGCATTTGCAAAGGTATTTATCCTGATCATTTGAAAACTGCAATCATCCGACCTATTTACAAACATGGATCACACAAAGAATATACGAACTATAGACCAATTGCAATATTAAGTATCGTAAATAAAATATTTGAAAAAGTATTGATCAAACAAATCGGTATGTTTCTTGAAAAAAATAAAATTTTAACAGAATTTCAATTTGGGTTTAGATTAAACAAAAGTACAACAACGGCCTTGACAGCATTTTCAGATGATGTAAACAACTCGTTAAATAATAAAAATATCGTAGTAGCTCTATTTATAGATTTCAAAAAGGCGTTCGATACATTGGAACATGAGTGCTTGTTGCAGGCCATGGATGAATGTGGAATAAGAGGTCCAGTGAAAACTTGGTTTAAAAAATATCTAAAAAATAGAAATATTGTTGTTCGTGTAAATCGAGTGCATAGTGGGATAGGAAAAGTAAAATTTGGTGTACCGACTGGCTCTGTGTTTGGCCCGATCGGATATATAATGCACGTCAACAGCATGATAAATGTCATCAAGAATTGTAGAACATACATGTATGCTGACGATACCTGCCTTGTGTATAGTGGAAAAAATAGTAGCCAGATACAGTTAAAAGTGCAGCAGGATTTAAACCAATTTATTAAAGTGGTCCCACGACAATGGCATTATTATGAACTTGAATAAAACCAAATTTATGATAATATCATCACCCTATAACCGTTATAGAACAACAGTAGATATAGCTCTTATGGGTCACACTTACGATTGCCTGCGCACTGACCAGTCAAGCTCTGTCTGCCGTTGCGAAAAGCTGCAGTGTGTAACGAACTATAAATACTTAGGGTTGGTTATAGATAACCGTTTCTCATGGGATTTACATGTTGAATTAGTGTGTAACAGGCTTAGGGCAGTACTAGGTAAATTGAATCATATAAAATATGTTGTGAATCGAGGAATCATGTATATGCTGTATTATGCCCTAGCAGACGCAACGACGGATATGGCTTAGGTGCATATGGACTTACATTCCCAACATATCTTAACAAAATAAAGACTATACAGATAAGGTTCTTAAAGATATTAGTTGATACTAAAACGAAAATTGCTATAGATAAAAATTATGAAATGTTATTTAAAATTTGCAAAATTATTCCCATAGACATGAAAGTAAAATCCATTATCATATTAGAACAACATGGTATGGTAACATTTAAGACACCTAGGACATATATAATGCCGAAGCGCCAAATTACTCAAAGGAGGAAATATCTTATACCTAGGGCTGAAAATTACTTTGGACGGCGTACAAGGCAATGGATAACTCCAACTTTGTGTAATGAGGTAGCGGATATATATAACGAAAGCATAACAAAGGCGCAGCTCAAATCAATCTTGAGGAAACACTATCTGTCGTTGTGTCCATAGTGGTGAATGTTTCTTTAATTATTTTGTGTTAATTTAAGTAGGCATAAGTACTAGATATTGTTATTAAGGAGTGTGAAACGATGAACTGTTGTGTTGCCGACAAACTGGCTTACAGTTTGGCAAAATTTAAAATATAAATAATGTACACTTTTTATAAGAATAAATAAAAAAAAGAAGGTCTCCATGATGAATTTGCATTACAATAGTAGGGTCGTGGGATCGAACCCTATATATGAATGACTTATGAAAGTAAGGTCTATGATTCAAAAGCAATATTATAGGAGGTCTCCTTGATGCATAAGCATTGTATGGGGTGGTCGGGTGACTGACTGCTGTACTGTAGCAAAATGACTAGTCCTTATTAGGGACTTTAAAAGGAATATTATGGTGGCGTGTGTGCTGCTTCACGAGCAATTGGTCCGAGGTAAACTTGGACTCGCTAACCGATGTGTCCTAGACATATCATCTTAGTGCCGGTGGTAAGCGGGTTTGTTGTAGCAATACGGCTTTCCCGTGGACATCGCACACCCATACCGGTTGTGGGCGGCGTCGTAGCGCATAACGATGCATCGTCTATCTTTCGGATGGGGATGATGAGTGTGTTTGGTAGCACTTTTAAGTGTAACAGGCATACTCAACTTCATGTCTTAGTGCATTAGAGCTATGATACGTGGAGTTTTGTTCATTGGCGTCTTAGTAGCGTGCTACTATGATACGTTGGTGATATTTTTTATATAACAACAGTACCAACTTTGTTGCCAAAGTCGATAGGAGTCATGTGGGTGCGTTTTGAGGGGGCGCCGCCCGTATGATAGTTGCATTGATGCTTACTGCTACTTGCGGTATTGCGTCTTGTGATGGATCTGCGGGTGTGCTGCCCCTGATTCGACGCTCTCTTGTGGTTCTGGTCGATGGAGGTATACGGGTGGTGATGTCTGCTGATGTATGGGGGACCTTGGAATGGTGTAAGCCCGACGATAGTCGTATTGATGCTTGTTGCGTTCTGCAGCATTGCGTCTCTGCGATGGTTGTTTGGTGGGACGCTATTCTCAATGGCGCTCTCTGCGTCTTGGTTTGACTCACACCTAAGTAGCGTTGCCCAAGTCGGGTCCCTTAATTGCGGGGCTGCAGACTGTCTGCCCTCCACGATGTTTTATATAACAACATAATATTATATCTCTGTAACTTTCCCACCTTTGAATGATTGAAGGCAACTTGTTGGTGGGTGAGACAAACATGATCGAAAATGCATTTACTCAACGTCAGTGACACAAACCCTTTCTGATGGCGAATTATTACTCTTATCTTATATCTGCCTTTTGGCTTTATCTGCCGTTGTATTGGTTGGTGGAGCATATGTGTCGACCTCATGCGGGTGGTAGCTGGCGGGAGGATCTGAGGAGACTTTCAAGGCTGCGGCCGAAACCCGCACAACGTGGGACCCCATTCCCTTGAGGTGAGCGGTAGACTCATTACACGCTCTGCGGCTAGTAGCCGTGCTGATCATGCAATTGGTGGTGATGCCATACACTTACATCACGTCTGCAGGAGCGGTGGTCTGGCAGGTGGTGGCGCTCACGGAGGGTTTACGGCCAGTGTGCCTATTTGCCTAAACCGTGTGACGTACATTCACTGTGGCTGGATTCGTTCGTATTTTGTATGGCGTTTACACGCATTGACATGCGCGACTTCGGTCGATGTTTGTGCTTACGCACTAACAAGGGGCCAAGCCTCTTTTACTGGTTCGCCAGTTATTTTGCTGTGGACTACGGTCCAGTTCCCAAATTAGCGTTCCTTTCGGGGGGAGTGCATCAAAATGGTTGGCGCTCACCGTGCACGGCGTGTGTAGTATTCAACGTAATGTAGGAGAGCGAAGCTCTTGTATCGGGTATTTTTGTATAAATATATTGTGAGCCTTTTCCAAGCGGGAAGGGATAAATAATAATAAATTAATAATGTCAACCTGATACAAGTGGAATAAAGATGTTTTATGTTCTTAACCTTTCTCGAGCCCTGTCTTCGTGAACGGGGTTCACTTAGCTTATAAGGCACTACCAACAGCTTTCAATTGCTCTAGTGAATATTCATTCTTTCAAAGGACACCTAAAAGAACTTAGTTACTAAACAAACACAACGTAAATAAGGGTCCTAACTAAGACGATCACGCCAAATTATTACAAACGGCCTATTATTAAACCTTTAGAAAGATCATTTAGAAAGATCAAAACATAATTTATTAATCCTGGTCACATATATATATATATATATATATATATATATATATATATATATATATATATATATATATATGTATATATATATATATATATATATATAAGTTTTATTATAAAGGGGAATTAATAATATTTAATATAATATTATTTATTACTACATAGTGAGGGGGG
This sequence comes from Parnassius smintheus behrii, assembly GCA_036936625.1. Classification (NCBI taxonomy): domain Eukaryota; kingdom Metazoa; phylum Arthropoda; class Insecta; order Lepidoptera; family Papilionidae; genus Parnassius; species Parnassius smintheus. The sequence continues at coordinate 9,511,620 of JAUPFT010000016.1, read as the reverse complement.
CGGATCGTTACAATTTGGTGCCGTGACCAGGATTTATTTTAAAGAAGGTCGTCTATATAAAAATTATTAAGTAGGCATTACGCCTATAATTTGTTGTCCGTGAAATGAAGAGGTGACTGGGAGGATGGTGTTTGCTGGGGGTGGTTGAGAGTCTGGGGGTGGGGCTTTAATATTAAAATTTTTGTTTGTTATAGATGGTGTTTGCATAGTTATCTAAGACAAAATAAACTAATAAGTGAAATAAGTGAAAAGTACTCAGTAACATTTGTATAAGTGAAAGACATAACAGTGCTTAAAACTGGAAAAGTATAAAAATATAAAAATGGCTAAAACAAAGAAAAGTTCAAATTTAGTGAAGGCTAAGCCTAAAAATGAATTAAAAATACTTCAAAAATTAATTAAGAATGTAGTGAAAACCTTTGAGGTTAAAATAAAAGATCTCGAAGAGAAGTTTATCAATCAAACGAAAGATCACCAAATTAAAGTAAACCAAGAAGAGGTGTACGGGGCGAGCACCTCGTTTGTTACTGACCCTAAACAGAGTATTGTATATAATATACATAATGTGACAATAAACAAGCCGAAATTTGAAAATGGGAATACTCATCCAGTAACATTTTTAGAAGATCTCACCAATTATTTAAAGAAAGTCCCATCTAATGGACTTGAAATATCAATAGCACAAGAGTGCTTAGTAGGTGAAGCCAAATATTGGGCTCGAATTATTAGTGTGCGTTGGACAACTTTTGATGATTTTAAAGCAGACTTTCTAAGAGTATTTTGGGGTGAAGAGGAACAAAATAAAGTAAGAAGATTCCTTGTACAAAATAAATGGAGTAGATATACGCACCCCACCAGATATTATCATATCCGATACCAGAAAAACAATTAGTTGCTGATGTTATTAGACATTATCCTAAAACAGTGCAGCAGTTATGGAGAATAGCTAAAATTGAGACAATAGTTGAGACAACAGATTTCTTGAGAAATTTAGATGACATTGATAAACAGGAAGAAGATCGTGAACCTTACAATACTGAGAAAAAACGAAAATTTAATAATAAAGCTGAGCGAAAACAAAAAGAAATACAGCAATCATATAAATCATGGCGTAAACCTGAAGAAGGAAGAAAGGAGGTTAACGAAATGAATGAAATACAAGTCACTAAAGAACAAGTAAATGTTTCGACTCCCGAGCCAAATTTAGAGCAATAGAGGTCGAACTAGTTCCCGGTGCGATCCCTTATAATGTGAAAGGGAACAAAGCATTAAATATATTATTAAAGCTGGGTTGGAGACCTGGTCAAACACTTGGCAAAAATAATAGGGGTTTGCGAAAACCTATTTCTTTAAAAGCAACCTTTAATAGAGAGGGACTTGGTTATAACAATAATGTAAATAGTATAATTAAGACTTTAAAAACCAAGTCAGATTTGCTCATAACGGAGTTATTCGTGCAAACTGTTTTCGAGGAAGACGAAGATAAATATCAAAAGGAATTTATAGGGAATATGAGGTCTGAACTTAAAGTTTCAATATTTGATAAAGAAATTGATGCGCTTCTCGATACTGGGAGCGATATTACATGCATTTCAGAGAGTTTATTTTTACAAATTAAACGTGGTAATCACAAAATATCAGTAATGCCAGTTAAAGCAATGCAATTATAAGGTGCTGTTGGGCAGCGCAGCACAAAAATACAACAGATGATCATATTGCCTAAAAAATTGATGAAGTAGTCTTTGAAACACAAACTTTAATTGTTAATAATTTAATAAGACCATTAATATTGGGCTTTGACTGGCTCAAAAAAATATTGATAGATTTTAGAAATACGGCAATTGGTATAGAAATTAAGTTGAAAAACAAAGACTACTTCATACCGTTTAAATATAACTGTAAATCAGTATTATATAACAATTGCGTTGAACAAAGTACTGATGATCCTTTAACAAATATAAAGATAGGATCAAAATTGGAGGCCTCTGAAAAAGCTAAGCTAAGTAAGGTTTTGGAAAAGCATAAGAATATATTTTCGAGCAAGTTGGGTAGAGTGAATTGCTACGAACATAAAATTGAAATGATCGATGATGCACCTATAGTTACTAGATCTTATCCGATTCCATATGCATATAGATCGAAAATGGAAGAGAAATTAAGTGAGATGGAACAAGCTGGTATCATCACAAGGGCATCGACACCTTACAGTAGCCCATTAACATTCACAGTTAAAAGGGATGGCTCAATTAGAGTCTTATTAGATGCTAGAAGCATAAATAAGAAAATGATTGCAGAAACAGAGAAGCCACCTATACAATTAGATGTTTTGAATTCATTTCATGGAGCGAATTATATTACTACCATTGATTTAAATAATGCATATTTTCACATTCCAATAAATAAAGATGGTAGAAAATATACTGGATTCACATTCAACGGAAGGTCATATGTATATAATGTTCTGCCACAAGGATTAAAAGCATCGGTAGGAAGCTTTAGTAGAGCCATGAGCTTAATATTGGGACCAGAAGTCCAAGAATTTTGTGTGAATTACTTAGATGATTTAGCTATTATAACATCAGGAACATTAGATAAACATTTGGAGCACATTGACATTGTTTTAAGTAAATTAAACAAAGCTGGCTTAACGTGCAATTTGCAAAAATGTGAATTTATTTGTAAAGAAATTAAGATGCTGGGTTTTATAATTTCAACAAAAGGCATAAAGACAGATCCCGATAAAATTCGCGCAATTCAAGATTTTCCAGCACCCAAAAAGATTAAGCAATTGAGAGCATTTTTGGGGCTTTGCAATTTTTATAGAAGGTTCATACCGAATTATAGTGTATGTATAATACCTCTTTTTGAATTATTAAAAAAGGGACGTAAGTTCCAATGGAGCGAAAAGGTACAGAAGGCATTTGATTTTATAAAGCAACAATTTATTAATACAATAGAATTGCATCACCCTGATTTTAGTAAACCTTATTATTTGCAAACAGACTGTTCCGGTGTGGGTATGGCCGGAGTACTTTATCAGATAGATAATAATAGTGAAATGAGAATATTAGGCCATCACAGTAAAGCCTTAAAAGGTTCTGAATTGAATTGGTCTGTCACTGAACAAGAATTTTATGCTGTAATAAGTTGTTTAAAGATGTTCGAGACGTATTTAAGAGGCAGCAAAGTAATAATTTTAACTGATCATAAAGCATTATTGTTTATTAATAATATGAAATTATTCAATGGCAGAGTTACTCGATGGATATTGTATATAGAACAATTTAATTACGAAGTACAGCATATATCGGGTAGAAGCAATATTGTTGCAGATGTGCTATCACGTTACCCTCCTGACGGTGATTTAATACAAGAGGATAAAAATAAAAGTTTAGAAATAGCCTATACAGAAAGTGAACCGAATGACGAGTTGATAGAAAAGTTAAAATCCATATCAGTATATCAAACACAAGATACAGAGTCGTTGGCTATTATTGAAAAATGAAAGACGCTAAATATTTCAACATTAGAACAAAATGATAAACTGAAACGTTATAGCTTGAGAAATAATATATTATATTACAAAACAAATTTAAAGGAAGTAATTTATTTACCTGTACCCTTGAGACGAGATGTTATAAACCAAGTACATATAGAAATGGGACATCAAGGGCCCTATAAAGTAATTAAATATGTAAGAGATTAGATTCTTTTGGAAAGGATTAACAAAAGACATTAAAAAGCAATTAAGGGTGTGTCATTTATGCCAGTTATCAAAGAAAAGTAATATAACATAATATGTGGGTCCATGCAAATCTATAATAACAGAAAATATCGGAGACATGGTTATGGCTGACTTATATGGACCATTGGCATCGGGTACCTTTGGGTACACTTTCATATTTGTTATACAAGATTCATTTAGTAAATTTATCAAATTATATCCTTTAAAACAATCAACAGCAAAGTGTATTGTAACGAAAGTAAAGCATTTTGTTGAGATTATAAAGCCCAAAGCAATAATGACAGATAATGGGAAGCAGTTTATAAGTAATCATTGGAAACGATCAATGAAAGAATTGAATATTAAACCGATATATACCACAGTAAGAAATCCTAGGCCAAATACAACAGAGCGTGTAAATAGAGAGTTGAGCAGATTATTCAGGACACTTTGTCATGCTAACCACAAAGATTGGGCAATAATATTGCCTAAAATAGAAGAATTGTATAATAATTCATATCACAATAGTACAGGATTTACACCATGTGAGATTCTTTATGGTGAGTCTAATGAAATGTCTTTCGACAAGATAATATTTAATAGTAAAATCAAACACAATGTCGAACAGATTAGACAGCGAGTGCGAAAGAATTTAAAAGAGGCAAGCCGCATTAGAAACACAAAATTTGATAAGAGCAATAGATTAGTGACATATCATGTTGGCGATTTAGTAAAAGTTTCAAGATCTAGTAGATCAGATGCAGATAACAAAGTTATGAGTAAATTTAATTTGGCGTATGAAGGGCCATATATAATAGCAGCCGTACCATTTGACAATGTATATACTTTAGCAAACCCAGAAACAAATGAAATTAGGGGAAATTTTAATGCTATTCATTTATTAAAATATTTTAAATAATAGGTTTGGCTTATAAACATTCTAGAATAAATACTGTAACATAATTTGGTCCCGTGGGTGGCCTTTTGAAAAACAGATTAAAATTATTTAAGTTATGAGCAAGGCACAAATTAATTAAAAATAAGAAAAATGTTGTAATAATTTTATTAATAACTATCTGTTCAGTAAAAGATAATTTTGTAAAATATGTTTTTATTGAATAAATTTGGGGAGTTGGGTCAGGGTGAATGGCTCAATCACATCTATCCTGTGGGTGTGTAGCCATCTGATTTCAACTCATAACCAAAATACTGTGTATATAAAGACAACATTACTGAATTTATATTTTAAAGATTTAAAATGTAAATCAAAAACAAAAGAGAACCATTATTAAATTTTATTATATACAATAAAATTATCAAGATGACAATTTATGGTTTATCACATTGGGATAGATGTGATTGAAGGGGTGTGTGGCGGCGGCCATTCCCTGGGGTAAGTGGGATGAAAATATATACTGAATTGTAACAGATTGAAAGAGGAAAGAACAGATACACATAAGTTCAAAATTTTGAGTGTAGTGCATATGCTCTCAATATAGTAAAATTTTATATCAACGACTCCACTGTGTGGGTCATTAACATAAAATTTGGGGGTGGATTGTGACGGCCCTATATTATTATTAATAATTAAATTCAATATAAAGGGGCGTCAAAAATAGTTTTAAAAGATATATATTAAGCAATTAAGTTAAATTAATAAACATAAAGTTAATATATTCCAGACATTAGCCCAATAACATAGTAAATTAAAGGCAAAATTATTGTTTTTCGTAATAAATAAATTTATTTAGACTTGAAAAATATTTAAAATAAGATAGATAATAGAAATACAAGTCAAAAAATATTATAAAATAAAGTTAAAAAACGTTTATAAGGTAATTAGAAAATTTGTTAAAAATTGTTTAAGTCATGGGAGGTGTTTATGTATAAAAGAAAATTTTCCTAAGTTGTGGAAGGAGTTCACGTATTAAAGAAAATTTTCCTAAGTTATTGAAGGTGTTCATGTATAGATGTCTTGTATGGAGGAGCTGCCGGAGATACATTCCTGCAGTTGTATATATATATGGGGTGGTCGGGAGCCCGACTGCCTGAAGTACTGTAGCACAATGACTAGTCCTATATTAGGGACTTATGATATTAAACTCAATGATACAAAAGCAATACTATAGAAGGTATCCATGATGAATTTGCATTACAATAGTAGGGTTGTGGGATCGAACCCTATATATGAATGATTTATGAAAGTAAGGTCTATGATTCAAAAGCAATACTATAGAAGGTCTCTGTGATTAATATGCATTACAATAGTAGGATCGTGGGTTCGAATCCTATATATGAATGACTTATGAAAGTAAGGTCTATGATTCAAAAGCAATACTATAGAAGGTCTCTATGATTAATATGCATTACAATAGTAGGGTCATGGGTTCGAATCCTATATATGAATGACTTATGAAAGTAAGGTCTATGATTCAAAAGCAATATTATAGGAGGTCTCCTTGATGCATAAGCATTGTATGGGGTGGTCGGGTGACTGACTGCTCCTAGTACTGTAGCAAAATGACTAGTCCTTATTAGGGACTTGAAAAGGAATATTATGGTGGCGTGTGTGCTGCTTCACGAGCTATTGGTCCGAGGTAAACTTGGACTCGCTAACCGATGTGTCCAAGACATATCATCTTAGTGCCGGTGGTAAGCGGGTTTGTTGTAGCAATACGGCTTTCCCGTGGACATCGCACACCCATACCGGTTGTGGGCGGCGTCGTAGCGCATAACGATGCATCGTCTATCTTTCGGATGGGGATGATGAGTGTGTTTGGTAGCACTTTTAAGTGTAACAGGCATACTCAACTTCATGTCTTAGTGCATTAGAGCTATGATACGTGGAGTTTTGTTCATTGGCGTCTTAGTAGCGTGCTACTATGATACGTTGGTGATATTTTTTATATAACAACAATACCAACTTTGTTGCCAAAGTCGATAGGAGTCATGTGGGTGTGTTGTGAGGGGGCGCCGCCCGTATGATAGTTGCATTGATGCTTACTGCTACTTGCGGTATTGCGTCTTGTGATGGATCTGCGGGTGTGCTGCGCCTGATTTGACGCATTCTTGTGGTTCTGGTCAATGGAGGTATACAATTATCATCTTAGTGCCGGTGGTAAGCGGGTTTGTTGTAGCAATACGGCTTTCCCGTGGACATCGCACACCCATACCGTTTGTGGGCGACGTGGTTGCGCATAGCGATGTGTCGTCTATCTTTCGGATTGGGATGATGAGTGTGTTTGGTAGCACTTTTAAGTGTAACAGGCATACTTAACGTCATGTCTTAGTGCATTAGCGCTATGATACGTGGAGTTTTGTTCATTGGCGTCTTAAACGTATCATAGCGTGCTACTATGATACGTTGGTGATATTTTTTATATAACAGCAATAAAAACTTTGTTACCAAAATCGATAGGGATCATGTGGGTGTGTTGTGAGGGGGCGCCGCCCGTATGATAGTTGCATTGATGCTTACTGCTACTTGCGGTATTGCGTCTTGTGATGGATCTGGGGGTGTGCCGCGCCTGATTCGACGCTCTCTTGTGGTTCTGGTCGATGGAGGTATACGGGTGGTGATGTCTGCTGGGATGTATGGGGGACCTTGGAATGGTGTAAGCCCGACGATAGTCGTATTGATGCTTGTTGCGTTCTGCAGCATTGCGTCTCTGCGATGGTTGTTTGGTGGGACGCTATTCTCAATGGCGCTCTCTGCGTCTTGGTTTGACTCACACCTAAGTAGCTTTGCCCAAGTCGGGTCCCTTAATTGCGGGGCTGCAGACTGCCTGCCCTCCACAATGTTTTATATAACAACATAATATTATATCTCTGTAACTTTCCCACCTTTGAATGATTGAAGGCAACTTGTTGGTGGGTGAGACAAACATGATCGAAAATGCATTTACTCAACGTCAGTGACACAAACCCTTTCTGATGGCGAATTATTACTCTTATCTTATATCTACCTTTTGGCTTTATCTGCCGTTGTATTGGTTGGTGGAGCATGTGTCGACCTCATGCGGGTGTTAGCTGGCGGGAGGATCTGAGGAGACTCTCAAGGCTGCGGCCGAAAGCCGCACAACGTGGGACCCCATTCCCTTGAGGTGAGCGGTAGACTCATGACACGCTCTGCGGTAGTAGCCGTGCTGATCATGCAATTGGTGGTGATGCCATACACTTACATCACGTCTGCAGGAGCGGCGGTCTGGCAGGTGGTGGCGCTCACGGAGCGTTTACGGCCAGTGTGCCTATTTGCCTAAACCGTGTGACGTACATTCACTGTGGCTGGATTCGTTCGTATTCTGTATGGCGTTTACACGCATTGATATGCGCGACTTCGGTCGATGTTTGTGCTTACGCACTAACAAGGGGCCAAGCCTCTTTTACTGGTTCGCCAGTTATTTTGCTGTGGACTACGGTCCAGTTCCCAAATTAGAGTTCCTTTCGGGGGGAGTGCATCAAAATGGTTGGCGCTCACCGTGCACGGCGTGTGTGGGGCCGTGTACCTCCCCTACATTTTTTTAAATAAATGTAGGAGAGCGAAGCTCTTGTATCGGGTATTTTTGTATAAATATATTGTGAGCCTTTTCCAAGCGGGAAGGGATAAATAATAATAAATTAATAATGTCAACCTGATACAAGTGGAATAAAGACGTTTTATGTTCTTAACCTTTCTCGAGCCCTGTCTTCTTGAACGGGGTTCACTTAGCTTATAAGGCACTACCAACAGCTTTCAATTGCTCTAGTGAATATTCATTCTTCCAAAGGACACCTAAAAGAACTTAGTTACTAAACAAACACAACGTAAATAAGGGTCCTAACTAAGACGATCACGCCATATTATTACAAACGGCCTATTATTAAACCTTTAGAAAGATCATTTAGAAAGATCAAAACATAATTTATTAATCCTGGTCACATATATATATATATATATATATATATATATATATGTATATGTATATATATATATATATGTATATGTATATATATATATATATATATATAAGTTTTATTATAAAGGGGAATTAATAATATTTAATATAATATTATTTATTACTACATATGGAGGGGGGTGGGGGATCGTTACAATAGGAAAGGTGCTAATTTACGCAACTAGGTATTTATACCAGGTACTCACTTGCAAGTACGCAGACCAAGTGCCGACCCAAAATACTCGCAAAGAATTCAAAGTATTTGAATATTCTCACTCTGTCGACACTCGACGTGATTCTGCTCCTTATATATATTACGTTACGGATCAATGTTCTATCAAGATATATTTACTTTAAAAGATTGGATTTATTTCTTTGTAAACACGATTGTACTATTTATTTGTATATAGTTACGAATCAATTTTCTATGAAAGTATATTTCTTACAACAAGGCTTGAAAGTTGGAACCTTTAAGTTTGGAAGTTTTTTTTGTAAACCCGATTGTGTTCTTTATTTGTATATAGTTACGGATCAATTTTTCATGCAAGTATTTTTCTTCCAAAAAGGCTTGAAAGTTGGAACTTTAAAGGTTTGGAAGTATATTTTTTGTAAACGCAATTTTGCTCTTTATTTGTAAACAGTTACGGATCAATGTTCTATGCAAGTATTTTTCTTCCGACAAGGCTTGAAAGTTTTTTATTTTAGCATATGCAATTGCGCTCCTTATATATATGATCTTACGGATCGATTTTCGATGCAGAAAGAAAATACTTGAAAGTATCTCAAGCCTTGGTTTTTGTCGCTGGTATTTAAAGTTGGACGTAGTTAAAAGCCCTGCTACTTGATTTTGCAAGTACGACCCTTCTCTATCTAATCAAACTTATGGCCTATCGAAATCTGGAAAAAATAATCTGTAATTATGTGTATAAAAATGTAGTAATAATAGTCCAACTTCTTGTTAGATATTGTGCTGTGAATTGAATTTTGTTTATTTACGTCGCCATTAATCGGAAATCGATCTATTAATCCTCTATTCTATCGATAATCGATTCCAGTATGTTCGATATTCAATTCAGTGATCGATTTTTTAAGACTGAATCGACATGCCTTTGCCTAGTGCCTAAGTCCCCTCCTCTGCGTTAAAGTGATAATAATTCCATGTTTTTATATAATTCGTGCATATCTGTGAATTTAGTTGTAGGTAGCTGTTCACACCAACATCTAAATTCGCAGACACATCTATTGTCAAGTGCCTGCATCTATTGAAAATCTTTGTAAAGCAAATCATACTGCGTTATAAAATACTACAAGCGCCATCTATTAGTGTGACTTATAAACTAACGGTCAACGCCATTTGTCATTTGTCAAAATGTTTATAGTAATAGACTCGTTTTTTTTTTTAATATTTACAAAAATTATATATAAGTATGGTCATAATATTACGTTAAAATTTAAAGTAGGTATAAGTAAGCATAGCTTGTGTGAGACAGAGTGTGGTTGTTAATTTTTTAATGAAAGTTTTATATTGTTGTACTCTAATATATTATCGACTGCAACTATGTAACTAACAATGAATCTAGTCAGCGACTGTTTTTGTTTTTATACACGCATTATGTGTTTACAATTATTCATAAACGAAAACAGTTTAAAATCACGTACATTATTTATTACATCCAGAATCTTTTTTTCGTTAGCAAGTAGGGATGGGCCGAATATGGATTTCACCGAATACGAATATTCGGCCGAATATTCGGTTAAATTTTTACCGAACCGAATATTCGGCCGAACATTATTCGGCAGGATAACCTCGGGACTTAACCAATTTATGTCGAAACTTGTTACCGTAAAGCACACGGGATTAGCGCCGGACCCTGCCTCTCGCTTCCCGCCACACCTGACATGTTATTGCTTCATCTAGTACCGAGCAAATTTCCGGCACATGCTTATGTTTTGACTATTCTTGTGATAAAAAAGTATTTCGTTGTTTTATTCTTAATTAAAGTTAAAGTTATAGCCTATATACGTCCCACTCCTGGTCATAGGCCTCCGCTCATTTCTGAGAGGGTTATAGGGCAAGAAATTGTCCACCGCACTTCCCCAATATGCTTGTTAGCGAACTTTACATGTCTTCGAAATAATTTTTTTCTTATTTCTCAGACATGCAGGTTTCCTCACGATGTTTTCAAAATTTTTGTAAATCAGCACTTAAAATTGCAATTAATAATTTCATTGGTGCCAGCGGGGAACGAACTCGGTTTGGTCGTGCACTGTGAAATTTACAGCGAGCGCTAACCATCTGAGCTACCATGGCTCTTTATTCTTAGTGGATAAGGTAAGGAGCCGTAAGAATTTTATTCTTAGTGAAAATTGATAATTATATGATAAATATGAGCGGCGGGAGATTTACTATTTGGACTTATTTTAGAGAAACTGACGACGAAAGTAAAGTGAAATGTACTAATGTAATTTAATGTTTCTTTGTTTGATTCCAAAAACATTTTAACAAGTTTCTATTTGCTATAATCGGAAATAAATCCACAGTACCTCAAAACATAAATGTATAGATTTATGCATTTGAGGCACTCTCAGAGCAAGTAGATTTAACCCATAAATAAAATATACTTTCAACAGTAAAGTACATCGCATTACTTAATTCGTACATTTCAATACATTGGACACTATGGAAATGTTCGGTTCGAATGTTCGGTGATTTAGCCGAATATTCGACCGAATACGAATATTCGGTAAACCTGCCGAATATACCGAATACCGAATATAAAACGAATATTCGGCCCATCTCTATTAGCAAGTGGTTTGGCAACCGTTTTAGTTTATTATTTAGAGTTGTTATCACGAAAATACTGTTGCCTATCTCACTATTCGTTTCTCTCTGTCGTCTTTTACGATACTCACGGGATGATATGGGGTCTTAGATCTTCATCGGTCATAATATATATTATTTGGTAGTAGGTAGTGAATTCTTTTCACTGCCGCTACACAGCATTATCAAGACCCTGCCTTACCTTCATGATATAGAAATATTTTCATCCAAGCAGATCAAGCTTTGTTGAATATAATAGGTGGTTTATATTTTCCGCTAAGAAAGTGGTAACTCTACATAAATAAAAATTAATTACCGCATGTATGAAAGATCACCACTTAAGGAAGGCTGGACAGATTTCGATGAACACTCACACTTTTTTATATAGAATAAAGGTGACACACGAGCACACAGTCCACCTGATGTTGAGTGGATGCTGTGGCCCATGGACATCTACATTTATCATCGATTAAATATCAAAACGCGGATGCGTTGTCACCCCTGAGGACTAAGATGAAATGCCTCGTATCCAGCAAATAATGGTCTTAGGTTCACTTCACTTACCGTACGAAATACAGCAGCATTAAGCTGCTATTTTACGCTGGTATTCTGTGAGAGCGTGGTCTTTCCCCGGTCGAGCCGACCCATTCGTGGTACAACCAGAATATAGCTACAGCGTCGCTCTACCACGTATGAAAACTTACAATTGGACCCGGTAACTGGCATTAAATAATAAATTATTCAATAAGTTAAGTAACCGACAGACGACAATTTTGTTACTGATGTCCGGTCTATTACTACTACCTATTTAAATGTCTTTGTTTGGAATAAAGCAAGCTACGTAAATAGAAAAGGTTTACAAGGGTTAAAGGGTAGAAACCTAGAAATAAGCGTGGTATTGTACATTTTTATAATACTCTAAAATTCGATATGATTTTATTTACAATGCAACTTTGCAATTTTATGACATTGTGTAAGAAAAACCTCAGCTCAGTGTCAACTAGCGATACCTGGTGAACTCATTATATAACGTACAAAAGAAAGAAGTTTTTTTGGGATATCACAACATAAAGTGACTCATTCTAATCTTCCGTCACCATATAAACACCATATAAGCAAAGCTATTGCCTTATGGCACCCTTCGCACTGCGGTTTCGAACCTAGTGACGTATGTTAATGAGCCCGCTAGGGACCCGATCACTTTGACATCTACTAATATAAACAAGCGATCTTATGTTGATACGGTTAAAGAAAGTGAACGGAAGATATTGAAACCAGACGAGGAATGGACACTTGTGCAAAGAAGAAGATTGAAGAATAGGTTTATAGGGATGAAAGGAAAAGCTAGTACAGAGACTACAGGTAATTTTAAAGCAGCCGACATTAAGATCCCATTATTTATCAATAATGTCGACAAAGAAACGTCAGCGGATGATATAATAAGCTATATATTTAAGAGAACAAAAGTTAAAGTATTTTTAGAAGAGATTAAAATGAAGTATGAGCGTGAATATAATGCTTTTAAGGTTTATGTGTCAAGATATAAAATTGATATATTTCTTGATAGTAGTCTATGGCCTAAGGGAATATCATTTCGCAAATATATTAACTTCAGAAACTGTACAGCAGGTAAAAACCACAGTAATTATTTTGTATCACCTAAATAATGCAATTAAATATATTTAATATTTGAAAATTATATCCTTCAATTGTAAATCAGTCACAAGATCAGTCGAGGGCATACGAGAGCTATGTAAATCTGCGGATATCATAGCATTGCAGGAGACATGGCTGTTACCGTATGATGCAGCCTACATCGCGGGAATCCATCCAGAATTTGACTGTTGCAGTAAGTCTGCGGTTAACACTAGCTTGCTACATATTTATTTATCTATGGTTAACACCGTTGACGGATTGTTTAGAGGTCGACCGTACGGTGGTGTTGCCATTATGTGGCGTAAATCTTTGTTTATTGTGCAGTGTAACTCATTGCGTTTTGCCGCGATTAAAACTGTTGTGGACGACAAGACTACGTTATTCATCAACGTATATATGCCCTGCGACTCGTGAGACAATTTAATAGAATTTACAAGCTGTCTTAGTGAAATAAATGCCATAATAGAATTTAATAATATAGAAATTCTGTATTTATATTAGTAGATTTTAATGCGCATCCTGGCGAATTGTCTTTTAATGAAATGAGTAATTTTTGTTTTGAACAAATATGGGATGTAGTGGACTATGACTATTTAAAAAAATATGATACGTTTACGTATATAAGGGATATAAATAGTTCTCATCGCTGGCTGGATCATTGCATTACAACTAAGTCAGCCATGAAATCTGTTGTAAATATTAGGGTACTCTATGATGTTTTTTGGTCTGAACATTTTCACTTGAAATTACTATTGATATGGGAAAAATAAGTTATAAAGTACAAAAATGTAATCTTAAATCTGATAAAGCTGTATGGGGTGTAAGAAATCAAAGTCAAATAAAAAAATATTTTGAATTTGTTGTCAAAAGCTTAGATATATAGATTTTCCTGAAGAGTTTATGTCTTGTGCTAATCACCACTGTTCTGTTTTAGAACATAAATTAATAATCGATAAAATGTATGACAGCATAGTTTATTGGATATTAAGTCATCAGTAAATCATAGTAACAATATTCTGACAGTAATAATCTAAATTCTAATTCTAATACTAAAAACCTTAAAAATATATATTATAATTAAATTATTAAAAAGGAGGTCCTTTAGGCAAGGTTCCGAAGATACTGGCAGCGTTTTCCCGTTGAATAGCTAGACTAATTCTTTGTCCGAGGTAACTGCCAGCTCTTCGGTCTCCTGTGACGTCGATTAACCTTTTTGCTATTTCCTTAAAAAGGCTTATAGCGCTAGGACCCCACGGACCAAGGGTCTCGACACCGAAAGGGACAAAAATATATTCGGAGCCTAGACCCCTGTATTTGCAAACTTTAGCCTTTTCTGCCGCTTCACAAGCCGCACCAGCTCTGTTGTTGGTTCCACGTAGGATGGGAAGGGGGCAGCGTGTCTGAACAGGTTGCATCCCATACCAGCACCCGGCCGATCCTCCATGGAATCAAACTCATACCGTCCGGTCTCTTGCCATCGTCTCTTGCAATACCAGACGGCTCAAGTAGACTTGGCACGTTGACGGTAGCAAGAGACCGGCGTATGATATCGATAAGTGCTGCATGTCTCGAGAAGCGACCTGCACTTTTTTGGCATGATAGCCCGTGATATCCTAGCTTGTCGACGTCACTGCCACACGGACATTCATGAGGAGCGCAGACCGGAACCCCAAGCCGTAGACAGGTTGCGATTCGGAGCGTGTCAGGCTCAAGAAATGTTCCTGTATTCGACGAAGGATACGCGTGAAGCCACTAGCCGGCCTCATGCGTACCCACGGCCAAAAGCCTAGCACGCGCCGAACCTGTATAAAGCTCAAAAGATTGTCATAAGTCAATTTGCAGTTTATGTCGTCCCAGCTCCTCTGTGAATTTAGAGGAAATTGAAAATTTTGACCAGGGCATGCAATTAAGAAAGCGTTTCTAGCTTCTTCCAGGCCAGCAATCTCAAAGTTTGAAGGAGATGCCCTTAAAATTTTACTTATGAGATTTGCTGAACTATGGACAGGAGATAGGAAGGCTGGTAAAGAGACACTGGAAATTTTGCGAATTCCTAAACCACCATAACGGATGGGTAGGGATGCTTGGGTCCAAGATTGCTCGTTCATGTGTATATTAAGAATCGATTCTAAACTAATTTTGATTAAGTTGTCCACTTGTGTCAAAAGGTCTGGGTGATTCCAAAAGGAGCAGCAACGGAGCACATACGTAAATTTCGGGACAAAAAGGCAAGATTTTAAAATGCAAAGTGCATAATGTTGACTAATTTCAAGGAGACGGTCAGCAGAATTTTGAAATTTAGCAATTGAATTATTAATATATTCAGACATAGATTCGTTAAAAATTGGAGATCCTAAAAGGTAAAGGGAATTACTGTTAACTATTTTAATATTTGGTGCCAAAGTATTAAATTTGTGTTTTACGTCATTTAAATTTAAGTTGCAGTTATTTATAAAAAGTTCGCATTTGCTAAAGTTAAGCTCCAAACCAATGGCTTCAAATTTATTTTTGATTGAAAAAGTTCAGAAAATACAGTTTCCATATCACCTCCTAAGGTTCCGTCATCCAGATACCAAATATTGAATTTAGAATTTAAATTTTTGATTATGGGATTTATAGCCTAACTAAAAATTGCTGGTCCAAGGGGATCACCTTGTTGACAACCTACTTCCGAGGATAATTCATTAGACCGATATAACAATTTTGTTGGGTCAGCGTAACTGAGAAGAAGATAATTGTATATTTCCGATATATGTTGATTTATTTCAGTCAGTAGGGTCCCCCTATTTACCGAATTGAAAGCATTTTTGACATCAATTTTGAGCAACACGTCAGGATGTTCATATCTTAGGAAAGAACGTAGGGCATGGACGGCTGCCTCACACCCTCCTTTTACACCGAAGCCTAACTGTACGGGTTCAAATTCCGAATTTAATTTCTGTAAAATATGTCGAACAGCAATTTTGGAGGCCAGGCGTCGTAGTGTTGATCCAACAGCAATTGGTCTCACCCCTCCGTCCTTTTTGGTGAGAGCAATGAGGTTCGCGCCGAAAAGAATTGTAACAATTTCTGGATTGACATTACCGGAATACATAAAGTTGATTAATTTAGTGATCGAATTTACAAGTTGCTCACTTGCATCACCCACAGAATGCGATGTTAAGTCTTTCAAATGTTGCGGTGAGATTCCATCCAAACTTGCAGCCGAACCTGATTTAAAAGATAAAATGGCATCCGTAACATCTTTGTTTTGAATTTGAAGGCATGCTTGCCCTACTGTTGGTCGGTCGAGAAAATATTGGTTTACTGGAGCTGGAGGATGTTTTGACCGTAAGGCCTGAAGGGTTTAAGGGGTATCTGGTGAAAGCACCTCGTTGGAGAACAAAAGGCGAGCGGCACCTTTGAGATCTCCGTCATAGATTTTGTTTTAGATTAGTTTGTTGCGATTACGAGGGGCATCATGTTTGATTAGAGGTGCGGAGAAGGTGAGGAGCTGACAGCACAGTTATTTTTAATCTTTTGTGTCAAGGATAAATTTGGTTTATCAGTTTTTGTTATATGTAGTGTGCTGTATGAAAATAAAAATAGGTTCTACCAGTCTTGAGTACAATTGCTTATGTAAAATTTCTGGATTAATTTTGACAAATGTGTAGCAACGATTATTCGAGCTCCTCGAGGGATTATTTTAACTGTCTGTATACTATTTTTCAAATGGGTAAGATATGTGTGGAAAGGAGTTGGAAAGTTGGCTGCAAAAGTAGGCGTACTTGGAATAAAAGGGTGTATGTCTAAAGGTGAACTGTTTTGGCTAATACATTTCCTGTGTGTTTTTGTAGTGTGTATGTTGAGGCCTTTTAAAGATTTGAATGACTTGTTGCACTGTGTACATATAAGTGTTGCGTTTGCCGTGTCATCACTAGATTGGGTTACGGACTGCATTCACAACAGTTAAATACAATAACAAAAAAGAATAACTTAAAACAAATTAAAAAAAACACAATCAAATAACTTAAAAATTACACTGAAGATATAAAAAAGTCAAAGTCAAAATATGACGGCTGCTTGTTTTGGTAACAAGACGCACGCGTCGTTACGTAGGTGCGTCACAGTGCAGCTGCAGTGTAAGAGATCCACGGACGTATGGCGTCGCTAGAACAAACGATGGCGGCCTTAGCAACCGTGTCTTGAAGTTATCATACGCGGACTAGAACTTTTCAAATACTGAACAGGCACTGTAGTGGGAACAACAACAAAATCCCCATGCGCAAATATGAAAAATATCCCGACAAATTCTTATATAGCTTTGCGATACGATAGCTCTTCATCAAATATATAATATTTCAGAAATCCTTTGTTGCGAACATTGAGCTATTATGTACTACGTACTAGAGGCGACACTGCATTCAGCTACTCTGTTCCACTCAACTGCGGTGCATACACCGCACTTTAATCAGTCACTCCATAGATTACTGTGAGTCACTCTCTAGGCGCTTATAGAGTTGTCACGTGTTATGTTGATTTAAAAAAATCTCTTGATAAAAATATGCCGTCGTGTGTACTTAGATATTGCACAAATAATTCAAGAAATGTCAGTAAAAACGAAGGAATTACTTTTCATCGGTTAATAAGATACTTAATCAATAAAAAAGTATTAAAGATTAATATTATAACAAATTATTCCTAAGACGCCATCTCGTGTCATGGAATATAGATTATAAAATTAATATGTTCAGATGCGAGATTTCAGTGGGTACTTAAGTATAGGACGAATATATTATTATACACATATTTTTTTGTAGAAACATACTTATATAAGTTATTATAATTAGGCTAAATTTTTCATGTTTAAATCTGCTTATTATTCTTTTATTTTATTTTTCGGTATCCACATCAAAGTCGAAGTGGAATAAATTCGTCAATTTTTAACTTTCGCATGCCCAGCATTTATGAACGACTCTTATTCTAATTTAAATAAATATATTTGTAATTTAAATGTTATGTTAGTTAGTTTTGTTATCATACATTTAGTACGTTTTTTTATATTTGACATAGATAACTTTTAAAATATTCAGATAAAAATATCATTAAAATGTAATTGTGATATAATATTGTGTAATATTATATTAAATAAGCAAATATAATATACAAAATAAATGACAAAATTTAAATATTGTTCGCGATATAAATTACCTATTTAACAATACAGTCTACTATTACCTACTGATCATTCTACCTATGTTCATTCTATGATAAAAAAAACAACCACGCGAACACAGAGTAGCGCCCATTTTTTGTTCTAGTACGTAAGTACATATTACTTCAATGGTTGCGAATTGTTTGTTACATTTGGCATATTATGTCACAATCTTGAAAATTTTTTATGTCTCGTAATTAATTTCAGATATTATATAAACCACTGTTATACTATTTAAATCTATGACAACAATAAAAATTTCCTTTGTGCACTAAAATTTTACAATTAAAATGTATAGTTATTTTTATTAAAATATTTAGACAAAATAAACATAGTTGACACCCGTCTATTTTCATTTTCCAATCGTGAATGACAGCATTATATGTACTTTGAGAGGGGCAGCAATAGCGACTCATGAGTATAGGAAATGTAGAAATAAATATGTTTTGGGTGGGAATAAATATTTTAAACCATTTCACAGTGAGGCGCGAATTTGCTTGCATATGTGGGTATTATAAATGGAAAACCTAAAATTGGAATTTATTACGAAAATATGAAAGAAAGTAGAAAACTATTTAAATCAAAAATAAAATGGTATCAGAATAACGAACAAAAAATAAAAGTGCAAATTTTGGCTACACATATTAAAACCACTACTTTTCTAAATTTTGGAAACAAACCTATAAAATGAATCCAAGGCTGAGAGTCCCTGCGAGTATATATGGTGAAAGTGACGCGAGCAAGATGGCAAATATTTTTAAAAATCACGATAAGTGTACCGATGAAAAGTCATCGCAGAATTTCGATACAGGTATCCGGGATGGAGATGAAACCACGTGCTTTACGCCTAAACATGTTAAAGACGTAATTAAAAAACTGACACGCGGTAAATCTCCAGGTCATGACAGTATCAGTATCGAACACCTGCAATATGCTGGTGTCCACCTTCCACGTGTCCTGGACGTGTTATTAACTTTTTGCATAGGACACTCGTACTTACCTTCTGATCTTATGAAAACGATTGTTGTGCCAGTACTGAAAAATAAAACAGGAGATTCGTCGGACAAAAACAATTATAGACCTATCTCCCTGGCTACTACTATAGCGAAAGTGATGGACAATCTACTTGAAAGGAAGTTACAGGCATCCATTAATGTGTGTGATGCACAATTTGGTTTTAGACCGCAGTTATCCACAGAAAGTGATGTACTTTGTCTCAAGCACACCGTACGTTACTACAAAAATCGTAGGACACCTGTTATAGGCTGTTTTTTGGACCTATCAAAGGCCTCTGTTGGCGACGCGCCTATAAGAATATTTCAATTTATTAAGTTAACCGATGACGAATAGCTTCTAAAAAGCAAATTACCCAGTAGCAATGTTCTAATAAGAAAATGCTTAGTTAAATCTTAAAGAAATATCGAATTAATGATATGAGGGTCTTGGGTTCTACTCCCGGGCCGGAATAGTTTATCGCTTTCTTAAGTAATATCTCTTAATAAATTCATATAGGGAATTTTTAAGATATAAATTGTGTTACCGGATTTGTTCCCCGGTTGAAATCATCTTTCCAATGATGTAAATTTAAAGAAATATTAAAATAAAGTTAGAGATCGGATTTGTTCCCCGGTCGAGATGATCACTTTGTGAGTAAATAGAATTAATGGAAATTAATTGCATAAGTATTGTCTTATATGAGTTTGATATGTTTTGTATGAAAACAAGTGCCTATTTGCTGTGATTGATTTATGAAAACATTCACTTATGTTATCTGATAAGAAACATGATAACTGATAAGAATTTGATTAGAAATAGTTTCCTACAGTTTGAAAATTGTGTAGAAGCATTGATTCACCTTAGTATTGTCGAGATTGGTGTATATTAGACTTTTCTTTTTTTTCTGATAGTCGATAGCTGTGCAAAAGTTAGTTGTTCAAATAGTGTGAGTTCACGGACGCACGCTAGCCACGTACTTAGGAGGCCAAATATGTAAAAATTTAAATATTTGTAATTTCAGCTATTTATGTAAAAATGACTTGTAAAACATTTCAGGTTGATTGTACGTGCTAAAAAGGTGAATTCTGTGTTATTTTTATGTGAAAATTCCTGTGAATAAGTGAAATAATGATAGTTTTGTATAAGAAATTTAAAAGTGTTTTAATAGTGAAATGAATAGAGAAAATGTAAATTAAACTGTTGTATTGGTTAACTTATGTATAATTTCAAGTGGAAAACATTGTTTTAACTTTCCATGTTAAATATTTAAGAAATTTCGACTTTGAACTTGTGAGTAAAATAGGCATATTTTGTTAAATAAATAAAAGGTTTTTTGGGATATGAAAATGTAATGTATATCATAGTATAGATATTGTTTTGCGCTATCTATACAGGTAAATTATGTTAATGTATGACTTATGCAAATAAAATTATTAAGTAAACCGTGAGAGAGTGATAGAACAAATTAATGTAATTGAGTTGCGCAAGCGCGCGAATGGCGCGGCTCACTTTCGCGTATAGCTTTGGGGTAGCTCAGTAAACGAGTTTTCTTGCAATTTGTTCGGGAATCCTTCGGGAAAAGTGAAAGACCAGCAGTCAATAAGAAGAAAGAAAAAATATAGGGAAGTGATAGGGAAAAAGTGATTACTCTCTCACGGAACGGTTTGAAGATAATTGCTGTTTTATTCCCAAGAAATTCATCCCTCAAGTTATACAGTCCACATCGAAGAATTAAGGCGTTGGGACCGGGACGACTTCGGAAGACCCGTAATCCCCGTCTAAACCTATTTGCTGAAAAGGAAGAGGTTATCGCCCTTGTGTGTTACTCCGTTGCGGAGATCACATACGTTGTTCCTGAACCCAACGTAGGCGTTATAGGAGGCCGGATCGAGAGAAGCCTCGATTCCTCCCTTCTGTTTCTTAGTTGAACGTTGACATACCTTTTGGTTCCTTTTCAGCTTTTGATACGGTTAAATACGATATACTTTGGAAGAAGCTGGCTACTGAAACTAATGACTTTCCTAATGATTTAATAGGTCTGTTTCAGTATTGGTACGACAATCAACAGAATCAGGTGAGGTGGGCAGGCGTGCAATCTGAGGCGTATGGGTTAGAGTGCGGAGTAAGACAGAGCGGACTATCTTCTCCTGCACTTTTTAACCTCTACGTGAACAGTCTGATTGGCGAACTCGGTGGTAGTGGAGTCGGCTGCTCTATTCATAATATTGCATATAACAACATAAGTTACGCCGACGATATGGTGCTGCTGAGCCCATCAATTAGTGGTCTAAGAAAACTACTCAGTATCTGTGAGAAGTATGCAACGGCTCATGACCTACGATATAATGTCAAGAAAAGTGAGATCGTATTTCTTTCTATGTGGGATTGCAAGTAAAAGTAACAAAAAGATCAGGTCTTCCGTAAGTTCGTACATAGGCGAATGCGTCTTGTGTGTACTCATGTAGGTAGCGGGGACTGTTAATGTATGATGAGGGCAGAATTACCATTTTACCTAAATCTCTGGGGTTTACATTGGCGTCGCTAGAAACTGCACCTTGTAAATGTATACAATTCTCAACGCGCAGCTTTTTTGATTTAAAGATATATAACGGAGACGTTCACTTTCTACCTTCACATACATGTCTACCAAAAATTGATGAAATAATTGTCTACACCGGGCTAAGAGGTTAAAATCATTTTCTCGCAACATCATACGAGGGCGGCACTGAAAATTTCGGGAATCATGGAAGTGACACAACATTACTATTTAAAAATGTATTTATTGCTATTCGAAGTATTCTCCGCAAAATTTGACACATTTTTCCATACGATGAACCAATCATTGAAGCAACCATTCCATTCGGAAGTTGGGGTCTCCAAAATGGCTGTTTTGTAGGTGTCCACAGCTTCTTCAGGTGATGAAAATCTCTGCCCACGCAATTTATTCCTTATTTTAGGGAGAGTATAGAAATCATTCGGGCTTAGGTCGGGGCTATACGGCGGATGGTCTAATAACTCTATGTTTTCTTGCTCTAAAAACTTCTTTTGTTCTGTGTGCGGTGTGAGAACTCGCATTGTCGTGATGGAGGATGGTGCGGCGGTTGCAGTTCTCTTTACGGAGTTCAGAAACGACCTGTGGCAAACGAATGCTAGCATAGCATTCTGCATTAACCGTTCTTTGTCCCTCAAGAGGAATAGTCGGAACATGGCCGGTTTTGGAGACAAACGTGGCCACTATTTTTTTTGCAACACTCCGTGAACGAACAATTTTTGTTGGCTTTAACTCATTTTTGAACACCTAAACTCGTGACTGGTTTTTTGTTTCGGGTTCGTACGCATATATCCAGGATTCTTCACCTGATATGATGTTGTAAACAGCATTTAAAGATCCTGCGTGGAATCTTTCGAGAGTTCTGACGCACCAAGTAACGCGAGCCGCTTTTTGCTCTTCACAGAGCGAATGCGGTATCCATCGGAAAAACAACTTTTTTACACCTAATTGTTCATGCAAGGTTTTCTTGGGTGACTGCAGTTTTTGGATGACCTTGACGGGGATCATCTCTGAGCTTGACACGTCCACGTTGAAATTCAGCAAACCAGCGATAAATTGTGGTTTCGGATGGGGCTTCATCACCAAATGCAGAAATCATCCGGTCAACACACTGTTTTTGTGTTAAACCACCGCGAAAGTCATAATAAATCATCGCTCTTGAATTTTCTCGAGTCAATTCCATTTTCTCAACGACTAAACAAATTTGAAAAACCTTGTGACAAGACCGAGAATCTTTTTTTAAATAAATAAATGGTATTGGATTTTTAAAACCAAAGAGTTTTCAATTAAAAAGATTTTAATATGACAGGAACAGTGGAAATATTCCATTCCCGATACTTTTAGTGCAGCCTAGTATGATACGCATAAAAATCCATACACAAAATCAAAAATAATTGATTTTGTGTATGGATTTTTATGCGTATCATTTCATTTCAATCTTTTCAAATATCAACTGACAATATTGAATTTAAATTTATTCCCCCTTATGCTCCTCATTTTGGGGGATTGTGGGAAGCAGGAGTAAAATCCTGTAAGTTCCACCTTAAGCGTGTCGTGGGTACCGCTAACTTGACGTACGAGGAGTTCAGCACTGTGTTGGCACAGATCGAAGCAGTCCTAAACTCCCGTCCTATAAGTCCTATGTCCTCAGATCCACATGATCTTCGTCCACTAAGCCCAGCTCATTTCCTCATCGGTCGGCCACTCACTGCACCAGCCTGCAGAGACCTCACCGAAGCACGGACTTACAGCTTGACACGGTTTCAAAGAGTGGAACAAATAAAACAGCACTTCTGGAAACGCTGGTCACAAGAGTATGTTGCTGAACTTCAGACAAGAACGAAGTGGAAGGTGAACAGTCAAGACATAGCATTAAACACGCTTGTCGTTATTAGGAGGACTATTTACCACCCCTTAAATGGCATATGGGCAGAGTTACCCATATTTTCCCCGGAAAGGACGGCGTGTCGCGTGTTGCCACCATCCAAACTGCTACGGGTCCTGTACAACGAGCTTTCTCGAAAATCTGCCCTCTGCCTGTATCATCAGCAGAGGACGACAACATGAATGCAGCCGGCGGCATCTCCAATCAAGCGGAAACGTAGATACATCATTGGAAGCTGGAGCTTCCAAAGCGTCGTGGAGGTCGGCATGTTGGCGCGACTATTAACGCCGTCTAGCGACGCACCGGAACACCAAACTTTTATCTACGAATCAGAGCTCGTCATTGTTGGCAACCAATCACAGCATGTCGTGCAATTAGTTATAAGATCTGTCTGTTTTAAATTGTGATTATTACCTGATACACACTGTTAGAAATAAGACGATTTAAATATAACCAGCAAAAAGTTCAATAAATCAATCATTGAAGAGCACCTGCCTCCCGTTCCTGTACAATAAATAACTGTAAATAATATGTAATCATTTCGTTATTTTTTTTTTCTTTGAATGATATAATTACGTTAGTACTCTTATTAGTTTGTGGATATAATCATTTCAAAGCGTACAAGAGACAACTTAGCGATCGCAGTGCCTCATTTATTTTGTCCTTATTTCTGGGACTCTATTTTCTACAGCGATCGTTCTCCTGTTTTCTAACCTCCATGGAAGTCCCTTAACTGCGGCACCACTTTCTTTGCTGGTCTTTGCAAAGTTTAACATCTGATGTCAAATTCCATACATTAAAATTTAGTTCGCGTCATGGAGGTTGGAGAACAGGAAAACGATCACTACGTACTAAACACTGACTATCTATACAAGTACGCTGGACTGGCTATACATCGTAACATG
This sequence comes from Parnassius smintheus behrii, assembly GCA_036936625.1. Taxonomy (NCBI): domain Eukaryota; kingdom Metazoa; phylum Arthropoda; class Insecta; order Lepidoptera; family Papilionidae; genus Parnassius; species Parnassius smintheus. The sequence continues at coordinate 9,486,957 of JAUPFT010000016.1, read as the reverse complement.
ATGAAGCGATTTGATTTTCGCCATTTTGGCGCTGACATCAGAAGTGCACGTCCACGGAACTAATACTAGGGATAAGACAGTGTACCAAATTATATCGATAAAAATTCTATAGCCTACCCTATACCTAAATAAATAGAATGGACTATATGGATAGATGGACTCTTCCCGTAACGTCCTTTCTATTTATGTATCATATTAATATAATGCCATTATCATTCATCATCATTAAAACCCTTCACAAATCCACTGCTGAACATAGGCCTCCCCCAAGGTCAAAGAATGCCACAAAGCACGGTCCTGAGCTACCTGCATCTATCAACTTCCTGCATGTCTTACCAGGTTTTGACTCCATCTAGTGGAGGAACATCCTACACTTCACTTGCCAGTACAAGGCTACCACTCGAGAACCTTTTTTCCCATCGGTATTCGGTTCTTCGAGCTATATGGCCGGTCAATTGCCACTTCAGCTAACTAATCCATAAGGCGATGTCAGTCACTCTGGTTCTGCTGCAGATATCCTCATTCCTAAGTTTGAACCCCTGAGTATAGCCCTCTTCATAGCTTGTTGAGCGACTTCGAGCTTCCTCATACGGCCAGCAGTGAAAGACCTCGTCTCAGATCCATATTTCATCACTGGCAACACGCATTGTTTGTACAATCTAGTTTTGAGATATTCCTGACGAGAAGATGTGTTGTAATCTCCCGAACGCTGCCCAGCCGAGTTCAATCCGTCGATTGAGCTGTCGGTCGAAGTTGAACTTCGAGGTCAATCGACGGACCTATCTAATCGGACTCTTTGTCCCAGTAAAAATACTCATCAACAACTTCAGCTTAATGCTCCCAAAAACCACAGGCATAGGTGTGACATGGACATTACACATGACTTTTGTTTTGTCCATGTTCATCTTTAGACCTATCCGTTAGGAGACACTATTGAGGTCATTGAACATAGTGCGTAGGTCCTCCAGCGATTGTGCCATAAGGACTATATTGTCGGCAAATCGAAGGTGAGTGACGTACACGAGATTGAGGTTAATACCGTATCCTTTCCAGTCCAGTAGGTTGAAAACGTTTTCCAATGCAGCAGTAAAGTATTTCGGGGATACTACGTCACCCTGTCTTACACATCTCTACAGTTGGATTAGTTTTGTACTCTGGTTCTGTACTTGGATAACCATCATAGCCCTTAACCATTCAACTAAAAAATTATTAAGATTAAACTAAGTACACAAAATATAAATAAAAACATAATTTCTAGAATAATTTATTGTCAACCGTTCACTTTGTTTTAGTATTATAAAAACAAATCAGCTGCTATAATAACGCCTATTCTAATCAACTACAGGTTTGTTCATTGACAGTAAAATATTTTCTACTGTATAAAAATTTATGTTTGTTCATACTTTCTACGATGCCATACCGTTCATCAGATTGCGGTAAAACTTAGTCAACTTATTGGTTGCACACGCTCTTTATACTACTATATTTATGATTTTAAGCCATAATTTTAGTCTAGGTTCAGTTGGTTACCTATTAATTAATAAACATTTGATAATCATCTGTTGTTGGTGACTTTCTTTGTTAACAGATATGGGTAGGAAAGATCATCGATAAGTATTATGGACAAGGAACTCGACAACCCTATTGAATTTTATTGTTTATCAAAACTCAATAATATACAGCTAAACTTGTTGGTATATATGATATTAAGATTAGTAATAAATTTCTAAGTACTTATATTATCAAATAGTTTTAATTTGTTTAATATTTACTGCAAATTCACTTACTTGTGAAATGTTATACCACTTCCCCTTTGGTAACCAGTTTTACAGATTACGCACCCCTCATTATTAATGAAATTAATTCTTATTATGTAACTAATATTATACACAATCAAACAACATAAAATACTTTCGTTTTTTAGTTAAAAGTTCAAAATACAGACTAAATGTGACAATATGAATAAGACAACATACTTTGGCATATTATGTCAATTTTATTTTTCAAGACATCCTTTAGCGACGCTTCAAATTGGCACAGTCATTTTATATGGTATAGCCAGTCCAGCGTACTTGTATATATAGAGGTCAGTGATACTAAACCATAGCCCGCCTGTCCTTGAAAACTTTAGAATTTATAGCCATTTATGGCAGCGCTGAAGTCAGTGAGTAGTGACTGCGAAGTTGATTATGAGTACAATTAGACGAAGTTAGTTGAATAATGTATAAATTTTCTAAATCTGTTGAATAATGTAAAAAATAAATAATGTGAGAAAATTTTCAAGCTCCGTAATTTTGTAATTTTTGACGAAAAGAAACATTGAACAATGGAGAAATATTTTATTGTGCGTGGATGTGCAAGTGGTTTAGCATCTGATCGGAAAAATAGACTGAAAATTACTTTTTATTGACTGAACTTTAGCGATCGCAATGCTTCACTTATGGTGTCCATATTTCTGGGACACTATTTTCTACGGTGATCGTTCTCCTGTCCTCCAACCTTCATGCTTGCTACATAATACATATCTATTTCCGTCGTAGACAGAGAAACCTATAGACTAATGATTAGCGTGGCCTCGAGTGAGAAATGACGATAGCGTAGCTTTAGGTTATACAATAATCTTTATGACTTTTAAACATATTAAGATACATTTTTAGTTGTTCTAGGAACTGAACTGAACAAGATTCACATAATGATTTCTTAAATTTACGCGAACATTACACATTGAATAAAACTATTATTTACGGATTTTATCCTCGCAAAAGAACACCGATTCCTACCAAGGATGATACGCGAGGCTATTGAAATTAAAAAACATCCAAATGTCAATAGAGAAGATGGATGGGTACTGCCAGCTGCTTGGGAGGATCCCATAATTTACAAAATTAAACCCAAACCCAAGCATACCACTGCAAGACTTCATGATACTATAAGCTCATTTTGCGTAAATCGGATCAAAAATTAATATTCAAAACCTGAAGGTAGCCGGACTAACTATGACATTGGGAAGTCAAACATCTCAGTCCCCCTGTGACCACGGGTGCTGTAAAGCACCCGAAACGTCGGGATAATAAAAATAAATTAAAGTTGAATTAAACGCGATAAAATCCGTAAATAATAGTTTTATTCAATGAACAAGATTCACCAATCTTAAGCTCACAACATACTTTTTTCTCACTTAAATCAACTTGTAAACTCCTTAGATCGCTACGAACTGTCAAAGTTGTTTAGCAAAGTGTAATAGTTTGCTAAACAAAAAACCGACACGGAGAAAGGGACAAACAATCACACCGCTCTGTCTCATTTCTAAGCAAAACGTATGCATAAATCTATCTTTTTCGTGTGCAAATGCGAAAGAAGGCGTCTATTTGTCTATAGGTTTCTCTGTCTACGATTTCTGTAGGCAGAGAAACCTATTCTCTGTCTACGTCTATTTCTATTTAATATCTATGATTTTTACTTGTCTATGTGATAATGATAGGTTTCTTGTGGAAATTGACTAATTTCATGATTAATTTCTAGGAAATGCTCTGTACGGCTCTGTACGATGTCACGCCATTGTAGATATCGATTTTAAGCTAGACTGTAAAAGACAAACATTTTTTTTTATTTATTGTGACTATGCACTTTAGTGTTAACTACTGAGAGTAGCTATAGAGCTCTTTCTTTTCAATCACACAAATTTAACATGGAGACGGTGTAGATTTTCACTAAACATTGATGTCCTCAAAAATGATGGAAACACGTTATTACGAGGGTTGTGGACGTGAAGGTCCCATACGGTGTATATTTCTGGGAGAGTTTCATCCCATTGCTGGCCCAAAAATATCGTGTCAGGTTCGTTAATCGGTTTGTTTTAGTGTGGATCAATAACTAGCAACTAGCGAGTTAGTACCAAAATCTATGAAACTTCATAAGTCCTAAAAATTGCATTACTTTTTCGATAAGTTTTGAAGAAATTGTAATATTTCTATTGTTCTTACTAAGAAATTTAGTACTCATGTTTTTAAAAAAATTATGCAAGTATTTTTTAACAATTATAAAGGAAATTTTAGTTATTTACAATTTTAGTGTTATCTAAAAAATTGTTTCATGGATTTATTGATTTCTATAAAATTGTTCTCAACATTAAACGCTTCAGTCATAATTGAACTTAAACATGAAGTTGTCTACATAGTTATAATTAACGTCTATCACTTCCTTTGTTTAATGTAATATCTTGAAAGATTATACAAGAATATGTTGTACAAAGTTACATAGGGCTAAAAATTTAAGGACTTAATAAAGCATTTTCAGGAAATAGGTCAGGTCAAACCAGTAAACAAAGGAAGAGCCACACCTTTTATTTCATATTTATTCATTTTTAAGGTACCCAGTATTAATTTTAATCTCATAAGATTTATGTTTTTCCTAACATAGTAATTGGGAGTGCATGAAAACCTAAGTTAAAAAGAGAAGTGAAGTTAGACTAAACTGACGGCTTTATGCTACAACCTATCACTTATTACAGATGTATATTATTACCTTCAAATCATCACAGTTTGCTATCATGTGTTATATCATGATCACATTATAATGTCACAAAGTGATAGTTGGATGTTGCCTCATTATGTTTAGGGTACTGGTCTTATGCTATATTAATTAGTAGAAATGTAATGCTAGTACATTACTTTAATCTCTTAATCCCTAAGTGGTCGAATTTGACTGCTGAGCTATTCCGTTAACCCCCAAGAGGTTGAATCTGACCGTGCACACCCACATACTTTAAACCATTAAAACATATTTAGAGACTACTTTTCTATGAAAGTAGTTTAGCATTATAGAATCAATATGAAATTTTCTATCGTATAGCCTAGTTCAATAAAAAATTAGTTTATGGATATTTATTTATAATGTATGTTCATTATGTATGCCATTTTCATTTTTCTAGTGTTTTTTGGATTTTTCAAGTGTTTTATTAGTGTTTTAATATAGTGTGTTATTATAAAATTGTTATAAAAGTCTTTGCGTGAATATAATTTATAAGTAAATAATTTTGAGTAATATGTAGAAATAATAGTGGTTTTCACGCTGCTGACGTCCGCTTGGTATTAACCCGTTTTTTGTTATCAAAAAAACAATAAAGTCTTTTTGTAATGAAGTAAAATCTGACTTGTTTAGACCACAGGATAGAGAATTTTGTATAGATTTTATAGTGTCAAACTTCTTCCTAGAAAAGTGGTTTCTAAATTAAGTTTTAATGGTTTAAAGTGCTGTGGGTGGGTGCGGTTACATGCGACTGCTCGGGATTTGACAGATGCATGTGACTTCATGGGAATTTATCAGGATTGAAGGGTTAAAAAGTGACTGTTTTGTGTGTCTCCTATGCACATATAAGCTTTTAAATTTGAGTGTATTTTTAACTCAGGATATGCTTCAGTGACCTATGGGCTTTTTTATTTTTATTAACCAACTGTCAAGGAAGGGTTATGTTTTTCATGCATATCTTATATGTTTGTAAATTTCTTTATTACCACATATCTTTCAAATGGCTGGATGGATTTCGATAATTAAGATATTGTTTTATTTGTCTTTAAAACCCAAGTGTTCTTAGATAGTTTTTTTTAAGTAAACAAAATGTCGGATTTTCGGTGCAAAATAATAAAACATAAATTTTTTTTATGGAATAGGATATTGAAATAAAGGAAATTAAAAGGGGATTAAAAGTATACATATATGTATATAAGTGGTATGTTTAAATTTATGTATGTTTGTAAATTTCTTTATTACCATATGTCTTCCAAACAGCTGGGTGGATTTCAACTTTTTTTTTCATCATTTTATTCGTCTTAAAAACCCAAGGCATTAATTTATAAATTTACCCAATTTAAAATTATAAACTGAAAGAAAACTAATGGGTTCCGCTTGCTTCTAAACTTAATATATAACTTAGGCTATTTTACTTAGGCTTTCAGCTCTTTATATAGTCTGTTAAATCGAAGTAGAGTTTACTTTGTTTATAATTTACTTTAATTTTGTTTACTATTCTCAATCTTGTTTCGGTCCTTTTAGTGCATTACTTTTAAATTGTCTTTTTTGCAGTCGGGATTTTGATTTTTTTTAATTATTAATTTTATTGTATTTCATTATATATCATTAAAACGTTACAAAAGTCAGCATAACTTTAGAACTGCTCCAAAAATCTACTTAGAAGTAAGAGGAAGTCTGTATGTAGCAGTGGAATTTTATATAGGCTATTATAAGTTTACTTTTATGTGACCTTTTAAACTCATAGAGCCTGCGGTAAAGGACCAATAAAGGAACATCAGGCTTACTGCTGAAATTAATACGAAATTTGATTTGGTTTTCAATAGATATTGACATTGTTTATAAGCTGATTTTAAAAGCATACTCCAAACCAATATAAATTGAGAAACATAATCATGTTAAGATCAACAGTTATCAGTATTATTTAAATATTATAATTTGCAATAATTTTCTTGTATTATGGAATATAAGAACAAATTTGACGTAATGCATTTTTCACTACAACTTACTATGGTGTTTTTCAACAGTTTCCTGAAGATTATATTTCCAAAGAAGTGTTTGACTCGATAAGTGCTTACATCATCCCAAAGCCACAAATTCAAAAATGTACAATGACAATGTGAGTATTAATTCTTATAAAAATATATTTGCAACATGTCATTTTTGTGCTGATATGCTTTTTTTATACATTTATAATTTATTATCTAATATGCAATAAGGAGTACAGGAGAAGCTTCATTGCCCTAAAACCCTCTATGGATTCAAAGGTCTGTGCTGTTATGGAATAGTCTGTTACTTTACTATTTCACATGAGACATTTCATCATAGTCTTCAGAAGTAACTACTACTCTATCTATCCTCTATTAATATAGGATGTCCATGGGCCACAGCATTTACTGAGTATCGGATTATGTTGTTAAAAACAAAAATAATATGATCTTAGCTTATCGGCGAGGCCGCTTCTGCGGCCACTCCTTTAGAAAGAACAACTTCTCCTCTTCTATCTGCTAATGAGTCAACTTTTGAGGTGCTTTTCTACATTGCTGTTTCCGCTCCTTACAATACTGACACACAGAGGGCACAAAGCGAGAATGCTTTCTGAAGAAGACCGGTGCATGGTTTTACAAAAACTCACATGCTTAATGATGCCTATCCCAACAGATATCATCTCAACAATCTTTATAACCTTACACTTGTAGCAGTCCATCAAAAATTCACTGCTGTATATAGGTCCCCTTAAATTATTTATTATTATTGAATTTTTATCAGGAAGATAGTACTAGTAGGTAAGACTATTTTTCTGCCCCGGAGTCCATTTGGGTAGGTTCTACCCTCGTACATATTCCTGCTGTCAAATAACAGAACACTGCTGTTTGCCAGTCCGAAGGGTATTGAGATATGAGTCAGTATACTTACAGGTTGTGAGGTTTTAGTCTAAGTCCTCAAGAGGTCTTTCGCTTTTTACAACGCCGAAGAAGTGATATTAGGGTTATTGGATTCTTTAAGGCCTTCACTACAGGGCAATTACAAAAAGCCATTACTGTATGGTTAGTAAAATTGATAGTTAAAATTTTTATTTTTTAACTGACTGCAGAAATAGAAGAGGGTATCAACTTCACAGTATTTTCATTTTTAATATGCTTGTGTAACACAATGTATCCAAGAATAGTGAACATTTTTTTATTTACCCTTGTAGACTATACTTTGATACTTATATAAATTTCCGATTCCAATAATAACTAAAGTTGTGTTGAGTGGACATGTTTTAATAATAATCCATTTATTTGCAGTAATGCTTTAGGCCACAAAATTGTTGGCTATCCGATCCGGATCGCCAACTCGCGGTATGAACGAAACGTGTATCTATTCAACCTGTGCTTCGTATGCGACAGCTGGTCCAAGACCGTTCAGTATGAGCCGGTTGTCAAGAAGCTTGGAGAGCATTTGGTATGTTTTCTTCATATTAGTATATCGTTGCTTTTGTCAATTTTCAAACATGGCAGCAACTTATGAATAATCAGTAACTAAGAATTGCCACAAGTGTTCATAAAACACATTAGCCTATTCTCATTTGTGCTACAACCACACAACTCTCACAGAATATTAGATTAAAATAGCTGCTTAATACTGCTGTGTTTCGTATGGTGAGTGTAGAGAAATAAAATTAACCTGCCATTTCCATGTCAAGGGGGGATAGAGCACTATGCTATGGTCAGACGATTTCTTTTTATGAATAGTGCTTGCAGTCCATTTTCGATTGCATAATGGTCGGATATACCGTATCAGATACATTTCATATGTGATATAGCCGCACTGCAGCTATATTATGGTTGTAACATGAATGGGTTGGCTTGACCGGGAAAGGGCCACGCTCTTACAGAATACCGGCGTAAAATAGCAGCTTAATACTATTGTGTTTCATATGATGAGTGTAGAGATTCACAGAGCCTTTTTTACTGGAAACGAGGCATTCCTACTTAGTTCTCAGGGGTGACAACGCATCTGCGTTTTGATTCTTAATTGAAGATAGATGTGGATGTCTAGGGGTTACAGCTTTCACTTACCATCAGGTGGACTGTGTGCTCGTTTGGCACCCTTACTGTATAAAAAAATCTTTTAGTTTAATATATCAATACTTGAATATCTATCATGGCAAATTTGTATTTATAGTTAGCAAAGATAATCTTTTGTTTTATCTTTTATGGCCATGGACCTCTCCTCTTGTAGGGAAGATTAATCGTCATGCTTTGGAGAGGGATTGGCAATGATTTTATTTATTTTATTTTTTATTTTATTTATTAAAATATACTAACAAATGTAAATGTATATGTATACCTTACTCTTTTTTGACATTCAACACCAGATACCACATATTAGTGTTACGAGCTTAAGGTTCGTGACTGTAAAAACTGCCGATTGAATTACCAAACTTTACACTTTTATTACCGAACACCAATTAAAACTTAGAAGACACTAATAATTAATCACACTGATTCACTTTATTTCGCTCCGAAGCTTCGCTTGTCTCGCCAAATTCAATACTGCCCCGATCGTGGCATGCAGCGGGTTTAAATACACGTTTACATCGAAACATCCAGAATATTCCCGTAGATACGGGCGCCGACCGACCGGACGCAGAAAGTTCGAGTGTGGGGGCTTCTAGAAAGCTTAGTTCTTCAATTCGATACTAGATGGCGCTGTTGGTTGAAAGATTAGTCATGTCATTTTCTGGAAAACTCTCCTCGCTCTGTTACCCGACACTAGATGGCGCTAGTGCCAGACGTCAACTAAGGCGCGCAACATTAGTATATTTAATAAGTAATGAGTTGAAGAGGAAAAAGTTAATATCACAAAAAAAAACATAACTATTAAACAGTATGAAAGAATCTTGTACGAATTAAATAATATATTTTTTTTTAATATTTGTAATTTATTCTAAATATATTTTTAAAACACAAATGTTAGGCAGTAAAATATCAATATCACTAAAATAATCATATGAATGCACTATGCATCTTAATGGGAAAAAGGCCAGCGTTAGTATAACCACTTGGAACACAATAAGATATTTGACTAGTGAGTTGAATACAGTCAATATCATTATGACATAATTTATACAAAGATAAGGTATTTTTGAGTATTCTTTTTTGTAAATAGGTGGAAGTGAAAATTTGTTTAATAAATAAATATTACTTGAATTTGAGCTGTGATAGCATCTATAGTCAACAGTTTTTAAGAATTTTCGTTGAATACACTCTAACTGTTGATTGTTTTTCTCATAGAATGGGTTCTGAATGATAGAGGCTGATGACCACAGTTCCAGACTTCGAATCTTTGATGTTGTTGCCTATCGCCAGTCTTGGTATTTTACATCTAACGTAAACACGACGGTTATTTGTGATATAACCGTCTTGTTTCATTCCGTTGTCACCGCCGAAAGCCATGAGTCACAGCGGAAATAAACAATATACAATTTTAGTGATATTTAAAAAAAAACATTACAAATGCATATGGAACGGGTATATACATATTCCTATGCAAATTTAAATAAACAGGTATCAACAGTTCTTGAGTGCGTCAGAGATAAAAAATTTCGATGCGATAGTGAGTGCATTGTTTAAAATACCATTCTCATTATTTGCCTGAGTAGGCGATGGTCAGTTGAAATGGAATTCAGCCTCGCGAATGCTTGTAGCATAGTATCAATGCAACCCAGATGCACGATTAGCAACAGTAATTTTAAGCTTGCGATGTTAGATTTACTATAATTAAGACTGTGTTTGTATTCTGTTCAAAAATTCAATCTTCATAAAACTGGCACCTCTTTTGGGTAGATTTATAAGTATTTGCAATAGACTTCTCTCTAATATTACTGATTTGCAATGCATAAATTCAAGGCGCATTAAAAAGGATTCTTATGAAGAAAGAATATTATAAATTGACAGTCCTTCCTGTTAGTGGTCCATCAGAGAACAAACCATATAATTAGATCCTTTACAAGACTTTAAAGTTAAAAAGTTTAAAATTAAATTTTAAACTTTTTTAACTTTAAAGTCTTGTAAAGGATAAAATGGAAAGAGAGAATTGCATTATTGCCGGCCTAGTTTGACAGTTGTCGTCATCACATATGTGGTAGATTCACGATGCAGCTGTGTTATGGTTATAGCACGAATGGGTCGGCTCGAGCGGGAAGAACCACGCTCTCACAGAATACCAGCGTAAAGTAGCAGATTAATACTGCTGCGTTTCGAATGGTGATTGTAGAGATCTGGAGACCCTTTTTTAATTGAAACGAGGCATTCGAAATTAGTCCTCAGGGGTGACAACGCATTTTCGTTTTGATTCTTAATCGAGGATAAATGTCTATGGGCCACAGCATCCACTTACCATCAGGTGGGCTGTGTGCTCTTTGTCACCCTTATTCTATAAAAAAACATCATCATATTTGTCATCTAAAACTTACGTAATATGTGTGGATCGTAATCTCTCAAGCTGCAGATTTAGTAGGCGTACTAGCAATTGCGATGGTAAATTAATGTAAATAAGATGTTTTTTTTTAAATTAATTGGATTATTTAGATATGGTATTTAGCTGCTGTTATTGCACTAGCGAATTTTACAGCTATTAAAATGCTGAGTTTGTACATACTGATAAAGATGTGTGTGTGTGTGTGTGTGTGTGTGTGTGTGTGTGTGTGTGTGTGCGTGCGTGCGGGCATGCGCGGGTGCATGCGCGGGTGCGTGCGCGGGTGCATGCGCGGGTGCGTGCGCGCGTGCGTGCATGCGTCCGAGCGTGCGTGTGTGCGTGTGTGTGTTTTAAATAAACTTAAACATTGCCGTCGTAGTGTCATGTTTCAGCTATACTGTGGCTAGATAGTACGAAGGGGTCGGCGCCACTGGGTAAGGTTTTTCAAATAACCTTCTTCAAAATTCACCATTATAATGCTACTGTGTTTTGTGTGATGAGTGAAGTTGGTTTTGTACGTGGTAGAGCCACGCTGCAGTTATATTATGATTGTAGCACGAATGGCTCGGCTCGACCAGGGAAGGACCACGCTCTCACAGAATACCAGCGTAAAGTAGCAGCTTAATACTGCTGCGTTACGAATGGTGAATGTAGCGATCTGGAGACCCTTTTTTTACTTGAAACGAGGCATTCGAAATTAGTCCTCAGGGTTGACAACGCATTTGCGTTTTGATTCTTAATCGAGGATAAATGTCTATGGGCCACAGCATCCACTTACCATCAGGTGGACCGTGCGCTCGTTTGTCACCCTTATTCTATAAAAAAAACATCATCATATTTGTCATCTAAAAGTTACGTAATATGTGTGGATCGTAATCTCTCAAGCTGCAGTTTTATCTATTGTAGTGATTTAGTAGGCGTATTAGCAATTGCGATGGTAAATTAATGTAAATAAGGTGTTTTTTTTAATTAATTGGATAATTTAGATTTGGTATGATTTAGTAGGCGTATTAGCAATTGCGATGGTAAATTAATGTAAATAAGGTGTTTTTTTAAGTAATTGGATAATTTAGATTTGATAATTTTAGCTGCTGTTATTGCACTAGCGAATTTTACAGCTATTAAAACGCTGAGTTTGTAGTTTGTACATTTATATTGTGTGTGCGCTCGCGTGTGTGTGTGTGTGTGTGCGTGCGTGTGTGTGTGCGTGCGTGCGTGTGTGTGTGCGTGCGTGCGTGCGCGTGTGTGTGCGAGTGTGTTTGTGTGTGTGTGTGTGTGTGTGTTTGTGTGTGTGCGTGTTTGTGTGTGTGTGTGTGTGTGTGTGTGTGTTTCTGTGTGTGTGTGTGCGTGTGTGTGTGCGTGTGTGCGTGTGTTATTGTGTACTTGTGTTAGTGTGTGCGTGTATGTTTTTTAAATAAACTGAAACATTTCCGTCGTAGAGTTTCTGCTATACTGTGGCTAGGTAGTACGAAGGGGTCGGCTCCACTGAGTAAGGTTTTTCAAATAACCTTCTTCAAAATTCACCAAGCTTTCTCAGAATATCAGCGTGAAATAACATTATAATGCTGCTGTGTTTTGTGTGGTGAGTGAAGTTGGTTTTGTACGTGGTAGAGCCACGCTGTTATAGTATGATTGTAGCACGTATGGGTCTGCTCGACCGGGGAAGGACCACGCTCTGACAGAATACCAAAGTAAAGTAGCAGCTTAATACTGCTGCGTTTCGTATGGTGAGTGCAGAGATATCGAGGATAAATGTAGATGTCTATAAGCCACAACATCTACTTACCATCAGGTGGACTGTGCGCTCTTTTGTCACCCTTATTCTTCATTCCATTTTATTGGTCAGGGTGGCAAAGTCCGCATATTGATTCTTAATCGAGGATAGATGTAGTTATCTATGGGCTACAGCATATATACTTACCATCAAGTGGACTATGTACTTTTTGTCACACAGATTCAATTTCAAAAAATCAATCATATTAATACTCTTTAGTGACGTCCGCATGGTCAACAGTGTTATCTAAGTTGACATTCTACTACCGTTAACGAATAGAAAACTACAAAATAGAATTACAGAGCAATTAAAGCTAATTAAAAAACAGCTATGCACAGCATTAAGCTGGCTTTATAGAATGTGCTCAAGCGAACATTAATTGTATTTCGTATAAAAATATTGTAATAAATAAATCATACATAATAATAAACCATACAAAGTGTTCTAAGTGCTTTGCTTTTAATTATTGGAACGTTTTTGATTGCCACATGGAAATGAATGAAATTAAATTGAAGTAAATTAAATATAAACAAGCAATGCCTCTTTAGATTTAGATTTGCTTGCCAGATGAAGGATTTGTCATTATCACCACGTTAACGATCGATCGTATTCCCGATATTTCGCATGTTTTTAATTCTTTCAAAATAATATAGCCTATAGTTTATTTTAATTTATTTTCAACCGATTTCAAAAAAGGAGGCTCTCAATTAAACTATTTTTATGGGTTACTTCAGAACACTTTTTGATGATAATTTTTTGATTTTAATGATATTTTTTTTTTATTTGAAAGCTGTTGCTTCTCGTGTGGTGGTTTTGAATAATAATGCCTATTTAATTGACTTCGAGTCGAAGTGGCGAAGCTAGGGCTCCAAACTAGGACAAGCCCAAGATATGGTTTTGTTGTTTTTAGCAGTTTTATAAAAATACACCAATCTTGATCTGTCTCCACTCTTTAGTTTCATATTCAGTGCTGTCAAGGACGTGTTTAACAAAGCACACAGAAGGCATAGGTACTACCACTGGATAGATTGTATGACATATGTAATTGCATACCTTCGGTGGCTTTGAAAAGAACCATTTGGGTTAACTTGAGCGAAAGAAAAAGATATTTACATACATTACAATACACGAACAAAAGAAAAGCATAAACAAAGTACAAACAAACTATGTACAAAATTAAAAAAAAAAGGGTCGCCTGGCAGGTGTGAAACATCCAAATTATTTTGTTTAAGTTATACGCTTAGAAGAATAACATAAATATTAAATTATTAAATTAGCCGATAGCGTGTTTGTGCCATCTAGTGTAATCTTTACGTTCGATAAAATAGGTTCACCTATAAAATTAAGTAGATGGCGTTATAAAGATTTTATATACTGAACTGAATGACTAAAGTAAATATTCTTTAAAAACCTCAATACATGTATTCATTTAATTTATTACATTAAAATTTGGGCTTCACATTAAAAATATTGTAAAAATTATTTGCTATAAAATTGAACTTATACCTATGTATCTCATATTTTATGCTGAAGTTCAAAATGAAATTTTAGCTCATATGATAATATAAGTATTGAGTTATTAAACCTTTAAATACCCCTAGAATAATTAAACTGAAATACTAAAGAGTCCTGTACCTATTAAAGTACGAAGAAATGTTTGTTGAATTAAAATTTCTTTTTAAAGATTTTACCTTTTCCTTGCCGATTAGCACTTTAACACACTTATATTTATCACAAGGAACACTCTTATCCTCCCATTTTCACTAAAATTCTTTGAAAAAGCATAAATTTTTAACAGAACTTGCAAACGCATCGCCCGTACCGCCTCCTACCTCCGAACGCACTCAACCATAACCAACTTCAGGGCAAAGCACGGCTTTGGTTCCATAGTAATTGCTACCTATATAAACATTTCGTAGTTATATTTCATCATAGAGCATTTTGCCACAGGTTAGAAAGGGAGCGATCGTCTTCTCGAAAGCCCGGTAAAAAGCCAACGCAGTGCGAGAGAGACAACAAAATCAACTCCTTGCGTTCATTAATTTTGACAGTCCAGTGTATTTCAAATAGAAACAAACTGCCAAGTGTTGACGTTACATATTATATGCTACGAGGTCATGAGCAGGAAATTTGAAATAGTTTACGAGTTATTTTATTAGTTGATATTATGGATTGAGAAGTTTTATAGAGCAAGCCCGGCTTCTGGCCTTCTATGGAGGTTTCGCCACTGACTTCGACTACATACATTGATGATGTTCTTATTTTATTTATGTATAACCTTGAAAAAAATTCACGCGTCTATTTGACGGTAGGTTTTTGAGATTCAAGAAACCTCAAATATAATATTAGGGGCCGTCCATTAATCACGTGATGTTTTTTGTAAACATTTTTAACCTCCCCCCCCCCTCCCTCTTGGTGATACGTGGTGGGATTTAAGACTTTTTACATGTCAACATCACACTACAATTCACTTTTCGGTTTATAAATCACGCGTTTGACGAAAAAATAAATACATGTGATATTCTTACTACACCCATTTCCCATGTGATATTTGGTGATTTTTGCCATACCCCCTCTCCCCTTTCGAGCCTCATGTGATTAATGGACGGCCCCTTAGAAGTTTGACCTTGATATTATTTTTCTAGACTATAATGGAGGAAGAGACAGGTTTTGTGTCAAGTGGTTCCACTAAGCTGCCAACGCTGCTGGCCCATCTTCTGCACGACCTTAACACCCATCGGAAGGCTACTTTAGTTGGTAAGTTTTAATGGTTACATTTAATATGTATTTTATACATTTACATTACACTCATGTATTTTATATTTTTAGATGTTTCTCTTAACCCGGCGAGAGTATAGCAGGGTATATCGTACCCATCATGATCATTAATTAAATCAATTAATCTTTTACCTTAATAACTAAGTTCTTAAGGGGATATAGTAAGTCAGCTCAAATTCTAATTTCGTCCCCACTTGCCCGCGCGTCGTATGCTATTGTTACGAGCTTGAGGTTCGTGACAATAAAAATTGCCGATAAAATTACCTAAATTAACACTTTAATTTACTTTACACAAATTAAAACTTAAAACACTAATAATTAAACACACTAATTCACTTTATTCCGCTCCGAAGCTTCGCTTGTCTCGCCAAATCCAATACTGCCTCGATCGCATCTTGCAGCGCCTATTTATATAAATTAGCAATGAAGCATCCGGAATATTCTAGTAAATGCGCGCAAAGCGACGAGTGTTCGAGTGTAGATTTTCTAGAAACTTAGTTGTTCGGTTCGAGACTAGATGGCGCTAGTGCCGTCGACTTGAGCGCGTGACACTGCCCCCTCCTAAGACATGCTCGTCCCGAGCATTATCGTCCCCATAACGCGCCAAGCGATCCACATGGACGATCTTAGGAGTCCCCTTTTCGCCTTTCTGTAACGGCTCCGCAATGTCAAGGGATGTCCTATCCCGTGGTGCACCAACATTGTACAATTTCGATGCTCCTCTACTCCGTGTCTGAGGTCCCCTCACAGCCGCTCAACTTGTACATGTACGACACCAATCCTCGACATCGTCACGATAATGGACCCAGTAAAACTGTTCTCGGACCTTCAGTAGAGTTCGTTTAACTCCCAGATGGACTCTTGAACGACCATTATGGCACAGCTGTAGAACATTCGGCACTTTAGCTTTAGGGACAACCATTTGTAAACGACAGCTGTCTCCTCGACCATTGTCCCATTTACGGCACAGGACTCCATCCTGAAGCAGCAAGCTGTCCCATTGGGCTCAATAGCTTTTCGTGGTTGAACTCATGGTGCATGGGCCAAGGCGTCCTTAAGCGTCTCGTGGTGCCCGAGCCTCACAGCAGCTCTGACTTCCAGGTCGCGGATGCCGTCGATGAATGTCTGCACCAGGTTCCCTTCAATGAGCGCAGGTACAGACTGGTATGCTTTTCGAACCATCTTTTCCACCTCAAGGGTCCACTGCTGCAGGTTTTCGTTGCTGCGTTGCACACGATCTTTAAGCTGCGCGCTAAAGACGTGTTCCAGGTGAGCGTCACCATATCTCGCCTCCAATGCCTCAAGGAGCTGCTCGTAGGTCACTTTCTTACCGAGAGCTTCCAACACGGTTAAGGCTTGGTCGCGCAGGCCTAAGGTGAGTGCAGTCATGGCCTGGCTTTTATTCCAGCCTATTATTGCCTCCATGACGGCCTCGAACTGGATTTTGTCGGCCGACCAGGAAGAGGTCCCGTCGAACGGCGGCACTTTGAATCCACGTAGCGAAGGTGCTGTAGCTACTACGGGAGCTGTAGTTCCATCCCCAAGTTTGAGGTCGTTCAGCCATCACGTTGTCAACCCGATTGTTCACATGGTTGATTCGGGTTTCATGTTCTTCGATTCGGGTTTCAGCTTCCAACAGGCGGTTGTCATGTTGAGCAACCCTATCCTTCACCTCCCTTATCTCTTTCGCAAATGTAGCGTGAAGGTCCTTCATGAGGAGCATCTGTTCCTCCTGTCGGTGGGCCTGTTCCTCTTGTCCGCTCTGCAGCTGCTCTTTCAACTGACGGGCCTGCTCCTCCTCTCGGCGAGCCTGCTCCTGCAGCATCAACATCAGAGCACCTAAGTCAGGTGCTGCAGATGTAGGAGCTACCGACGGGCCTGCAGCCGGTGGCTGGCCCTCCGACGTCTGCGGCGTTGCACCACCAAATCTTCGTTGGTCCGTCTCCTGCTGGCGTTGACTTCGGGTACGGACACCCTCCGTTTCCTCCTTAGGTAAAATCGGCATGATTTTATCCCACTTCTGACACCAATTGTTACGAGCTTGAGGTTCGTGACAATAAAAATTGCCGATAAAATTATCTAAATTAACACTTTAATTTACTTTACACAAATTAAAACTTAAAACACTAATAATTAAACACACTAATTCACTTTATTCCGCTCCGAAGCTTCGCTTGTCTCGCCAAATCCAATACTGCCTCTATCGCATCTTGCAGCGCCTATTTATATAAATTAGCAATGAAGCATCCGGAATATTCAAGTAAATGCGCGCAAAGCGACGAGTGTTCGAGTGTAGATTTTCTAGAAACTTAGTTCTTCGGTTCGAGACTAGATGGCGCTAGTGCCGTCGACTTGAGCGCGTAACACTATGTACCGACATGTTACAAACATGTCTCACTAATACTGTAAGTAGAAAGGTCGTTAGACACTTATTTCATTAGGTTTATCATATTTATGCCTGTTTCTTAACGCCAAGCCAGTCGCTTCTTATTTTTATTACGGTTATTTCCCATTTTAATTTTACGTCGTCCTGTTGCGTAATGTATATTCTGATCGTAAGCGACGCAACCTCCCCCTTCAAAGGACGAAGCGAAGTGACCGGGCGGCAGGAACCACGCTTCAAGAGGCCGATAGTTTAGGTAATTTCTTTTTACAGTGAAAATAATGGTATTTAAAAGAAAGTAAATAACATAAGCACTGCTTTATAGTTAGTTCAGTTAGTATGCAAAGTTTCATGATCTTATTTAAAGTATTTTATGAATAACAGCGGTTTATTTTGGAGGTAACTTTAGATTTTTTTCTATCGAGAAAATTTTACGAAATCGTGTTTTCGTCTATTATAATCCTTAACATTAATCCTCAACTTTACCATATATTTATTTCAAAATTAATGCTGCAATATTTTCGGCATAACGAAGGATCTTGCTAAGCCATTTGAGATTATATTTCCCCTTAAACTAATGTAAATGTACCTAAGTATATATTTTTGTAACTATTTTTCAATTAACCTTAATAACTAAGTTCTTAAACTAGTGTAAGTATACCTAAGTGCTTTTGAGTCGGCAACTAGTTTTATATAACGGGTATGAGTAGGACTCTCTTACCTTTTACAGAGGGTATGCCTTGCGATGCCGCCTCCTTTGGTTTAATACTAAAAGACCATTTATTACGGGATGTTGAATAAAGCTGCTGTCAATTCAAAGATATTTTTCGTGAAAACGGGGCAAAGAAATACAACAAACCTATTTCATCCGTAACTTAGGCTTGTTTTTAGTTTACGAACCCGTGAAATTGCGAAAATACCAAAAATATTCTGATATATATATATATATACAACAAACTACTTTCAGCGGCTTAAAATGTTACTGGTCGTTATATTAGATGTGGAGATTGCGAGTACTAGGCTGCACTAAAAGTATCGGGAATGGAATATTTCCACTGTTCCTGTCATATTAAAATCTTTTTAATTGAAAACTCCTTGGTTTTAAAAATCGAATACCATTTATTTATTTAAAAAAAGATTCTCGGTCTTGTCTCAAGGTTTTGTCAAACTTGTTTAGTCGTTGAGAAAATGGAATTGACTCGAGAAAATTCAAGAGCGATGATTTATTATGACTTTCGAAGTGGTTTAACACAAAAACAGTGTGTTGACCGGATGATTTCTGCATTTGGTGATGAAGACCCATGCAAAACCACAATTTATCGCTGGTTTGCTGAATTTCAACGTGGACGTGTCAAGCTCAGTGATGATCCCCGTCAAGGTCGTCCAAAAATGCGTAAGCTGATTCAGGAATATCGACCTGCGACATATCACGAAATTCAGGCAACTTTAGACATTGGTATGAGTCAAATACAAATAATCTTGCATGAACAATTAGGTGTAAAATAGTTGTTTTCCCGATGGATACCGCATTCGCCCTGTGAAGAGCAAAATGCGGCTCGCGTTACTTGGTGCGTCAGAACTCTCGAAAGATTCGACGCAGGATCCTCAAATACTGTATACAACATCGTATCAGGTGACGAATCCTGGATATACGCGTACGAACCCGAAACAAAAAACCAGTCACGAGTTTGGGTGTTCGAAAATGAGATAAAGCCAACAAAAATTGTTCGTTCACGGAGTGTTG
Source organism: Parnassius smintheus behrii (assembly GCA_036936625.1). Taxonomy (NCBI): domain Eukaryota; kingdom Metazoa; phylum Arthropoda; class Insecta; order Lepidoptera; family Papilionidae; genus Parnassius; species Parnassius smintheus. The sequence goes on along the minus strand of JAUPFT010000016.1, from coordinate 9,467,286 downwards.
CAAAAAAAATGGTGGCCACGTTTGTCTCCAAAACCGGCCATGTGACGGCTATTCCTCTTTAGGGACAAAGAACGCTTAATGCAGAATGGTATGCTAGCATTTGTTTGCCACAGGTCGTTTCTGAACTCCGTAAAGAGAACTGCAAACGCCGCATCAACCTCCATCACGACAATGCGAGTTCTCACACCGCACACAGAACAAAAGAGTTTTTGGAGCAAGAAAACATAGAATTATTAGACTATCCGCCATACAGCCCCGACCTAAGCCCTAATGATTTCTATACTTTCCCTAAAATACAGAATAAATTGCGTGGACAGAGATTTTCATCACCTGAAGAAGCTGTGGATGCCTACAAAACGGCCATTTTGGAGACCCCAACTCCCGAATGGAATGGTTGCTTCAATGATTGGTTCCATCGTATGGAAAAATGTGTCAAATTTCGCGGAGAATACTTCGAAAAGCAGTAAATACATTTTTAAATAGTAATGTTGTGTCACTTCCTTGATTTCCGAAATTTTCAGTGCCGCCCTCGTACAAAATGGATCGGAAGGCAAAATACGCATATGCAAGCCGTGGAAAGGTTATTTGTATGGGCATACAACTTTTTTTTTACAAAAACTGCACTGATCTCAACTCCAGTTCCTGTTCCTAAGATTTGTTTTTTTTTTCAAGTTTAGATGAAACATAAACTTTTTTATTCAATATTGTTTACAATCTATAAACAATACTTATTGAAAGTCACTTTTTTCATCTACCACTGGTTCGCAAAAACAGCTCTGTCTTGGGAAGAACCAGCAAGAAACCCAGCGGGACAATTTTTTTTAAATAATAGCTTATAATCACGTACGTTACAATTAATAACACAAAACAAATTAGAAGTAACTTAGCGATCACCCTTTCCAGGGGTTATTATTATCCGTAAATTCCTTAGTATTATAGTAACCCTTTTATACAAACTTAGTTTAATGAAGTTTTTGAACTTTGTGTAGGTCAAATTTTGATAATTTTCTGGGATTTTGTTGTAAAAGCGTATACATCACCCCAAGAATGAATTACTGACTCGGTGGACTCGAGTAACTGGTACTACTAGCTTGTGTCTGTTCCTAGTATTTACAAAATGAATATCACTTATTTTTGCAAAATTACATTTATTTTTGTGTACGTACATTACATTTTGATAAATGTATTGAGAGGCCAGAGTTAATACATTAATTTCTTTAAATTTTTGTTTGAGCGACTCTTTTGGTTTCATATTTGCTCTAATGGCCCTCTTCTGTAAAACAAATATAATTTCATTATCAGTCGCGTGTCCCCGTAGCAAAATACCGTACGACGTAAATATAGTTACTTATTTCATGTTCTTTCATATCTTTAAATTGTTTTTGTCATAAAACTTGTTTTATTTAGTTCCTTTATTTAGTTCGTTTATTACTTCCTTTAGTTAGTTTATTTGAGTGAGAAAATTTTCGTTGAAAATTCATAGTGATTTGTTTCCAGTTAAGTAAAATATAAAAATTGTTAAAGTGGCGCAAATGTTTTATTTCCAATACTTTATTATATAGCGTTATTATAACAAAAATAATTAACATCATGATTTTTCTTAAGAATGAAATTTTACAGCCAATTTGTAAACGGATATGTCATACCCCGCCACTTACTCCTTGTTACATTTTTTACTGCATTCTCGCCGGGTTAAACCGTATGTCGGTGGCGTAAGAGAATAATACATCACATAATAATATCAGATCGGCCTTATATGGCTTACGATAGATACAACTATTGTGGTGTAATTATTCCGTTTACGGCAAATGTAATACCTAAACTGGGCACGAGCAGCGTTAGCAGTGCGAACATGGGAAGCCTAAGTCAACCAGTGGACTAATACAGGCTAAAGATGAGGAAGAATCATTTCATTTTTGTGTATAAGTAAAGAGCATCGGCGCGTGCAGTAAACAAATCTTACAGCAGCCATTTACTATTAACTGCGTATTTGCTATTCAGGTACATAATAAACACTCACGCCTGTCACCCAGAGGGGTAGGCAAAGACTACAGACTTCCATTTGGCACGATCCTGATACACCTCTCTTGCCTCCTTCACATCCATACACCTACGCATACATGCTCGTCGGTTAAGGGTACTCCTAATTTGGCCCATTTTCAATAAATCGCCAATTTGGTCGATAAATTTTCGCCTAGGACGTCCCTTTCCGACTCTGCCATTCACTTCTGCACCATAAATTTTCTTTGTCATTCTTTCCTCATTCATTATTTCCACATGACCAAACCACCGAAGCATTCCTTTCTTAATCCTGGTCACCACATCATCTTGCAAACCACACTCTTCTCTTATTACACAATTTCTTACCCTGTCATTCAGATTCAACCCTAACATACTGTTACGAGCTTGAGGTTCGTGACAATAAAAATTGCCGATAGAATTACCTAAGTTAACACTTTAATTTACTTTACACAAATTAAAACTTAAAACACAAATAATTAAACACAGTAATTCACTTTATTCCGCTCCGAAGCTTCGCTTGTCTCGCCAAATCAACACTGCCTCGATCGCATCTTGCAGCGCCTTTTTATATAAATTAGCAATGAAGCATCCGGAATATTCAAGTAAATGCGCGCAAAGCGACGAGTGTTCGAGTATAGATTTTCTAGAAACCTAGTTCTTCGGATGGCGCTGTCGGTTGAAAGATTTGTGATGTCATTTTCTGCAAAGCTCCCCTCGCTCTCGTTCCTGACACTAGATGGCGCTAGTGTATGACGTTGACTTATTCACGCAACACTGCCCCCTCCTAAGACATGCTCGTCCCGAGCATTATCGGCCCCATAATAACGCGCCAAGCGATCCACATGGACGATCTTAGGAGTCCCTCTTGCGCCTTTCTGTATCCGGTAGGTCACATCGTTGATCCTGGTTACAATCCGGTACGGGCCGTCCCATTTAGCTTGAAGCTTAGGAGATTTCCCTTTGCTGCGGACTGGATTGTGCAACCACACTAATGAACCTTCGTTGAACCCTTTATTGTTCATTTTGCCCGGTACGACCGGGTTTTCATTTTCTCAGACATTTGCTGGCCCGATTGTCTGACGTGCTCATAAATGTCATTCATTTTGTTCCGCAAGTCATTTGCATAATCGGTTATACTGCGTGGGGTATCAGGTGGTATCCCGGTGATCAGGTCTGCAGGCAGCCGTAATTCTCTTCCAAAGTTTGCGAAAGCTGGTGTCACTGCTGTACTTTCGTGAACAGAACTTCGATATGACAACAAAAACGGTTGTATGTGCTCGTCCCAATCTCGTTGCCGATTGTCTACAACTTTTGCTAGGTACCTCTCCAATGTCTGATTAAATCGTTCCACCTTTTTCTGTTTCAGTTTCCTGGAATATTTGAGACTCAAAATTCCTTCCTTGATCGCTGTGAATCTTTAAAGGTACTCCAAAACGACAGAAGACTTCATGAACTAGTTTATCTGCAACTGTTGAAGCTTCTTGATTTGGAATGGCGAAAACTTCTGGCCACTTTGTGAAGTAATCCATCACAACCATGAAATACTTGTTACCGCTTTCACTCTCCGGAAACGGCCCCGCCACGTCAATGGCTATTCTCTCCCTATGTTGGTGCACCAACATTGTACAACTTCAATGCACCTCTACTACGAGTCTGAGGTCCCTTTACAGCCGCACAACTTGTACATTTGCGACACCAGTCCTCGACATCGTTTCGACAGTGGACCCAATAAAACCGTTCTCGGATCTTCAGTAGAGTTCGTTTAACTCCCAGATGGTCTCCGGAACAATCATTTTGGTACAGCTGTAGAACATCCGGTACTTTAGCTTTAGGGACAACCATTTGCAAATGACAGCTGTCTCCCCTAACATTTTACCATTTACGGCACAGAACTCCATCCTGAAGCAGCAAGCTGTCCCACTGGGCCCAATAGCTTTTAGTGGTCGAACTCATTGCTGAGACGTCGCTCCACTTAGGCTTGGGAGCACTGGCCTTTATCCATTCCAGAATCGGCTTGATGTCCGGATCTTCCTGCTGTGCATGTTGTAAGCTGTCCTTCCATTCGTTGCTGAGGTGGTCCGTCCTGAGCATCCTCACGGATACCTCTTCCTTACTCTCTTGCCTAGTACAATGGTTGCAATCTTCAGGACAAGGTCTTCTTGACAATGCATCTGCGTTGCCGTGAGATTTTCCGCTGCGATGTTGGATCTCAAAGTCGTATTCCTGCAGTAGTTCAATCCACCTCGCAACTTGTCCTTCTGGATTTTTAAACTGCAATAGCCATTTTAGTGCAACATGGTCAGTTCGTAAGTGAAACTTTCGTCCCAGAAGATATTTGCTAAAATGCTGCAACGACTTTACCACAGCGAGCAATTCGCGTCTTGTGACACAATAGTTCCTTTCCGGTTTTGACAACGACTTGCTGAAGTACGCTATCACAACTTATATCACTTGTATCACTTGCGTCTGTGTCAACTATAAATTCTTTGCTTGCATCAGGGTATCCCAAAATAGGTGTTTTGCACAGACGATCCTTGAGCTCCTGGAATGCGATATTGCAACTTTCATCCCAGCAGAAATGTCGCTTCTCGTCGGTTAGCTTGTGCAGAGGTTTGGCTATATCTGCAAAGTTCTTCACAAATCGCCGGTAATAGGAGCACAAACCCTAAAATGCTCTAACCTGCGTCTTGTCTTTTGAAACCGGCCAATCCTTGACAGCGGCGATTTTCTCTGGATCTGTGCGGATACCTTCTTCCGATACTACAAACCCCAAAAAGTTAACTTGCCGTTGGAATAGTGAACATTTCTTCGGGCTCAACTTGAGGTTGGCACTCTGAATCTTCATGAGCACGCGTTCCAGGTTTTGAAGGTGTTCCTAAAACGTACGGCCTACGATGATGATGTCATCCAAGTAGACCAGACAGGCATCGCCAATTAGCCCGGTAAGTACAAGTTCCATCAGCCTTTCAAACGTTGCTGGAGCATTGCACAACCCAAACGGCATTACTTTAAATTGCCACAGACCCTTTCCCGTCGAGAACGCAGTTTTCTCCTTGTCCTTAGGGTCAATTTCAACTTGCCAGTAGCCACTTTTTAGATCCAGCGTGCTAAACCATTATACTCCTGTAAGCATGTCCAGTGTGTCATCAATTCTTGGGAAGGGATAGCTGTTCTTCTTCGTAACGTCGTTCAGACGGCGGTAGTCAACACAAAACCGCATGCTGCCATCCTTCTTCTTCACCAGCACCACTGGTGAACACCATGGACTAGAGGAAGGTTCTATAACACCATCCTTCACCATTCCTTCAATCATGGTTTCCACTTCCTTTTCACGTGCTATAGGCAGGATAGGCAATTCTTCTCCTGTGTTTATTTTGTGTTGAACTAAGCCAGTCTTTCCTATGTCAGCATCGTTTGCTTCATCACAAGAATTGACTGGTCCTCCGTACCACCTATCGAATTCGATGGAATTGTAATCCCTTACTTTGACAGTGTCAAAAATCTTGGTATTTATTTCGATAACTCCTTAAATTGGATACGCCAACTGAATGAGGTAAGTAAGAAAACCTTTGTCGCTCTTAGTTCACTGCGTCGCCTTCGATCATTTCTTCCCATTCCTACAAAAATTATGCTCGCACAGTCTCTTCTCCTTCCGATTCTCGACTATGCTGACGCAAGCTTTGTAGACATAACCGAGGACCAGCTAAATAAGCTTGAGAGACTTCAAAACACTAGTATTCGGTTCATATTTGGATTGCGCAAATTTGACCATATTTCCCAATTTCGCTCACGTCTCAAGTGGTTACCTATCCGACTTCGCCGGAATATGCATATTCTTTCTATTCTGTACTGTGTATTATTTCACCCTTCTACACCTCCTTATCGAAAGGAGAAGTTTAGTTTTGTAGGGCTTCCAGGAGAACCTCTACGCTCTTCCAGAAAATTCATTTTAAGGGTTCCAACTCACAATACTTCCTTTTTTAATAAATCTTTTACTGTCCAGTCTATCAAGCTCTGGAATGCCCTACCGTTGCGTATACGTGAAGCACAAACGATTGTTGTTATGTTTAAGCGACTACTTAAAGAGCATTACTTGTCTCAGTCGTTTGAACACCGTTAGAATAAATTAAGTGATTATGTATCTATTGTATTTATCTGTTTTATATTATTGTTTGAGGATTTTTTATGTATATATATATATATATATATATATATATATATATATACATATATATATATATGTATATATGTGTATATCTATATTTGGGTAAATGTGTAAGTTTGTTTATATATTTATATATATGTATGTATATTTATATTTACATATGTTTTACTTTATTTTTATTATATTTAAGCAATTTATATAATTTCATGTATTAGTTATTTGTATGTTATTTTATTGCATGTATTGTCTATAAATCGCTATTATATTATGTATATTTATATTGCACCACCTACCTAGTTCTCACTGTTCTAATCCTTACACCTTTGGTTGCCTGGAAGAGATCGCTATGTAGCGATAAGGCCGCCAAATTGTACTTACATAATATTATAATCTTTTTTGTGTTTTGTTAACTGTATATTTGTTGTGGTGTACAATAAAAGTATATTCATTCATTCATTCATCGTTTGATGAGAATACATCGGCGTACTTGAGTAACAACTTCTTCGCCTTGACCAATTCGTTCGGGGAGAGAACACTGCGACAGTCTTCCAAAAGTGTGGTCACTCTCGTTTCTGCATCCTTGCTGGGGGTCCCACTCGATATATATTGGCACCGACGTAACCAATCCACTTCCTCACAAGTACCAATCAGTGTGCCTTTTTCTATAATCTGTTCCCGGTCGCAAAGGTTCAGCACACGTACTCCTGAGATGTCACTGGTCCTGACCAAGGTTCGAGCTCCTTTCCATGGAAGGTCATTGTTTACCCTTTCCACAAGTACACAACGGTGAGCTTGCCCAGCGTTTCGAGGAAGACTAACCGGAACAATCGTTTTCGATCTCGGCGGAAGATTAATCTTCTTAATGCTGTACGCGTTCCCTGGTAACGCACCTTCCATAAAAAGTTCCTCCTGTCCACATTTCAAAACACCTTGCTTAACGTCGATCTCACAACAGTTATTCCTCATAAAGTCTAGGCCTAGGATGCAGTCGTCCATTATATCAGCCACGATGACATTATGCAGGTAGATCACGTTGCCTAGCTTCAACTCCATCTCCTTCTCTGCACGGACGGGTATACGCTGACTGGTGGCTGTTACCAAATTAATGCGTTCTCGGTTGTATGCGGAGTCCCCAAAGAACTGACTTATAAGTTGGGAACTAACAACCGTACGAGAGGCTCCAGTGTCTATGGTCAGTTTACACGGCATTCCGTTGACCTCGCCCTTGATGATTAGACTGTTCCCATCATGGGTTTGTGAGATCGAGATCCTTGGGGCTCTTTTAACATCAGCCAGCACCCGCCCCGCAGTTCTGGCTTTTACTCGTTTCCCTTCTGCTGCTAGAGATCTAGCTCCTGAGATCTTTCAACTGCCCTTTCTAGGGTTCGCTTAGGGCAGCTGGATCGAAGATGGCCCTTTTCCCCACAGCCATAGCACCTAGGGCTGTATCCTCTGTTGCGGTCGCGAACTGTAGCTGCTGCAACCTCCCTGACGCGATGGGAACGATGATCCTGCCGCACGGCTTCCACCTCCAGTGCATGGGCCAAGGCGTTCTTAAGCGTTTCGTGGTGCCCGAGCCTCACAGTAGCTCTGACTTCCAGGTCGCGGATGCCGTCGATGAATGTCTGCACCAGGTTCCCTTCAATGAGCGCAAGTACAGACTGGTATGCTTTTCGAACCATCTTCTCCACCTCAAGGGCCCACTGCTGCAGGTTTTCGTTGCTGCGTTGCACGCGATCTTTAAGCTGCGCGCGAAAGACGTGTTCCAGGTGAGCGTCACCATATCTCGCCTCCAATGCCTCAAGGAGCTGCTCGTAGGTCACTTTCTTACCGAGAGCTTCCAACACGGTTAAGGCTTGGTCGCGCAGGCCTAAGGTGAGTGCAGTCATGGCCTGGCTTTTATTCCAGCCGTTTGCCTCCATGACGGCCTCGAACTGGATTTTGTAGGCCGACCAGGAAGAGGTCCCGTCAAACGGCGGCACTTTGAATCCAGGTAGCGAAGGTGTTGTAGCTACTACGGGTGCTGTTGTTCCATCCCCAAGTTTGAGGTCGTCCAGCGTTTTCTTCACGTCAGCCATTACGTTGTCAACCCGATTGTTTACTTGGTCGATTCGGGTTTCGGCCTCCGACAACGCGATAAGGAGGAGCATCTGCTCTTCTAAACGACGGGCCTGTTCCTCCTGCCGGCGGGCCTGTTCCTCCTGTCCGCTCTGCAGCTGCTCTTTCAACTGACGGACCTGTTCCTCCTGTCGGCGAGCCTGCTCCTCCTGTCGGCGAGCCTGCTCCTGCAGCATCACCATCAGAGCACCTAAGTGCTGCAGATGTAGGAGCTACCGACGGGCCTGCAGCCGGTGGCTGGCCCTCTGACGTCTGCGGCGTTGCACCACCAAATCTTCGTTGGTCCGTCTCCTGCTGGCGTTGACTTCGGGTACGGACACCCTCCGTTTCCTCCTTAGGTAAAATCGGCATTATTTTATCCCACTTCTGACACCAATTGTTACGAGCTTGAGGTTCGTGACAATAAAAATTGCCGATAGAATTACCTAAATTAACACTTTAATTTACTTTACACAAATTAAAACTTAAAACACTAATAATTAAACACACTAAATCACTTTATTCCGCTCCGAAGCTTCGCTTGTCTCGCCAAATCAACACTGCCTCGATCGCATCTTGCAGCGCCTATTTATATAAATTAGCAATGAAGCATCCGGAATATTCAAGTAAATGTTCGCAAAGCGACGAGTGTTCGAGTATAGATTTTCTAGAAACTTAGTTCTTCGGATGGCGCTGTCGGTTGAAAGATTTGTGATGTCATTTTCTGCAAAGCTCCCCTCGCTCTCGTTCCTGACACTAGATGGCGCTAGTGTATGACGTTGACTTATTCACGCAACAATACTCCTTAACGACCGCATTTCTACTGCGTTTATTCTACTCTCGTGCTTCTTCTGCCACACCCAACTTTCACTACCATACGTTAAAGTAGGGACCAAAACAGCATTGTCAATTGCCATACGTGCCTTTTTCGACACATTTTGACTCTTCACAATAGAGTGCAAGGCCCCATTTACTCTATTTCCAGCATTCATTCGTCGTTCTATATCCTTATCATATCTCCCATCCCTGCTAAATACGCAGCCCAAATATACAAACTCATCTACTTGCTCGATCAACTCCCCTTCTATTCTTATTTCACAAATCGTTTTACTTTCTTCTCTTTCAAAAACCATAACCTTCGTCTTACTTGCGTTCACTTTCATACCCCTTTGTTTTAATGATCCGTTCATTAATGTAACCATCATTTGCAACTCGGCCGCCGACGACGCAAGAATAACTTGATCATCGGCGTACAAAAGGCATTTGACGGTTAACTCACCCATTCTTAATCCGCATTCTTCAACTTTCAAATTTTGCAAACAACTGTCCATAAATAGGTTGAACAGCCACGGGGAAGCCACACAGCCCTATCTGACACCTTTATGGATGTCAAACCAGTCCGAGTAGACCCCGTTGATCCTAACACAAGCACTAGAGTCCCTATAAAGAGACTCCAATGCCTGTATCAAGCCAGCGCTCAACCCAAATGAGTTCAGTGTTTGCCATAGCAAATCCCTATCCACTCTGCTATTCAGGTCTGCTGAGTATATTAATAAATAATTGAAACAAATATATATATATATATATATATATATATATATATATATATATATATATATATATATATATATATATGTATATATGATCTAGCTATGGGACACATTTTTAGAAAATTTCATTTTATCCATGTTTTTAGGTAATGAAAAACTGCTACAATATCATTAGAATACGAAAGTAAATTTTGCCGGTGCCTAAAAGGTTATAACAGCTGAAATGGGATATCGGGCGTTCCTGAAATCCTAGAAGGCCGGTTCAAGTCCAAACGTCTCCGGTCTGATTCTTTTTTCAAGTTTCTTCTTTTGTGTGAAAATATATTATTTTGAGCCCTTTTTTAGTATATTTTTTTAAAATAACGAAAAAGAATTGCCGAGAAGATCGAAAAATTTTATTCATATTTCATCAGTATGTAATTTGTATCTAAATATAATTTACAAAAAACACGATTTCCAAAAAAACAATAAATTGTATGCGCTAAAATAAAAACGTTGCTGAACACAACCTATGATACGTCTTCCGGGTTCCGCTAGTTTGTATATAAATGTTTTGAGTCTAGTGATGTTGTCATTTTTATGGTTAATTTTACTAACTTTTAAATTAAACCGTTTCCGTTTCACTAGAAGGCGAAACTGTGATGCATCTTAAAGTCCTCGAAGTACGTAAGGACCCGACTCCCGTTCACGACCACGACGTGCCCGTATTGTTATCATCTGTGGGACTCCCAAGACCCGGTAGACCTCAACGGACTGCACCGCCAGAGGGTGCGGAAACTCAATCACAGGAACACCTAGACGTTGAGGATGATGAGCCTTTTGAAGTCGATATGGACGCCGATTGGGACCTTACCACCAGACAGGTATTAATTAATTGAACATTTTGTAAAGATGTTGGACGTTTAATTTTGTATGTAAAGCATGTATAAATATGTACAATGTATTTTAATGATTATAAAAGATGATTTTAATATATGATATACCAATACATCTTGGAGTACGACCATTTATTTTATCCCCCTATATTTTAGTTAAACTTGTGCCATTTTATGTTGTTTTTTGGAGATAGTAAATACATGCACTTATTTGGGTTCTGGGATTTATGAAATTGTTGCTTTGTAGTGAAAATTCAGTTTTTAAAAAAACGATGTTATTTTCAATGCACTTTTGCCATTTATGTCATTATATGTTTTTGATTGATGTATCTGTTATAGAAAACCTGGGAACAGTAATAAATAAAAACTCACAATTAATTTTGTACTGCCTTATCAGAGTTATTTTTTTTTAAATTAGCTATATAATGAAAAGTGATTGCAAAGAGCGCGTTCCGACAATTATAGTGGTCACGGAGAGTTTCCAGTTGAATTGTTCCGATCTGAAAGATGTCGAGAGCCAGTACAATTACTTGCTCAGAGCATCAGGCATAACATTAATCGCCAAAAATTGCAGCGAATCTCTAACCCTATTTGATTGAAGTTGGCTGCTTGTGTTCTGAATTTGAGTAGCCGCTTCCCATCAGGTGGGCTGTAAGTTCGCTTATGGCTGGCGTTTTATAAAAACATTACTTAACATATTTATTAGGTAAATTATATATATTGTTAAATAAATATATGACAATTTATGTGATGACAATGGTTGAGATGGAAGTAGTGGTCAACAAACACACAGTTCATTTGATTGTAATTGTATGCTTTGGCACCCAGACAACTAAGATTTATAATCGACTAAGAACCAGAAAGCATGCGAATGAATAAATGAAAATTGAAGTTTTATAGATTATGGTTTTCACAAAGCAGCACATTTCACATGGTAAGTGGATGCCGTACATCTATCCTCAATGGTGTATGCGTTGTCACCCCTGAGAACCAAGATAAAATATCTGGTTATCAGTAAAACGCTGTTTCTTTTCACTACACTCACCATATGAAACAGCAGTTTTAAGTGTATTTTACGATAGCATGGTCTCCCCCGGTCGAGCCGACCCATTCGTGCTACAACCATAATATAGCAGCATGGCTTTGCTACGTTTAATTGATTGATGCTACTATTACTGTCTAGCTTCTGCCATACATCAACGGATACAACCATGTTTCAAAGATTGCGGCCGATACCAACGTCGAGAAGACATTAGTGAAGTCATGCATCCAGAACTTGGTCTATTATGGAGTGGTGAGTTTTTATTTCACATTATTATAACATTATATACTTCTGGTAGATTCTCGAACACGGTGGTAATGTCCGAATAATTTTTGGATTGAAGGTAGGCTTAGGATGCAGTCCTGGAAACGCGGAAACAATATTAATACGACCACGCTTGAAAAATTTATATAATTGATGATTGTATTCCACATCTCACAACTTTATATTGTTGTCCGTTGCCAGTCTTGGATATGTAATAGTGGTGATATGAGGTCCACTATTAACAGACTCCGAGTGGTCTAGTGGCGGAGAAATGAAACTACTACGAGTATTTTATGTGCAGACGAATGGTGTATGGGGTATGGAATATATTTTTTGGTCAACCCTGCCTATATTTATATGTCCGGCTACGTTGTTAGTTTACCAATAGTAACAATTTTTATTTGCCTAGCTAATTACAATTCATACATTATGACTTTCTTGTTTCTTTATTAGAACGTTAAATATATACGTCAAATTATCTCGCATCGATATGCAGCCCGCAGTATCTCAGTAGCCGGGGATAATTAGGAAATAAATGTTATCTTCGCCTTCTGTGTTATGGTTGCAGCAGGATATATATTATTTATTGCCGTTTAGGGTTGATTAGCCTGGCTGCTACAGATATATATATATTTATTATTCATGTTCTGAGTGACTTTTTTAACGTAAAGATAAATCGAGATGTAATAGGTGGACAAATTAGTGGAAGAAGTGTATGCTATAGGCTACTACTATGTTCACTTATTAATCGTATTTTCTTTCTCAAGGTATTCAAAGTCAACTGGGCATAGTCAGTTGACCATTTCATTGGTCCTTGTAGTGGTTGTAAACGCTACGCGTTGATCGTATGGTTCTAGGTTTCGAGTCCCGGGTGGGGCAAAGTTCATTTATTAGGTTTTTAGATACCCACTGGTTTGGCGTATTGGTTTTAATGGTCAAACTGCAAGTACAAATTTATTAAATAAATTTGCGGTGTGGCTACTAAATTAAATAGAGTAGTGGACTGTATATTAGCGCGGTGCGAGCCGTGAATGGAATTTAATTTATTCGTGATACTGCAAGTGCCCATAAATTCGGGATATAGGAAGGACGTGAAGGAATGCATGTGCACCCACCTGGACTTCCGCTGATCTGCCTCGTGTCTCGATGGCTGCCGGCTTTCTTCACACTTATCAACTTCACAGATAATCTCAGATAATCACGAATTATAGCGTCATTGCAAATGTCTATACTTTTTACTATATGCTTGTATAATTCAATATCCAAATTACACAAGGGCGGGAGCGATGACGCGAGATATAAGCGATGCGGTTGGTTGCGTGTCTTCTCAATTTGTGTGAGCCCCGTTAACACGAATGCACATGCTGGGCATAAAAAGGCGGTAGATAGGAAACCCGGAAATGGGCTTTGCAGTAATTTTATTGGATAATAACTAACGAATCTCTTATAAACGTTAGGCGATAGTGCAAAGTGGCGCGAACACCCACCTAGGGTGATAGGCAGATAGTACGGACTTCCAGTTGGCGCGATCTTGATCCTCTCTCATCTCTTTCACGACCAAATACAAACGCTTACATGCTGGCGGGTTAGGGGCACTCTAAATTTGACCTATCTTAAATATATTGCCAAATTGACCGATAAGCTTTCATCCAGCGTGTCCTTTGCCGACCCTGCCAATTAGTGTGATGATAGCATGTAAAGCCGTTGGTCCTGCGCCTGACCTCTGTTAGCTCGAGTCGGATTGCCGCCCCATCGGATTATGAGAGGGAAAAAGGCACAGGGGTACTGTGCTTGCACATACACACGGGCACTTTAATCTTGTTCGGCGCAGATGACTAGACTTCGTAGGGACAGGCCGCCGTGACTGAATTTTTTTTTATAGAATCGGGGTGACTAACTAGCACACAATACACCTGATGGTACACTTACCATGTGATACTGTGGCCCATAGACATCTACATTTATCTTCAATTGAGAGTCAAAATTCAGATGCATTGTCACTTCTGAGGACTACAACAGAATGCCTCCTTTCCAGTAAAAAAGGTATCCGGTTCTTTATACTCACCATGCGAAACACAGCAGCATTGACCTGCTATTTTACGCTGATATTCTGTGAGAGCGTGATCCTTTTCCGGTCGAGCTGATCATTCGGTTTACAACATAATATAGCTGTAGGGTGGCCCTACCATGAAAACAGTCCGGAGTACATTACATATATAAAATACAAGATTCATAATAGGATATTTTTTAAATTAATATAACTTGTGTGAATACTATAAATACTTTGTTCCAGGTAACACTTATTCCACTATTGAAATTCAGCAACATGTATCGATCAACACCAAACCTCAGCCGCCTGTTCAGCGACCACGAGCTGCAGAAGGCTTGCATTGCGTTCATCAGCAAGGGCTGTGATCCTAAAGATAAAGTATGTAAGCCTAAGATTGCAATAACAGCATGCAAGTTGTATACGAGCTGTATTGAAGTTCACTTTTGTACAAGTGGCTGTATTTTCTAGCTGTATAAAGGCTTACAAAAACTGTATAAGTGCTTATGCGCTTATACAGTTCTTGTAAGTAAAAAATTGGCACGAATTATACAACTTTTTTTTATAGAAGAGACGGCAAACGAGCATACGGTTCACCTGATGTGAATAGTGACTACCGCCCATGAACATCCGAAACACCAGAGGAATTTAGTATATAAGTATAGATGAAATTATTATATATTTAATATTATCAGCTTGTTGTAAATTTATGTATCTTCGCTCTTATTTTCTGGTCTAATTTGACCGGATATATGGAGTATAAGTAACTTAAAAATAAGCGTTCTAAATTGGGGTTTCAACGGAATTACAAATAAATATATAAAAGGAACTTTGATTGCGACATTAATGTCAGAGTAAAAAAATTAAATATATTAATATTATACTCGAATTGGAGTTTAGTTTTGACAGTGATAGTTGGTGAATCGATAGTACGAAAAGTAGATTTACGGTCAACTTGTATATGTTTCCTTTCAAAAAACTGCCGCGCCAGCTAAATAACCAAATAATATAAGGACAAATTACTAGAAACGGTAACTAGATTTCGGTTGTATAGGTTAGAATAAAAAAAAATGGATATGGAACCACATTGGGCGCAGTGACCATTAGCCTAACTGAAAATAATGGTATAGGAAAATAAATAATGTCTAATATTCCTAAAATTATATTTAAAATTTTGTTTATATGGGTCATAAAATGGCGGCAATTTGGTAAACAGCTTAAACGTATTTCGAGGGTCTTATAGTCTTAGTTGCTGTATTATGTATGCTATGGATTCAATCATTCAGCCAGTGGTTTTTAATCAGTTATATAATAGAATATTTTTATTACTTACGCTGTATAGCAAGTATTTCAACATAACGAATTCTTTAGTGATTGGTATAAAAGATGGAAAACCTTGCCTTAGGAACAGTGTTGGATAACTTTTATTTAGATTTAAGATGATCTTCTAACTGCATCACATCTTTATCTTTTTTTTCAACATATTGATAGCAAATTAATTTCGTTCATTAGCACAATATAAACACGCAACGTATGCAAAATGGCGATATTCTATCACTTATACAGCCTTAAATTTTACTATGGCTTTTAGTCTCTTTTTTAGTTTTATATCGCGTTCATAGACAGAAGTAATAGTTCAGTTTCAGTTCATAAACTGAATTTATAATAATGTACAATAACGCCATGAAAATAAGTTTTAGAACTCAGTTTGCGTACACCATATGCATATATACATAAAGCAAAATATAATTTAACACTTGCTGTTGTAACAAGCATGCAAAAAACAGATTCTGTACAGATTTAATGATAAAATAAGATTCATATAAATGTATACTAGAGTTTTCATATTTTGATTAAAACCCTAAGGTTACTTACAACCCATAATACAGACTTCATACAGCTTGAGATGGAACTCATAAACCACTCTTATACGGATACAACCTCTTTTCTACACTCTTATACATTTCTAAAAGAACTAAGAAGTTCTATGTGGGCTGGTATATTGATGTTCATAATGTTTTTGTGCTGCTTGGGAATGTTGAGACTGTTTTATACATTAGATCCATCTTGTATTTCTCTTTAAAAAATGAAGATTTCTTTCATTGAAGTAAGCGTGAAATAGAACACAAAATCCACCAGATGCTGACTGGATGCTGTGACCTCTAGACTCATTGACACCGATTTTTAACCTCGATTAAATCTGATCATAATAAAGATGTCACCCTAAGGATTAAGATGGCATGCCGGCACCAGTAAAGGGATCACCGGTTCTAGTTCCTCATCAGGCGAAAATTAGTACTTTTATGCTGCCACATAATGCTGGTATACTCTTCAAGTGTTCATGCGTGGTTTCTCCCCGGTCGAGCCGACAAATTCGTATTGCAGATACAATATGCTGCAGTTGGTTCTATCACGTGAAATATAACTTATACTGCTAAAATAGAAATTACTATCAAATTAAAAATAAATACGCTCGTTGTCAGTGCTTTCGGCAATGCGCCAGAAAGCGTAGTATTATTATATAATTCTTTAAAGAATTTTTAGCATTAGTAGGTTAATTTTCAGCATTAATGTTCAGGAGCCCCATTCTCAACGCAATAAATCCAAAGACCTACCTCTACCTTTACCTGCGCTGTTGATAGCTTCAGATTTTTTTATAGGATAAGGTGACAAACGAGCACATAGTCCAGCTGATTGTAAGTGGTTACTGTGGCCCATAGACATCTACATCTATCCTCGATTACTAATCAAAATGCAGATCTGTTGTCACACGTGAGGACTAAGATGGAATGCCTCGTTTCCAGTAAAAGGGGTCTCCGGTTCTCTACACTCATCATACGAAACGCAGCAGTATTAAGCTGCAACTTTACGCTGGTATTCTGTGAGAGCGTGTTCCTTCCCCGGTTGAGCCGACCCATTCGTGCTTCAACTATACTACTAATATAACTGCAGCATGGCTCTACTACGCTTGCAGCATAATATCAGATATTTGAAAGTTTGCGACCGGGTTGCAGATTTTCAACATTATTATTTGTTTTTTTTTGCCATAGCCATCGCCGTCAGAAGTGTTAGAGATCTTGTGCTCCCTGCAACAAGGCACCACTCTTCGTACAGTGTGTGAACGGTTCTCGGGCATATCGAGTACCGCTTTCGATGTGCGTCGACTGGTGGTGTTTGCTCAACTTCATGGACTTATCAAATGCTTAAAAAGGTATGTAACAATGATAAGAAAAAGTAAACAGCTATTGTAAAAACTAAACTTGACGGCTCCGTGGTGGTGTCGTGGGTTCGCCTCCCGAAGGGGAGCGAGTATTTGTATGGCCTACAAATAATTGTTTTTGGGTCTAGATGTTTGTCCTTGTGAAATTTATGTATGTTAACCACCACGCTACGGGATAAAAGCGTAGTGTGGAGGCAACATATTATTTTATTAAAAAAAGAAAAATAATTTTACATTCTAAACTGAAACCAATATTTGAGAGCTTAACCCTTTTTAGGCGACTTCAAAGAAATGAGGATACATAGAATTCGACGATATTAGAAATAGATAATATTCAACCTTAGTCACAACCTGCCATAGTGTTGTGACTTTGCCGATATTGAAGTTTTCGACAAAATTTTATCACGGTCCTGTTTATTCACTAACATATTAATGTGCAAATACTGGATGTCTATGAAAATATACGAAATTTTATGTACGATTTTTTTATATATTACTCGATATCTTCATCTATGCGACCTAACAGACATTCGCTCACCAGATGTCGCTACTTGGCAATGAAGAGAAGGTTTTTGTTACATAATTTAATTTCATTGAGAATTTGCGTTTAAAATAAAATTTATAATAAAAAAAAAACAGATAAAAACCGCAACGTTTTGTCACCAGATATCCTGTATACCTACGTAATACAACTCGTCCGAATGGCATCAACAACCGATTAGATTCCGTGTTGGGTATACGACGACTATTCACAGGAAGACACTGCACCGACGAAATCTGTTGCCTAGCCAAAATCGACCTTCCCACCTTGGATCAGATCATAGAAGACGATCCTAACGTGGCCATCATTTGGAGATAAATTTTCCACTCATTATGTTTTAAACTTTTATGTCAAAATTTAAACTCTTCGAATGCTTTCAACACAAATTACTAGGCACGGCTATGTTTGTAAACACTACGGAAATTCTCACATCACAATCATATTGTATCGCAATAAAAGATTATTATTATCTTGTATGAATTCCATAATTGAAGAAATTTTTTCCACATAAATTCCATGCAAATTTTTTCTCAATTACATATTAACTCTCAATTTAAGTAGTTAATAAAAATTCTTAGAAATGCATAATTATTCATATTAAAATCATTTAGCATTAATTACTATACTTAATCACTAAATTACATAGGCTTACGTACAGATGTTTTGGCTAGTTATAACGTATATAAAGTATTAATATAATATTTATATTAAAATAATTGAAACAACATTTCAAACTCTTAAACAGAGCAAATGCTTAAAAAAATATTATTATTTTTTCTTAACGGTTTATTTGCGCTAGACATGTGTCAACCATTCATTTCTCGTGACCGAACCATTCTACATTTAGATCGATCATTCAAATGGATCATTTCGGGCTCTAGTACCCTAAAATAAAAACAATTCATTCAGATTATTCGGAATTCGGTCCGTTTTCGACTCATTCACAATTCACACCAACACGAGTTAAAAAGGTTCCGTCAATTGTTTGTGTTTGGTTGTACCGGAACATTCAAAAACAGATGAATGAACTATCAATACTTTTAAGTGTACCAGCTTAAATGAACGAATCATTCATGATTGACACATGTCTAATTAGCGCGAATGTTATTTGAAATAAGTAAGAGCTTAATTCTTTAATTTTTTTTAAATATTTTAGTGCAGTTCCATAGATCAAAATATTTTTTGAATTTTGAAATTATTATCACGTTTAAAATGTTTTCTCTAATACGATAAATATGTTAACTATTTTTTATCTATTAATCGTAGTTCTAGATTTAAATATACATAGTAAGTAATATATACAACATTTTTGATGATTTTTTAAACTTTACGAGCATTTTGCCTCAGCGAATTGTCCAACTAGTCCAATGCCTATGTAACTGATCATCCAACTATGCAGTAAACGACGTTTAATTATAGTCCAATATCCTTAGAATTTGTATTTATAATTAAACGTAATAATTATTCTGAGTAGATAGGAGATACATTTGGATTTTTCATGGTTTATTTTTTATTTTAATATAAATTTGCGATTTCTTTTATAAATGCAAAATTATTTGTTAAACTGACATTAGCATCACATAGCGATTCAATTTATCTACAGATAAAATACTTACAAATTGTTTGTGTTTGTTTTGTTAAATGGTTTTAATGTGTTTTATTTAAAAATAGCGATAGTTTCCGCCGTCTGCCCTTTAGAGTCAGTCTGCCCTCTCTTTGGTCTTAATTTTTCTTTTTGGTTTTTATATTCTTGTGTTATTTCTTAGTATTTCTTAGTTTTTTATTTAAGGTAATTAATATGGGCTAAAATTTAACAGTACTGACATTATAGGGATTAGATACTTAGGAATATCCTAAATCCTAAACTTAGAACTCAAATTTAGTTTTCTACTTGCTAGCCAATGAAAGTGAAAATTGTGAGGAAATATGTATGTCTAAGAAATCAAAAGAAAAAAAACATTGTATTTCGAAAACATGTGAAGTCTAACAACACTGACTGGGTACTATGTGTTGTTTTGTTTTCTCACTTTATTATACATATTTTAAATTTCCGAATCAGACAGTTGTATGTCTATACAGACATTTTGAATATTTGGGCGTTCAGCGACACAGTCTTGGCATAGTTGGACATTTGATCGTAAAGGATTCTTAAACTACCCACCATTTGAAAATATCAAATGTCTGTCGACGCACTAATCAGATGATTAGTGCGTTAGTATATAAGTACTTGTAAGTTTGTTGTAAGAAAGCAGTATAGATATCAGATATGAGCAGTTTTTTTGACAGTATTTATTATTTTATCGAATGGATTTTTGGCATTCACGTGCTTTAGTCGTGTTAACACGCCTGTATAATGCTATATCACAAAGTATATTTATTTTAAGTGCCGTCGTGGGATATACTTTAAGTGTTTAATAATGATAGTTAGCACTAGTATGGATGAACATAGTCAAGGGAACTGGCATTGGCCATACGAAAATGTGTACTCGGATATTTTACACGCTCTCTCAATCATAAACTTGGCAAGATCGAAACCAAATGGATTACGCAGAAAATTGAAACAAAATTACTTGATATAGCAAAAAGTCTTCTTTATAATAATATGTAATTTATTTGTAGGTAATTATCATCTCTCTTATAAAAAAATATAAACTAGCGCCATCTCGATTTTTCTTTCTTTAGAAAAAAATATTTCAAATACTTAAACTGAGCAAGTGCTTAGAAAAATATTTATGTTTTTTTCTTAACGGTTTATTTGCGAGAATGTTGTTTGAAATAAGTACACTCGCGCACATACAGTTTAAAGTAATTTTCTTTAATGTTTTTTTAACTCTTTAGTGCAGTTCCATAGATCAAAATATTTTGTAACATTATCACGTTTTGATATAGTTGAGAAAACATTTCAAACGTGATAATAATTGAAATTATTATCACGTTTGAAATGTTTTCTCTAATACGATAAAAATGTTACCTATTTTTTATCCGTAAATTAACAATTTTTTATGTTAGTCGTAGCAATTTCTTCTGTGTCATGGACGCCTCGAAACAATCCCAGTTTAAAAGAGTTGGACACCTTTTCGAGTCTTCCTTCTTTTTTTTACGTATTTTTCCGTGCACTTTCTTCTCGACCAGTATTTACTATTTAAACTTTATTGAACCTTACATCAGTACAGGATAAAAAAACGGACTTAATTTTAAAAGCATTCTCTTCCAGTTAACCTTAGGGTAGGGATAAAACTCCGAAGGCGGTAACTAAGAATATAAATTTATATAAATATAAATATATATCATAAAATATAATACAAGATACATAATATACCGATTAAACTAAAACAGAGGTAACTACAAGATAGTAATGGAGCTTAGCAGCTATGAAACAATTTTAGGAAATGAGCTAAAAAATTCGTCTTTAAGAGGGTAGACGGGCTTTTAAAGTAATTTTCTTTAATGTTTTTTTAACTCTTTAGTGCAGTTTAGTCTTTAGGCTGCATTTCTTCCATACAAATGTATTCCCCTATTTTCTTCCTGGATAATGTCTCTAGAGTAATCGTTTTTGTTTATAAAAATCTAGATCTATTGAAGGCATGTCCTTGTCATTTCCTTTAAAAAAAATTATTACTAAAATAAATATGACTTTCCGAAAACGTAAAACAATGTCCCGTTTTCACCTCCGTATACAGACGACTACCAAAGAAATTTGAAAAGTTTTTAAGACAAAAGCAAATTATAGAAGCATAGATCTATTCTTCCTTTAAATTTTGATACCAAAAGAAACTAGTTTAATTTTCGAGGAGAAAACAGGGGAATACGAAACGTCAATCGGTCACGGTTTTTGTAGGTAAAATCGTTCTAAGCTGCAGTTGTCCCTATCGCACTCTTCGGGTAGAGACCAGAGGTGAGGGACGGCAATAGTTTCTTCAAATACCTATTTTTCAATTCCCGCGCAGACCGTCTACCGTCTTAATGTTTGTTTACTCTGAGTGAGGAATGAGGATACATAATCATACTTGCGAAGACGAAAAATAAACCGGATACAGTTATTAACAAGACGATTCAGCTTATCAAGGAAAACCTCATTAAGATCAGGAAAGCATACATCAGCATAATCAATAATTTAATTGATAGAATCAGGCGTTACTTTGCGGAAATCCATTATAATAAAAAATAAAAATATAAATTTCTTTGCAACTTTCCGCTAAACATATAAAATGATGTGTCTTACCTGGATTGAAGCGCACCTCCCGCCCTCCCTCAATTGCATACACTAACTCCGCCTCCTCTACGGCGGCTGACCGCTAATTAGCGGAGGGTCTATATTACCTGAGGATGCCTCGTGTAGAGGCGAAACACGTGTCGTATTATCGTCGATGGTGTGTCTTGCCTGGAATAGTGGTGTTGAGAGTAGTGGTGCTTGGTTTAGTGGTGACGGAGTTAGTGTATGCAATTGAGGGAGGGCGGGAGGTGCGCTTCAATCCAGGTAAGACACATCATTTTATATGTTTAGCGGAAAGTTGCAAAGAAATTTATATTTTTATTTTTTATTATAATCAATAATTTAAAATAAACAATAATAAAGGAGATTGCACCAGAGTTAACATACTAAGCGATCATTTTAAATAAGTAAAACATAAATTCTGATTTTAAAATTATAATAGATTTCATTTAGTGGTTTTAGAAGCAGGTCTATTAGTAAGTAATTATATTATCACTACTTAAATTTTATACTAGGATTAGAACACAATGGTATTATAATATTGTAAATCTTTGGCTCTTACCAACAGTGGCCTATTTATAATAGTAATGTATATATTAAGGAGCGAGGGAACTCTTACTTCGCTGTGTACAGTCTTCTGCGTCATTTCGCGTTATATTTATGCAGTTGACTGTACAGATTATCATTTGTACATATAAAAGGTATAATTCGCAATTGTATGCATTAGATTATAATGTAGGCGTAGAATATAATTATGGCTTAAAGTGCATCCCACGGCGCAACCGCAGCATACACTGCCCCTGGGCATTTACATTCTATTGTATGTGGCTATGTGGTATTAGATTACATTTAACTAGTAATAAGCATCTTTTTTCGTATTTTAATTATTCTTAACATGTCTTTATATACTTACGATGATATTTTAAAACTAATTTGTTTTATTTTTTTATTCACATAAAATTTTAGTCTACAATCTACACTAATTTTTAAAAGTTTATTATTTCTGACTTTATAAGCTATTAAGTTCATAGGCTATTTTTGTTTCCTATTTAAAATTATCTCCGCTAAGTATAAACATTAAATTTAATGTTAAGCTAAATTAAGAAATAGTATTAAGGTGTAAGAACCTAAACTACCAGTACTGTACTCCGTAAGAATCTGTTTAACTATTTATAGGAAATGACCGAATACGGGGAAACATTCTAATTAGCTGTATAAATACCTTCTTCATAACCCACTTGTACTATCAAATAGTGAAACTTATATGAGATGTCCAATAGATGTAAAGTAAATTATTAAAAATAAATTCACGACCGTATCGTTGAACTACGGACTAAACTGTATTCGCATAGTGCTACTGAAAAATAAATAAACACAAACTTAGTTACTTTTCACACTAAGTTGAAGAACCGAGAATTTTCAGTGATAGGTCAGACTACCTTATAAATAATTTAATGTCTGAAGAGCCTATACTTACAGATTACTACTTATTAATATTTGTTAGTAGGTACTGGTAGTAGGTTAGGTTTTAATTATATCTACTCATTTATTACTCACTAATACATTATATTTGTAAAATTTCATAAGTCCATTCATCATAAGGCTGCAAACGATGACTTCATGTAATATAATATGTAAATTGTTTATTGTTCACTAATAATTTGTGTCCATCTCTTCATTAGAGTATGAACTCTTCTGTATGTTGGATACAATCCAAACAGATCCATTTAGATTTAAGTAGCTTAAGATTGCATATTATTAATTGTATGTATCTATGTATAGTAGAGAAATTACGTCGTTTGTTTTAACGTATTTATGATAATATTTATGAAAAATGCATTGTATTTCTTTAGCTAACGCTTAAGGGTTTTATCAGGATTTAGTTTTTTTTTCTTTCGTTTGTCTATATAGGATATTGCTAGTTTTAAGTCTTAAAGTATTATAAAATAAACTTTTAGAATAAACATATGTTCAGTTAATTATATAATATAATATTGCGATACCTATACCTATGCGATATTCGAACTTAAAAAATGTTTATAATATATAGCTGTGCTGTTGTGAAAACACTTTGTCTGTACTTAAAAATTCAAAATTTAATTTTAAGTTAACACAAGATTAATAATCTATATCGACTTTTTTAGGTTCCTTTCGATTTACACATTTTATAGTATAATAGTTTTAAATAATCCTTTATAGGAAGAAAAGGGGTTTGTTTTGCGTGCCTATTGTTTTGAAATGTTCTTGTGTAAAACCCATTATATGTTTGTATTTTGTGTAAAACCCATTATATGTAAGTATTTTCAAGAGCTTATTACTCGAATTTAATTTACGTGTAGGGTCTTTGTACAAGGTATATTATTTCATTTTATCATTCGTGGATGAAACTTGGCTACTAGATGCCACACATTTATTAAAAGATAGTATTGGTTATCTGTTATGCTATCGTATTATTTATTAAATTTGACTTTTAGGCTATGTATAGCTATAAGATTATTGTATTGTATATAGATGAGATGTGTGTGTGAAGACCGCGCAATTATATCGTCCCTTCGGTTCTATATAACATGTATACATTATATTGTATTTATTCTGAATTACGTGATGAAATTAAAGATTATATTTTATAGGTTAAGAAGAGAAAATGCAGGACTGTCGCTAGTTTCGACCAAATTTTTGACTTCATCATTTTCGATGAAGAAAAAGTCATTTGCAGCGGTCCTAATTGAATGCTCAAAGCGACAAATAAAGTCAAATGTTACTCGAACAAGTCGTATTGACGAAAATCCTAGAAGGTGAATACCTATAACACAATCAATTAGTAGTTATCCACATTCATAAAAGACCTTGTGGGACTCTTTGCACCTATAATTTTTAAGCACTAGTCGTCCAAGTCAAATAGGTAGATGACACTACCATTAATACATTTCTACTTTATATACATTGAATTCGCTACTAAGTTAGATTAGACTTTTATTCTATGACTTCATTTACCTTGTCCTCATTTATCATGTCGCCATTTACTGGTTTTCCATAAAATTTAGAAATGTTTCATTTCGAGCAAACACATACATTTCGTAAAAAATATTTTCTATACCTTGATCGAAAGTTGATATTTCGACCCTACTTTTAGGGACGAAAGTGCCACATTTACTTTCGATTCAATGACTTATTAATTTAGTACCCATGCGTCATATTTCTAGTTCTATTGTTTTTAAACGTCAAAAGTATATGCAATGATACATTTCAAGCTCGCAATGGTTTATGTACAATAAAGTTAAGTGACAGTTTTTCTACATCCATTTAATTACAGTTAAGATAGTATTAAAATAGTACAGTTGCTATGTTCATAAACACGTGCATTGGGGTATCCTACATTTCTCGCTGGCGCGATATACTTCCGCAGTAAATTATTAGTAATCTTTTTGCTGCATTTTCTAATCTCTGAGAAATCTTGTGTTCTCCTAATTTACTGTCAGAGCCTTCAGAACAATTTTTTTTTTATTTTTATAATTCAATAACTTATTATATTTAATTTACAAAATTTAAGATTTATCTACGATTGAAAATGAATTGATATGACGTTTATTTATTTATAACCTGAGTTTGAGAATAAATTATATTACCTGAATTTAAATCGAACTTTCGATCCTGATCTGATAAAAAATAGTATAAGTTCAACAGGAGAAAAGTATGACATCGTAAGTTCTTATCACCGTTGCCTTTAGCTCGGATGACAATACCACGCGGGTTACGATGTCAGACTTTCCTCTCTAGTGGCGTAATATAATATTTTCAATTCAAAAAAGAACTACCCGAGTAGACAGCACGGAATAGAGTTTAATCTTCCGCATTTGACCCACGCAGAGTTGCCAACCCTAGTTTTAGTTATAAAATTTACAATTTTAGACAGTTAAATATTTTATGTAGTTTATACTTTAGTCTGCTATTTAGGTATATTTTAAAAAAATATCAAAACAGCTATAGATTTCAGTGATATTGTCAATAGATATTAGCTTACTACAGCATTTTTTTTTAAATATTTCAAGTCGTCAAATAAGGTTGGCAACATTGCTAACCGCGCTCGTCTTGGTACCATTCACAGCGTCGATATGAATTACGAAGATATGTTTTGATTGCGATAGACGTTAAGTTTGACTAAAACGTTTACTTGACTTGTTCGACTAGTAAGCAGCTACAAGCCTTGACTTTACTAAGCACTCTCACGTGTGAATTCAGTTATATCGTAAGTTTATTAAAACTTCAATGTGTAACCCTAATTATGTAACGTAAATTATATATTACAACATAAATTAATAATAAGATAGTATAATGGAATCTCGATAACTCGAACCTCTTTTAAGTCGCAATCCTCAGTAAAAAGAAAAAAATGCCATTCACTTCCGCTGAACCCCAAATACGCGTCCCTCAAAATATTTAGACCTTGTGACTGGAACAAAATCTCATTTTCTTGCGAGGAAATATTTATATCTATTCTTTCTATAACTCGGATTCAAAAAGCAGACTCCCTACTTCGACTAAGTTGGTGAAATATAATAAAGTCTTGGACTTCCCAGAACTCAGCTATAAAATTTAAAATGAATGTTTGTAGCTTATGTTCTATTATATGTACTATGTAAACGTGCAATGAATACATATATATATATATATATATATATATATATATATATATATATATATATATGTATATATATATATATATATATATATATATATATATATATATATATATATATATATATATATATATATATGTGAGATAATTTAGCAATGAGTATGAGTAATGTCACTTTAGAAAAATGTCATTGTAATCAAGATAGTAAGATGTAATGTATTTTTTGTGATTTAATGAAAATAAAAGAAGCAGTATAAAAGTGTTTCGTCTCAAATTCTTGAAATATCACCACATATATATGTTAAACTTTCTAACTTAAGCTTCGTAAAAATATCTCGAAATTTTTGGCATTTCCCATGAAATTCGAGTTATCAAGATTGCAATGAACATTTACAACTGTATTTATGTATTTATTTTTTAATGTGTGGCAGTATTTACAATATTAACAGTTTCTTTTAACATTAAATATTTTTATACCTTAGAATTAATTTTAAAAGTTGCCATCTGAGTAGGTTATAAAGTTAATGCTTTGCATATCTTTCTTGAACTACTTAATGCCTTTTTAATTTATTGTATTTACTGCCACGTGCATTAAACATATTTGATTAAACGTTTCTCAAAAATTGGAAATTAAACGGCTTTTTAATGAAAATACTGTAAGTAAATAGTTTTATATGGTTTTGGCCTAAAAAACGTTAATTTATCTAAACGTTTCCTTGTGTCAGTATTATTGTGTTTTGGTGATTTGTTGTACTATGATAAATTATTGCTTAAGTTAACTTTGTTACTATAGAATATTCGCCAAGGGGTGTTGGCAAAAATCTTTCGTGACCAAGCGTAACTTCTCTTGTGTACTTACGTCGTGTAAGCTTATATTATATTAAAGTATTATCTCTAAGTATTTTTTCGTTGGTACGAATAGTTGGTTATTATTTGCGATTTTATTTATTTTTTGTTGCGTACCGTGAAATAAAATAATATCACGATAAAGTATTTTGTAAGTCGCAGGAAGTTTCTTTCCGGCCAGTGTCACTTCTATTAATACACTAATAAGCAGTAATGCTATTAAATATTGTTTTTAGAATTTAGAATTTTAATCATTATAATATCCCATGCAAAGTTTTCAATAGAGATTGACCACTTACCCGGATTACACTCCACCAAATCTAAGAAATACTTTTTGACATCTGTCACATTTATTGGACTAGGTTTCTTCATATTTATTGCTTTCTACGTACGACTTTGATCCCTTGGGAAAGAGGTAAAGCCCTAGTGTGGGATGCTACTTGCGTACACTGTGACTGTGCGTGATACTTGGGCGGCCTCTCATCTCAGGGGAACCCCGTGTAGAGCCGCGGTGGCATTAGAGGCATACCTGAATTATGCAAATTGTCTTGAGTAATCGGTGGCATTTAGCCATGTTTCAATATAAAGTTATCCTTATTGGTTATATTTTTTATTTCTCGTAAAAAATATTCTTTACATTCATGTCTATATAATTATTTTGTGTTTGCTACTTTATTTGCATAGGAAGTCAATTCCTTTTCAAAATGGTTATCAATGTCTCTATACTTATACCATTGTATAAGCCGGCATCTTCTAAACTTACGCGCAACTTTGAGCCGATTATTCGCATTAACATGAATTTGAATCATCCAAAGACTTACGGTATGGTACATAACGTAGAATACTATAATACATACATAATAGAACGGGGGTGTGGGCGGAGCCCTTGTAGCCACTAAAATGTCACAAGACGTCAATTCACACGTATAAATGTCAACACGAGATGTGTTTTGACGTTACAATCGATTCCAAATTTCGCTTGCAAATTATTTAGAAAATGCCAAATTGCACGCTATTTACAAATAAATATGTAATAAAATCCGTCTGTCAACACAGCGAATGGGGTTTGTAGTAGTGATTACCTGATAATACGACGTAATTGCTTGTATGTGTGCTCCCGGCCGCCGAAACTCTGTACAAAATAAAATTGACAGCCATTCTAATGTGTATTATAGTATTCTATGGTACATAACGATATTATATAATCGAAACAACGTCAAGCAAATACATTGATTGTGGTTAATTTGTTTATATTTTGCTTTGTTTGAAAGATTCGTATCTAAATTAGTAATTAATACCTATACATTGTGTAACCAAAAACACATAATTTCATGATTCTTTGGCTTTAATCTTACGCATACGATATAAAAGGTCATTTTAAATCATTTGGAAACGAGGGGCATTGAATCTTAGTCCTCAGGGGTGACGACGCATCTGCGTTTTTGATTCTTAAGCGAGGACAAATGTAGATGTCTATGGGCCACAGCATCCACTTACCATCAGGTGGACTGTGTGCTCGGTTGTCACCCTTATTCTATACAAAAAAAATAGTGTGAGTGCGCTTGTACAAAGTTATTGCGGAATAATAAATATGAAACGTCTAAAGGTATTTCATAGATTTGGTAGTGTAAGTATAAACTTACGTAAAATATTTAAATAAACATGTATTAAAGTACGTTTAATCTAAAACAAATGTAGAACATATTAAATTATAATAGGATATGGCTTGGTTTGGGGTAAGAATTTTTAATATTAAGTTTTGGTACCTAAATTGTGATAAATAGAGGGATGGATAATGCATCGGATAAATAGTTATTCGACTTTGGTATACTATGTATTTTTCTAAATTTCGCGGCTATTAAAATTCAATTATTTGTAATAATAGATAATAAGAATTATAATATTATGGGTATATTCTATGGCCATTCTGTGGATTTAAGGACTTAAAGGATATTTTTCTCCTATAATTTATCATATGTAATCGTAGTCGAAAGTCATGTAGGTGTGTATTCATTCCGATGATTATTACATTCTATTTGATGTTTGTGAATTTGCTGAACGTAACATTTTCCGTATTAATGGTATTTATTGTAGATGTTCAAAAATAAAAAAAAGCATTAGCTATAGTTTATGTCGAAAAAGATACTTTATTTACTGTCAGTCGTTATGTGAAAATAGTTTGACATTATTCTTCGTGTTTCTTTTCCCCAGTCAATGTAATTTTTAAAATGTGCAACTAACACCCTAATTACACCTCTTATTATAAAAAGTAGTTTATTGATTGTCTTGGGTTAAAACAATGGTTTAAAAAGAGCTCTTCTGACTTGTGTAGTTCCTTAGTCGCGGCGCCTCAGTCATCGCCAAATGTAACATTTGCTGTCAAACTCTATACTAGCTACATTTTATTTCGAATATTTCCGTAGCACATGTTTCGGATCGAAACGGATTCTATTTTAACCCTGAGATTAACTATAAACGACTTATTGTAATGAGGTTGAATAAGTTAAAATTTAATTAAATTAACCAAACTATTATGTATATTCATTAGAATTCTTTTGTATTTGTAATCCACGTGACATTTATATTTTGAGTAAAATAAAACTTATGCTAATGCACATTTTTTATGTTTTCCTTTATTTTATATATCGAAAAATAGGATTCTGGAGTCCGTCTATGTTGGACGTAATCTTTACGGAGAAATGTATTTACTATAATCAGTCTGTGTTTTGGGAGGTCTTTCCGCAGAGTCGCATCCGTCGGTCAGCAGGCTACACCGGCTTTTTATTATTTTTTTATTATGTGCGAGCTGCTATACGTGTCTAAGGAGGATACCAGTATCACAGCGACCTATAAGATCTATTGTGGTCGCTGCTATGGCTATATTTCACTGCTAAGCCCTATGTCTTCCATGAATAGGAGTTGCTTAGCCGTGAGCAATTTCACTTCTGGGTGGAGTACATAGTTTCCCAGATGAGTGCTACATTTGCGCATTATGGGTCCGCAATCAGGATGTGCCGAGGGGTTTTTTTTATAGAATAGGTTGACAAACGAGCACACAGTCCACCTGATGGTAAGTGGTTGCTGCGGCCCATAGACATCTACATCTATCTTCCATTACAAATCAAAATGCATATGCGTTGTCACCCGTGAGGACTGAGATGGAATGCCTCCTTTCCAGTAAAAAGGGTCTCCGGTTCTCTACACTCACCATACGAAATACAGCAGCATTATAGGGTTTCTTTAGTTATGAAACATAATCGACACATCCTTGAGTTGCTTAGTCCCAGGATGGACGTGCTTTTTAAGACAACAGTGTCCAGTTAGGACTTGCCAGATTGCGCAATTTATTTTTACTTAATCCCAAGAGATCTAAAGCAAATTGAAGATTAAAAGCCCGGATTAAGGTTTTAGAACGTTTTAAGCCTGGTGTGTCAGACCAGATCTTAAGTGATTTACTGTGATAGAGTTTCAAGGTTCAATTAGGCTAGACTTGAGATTCCACAAAATGGCTCGGGTCTTTTGTACTTGAGCCCTCCCGTGCAAGTTTGTCGGCAAATTTGTTGCCTACAATACCCGCGTGACCCCGAACCCATCTTAAGACGATCCTGTTGTTACATCCCAGAGCGTTTAAACGGTTCACGCAGTCTCCAACTAGCTTCGAGGTCACTAATTTGACCTCGCTAGCAGTGCTGCTTGACTATCAGAGTTTATATAAATTATATGGTTGATGTAGTGTTTTTGCAGTTTGATTTCCGCACACTGAAGTATGACGAAAATTATGCTTGGAAGATAGTGGTGAATTTATTCAAATTCGTACAAAATTTATATTTGGGGCGTTCCCCATAAATTACAAATCCTACGTCGAGGTCCATTTTAGACTCATCGGTATGAGGCTTCGGGCCTCACAGATAACCTGGCCATTCAACCAGTTTCTTCTGGAGGGTAGTTCCACTATATACTTTTTATCAAAAGTGTATAGTGGACGCATGATATCTGAGATCATGCATAAGACCGGTGTTTCCTTAATTGAGTCGAGCATGGATCTCAATCTGTAGGAGAGTAAGCTCAAACCGCATGGGTTTTAGTCCTATACAAACTATTTAGCCTTCGCCTCCATGTCTAGATAAGATCGAGAAGAATCGATCACGGGGCGTGAGGCATAGAAGTGCATTAGGAGCTGCTGCAGGCGATAATCGCATAGCCCCAGTTGCCATAAGCAGGCAGTCCTTTGTAGACTAGTCTGTCCACAGTCGTCTTTTGGTGGGTCTTGAAGACAGTGGAGGCGTAGATGAGAATCGGCCTCACTATGCTGCTGTACCGTCATAGGACCATACTGGGACGCAAGTCCCAATTGTTCACGACCAAACGACTGCACGTACCTAAAGCAGTTTTTGCCTTATGTCCTATCTATCCTCTTCTATCCTCTTCCCCCCGGACCGCCATATGGTGTTAACGTATACTTGTTGAAATTACTTTTAAAATAAATTAAAATTTATATTAATAAATTACTTAAGAAAATAGGAGTGCATAAATCAAGTGAAGGTACTAAACTATTAAGAAGAAAAATTAGCAACCTCTACGTTTATACTGCTGCCCTGGTACTTTCCGGCGAATCACCACTTACGAGGTACTGTGAATTCTTTTGTTCTCACTTTGGCAAATCAGTGCACGCGCAGGATACGCCATTTTTAGCATTCGAGGACAAAGGGCCGTCATTGGTGACAGCATAAAGTGGGCAAGGCCTACCTATAACAGTATTACACAATAGTGCTCTTTGTACCTGCAAAAGCTTTATTATCTCCTTGTACTTAATATGGATAAGTATGACCGATCAACTTCGGAATGTAATAATTATTGATCGATTGGAGCGCACGCCACCAAATTTTGTTACTCAGCGCTATAAACGGGGCAGAGAAAATGACTGGGAGCAAGATTTTGTCACATTCAGAAATGATATATAGTCAATGATTTCCCAAATGTTGACTGAACATCAAACTGAAATAAATAAAATACACCCTACTCTGATGGAAATTAAAAGCACAAATAATAACATAGAAGCTTCTATAGCATTTCTCACCTCACAGAATGAGGAATTAAAACATAAAATTGAACAAATGAAACTTCAAATCAAAAAAGATAAAGATTATATAACTATATTGGAGGATAAAATCGAGGATCTGCAACGCGAGAACCGTAAGACAGCCATAGAACTGAAAAATGTTCCGAAAATCACTAAAGAGTCTAAAGAGGACTTAATGAAGATGGTTTTAACTTTATCTAAAAATATTGGTTATAACCTTGAGAAAAACGACATCAAAGACATCTATAGAGTCCGTAATAAACGTGACAATAAAAGTCCAATCATTACTGAATTGACGTCAACACTACAAAAGACGGAGTTTTTAAAAATGATTAAGTATTTCAGAATAAAGCAAAAGGAGAAATTGTGTGCCAAGCATCTAGGCTTTACCACGGATGAATATTCCCCCGTATACGTAAGTGAGCATCTGACAGCAAAAGCAACACGACTGCATTTTCTTGCTCGCGACCTTGCTAAGACAAAAGAGTATAAGTTCTGGTGGTCTGCATATGGAAGAATTTATGTTAGAAAAAATGAGAGCTCTCCAATAATTTTAATTAAAAATGATTCACAAATTCAAAGCCTTATGCAAAAAGCATGACTATTTGTACTAAATATTTATTTTATATTGATACACTTTTATTCGTATGTTTATTGTTCTTGTAAGATTAGTGTTCCTAAAATATTTAACCTATATAAATGTAAAATTATTATTCTTATCATAATGTCAACACACACACATAAAAATAACGCACATTACACATATCCATCCACTCTCATGAATATATTAAACAAACTCATCTTTAGCATATTTACAAATTATTCACATTATACCTACACATATCATAAAAGTACTCCTTTACAATCAATACATAAACACTTAGAATTAAGAAAAGTAATGCAAATTATAGATAAAGAATCTGAATTTAATACTGGTTATGGATAGTTCTCTAAATACTTACTTTACATGAATTAGACAATATAAGCATTGCACAATCCAGTGAATGTAGAGTCCAAGACTTTAGAACACAACAAATAATACATAAATCCGATATAACTATTATTTCACAAAATATTCGGAGTATTTACAGAAATTTTGATGACTTATATTTAAATCTTACTCAACTTCGAATAACGCCTGATTTTATTATCCTTAGCGAGTGTTGGTTAGACAAGAACAAACCTGTTCCTATATTAAATAATTACACGTCCTATAATACAACACAGCACATAAATCATTGCGATGGTGTTACTGCTTATATTAGTAATAAGCATTCAGTGAGTGTCAAGGAAATTTCACTATCAGAAGCGTCTTGTCTGCAGATTCAATTTAATTACTACATTATTATTGGTATTTATCGCTTGCCATCTAACATACATGCTGAAAGTTTTATCAACTCTCTTAGTCTTTACTTAGAGTCCTTAAAAATGTGCAAACATATTGTCTTGACGGGTGATTAACATTAATATAATACACAAATATAATGAAAGTACACATGAAAGAATAAATAGACTAAACTATTTAAATATGTTATGTACACATGGCTTGCTTCCAGGACACTCGATACCTACGAGAGGTAGCAACTGTCTCGATCACAGATCATTACATGATTTTCCTTAAGTTAAACAATCGTTATTATAAAACTACATTTAGTAATAAATTCAAAAGGTCAGTCAATTATGAAAATGCTATTAATAGCCTTAAAAACACAAACTTACAAGATCTACTTCTATGCAATGACTTTAACATTTTAACCGAATTATTGATATATAAAATCCAGACACATATTCAAGAAAATACCTCTATGAAATTGGTCCCCAAAACAAGTCGCACGGTAAAACCCTGGATGACTCAAGGTGTCCTACGATGCATTAGGAACCCTAATAGTATGCAACTAAAATTAAAATCTGATCCAGAAAATGAAGTGTTGAGGATCACGTATAAGCGCTACAGAAATCACTGCAACAATTTAATTAAAAAACTTAAGCGCAAATTTTAGCGACAACAGATAATTAATGCCACCGGACACCCTAAGATGCTCTGGAAAGCAATAAATGATATTACACATCGCAGGTAGTCACTGGACAAAAATATAGAGTTGTTGAAAATAGTATCGACCCCCCTTGAATCCGTTAACCTGGTTAATAGTTACTTTGCCAATGTTGGGAAATCCCTAGCGGAGGATATTATATCAAAACCTAACTCTTTTAATTTTTTCACTACGGAAAAAACAGTAAGCTCCCATGCTTCATCTTTTGCTTTGCTGGAGACTGATGATTCTGAGGTTAGAAATATCTTAATGAATCTTAAAACAGAGAGTGCCCCTGGATATGACAATATCACCACCAATTTTCTAAAACATGCGAATGTACCCATAATAACACACCTGGTTAATCTTTGCTTTAGGGGTGGTGTTTTTCCTACTGCTCTGAAGTTGGCATTAGTTACTCCTGTATACAAAGGTGGAGACAGAAGCGATCCAAGTAACTACAGACCTATATCTGTTCTTCCCGCAATATCCAAAAGTTTAGAAAAATTGTTAAATAATCGTTTGACTAATTATTTAAATAAATACAAAATACTCTCAATATCACAATTTGGCTTTAGACAAGGTCTCTGCACAGAAGACGCTATTTCAGGTCTAACTTCACTCATTGTTGACCAAGTCGACAAAGGAAATAAATGTTTAACAGTTTTTCTCGACATAAAAAAGCTTTTGATAGCGTCTCTGTCCCACTCTTGTAAAGAAACTTGAACAAATAGGTATTAGAGGTAAACCCCTAGATTTATTTAAAGATTACTTAACAAACCGTAGACAACGAGTCAAAATAGGAGAGCATTGTAGTCATGATTCTACCATTACCTACGGCGTCCCACAGGGGAGTGTACTGAATGCGACTCTATTTTTAGTTTACGTAAACTCCCTATGTAATATATTGCTACAAAATGGGTACGTGTTCTCGTATGCAGATGACACTGCTCTGGCATTCTGTGGTCGAAGCTGGGAAGATGTCCGGCATAGCGCTGAAGTGGGGTTAGCCAAGGTTGCAGAATGGTTGAGACTACATTTATTGACTATCAATACATCTAAGACTAACTATATATGTTTTACTAACTACAATAGGACTCAAACTAATTTTAATATTAAAATTCATTCTTGTGTTGACCTTAATAACTCTAACTGCCCATGCCCTCACATAAACAAAGTATCAAGTACAAAATATCTTGGAATACTATTGGATCAGCGATTATCTTGGCATTTACATATTGAACTGTTAATGACTAGGATTAGAAAATTCATATGATTTTTCAAAATTTTGAGACATCTCGCAACACCACCCATATTAAAACAAGTATATATTTCTTTAGTTCAATCAGTTCTGGTATATTGTATTAGTATATGGGGAGGTGCTACAAAAACAAAGTTTTTAGATTTAGAAAGAGCTCAGAGATTATAACTGAAGGTTATGAATTTTAAACCTTACAAACTCCCAACACAAGATTTATACACACTATATGATCTTCTTACAGTTCGTAAGTTATACATACTAAATATAGTTCTTAAGGTACAAAAGTCCCTTGCATATAACCCTGAAATTGAAAATAAAAGGAGGAAAACTAACGTAGCTCCAAGTGATCCGGTTGAAACAGCATTTGCTAGACGGCAACAGGCAAAAACCGGCCAAGAGCGTGTCGGGCCACGCTCAGTGTAGGGTTCCGTAGTTTCCCGTCCGTTACAATAAGTGTTCCCACTTATGAGTTTAAAGGTGGGTATCCATTATGTTTGCGCTCCAGCAGCGCTCCGCGCTCCTGCAACTGCTCCCGGTAGTGGGTACTGTTGTTTCCATCCAAGTTCAAAATGATTTTCCTAGAAAGTCCTTATAAAGTTCTACTTTTCAGATTTTCTTCATATTTTCTAAACTTATGGTTCAAAAGTTAGAGGGGGGGGACACATTGTTTTTTACTTTTGGAGCGATTTTTTCCGAAATTATTAACATTATCAAAAAATGATCTTAGTAAACCCCTATTCATTTTAAATACCTTTCCAACAATATATCACACGTTAGGGTTGAAATTAAAAAAAAAATCACTTCCCACTTTACATATACCCTAATAAAACATTTTTTTCCAATTTTTATTTTACCACTTTGTCGGCGTATTGATACACATATTGGTACCAAATTTCAGCTTTCTAGTGCTAACGGTCACAGAGATTAAGCGAGGACGGACAGACGGACAGACAGACGTGGCGAAACTATAACCCTAAAAAGTCCTCTTATTTAAATAACTATTTAAATAAAGAATTGAATATTTATTCCAAAACTAGCAAAGAATGTAGGGTAATTCTCATTGAATGGCTCAAACGGAAAGACTATCACGAAATAGAAAATTTGTTAAAGCGCGCACACGCACACACACACACACACACACACACACACACACACACACACACACACACACACACACACACACACACACACACACACACACACACACACACACACGCACACACATGCGCACGCACACGCACGCGCACACATCTTCATATTTTTTCATAATAAATTATTTTAGGAAAGGAATATTATGCTATTCTTGTAACTAAAGTATTGTATGTTAATTAAGGAAGAGCGAGTTTTTCCTGTCACAAGTATTTAAAAATACTTAAAAGGAGAACTCTAATATACTGCTATGATTGTTAATTTTTTGTTACAGAATAAACATTTTTGAATTTTGATTTTTTGAATCTTATACGCCTTATACGCCCGAGTATCAAACTTAAATGGAAAATGGTGTTTGTTTACCATTGATTTTTGGTGTGACTAATTTGTCCAACCTTCTCTTTTTGGTAAAGAGTATTATAACAGTTTTATCAGCATTACCTGAGAAACTGTTATCCCTACACCAGTTATTTATAGTGTTTAGGGCTCTTTGTATAATTAACGATAAATTACTTTGATACTGAGTGTTTACCGCTTTTTTTGATAACCCAGTGTGTCAATGCGTAGGTCTGCCATCTTTTACAATAGTTGGTCAACTGCAAGAGTCCAAAGAAAGAGTGACAAAACAACTTCTTGTGGACAGCCTCTTGTAGTAGCAACCGCAATCGCAGTTTGAAACAGCGCTATTTTTTGCCTTTCGATTTACGAGCATCGACTTCACCCATCTGATAGTTGTGGGGTCAACATTTTTGGATGTCAGTCTCCCATTCATCAGTGATGTGGGGATACTGTCGAAGGCACAAAGAGCTATTTCTTTAACCTGCAGTGCTTTTTCGACCCTGTATCATGTGTACCCTGTATAACACTGATCAGGGCTGTTTCCGTAGATTTGCCTCTGCGGTAAGCATGCTGGTTGTAATGTCTACATCCCTCATATATCTATCTATAGCCTTTTTCAATGACTTAAGAAGAAAGGAAAGTAAAACGATATGTGAAATAAGAATATAAGGGGAGTTGATCGAGCAAGTAGATGAATTCGTAAATTTGGGATGCGTATTTAGCAAGGATGGGAAATATGATAAGGATATAGAACGACGAGTGAACGCAGGAAATAAAGTAAATGGGGCCTTACACTCTATTGTGGAAAGTCAGAATGTGTCAAAAAAAGGCACATATGGCAATTCAAAATGCTGTGTTGGTCCCTACTTTAACGTATGTACGAAACTGTGTGATAAAAGAAGAGTGTGGTTTGCAAGATGATGCGGTGACCAGGATTAAGAAAGGAATGCTTCGGGGGCTTGGTCATGTAGAAAGAATGAATGAGGAAAGACTGACAAAGCAAATATATGTTGCAGAAGTGAATCGAAGAGTCGGAAAGGAACGTCCTAGGCTAAACTTTGTCGACCTCATTGGCGATTATTAAAAATGGGCCAAATTAAGAGTATACCCTTAACCGACGAGCATGTATGCGTTGTAGCGCATGCAAACCGATAATCAATACCGATAATTTATCGGTAATCACTTCATTTTTTTCACCGATAATTATCGAAAAATTTCTTAAAAATACCGATAAACGATAATTTCATAAAGGTTTTATGCAATCATTTCCATCACTACCGCGAGTTATTTTTTGGAATTCGCGCTGCGTGCAGTGGCATTCCACTAGCCCGTGTCTATAGCTCTCTTGCTCACTCATTTCATGACCAACACAAGTGCGCAGTCGCGTGCAGGACAGAACGCGCCATTAAGCGCGGCGTGGGAAGTTTGTTCAGTGTGATCCAGTGTGGTGTGATGTTTGGTTGGTTGCGTTGTGTTCTGTTGAGCGTGCTTCGCTTTTTTGTCGACACGACGCTAAAGGATTTACAGTAGGTAAGTAAATTAGTCTAGATAGATAGATTTTAAGTAGATTTTTTATATTATGTACTTGTTTGACGTTCGCTTTATAAGCCCACTTCATATTCATACATCTTCTTTACTTCATAGCCCACAGTGGTCAGTCATATAAGTAGGTAATTTTATATAATATTTTAACTTTAGGTAGGCACACGTTATTTAAATGTTACGTAGTGTGTTTAAAAGTTTATTTACTTACACAATACTTAAATATCATTCGCAGTATTACCAAATTACCGTATTTTTATCGAGATCACGTCTCAGTGTGTCTCAGTCTACCAGTGTTGCCCGTAGCTTCGAATTTCGAATCATAATATTATTAGTAGTGTGAATATTAAAAATATCTTTTGTTTTAGGTACTTACTGCAACGAGTGAATTAATCAATAATGTCAAATAAAATAAACTACATTCCTGTATACAAAAAAAGTTCCGATCCAACGTCGGTTTGGTATCATTTCCTAAAGGCCGATACGGGTGATTCTGCAAAATGTAAAACATGTGAAAAAGTTATTAAGTGTGCGGGTAGTACTACAACAGGACTACGCAGCCATTTAAGATTACATAATATTTCACTTGACAGCGAAAGGCTTGCTTCAGAAGTAGCTAGGGAAACTGCTGGGACTTCCAAAAGAAAAAATGATAACTCTTTATTGGAGTCACCAGTTTCAGCGAAAAATTGCAGAATGACCGACTACTTCTCACAATCAAACAGATCATTGGATGTTATGGTATCAAGAATGACAGCACTTGACGGTATGCCATACAGGGCATTTACAGAATCTGAAGACCTGAAGCATCTATTTAAAAAAGCTGGTTATAAATTACCTACGAGCGCAAATACTATAAAAGATGTGACTATAAAGTTTTATGATAAGACTAAGAAAAACCTTATAAAGGAAATACAGGAACTAAAGGATGAAGGACACAAATTTTCGGTTTCAATAGATGAATGGACATCTTCAAGAAATAGGCGATATATGAATGTGAATCTTCACTGTGCATTTTTCAAAGGTAACCACCACACGACGAGAAATCTTGGTTTATGTAGAACGTATGGCTCTGTTACCGCTATCAAGTGTGAAGAATACCTGCGAGAAAGGCTACACGAATTTAAATTAGATTTTGACACTGATGTGATCGCCATTATATCTGATGGAGCTTCTGTTATGACAAAACTAGGAGGAAATTTAAACTGCATACATCAGTTATGCTTAGCTCATGGCTTGCAATTGGCCATCTTGGATACGTTCTACGTAAAAAATCAAGAAAACGTAAATGAGGCTCAAGAAGAACTTGCCGAAAACGAAAATAATCTGAACACTGTTTGCATTGGCACTGAAGATGATACTGAGACTGGTGGATTTCAAATAGAGCAAGCTCCAACTGTAACAGTTGACGTGGAGACAAATATTAAGTTTGGGCTTGTTGTAGAAAAGGTGAGGAATATTGTGCGGATGTTCAGAAAGTCACCAACGAAATCCGATATTCTTCAAAATTACATAAAAATGGAGCTTGGTAAAGAATACGCACTGATATTAGACTGCAAGACGCGCTGGAGTACTCTTTGCAATATGATTGTTAGGTTTATTAAAGTGAAAAGAGCAGTCTTAAAAGCACTCATTGATGTAAAATGTGATATCCAGATTAATGAAGTGGAGTGGTCTATTCTCGAAGACATTTATGAGAATCTCGATGTAATGAAAGTTACTGTTGAAGCTGTTTGTCGCGAAGATGCTACTCTGCTTAGTGCTGATGCTGCCATGATTTTTGCACTTAAAAAACTTGAAACTCGTAACACGTTGCTTAGTAAGGAGCTTCATGCAAGTCTGAGCAAAAGGATCAAACAAAGGCGGCTACCAGTTGCAAGTCTAATGGAATACCTTCACAACCCAGCAACATATTTTGAAGAAAATGAATATGACGCAGATGTTTATCCGCGCTTGCCTAACGATTGTCTGCAAGAGATGGTATTGGGGCTTCTAAAATACGATTCGGCCGCACAATCTTTTACTTGCAACGATGTCAATGACTTACCTACTGATGATTCGCAGAATGAAGTCGGCAGCAATTCCTCATTATCAAATAAAGAATTAATTAACCAAAAAATCAGCAAAATTATCTTTGATGACACGAGAAGAGTTGGAATTGGAAATCTTTCAACGTCTAAAGAAGACTTATTGACACTACTGAAGGTTGAAATGCTGTTATTTGAAAATGGAGGTGATCGAGGCAAAAGCTTATCGATGGATTCGTTCAATTAAGTCAACAAGTGTAGAGAGTGAACGCGCTTTTTCTGCGGCTGGAATATTATGTAATAAACTGCGCACAAGCCTTAGCGACAAAACTATAAATTGCTTGTCGTTTCTTCGCACTTATTTCCAACAACAAAAAAATTGTAAATAGATTATGTATGTTAATAATATACCTACAAATTATTCTAAATTAAACGACTGATTTAAATGTTACAATAATTGATTCCTAATGAAACCAAAAAATGTTAAGTAATAGGTTAATATTAATATTTTATTTTATTGTTTATATATTTTTTGTTTTTGTTTGTGAGAAAAAGTTAGTAGTATAGCTAGTGCTATTATGATTAAGACTTGTTTTTTTCTATATTGATTTTTAGTTTTATGGAAATAAAACCATATTTTTAATTAAATAACGTATTTCATTGAATTATAAAAACAATAAATTTTCTTGTAGAGAGTAGAATGCACAAAGAAAGCAATTTTAAGAGACAGGTATTTTTTTTAATGTAAATCGGTAATTCTCGGTTTTTATCGAAAAAAAACCCGATAAAAATTGAATTATCGATTATCGAAAAGTTCCGATAATTGCATGCTCTAATGCGTTGGTATATGGATGTGGAGGAGACGAGAGAGGTATGTCAGGATCGTGCTAAATGGGAGTCTGTAGTCTCTGCCTTCCCCTCTGGGTGACAGGCGTGAGTGTTTATGTTTATTTTTGTAATACTTTTTTATTACGTAACATATAAACCACTTTTTTAAATTGCGGATTTAATCGATATTGATTGAACTTAAGTTTCATTGAACTCTTCCAAATGCCCTTGCTAGGAAAAAGGTTTCTTAGAAGGCCATTAGTCATTTAACACTAAATTTTAATAAATAGCGGTTAAATCTACAATAAAAAGAAGTGGTTTCTATGTTACATAATAAAACAAAGTATTCCTTAAATATTTGTTAGTTTCATTTATCCAGTAAACGAATAATAACAGTTTATTTGCTAGAGTGGTCCTTCATGGTACGCCCTTCTTATTTTAACGTCGTCGATTCCCGAAATCAATGAAGCGACGGACCGTACTATGAGGGCAACACTGAAAATTTCGGGAAGCAAGGAAGTGACACAACATTTCTATTTAAAAATGTATTTATTGCTTTTCTAAGTATTCTCCGCGAAATTGGACACATTTTTCCATACGATGGAACCAATCATTGAAGCAACCATTCCATTCGGAAGTTGGGGTCTCCAAAATGGTCGTTCTGTAGGCGTCCACAGCTTCTTCAGGTGATGAATTTCTCTGTCCACTCAATTTATTCTTTATTTCAGGGAAATTATAGAAATCATTAGGGCTTAGGTCGGGGCTGTACGACGGATGGTCTAATAATTCTATGTTTTCTTGCTCTAAAAACTCTTTTGTTCTGTGTGCGGTGTGAGAACTCGCATTGTCGTGATGGAGGATGATGCGGCGGTTGCAGTTCTCTTTACGGAGTTCCGAAACGACCTGTGGCAAACAAATGCTAGCATACTATTCTGCATTAACCGTTCTTTGTCACTCAAGAGGAATAGTCGTAACATGGCCGGT
The DNA here is from genome assembly GCA_036936625.1 of Parnassius smintheus behrii. NCBI lineage: Eukaryota > Metazoa > Arthropoda > Insecta > Lepidoptera > Papilionidae > Parnassius > Parnassius smintheus. Next base: position 9,424,528 of record JAUPFT010000016.1, on the reverse strand, counting down.
TTAGGAGACGAACGTGGCCACCATTTTTTTTGCAACACTCCGTGAACGATCAATTTTTGTTGGCGTTAACTCATTTTCGAACACCCAAACTCGTGACTGTTTTTTTGTTTCAGGTTCGTACGCGTATATCCAGGATTCGTCACCTGATGCGATGTTGTCCTCATTTGAGGATCCTGCGTGGAATCTTTCGAGAGTTCTGACGCAACAAGTAACGCGAGCCGCTTTTTGCTCTTCACAGAGCGAATGCGGTATCCATCGGGAAAACAACTTTATTACACCTAATTGTTCATGAAAGATTATTTGTACCTATTTGACTCATGCCAATGTCTAAGTCTAAAGTTGCCTGAATTGCGCGGTATGTCACATGTCGATCTTCCTCATCGAAAATTGAAAATCAGCTTACGCACAGCATCAACGTTTTCTTGGGTGACTGCAGTTTTTGGACGACCTTGACGGGGATCATCACTGAGCTTGATACGTTCACGTTGAAATTCAGCAAACCAGCGATAAATTGTGGTTTTGGATGGGGCTTCATCACCAAATGCAGAAATCATCCATTCAGCACACTGTTTTTGTGTTAAACCACTTCGAAAGTCATAATAAATCATCGCTCTTGAATTTTCTCAAGTCAATTCCGTTTTCTCAACGACTAAACAAGTTTGACAAAACCTTGTGACAAGACCTAGAATCTTTTTTTAAATAAATATATGGTATTCGATTTTTAAAACCAAGGAGTTTTCAATTAAAAAGATTTTAATATGACTGAAACAGTGGAAATATTCCATTCCCGATACTTTTAGTGCAGCCTAGTACCAAAATAGTAGCGCGAGTGATTCGCCGCCGCGTCTGTGATTTTCAGTTCGATGGGTGTTTGTGTAGTAGAATAATTGGCCTTCGAAAGAGCATGGCCTTCCATGGTCCACCGACCTTATAAAACTCCGATGTTGACTTATTGTATATTAACTTACGATATATAAAACTCAAATATTGATATATTTAGGTATTTATTTATTTGGTGTTACCAACAAATAAAACAATAATACATATGCTTAATTCTAAGACAGTAATATAAACTAATTGCACATTCAATAATAGGTAAACACCGCATGCTTAGTGCTCACAGAATTTCCTACAAGCCTTTACATAATAGCTAAAAATATGCAATACACAAATTAAATTTTTTTTTTTACAACTATCACACAAAGCCATCCAGTCCCAAGCTAAGCAGAGCTTGTGTTATGGGTAATAGACAACTGATAAACATGCTTATATATTTCTAAATACATAAATATTATAGATAAATTACACCCAAACACAGAACAAATGATCGTGCTCATCACACAAACATTCGTCCTGGGTGGGAGGCGAACCCACGACCTCCGGCATAGCAGTCAGAGTCACTAACCACTAGACCAACAGGTCTGTCAATTAGGTACTACAAAGAAATAGTTTGATAAATTTTGTACCGAAAAACGTTAAAAGAGTCGTGGTGAATATCTACTATTTTCTATTATATATTTATTATCTATTCTAAGTCTTTAGAAGTCTGCAAAGTCTGGGTATTGGGGAATTAGTTCCTAGTACGAGTACAGTTCTACGAAGGGGTGGCGAAAGAGGAGTAATGTACTTACGAAGATATCTACCTGAGACACGAAAATTAAATTCACTTAGTAATAAAGGACAAACTAAATATTTTATATAAAGTTGCAAACCCAGAATATCCCGGCCTTTAGACAGTGAGACCATTTTAAATGTCTTTAATCTGTCAACATATGATGCATTTTTATATGATTTTCGTGTCGAAAAGGCAAGATGCCATAAAAGTCTTTTTTGTATGCGCTCAAGCCGAATGGTAGGGTAGAATAATGGGGACGCCAGACTGTGCTACAATATTCTAATGTACTTCTAACAATTGAGAAGTATAAAAGTTTTTTTGTGGTAGCATTACGGAATGCTTTACTATTTCTTATAACAAAACCTAATGATTGAGATGATCTTTTAATAATACTTTCTAGTTGTGGCATAAATGTAAGCTTTTTATCGAATCACCTAGGTCCTGAACAGTTTCCACTTCTTGGATAACTACTCCATTGAACCGATGGGAAAATATTATTTTTGTGTGTGAATTTAACGTGTACACTTTTTTTAGATTAAGATTCATTTCATTAACATCGCACCATTTAGAAAGTCTACCTAATTAAATCCTCTTGAAGAAGTATCGTGTCTGACGATTTATTAACGATTTTACAGAATTTTAAATCGTCAGTATACATAAAACAACAAGTAAGAAACAATTAGGAATATCGTTAATAAACATGTTAAATAAAATTGGCCCTAAATGTGATCCTTGGGGAACTCTGGGTATGATGGGAAATACGTCAGAACTGAACCCATTAACAACAAAATACTTTCGACCTTCTAGATAAGACCTTAACCACGTGAGAATAGGGTCAGCAAAACCATAAGCTTCTAACTGTCACTTGATCGAAAGCCTTACTGAAATCAGTATATATTACATGTATTTGCTGTTGCATGTCTACAGCTTTCACCAAGGTTTCAACAAATGTAACTAAATTAGAGCAAGTTGAACGAAATTTGACAAATCCATGTTGGTCATCTGTAATAAACTGTCTTGCATAATTTTGAATAAAGGGACATACTAATGATTCAAAAATTTTGGGGAAGGTTGATAATATTGAAATCGGCCTATAATTACTAACCAAAGTATCATCATCCGCTTTATGTATAGGGACAACTTTAGCGACCTTCCACATATCTGAAAAGCATCCTATTTGTAAAGATTTGTTATATATAAAATAAATATTGGTTATTTGAATCGTATTTATCAAGCCTTCATATCAAGAAATGTGAGGCAAAACGATTGCATATATTATACCAATCTGTTATCATTACTATACCATTAGTCATTGCACTCAGATACTTACTATGCCCCATGCCGTTTAGTTTTGATGTAAGACCAAAAAACTTAAGAATTTATGACAATATTATCTTCAATACATTTTATATAAGGTTAGTAGCAGGTTTTATCAAATTTATCACTTCTGTTATTAAGTAACTTTAGGCTGAGTAAATCCATTGCGTTATTATATTTTTTATACCTAGACCTCACCTTATTTTTTTCCTTCATTACGACGTCAGTACTAAAAGGACAAGGTATAGGAAATAATAATACCTATGCTATGACGCTCTTCGCTAGAGGACTACGATTGTGGGTAATTCTGTTTGTAACTAGTCATAATAGCAGTCATAATTTAATGATGGTTGCCCAACTACGGACAAAATTAATAAGTATAGTAATGTTACAATTATTTTTTTTAATATATTTCTTTAAAAATGATTTTAAACTTTTCCCAACTGTGTTAATGATGATAACACCCCCTCATCTGCCTAAAAATCATTGAGATATTATGTATACTTACTTTTCAATGCCTAAAAATAGGGTTTTAGATAAATGAATAAGAACAAAATCTATATTTATAACTGTTTTATTTATTTTTCAAAATAGTATTTTATAAAATTTAAATCGGTTCCACAACGAATTAATAATTATCTGTTATTCGCAAGGGGTAATTGTTATATAAATACGGCATAATGACGTTTTATTTATAGAAAAAATGTTTATAAAATACGACTTATATCTTATGTTTTATACATGTAGAAAATATTTAAGTTATAGTATTTCAACGAAAATGGAGATGGATAAAGACTTTCTTTATCAGTTAATCATAAAGGTACAAACAGTAATATCTAGAGATGGGCCGAATATGGATATCACCGAATACGAATATTCGGCCGAAAGTTTGGTAAAACTTTTACCGAACCGAATATTAGGCCGAATATTGTTCGGCAGGATCACCTCGGTATCTAACCAATTTATGTCAAAACTTGTTGCCGTAAAGCGCGCGGGATTAGCGTCGAACCCTGCTCCTCACTCTCCCGCCACACCTGACATGTTATTACAGCATCTACAAATTGCCGGCACATGCTTATTTTGGTGAGAAAAAAGTATTTCATTGTGTTATTTTTAGTTTATTGATAATTATATGATAAAAATGAGTGGCAGGTGATCTACTATTTGGACTTATTTTAGAGAAACTGACGACCAAAGTAAAGTGAAATGTACATATGTAATGTAATGTTTCTCTGTTTGATTGCAAAAATATTTTATCAAGCTTTCTATTTGCTATAAATGGAACAGTGCCTCAAAACATAACATTTCAAGTAGATTTAGCTCATAAACAAAATATACTTTTAACAGTAAAATTATAAAAGACATGGCATTACTCAATTCGTACATTTCAATACAGTGGATACTAAGTACTACTTAAAGGAATGTTCGGTGACTGAGCCGAATATTCGGCCGAAGACGAATATTCGGCCCATCTCAAGCTAATACCTATACTAATCTAATATAGATGCTGGTATGTTATATTATCATCATTGTCACCATCATCATCATCATCGTTACAACCATTATAGTCCAATAATGTTAAGTAGGTAACATTGTGTAGTGATCTCGCGGAGGTACCCAAACGAGGACGCAGAGTGTAAAACGGCCTCCCACTAGATGGAGTGACGATTTGGTAAGATGCAGGAACGGGTAGTCGAAGGATGCAGGTTGCTCGTGAGTCTCGCCAGAGAGTAGTATGTTCCTTGCTCGGGAGCGTATTTAGTGGCACTTACACGTTACTTGGGAAGGCTTCTGTCCAATAGTGTTAAATAAATGCATTATATAAGACCGTAATAAAGTGCTCCCTAACATCGAATATCGCTATAAGTGTCTGCGAAATGATTATTTTCTAATTAGCAGACTACTAATATAATAGTTTATTATTTAAAATATCATCATGTTATCTAAAACTAAAAATGTAAATTAAAATAGTTCGTTAATAAATCGGTAAACAATACCAATATTAACGACTAAAATAAACTGCGTATTTTAAAACAGTGACTCAACTTAATCTATTTTATAATGGACACTTAATATTAATTAATATATACCATACATTATTGTACGTTGGGTACGTATAATATGTTCAACTACAAACTGTATGAGTCGAATCATTTACATTCAAATTGACATAAAATAATTGAATTATGTTATGTAGTTAATTTAAATTCAATTTTATCTTTAATTTGGAATGTTTAAATATTGTAATAACACACCACATATTTTAATATCTGTTAATAGCTACAGCCTTTTATTCCGTCTCTACAATTAAAATATTAATCATAATGACATTTGTGTTATTTGATTATCATTTATCAAAATGATAATCAAATAACACAAATGTCACTTCTGCATAAAATAATAGGCATATTTACGTTAAAATACCTTTAACATATTTACTAAAATTATGATAATATATGTCAAAAGTTATTTCCCTTCCCCTAATTTATTTATTTATTTAATGTCTGATTTACTCTTACTTCTACTTAGAGTGTAAATTATTCGAGACATTAATGGACAGCTAATTCGATGATACTCTTTCATAACACATGTAAAACATTCGTCATATATTTACACTACCTTCCTTCCAAAAGTTTTTTTTTTAAATCTTAAGGTTGTCCGGAAGAGATCGCTCTATAACGATAAGACCCGCTTATTGTACCTAAGTTTTCCTTCCTGTAATCTGTATTACTTTCGCATCGGCGTAAGACATTTGCAATTTATGTAGAATAAGTAAAGAATAACTATTTGTTATTACAAGTACACCTACATAATATAATATTACATTATGTAGTTTAAATATAATATTTCGATGAATTCATAAGTATAAGCTCGTCAGTACATTTCGAAAAAATTAATCTTATTATAAAAACTACAGACGCCACATCACTGGCATTTAACACTCCAGAATTATGAATACTGTAAGTACTATAGTATACTTAAATATATCACAATTTCTATATATTGGCAGATAATTGAAAGGAAAGAATCACGTCTATGTCGAAAAGGAATCTTAATACATACTTCTTTTTTAACTTATTATAAGTGAGTGCATGACACACCTAGAGGTGTGGTCATGTAGCCCTTGATGGTAAATCGCACTGTCTTAGCGTAACAAAAGCCTATTCACTCTTGCCTTGAAGACGCCCAGATTGTATTCAGACTTAAAGATAGACGCCGGCAAATTATTCCACTCCTTTGCTGCACGCATTACAAAAGATGAAGCAAACCGTTTGGTTCTTATCACAGAAATCTAAATAATAAGACACTATTATTTACATTTCTGTGGTTCTTATGGATGGAATATCGACAACAAAGAGGTGAACACCCGCTGAACGTCTGGTTGTCCGAACGCCAAGGAGAGAACGAGAGAGATGAATTAACTGCGCACACTCATACTACTTTGAGCTACAGTTGCGGTATTAATATAAACGCTATTTGCACAATTAAAAAATACTACAGTTCAGTAAAAAATATGCCATATTTTCTTCACATTATACTCAATAATTCCATACGGTAATTCCTCATATCGAATATAGCACCTTAAATGTAAAACAACCAAACAAAATTTACAGACTAAAAGGGAAGTCGATAAACGAACATTTTTATTCTATTTCTTTAAGAAAATTGTTTACAATAAAACACAACATTTTTCCTGTATCTACGAGGCGTTTTACACAAATTTATTGCAAATGGCCTTACATTCAGACCTGAAACAATAACTTGTAGGCCATACAACTACTTTATAAATCTGTGCAGGTCTCGAACCGATGGCACCGCAGCGCTCTCTAAGGCTCGATAGTGCTTGGCTAAGTATTGGCTAAGAGCAAGCATTACCGAGCAATAGAGAGTAAATTATTTAACAGTTGAAGTTGCAGCGATTCTTCTTTGCCATATCTCTTTTAAATTTGCTTATAATTGAAATGCTCTTACGATAGATGCAATGCTCTCGAATGTTCCTGTTACAAAAATAAACAGTCCTAAGATGATTATAAATATGTTCTTAATTAGAATTACTATTGGTATTCCCCTGGAGTTCTGTGACTTGTACACGAGATCGATAAGCGGCGGGAAGACGAGCGCCAAGGCCGTGCTACTTATTGCTCCCACTAAGGAAATGAACAGCCCAAGCTCTGGGATCGACTCCGCCAGGATAACTGCAAAAAATTGCTTTAAATATACTTGAAATCCACCTGTTAATAATTAAAAAAAATATGTCTTAGATCTAAGAAGGCACGCTAAAAAGCTGGGTTCCTAAAGCCCTTAATAACAGTACTTGTTACTGCATACTTTCGATATAAACTATAGTGAACAACACTTCACAAAATATTAAAGCTGTAATAGGTACATAGTAAAGGTACACCCTAAATTATACACTGTTTTGCTGGTATTGTTACTACCAGAAAATATTGTCAGTTTGCTGCACCGAAAATGATCGCACCAGGCTCAACTAGGTTCGCTTATTATCACAGAATGGACTATTCTTGAGAATAAAACTGATAGGTATTTTAGTGATGGACCGGGCACTGTCATGAATATTTTTGGTTGACATCACCATTCTGTATGACTCGAACCACATAAAAGGTAAAACAGTTAGGAAGACAAAATATCTGGGCCTGGCTGACGCGGTGACTGAACTGTGGGAAGATCTGCCGACCGAACATATTCCTGTCGTTTTTGCAAACGGGTTTTCTACAATCAGCCTTTCGGCACATAAGTAAACAATCTTTACTCACGTGCTTAAGGGTTTTCTGAGGTCACCGGGACTCCGTGACGAACTATTCAGGGCTCAAATAATGGAGGTTGCACTTATTGATGAAACTCGCATCGTTTGCCGGTTTCTTTCCCATTCTACCTAACCATCGGTAGTTTAGACTCGCGTACCGGGGGCTTTCATCTGACTATTATTATTTCTATTTTGATATGAAACCTTGTAAAGTTTTTGTTTTTACTATTTGTTATGATTAATTTATACGTTTACTAATGAATGAATGTTTGGTTAATTAAGCCAAATTACAATACTCTATACTCACACGTAAGCAATACCAAGATGGATCTGTAACCCAATTCCTTTATCACGGGGGAAGTGTTGGCAAATCTCTTCCTTAGTCCTGGCCACGTAATGCAGATCGGAACGTAGAATTGAAGCGGATATGTCAATAGCATTGCGAGGGCTATAAGACCTTGTACCACGTTACTGAGTCTGTAAAATTAAAAAAATATATTTAAAATAAATGTAGGTAAATGTTAATTTTTTACCTGTGGTTTTTTATAAAACTAAAGTGTGAACCGTTTTGACAGTCCACCTGATGGTATGTGACCCGTATGTGACCGTTGACATCTGCAACCAACTTCATACAATGAAAGTATTTCATAAAGTATGTGTTGCCAAGCCTGATGACTAAGCAAACTGAAATTGTTTCTACGCAACTGACTGACGCAAATTTGCATTCTTTCAAAAATTAACACTTTTGCGGCAATTATTTAATAATAACGAACAGACTACAGGGACCCTATTAACTAACAGAATATGTTCTTCAAAATTTTCTTTAATTAAGCGCCATATTTTTGCCAGCTTTGTGTTATTATAAGAAATGTTAGCACGTGACTAAGAGTTTTTCGTAGAGCGTTTAATTTTGTGCCCATGACGCTCTACAGATGAAGTCTAACGATAACCAATACTTTAAAAGACGCCAACATTTTTAATTTTTGTACAAATATTTCCCCAAACTTCGAAGCACAAGTCCAATGTTAACTTAATTAACTGTGTGCTCGTTTGTCCCCCTAATTTTATTAAAAAAAATCCTCAAAAGAGAGCACAGCAGTCGGTGCAGTGGTGTTTAACAGAATAAATAGTTAAGAGAAAGAGTGTGGTGCCAACCCGGATAGATTAAATTCAGAAAATAGCCGGTCTTTTAATCTCTGGTCTGGATTGAGCTCATAAATTTAACAGTTAACATTATTTTTATAGTTCTACAATGAAGGAAATAAACTTACATATGTCCGGGCTTTAAGTTTAACGTGAGACTGCCAGCAACGTCGTCTCCCCATTTTAGGTATCCGAGGAAGCCAACTGCGATAAATATGCACCCAACAACTACCATGCCTACGTTCAAAACGCCAAACGGCTTCTGGAAGAGCTCAGGTTTTCTCATTTCATTCTTCAAAGGTAGTACCTGTAATATAGCAACAGAGTACATATTTAATTACATGTTTGCCTCCTGGTAGCAGAGAATACACAACCCAGTCTAATCACTTGTGTTCCGAACGAAGCAATTTGGGGAAATTGGATGTGTATAGGATGACCTCGTGGTTTAGATAGATATCGAGAGATAACAATCTCTACTTAAATCCAAATGGATATTTAATATCCAACCAGAGACAAGACTTAGCAGTATCAGTGATGCAAAACGCAAAAGTCTTAAATATGGTACGGGTCACAAGACCTCACGTTCTGGAGTTTCGGACTGACATTGAACTGATGTTGGAGCAAGGTAATTATTTTTCTTAACCTTTTTCTCATTTAAGTGTTGGAATCACCATTACTTCTTGACTATTATTAATCTTTGCCATGGCTTAACTAAATTATAATAATAAATGCTTTATTTCGCCAATAACATTTATGTTTTAATGTAGGTGAACCAGTATCTCAGGAGCCAGTGTGCTTCCACAAAATGAAAGTACAAGTAGATGTTGGCAAAAACAAAAACTGGGCGTGCGTGAGTGACAGCATGCGTGCGTGAGTAGTTAGGTTGTACCAGTTCTGGCGCACTGAGTCAGAAGTGGTACAAGTACGACGTTCGTCGACTCACAATCCTAAAAGAAAAAAAAAGTTTTTGGCATGCTCTGATCATGAATCTGCGGTCCATTTTTGCGTAGGATGCACGGTTCCGAAGATGTGCAGATCAATTAACTTTTATCTCATTGATATCCGGTGTAGCCTCAACCGTCATTAGCGCTCCATTGTCCTTATCTACTTATCTATTGTTGATTGACTACCGTCATTATCTATTATTCGTCAGCGTGTGGGTCGGCTTATGCTATTGTATTATACTCCTTTGTTCCTATCTACAACACTAATCTGAATCATCAATAAAACACATTACCTAATTTTGTTAAAAATTTTATTTATAAAATACAAAATCTTATTACTTATTATCTATAAAATAGGAGCTAAACATCTCATCCACTAACATATCGTTGTACAATGTGTTCTCTGTAAATATACTCGTAAAACTATGCATTGAACATCCCTGAAACTTATATAGCAAATACATTAAGCAATATTCACCACAAGCTGAAGTCCTATCAACATTCCAGTTCCATCTTTTACAATTTCGTACAGGTGCCCGTCCATATGAATCAAAATATTCACCGACGTCATTCGTATCGATATATAAAGCTACCCAATGTGACCCTGGTTTATCATCTGTACCCAAATTGCATATTACCTAGTCAGGTCATAAATTCTATCACATGTTTAATATAAAATAATTGAAACGAGTTTATTCATTATGTAACTATTTATATACCAAAATGAACTTAACAAAACATAGATTCTTATGACACTATAGTTTATTCAAAATGACCTCCGTAATTTTGAATACAGGCCTTCAAACTGCGCGGCCAGTCGTCTATCGCAGCACGAACGAGGTCCATGTCAATATCGGCAGCTGCCTTAATCAAGGATATCTTGAGTGACTCCAAGTTGGGATGAGGCTTTGAGCACGCCTTTTCCTCCAAGTGTTGCCATATCTTGTAATCTAACGGATTCAAATCTGGACTGGAGGAGGGCCAGTCTTTGTGTCGGATGAAGTCGATTTCACGCGCCGCCAGCCAGTCTTGTGTGCTCTTCGCTCTATGAGCTGACGCCGAATCTTGTCGGAATACCCAGTGCCTGTTATTGAACATGGTATGAGAAACAGGTTACACAAGGTTCGTCAGGACTGTATTTTGATACACAACTGCATTCGTTTTTAACCTTTCTCACAAAAATGTACCTCTGTTAAGCCCCAATAAGAAACTCCCAACCATACCATGAGCGAGGATGGAAAATGACCCCGTTGGACACGCGGAATACGGTTGCTCACTTCTTCGCTACTGTGTGCGTACACCTTATCATTTTGTTTGTTGTAGCTCTCTTCTACGGTAAAAATTTTTTCATCCGAAAAAAGAATTTCCCGATATTTTTTCCCGCGTACCGCTTCAACAAAGCGCGGCATCTCTTCAGTCTCAGGTCCATTAGACGAGCATTCAAACGACATTCTGTTTTTCTTCGATATGCCCGAAGCCCTAAGTCTTCATTTAACACCCTTTTCACCGTGGTTCTGCTTAACCCCATCTGAAGGGCCAACAGTTTCTGCTTACGTTTGGGATTTCTTTGAATTCGCGCCTTCACAGCTTTTATCACTGCTGGAGTCCTAACAGACCGCGGGCGACCACTTCATGACCTCGTTGGACACGCGGAATACGGTTGCTCGCTTCTTCACTACTGTGTTCGTACACCTTATCATTTTGTTTGTTGTAGCTCTCTTCGAAGGCAAAAATTTTTTCATTCGAAAAAAGAATTTCCCGATATTTTTTCCCGCGTACCGCTTCAACAAAGCGCAGCATCTCTTCAGTCTCAGGTCTATTAGAAGAGCATTCAAACGATGTTCTGTTTTTCTTCGATATGCCGGAAGCCCTAAGTCTTCATTTAACACCCTTTTCACCGTGGTTCTGCTTAACCCCATCTGAAGGGCCAACAGTTTCTGCTTACGTTTGGGATTTCTTTGAATTCGCGCCTTCACAGCTTTTATCACTGCTGGAGTCCTAACAGACCGAGGGCGATCACTTCATGACCTCGTTGGACACGCGGAATACGGTTGCTCGCTTCTTCACTACTGTGTTCGTACACCTTATCACTTTGTTTGTTGTAGCTCTCTTCTACGGTAAAAATTTTTTCATCCGAAAAAAGAATTTCCCGATATTTTTTTCCCGCGTACCGCTTTAACAAAGCGCAGCATCTCTTCAGTCTCAGGTCTATTAGACGAGCATTCAAACGATGTTCTGTTTTTCTTCGATATGCCGGAAGCCCTAAGTCTTCATTTAACACCCTTTTCACCGTGGTTCTGCTTAACCCCATCTGAAGGGCCAACAGTTTCTGCTTACGTTTGGGATTTCTTTGAATTCGCGCCTTCACAGCTTTTATCACTGCTGGAGTCCTAACAGACCGCGGGCGACCTCTTCATGGCCTCGTTGGACACGCAGAATACGGTTGCTTGCTTCTTCACTACTGTGTTCGTACACCTTATCATTTTGTTTGTTGTAGCTCTCTTCTAAGGCAAAAATTTTTTCATCCGAAAAAAGAATTTCCCGATATTTTTTTCCCGCGTACCGCTTCAACAAAGCGCAGCATCTCTTCAGTCTCAGGTCTATTAGACGAGCATTCAAACGATGTTCCGTTTTTCTTCGATATGCCGGAAGCCCTAAGTCTTCATTTAACACCCTTTTCACCGTGGTTCTGCTTAACCCCATCTGAAGGGCCAACAGTTTCTGCTTACGTTTGGGATTTCTTTGAATTCGCGCCTTCACAGCTTTTATCACTGCTGGAGTCCTAACAGACCGAGGGCGATCACTTCACGACCTCGTTGGACACGCGGAATACGGTTGCTAGCTTCTTCACTACTGTGTTCGTACACCTTATCATTTTGTTTCTTGTAGCTCTCTTCTACGGTAAAAAATTTTTCATCCGAAAAAAGAATTTCCCGATATTTTTTCCCGCGTACCGCTTCAACAAAGCGCAGCATCTCTTCAGTCTCAGGTCTATTAGACGAGCATTCAAACGATGTTCTGTTTTTCTTCGATATGCCGGAAGCGCTAAGTCTTCATTTAACACCCTTTTCACCGTGGTTCTGCTTAACCCCATCTGAAGGGCCAACAGTTTCTGCTTACGTTTGGGATTTCTTTGAATTCGCGCCTTCACAGCTTTTATCACTGCTGGAGTCCTAATAGACCGAGGGCGATCACTTCATGACCTCGTTGGACACGCGGAATACGGTTGCTCGCTTCTTCACTACTGTGTTCGTACACCTTATCACTTTGTTTGTTGTAGCTCTCTTCTACGGTAAAAATTTTTTCATCCGAAAAAAGAATTTCCCGATATTTTTTTCCCGCGTACCGCTTCAACAAAGCGCAGCATCTCTTCAGTCTCAGGTCTATTAGACGAGCATTCAAACGATGTTCTGTTTTTCTTCGATATGCCCGAAGCCCTAAGTCTTCATTTAACACCCTTTTCACCGTGGTTCTGCTTAACCCCATCTGAAGGGCCAACAGTTTCTGCTTACGTTTGGGATTTCTTTGAATTCGCGCCTTCACAGCTTTTATCACTGCTGGAGTCCTAACAGACCGCGGGCGACCTCTTCATGGCCTCGTTGGACACGCGGAATACGGTTGCTCGCTTCTTCACTACTGTGTTCGTACACCTTATCATTTTGTTTGTTGTAGCTCTCTTCTAAGGCAAAAATTTTTTCATCCGAAAAAAGAATTTCCCGATATTTTTTTCCCGCGTACCGCTTCAACGAAGCGCAGCATCTCTTCAGTCTCAGGTCTATTAGACGAGCATTCAAACGATGTTCTGTTTTTCTTCGATATGCCGGAAGCCCTAAGTCTTCATTTAACACCCTTTTCACCGTGGTTCTGCTTAACCCCATCTGAAGGGCCAACAGTTTCTGCTTACGTTTGGGATTTCTTTGAATTCGCGCCTTCACAGCTTTTATCACTGCTGGAGTCCTAACAGACCGAGGGCGACCACTTCACGACCTCGTTGGACACGCGGAATACGGTTGCTCGCTTCTTCACTACTGTGTTCGTACACCTTATCATTTTGTTTGTTGTAGCTCTCTTCTACGGTAAAATTTTTTTCATCCGAAAATAGAATGTCTCGACATTTTTTCCCGCGTACCACTTCAACAAAGCGCAGCATCTCTTCAGTCTCAGGTCCATTAGACGAGCATTCAAACGGTGTCCTGTTTTTCTTCGATATGCCCGAAGCCCTAAGTCTTCATTTAACACCCTTTTCACCGTGGTTCTGCTTAACCCCATCTGAAGGGCCAACAGTTTCTGCTTACGTTTGGGATTTCTTTGAATTCGCGCCTTCACGGCTTTTATCACTGCTGGAGTCCTAACAGGCCGACGGCGACCACTTCTTGACCCGTCATCTACACTTTGATTTAGTGTTAACAAATTATATTTAAATATTGTGTGTGTATATGATTAAGCCGTGGTAGCTCAGGCGGTTAGCGCAAGTTGTAAATTTCACAGTACGCGACCCGGGTTCGGCCCCCGCCGGCACCACTTAAATTGTTAATTGCAATTTTAAGTGTTTATTCTATTGACAAACTTACTTTTTTTCTGTTATTATCTTACGTGTGTATGATTTAGTGTTAACAAATTATATTTAAATATTTTTTGTGTATATGATTAAGCCGTGGTAGCTCAGATGGTTAGCGCAAGCTGTAAATTTCACAGTACGCGACCCGGGTTCGACCCCCGCCGGCACTACTTAAATTGTTAATTGCAATTTTAAGTGCTGATTTACCACGTGCTCAGCGGTGAAGGAAAACATTGTGAGGAAACCTGCATGTCTGAGAAAATTTCGAAGGCATGTGAAGTTCGCCAACACGCATTGAGACCGCGCCGCGGACATTTCCTAGCCATAAATACAAAGACAATAGCAGAAAGTAAAAAGTTGAAAAATACTTTTTTAACAATGACAGTCATTAGTGATCATTAGTGAATGTGATTTTGTTTACTTACATTACAGCAAGACAAGAGCAGAAGGAAGAAATGGGATGATGGGAAGTAATGAAGAATGAATTGTTATGTGAAGTTTGTTGGAACAAACATATTTTAGTCGCGTGTAAATACTTTTAACATTTTGGTTCAAAATGACACAAAATCTAAAAAATATTAGATACATCATCGACATGGACGGATTTTACAATATTAAAAATTCTATCATTCGTCATCAACATTTTAAAAATTGTTTTTCTGTTGAACCACCTTTGTAATATATCGTATAGTATGACAAATTTTTTTTGGAAATCAAACAAAATTATTTTTTTTGGAAATCAAACAAAATTTATGATTAATTTAAAATTTTATTTTCAAGCAATAACCACTTGTAGGAAACCCACACTTCGTCACAAGAACAATGTAAAATTTTGTGATTATTTTTTGCAAATATATGATTATTACGCACATAACGTTTGTTTAAATTTATGCCATTTACCAAAACATTGTATTTTGGACATTTGTATTCTTCAATATTAAAAATTCTATCATTCGTCATCAACATTTTTAAAAATTGTTTTTCTGTTGAACCACCTTTGTAATATATCGTATAGTGTGACAATTTTTTTTGGAAATCAAACAAAATTATTTTTTTGGAAATCAAACAAAATTTATGATTAATTTAAAATTTTATTTTCAAGCAATAACCACTTGTAGGAAACACACACTTCGTCACAAGAAAAATGTAAAATTTTGTGATTATTTTTTGCAAATATATGATTATTACGCACATAACGTTTGTTTAAATTTATGACATTTAACAAATCATTGTATTTTGGACATTTGTATTCTTCAACATTAAAAATTCTATCATTCGTCATCAACATTTTTAAAAATTGTTTTTCTGTTGAACCACCTTTGTAATATATCGTATAGTATGACAAATTTTTTTTGGAAATCAAACAAAATTTATGATTAATTTAAAATTTTATTTTCAAGCAATAACCACTTGTAGGAAACCCACACTTCGTCACAAGAACAATGTAAAATTTTGTGATTATTTTTTGCAAATATATGATTATTACGCACATAACGTTTGTTTAAATTTATGCCATTTACCAAAACATTGTATTTTGGACATTTGTATTCTTCAATATTAAAAATTCTATCATTCGTCATCAACATTTTTAAAAATTGTTTTTCTGTTGAACCACCTTTGTAATATATCGTATAGTGTGACAATTTTTTTTGGAAATCAAACAAAATTATTTTTTTGGAAATCAAACAAAATTTATGATTAATTTAAAATTTTATTTTCAAGCAATAACCACTTGTAGGAAACACACACTTCGTCACAAGAAAAATGTAAAATTTTGTGATTATTTTTTGCAAATATATGATTATTACACACATAACGTTTGTTTAAATTTATGACATTTAACAAATCATTGTATTTTGGACATTTGTATTCTTCAACATTAAAAATTCTATCATTCGTCATCAACATTTTTAAAAATTGTTTTTCTGTTGAACCACCTTTGTAATATATCGTATAGTATGACAAATTTTTTTTGGAAATCAAACAAA
Organism: Parnassius smintheus behrii; assembly: GCA_036936625.1. Taxonomy (NCBI): domain Eukaryota; kingdom Metazoa; phylum Arthropoda; class Insecta; order Lepidoptera; family Papilionidae; genus Parnassius; species Parnassius smintheus. The sequence goes on along the minus strand of JAUPFT010000016.1, from coordinate 9,408,198 downwards.
ATTATTTTTTTGGAAATCAAACAAAATTTATGATTAATTTAAAATTTTATTTTCAAGCAATAACCACTTGTAGGAAACCCACACTTCGTCACAAGAACAATGTAAAATTTTGTGATTATTTTTTGCAAATATATGATTATTACACACATGACGTTTGTTTAAATTTATGACATTTACCAAATCAACCAAGAAAGGATAACTTGGCCGAAACAAATAATGATCGATAAACGCATCATTTTTATTGGATACGTCTAGAATAGCCATTTCTCTACATTGAAAATGTTTATGAGGATCTGAAATGTAAAATCCGTCCATGTCGATGATGTATCTAATATTTTTTAGATTTTGTGTCATTTTGAACCAAAATGTTAAAAGTATTTACACGCGACTAAAATATGTTTGTTCCAACAAACTTCACATAACAATTCATTCTTCATTACTTCCCATCATCCCATTTCTTCCTTCTGCTCTTGTCTTGCTGTAATGTAAGTAAACAGAATCACATTCACTAATGATCACTAATGACTGTCATTGTTAAAAAAGTATTTTTTAACTTTTTACTTTCTGCTATTGTCTTTGTATTTATGGCTAGGAAATTTCCGCGGCGCGGTCTCAATGCATGTTGGCGAACTTCACATGCCTTCGAAATTTTCTCAGACATGCAGGTTTCCTCACAATGTTTTCCTTCACCGCCGAGCACGTGGTAAATCAGCACTTAAAATTGCAATTAACAATTTAAGTGGTGCCGGCGGGGGCCGAACCCGGGTCGCGTACTGTGAAATTTACAGCTTGCGCTAACCATCTGAGCTACCACGGCTTAATCATATACACACACAATATTTAAATATAATTTGTTAACACTAAATCAAAGTGTAGATGACGGGTCAAGAAGTGGTCGCCGTCGGCCTGTTAGGACTCCAGCAGTGATAAAAGCCATGAAGGCGCGAATTCAAAGAAATCCCAAACGTAAGCAGAAACTGTTGGCCCTTCAGATGGGGTTAAGCAGAACCACGGTGAAAAGGGTGTTAAATGAAGACTTAGGGCTTCGGGCATATCGAAGAAAAACAGGACACCGTTTGAATGCTCGTCTAATGGACCTGAGACTGAAGAGATGCTGCGCTTTGTTGAAGTGGTACGCGGGAAAAAATGTCGAGACATTCTATTTTCGGATGAAAAAATTTTTACCGTAGAAGAGAGCTACAACAAACAAAATGATAAGGTGTACGAACACAGTAGTGAAGAAGCGAGCAACCGTATTCCGCGTGTCCAACGAGGTCATGAAGTGGTCGCCCTCGGTCTGTTAGGACTCCAGCAGTGATAAAAGCTGTGAAGGCGTGAATTCAAAGAAATCCCAAACGTAAGCAGAAACTGTTGGCCCTTCAGATGGGGTTAAGCAGAACCACGGTGAAAAGGGTGTTAAATGAAGACTTAGGGCTTCGGGCATATCGAAGAAAAACAGGACACCGTTTGAATGCTCGTCTAATGGACCTGAGACTGAAGAGATGCTGCGCTTTGTTGAAGTGGTACGCGGGAAAAAATGTCGAGACATTCTATTTTCGGATGAAAAAATTTTTACCGTAGAAGAGAGCTACAACAAACAAAATGATAAGGTGTACGAACACAGTAGTGAAGAAGCGAGCAACCGTATTCCGCGTGTCCAACGAGGTCATGAAGTGGTCGCCCTCGGTCTGTTAGGACTCCAGCAGTGATAAAAGCTGTGAAGGCGTGAATTCAAAGAAATCCCAAACGTAAGCAGAAACTGTTGGCCCTTCAGATGGGGTTAAGCAGAACCACGGTGAAAAGGGTGTTAAATGAAGACTTAGGGCTTCCGGCATATCGAAGAAAAACAGAACATCGTTTGAATGCTCGTCTAATGGACCTGAGACTGAAGAGATGCCGCGCTTTGTTGAAGCGGTACGCGGGAAAAAAATATCGGGAAATTCTTTTTTCGGATGAAAAAATTTTTACCGTAGAAGAGAGCTACAACAAACAAAATGATAAGGTGTACGCACACAGTAGCAAAAAAGTGAGCAACCGTATTCCGCGTGTCCAACGGGGTCATTTTCTATCCTCGCTCATGGTATGGTTGGGAGTTTCTTATTGGGGCTTAACAGAGGTACATTTTTGTGAGAAAGGTTAAAAACAAATGCAGTTGTGTATCAAAATACAGTCCTGACAAACCTTGTGTAACCTGTTTCTTATACCATGTTCAATAACAGGCACTGGGTATTCCAACAAGATTCGGCGTCAGCTCATAGAGCGAAGAGCACACAAGACTGGCTGGCGGCGCGTGAAATCGACTTCATCCGACACAAAGACTGGCCCTCCTCCAGTCCAGATTTGAATCCGTTAGATTACAAGATATGGCAACACTTGGAGGAAAAGGCGTGCTCAAAGCCTCATCCCAATTTGGAGTCACTCAAGATATCCTTTGTTAAGGCAGCTGCCGATATTGACATGGACCTCGTTCGTGCTGCGATAGACGACTGGCCGCGCAGTTTGAAGGCCTGTATTCAAAATTACGGAGGTCATTTTGAATAAACTATAGTGTCATAAGAATCTATGTTTTGTTAAGTTCATTTTGGTATATAAATGGTTACATAATGAATAAACTCGTTTCAATTATTTTATATTAAACATGTGATAGAATTTATGACCTGACTAGGTAATATGCAATTTGGGTACAGATGATAAACCAGGGTCACATTGGGTAGCTTTATATATCGATACGAATGACGTCGGTGAATATTTTGATTCATACAGACGAGCACCTGTACGATATCATCTAGAGTTTTTAAAAAAGAATTGTAAAAGATGGAACTGGAATGTTGATAGGATTCAGAATGAGTGGACTTCAGTTTGTGGCGAATATTGCTTAATGTATTTGCTATATAAGTTTCAGGGATGTTCAATGCATATTTTTACGAGTATATTTACAGAGAACACATTATACAACGATATTTTTGTGAATGAGATGTTTCGCTCCTATTTTATAGATAAATGGTAATAAGATTTTGTATTTTATAAATATAAAATTTAACAAAATTGGGTAATGTGTTTTATTAATGAGTCAGATTAGTGTAGATAGGAACAAAGGAGTATAATACAATAGCACCACGCTGAGGAAGAATAGATAATGACCGTATTGAACGAACAATAGATAAGTAGATAAGAACAATGGAGCGCTAATGACGGTGGAGGACCGCGCCGGATATCAATTAGATAAGAGTTAATTGATCTGCACATCTCCGGAACCGTGCAACCTACGCAAAATTGGACCGCAGATTCGTGATCAGAGCATGCCAAAACCTATTTATTTTTTTTTTATTTTTTTTAGGATCTTGAGTCGACGAACGTCGTACTTGTACCACTTCTGACTCAGTGCGCCAGAACTGGTACAACGTAACTACTAGTATAGTAGTACTGACTCAGTGCGCCAGAACTGGTACAACCTAACTATTAGTATAGTAGTACTGACTCAGTGCGCCAGAACTGGTACAACCTAACTACTAGTATATTAGTACTGACTCAGTGCGCCAGAACTGGTACAACCTAACTACTTGCGTGCGAACTGCCCTGTGTTACTCCGTAAGTATACACAGCGTCGGTGCTCTTATAGTTTTCTATTTTAATCGGTTGTGACTTTTGACTTAGATAGTCCAAAAACTAATTCAAAGCTATTCCTCTAAAGCCAATCTTTTCTAGTCTCTGTAGTAGAATAGGAAGAGAAACTTAGTTTAACTCAGTTTTACGTGGTAGAGCCATGCTGCAGCTCGCATATTAATAGTATAGTTGTAGCACGAACTGGTCGGCTCGACCAGGAAAGGACCACGCCCTCACAGAATACCAGCGTAAAATAGCAGCTCAATGCTGCTGTGTTTCGTATGGTGAATGTAGAGAATCGGAGACCCATTTTACTGGAAACGAGGCATTCCATCTTAGTCCTCATGGGTGATAGCGCATCTGCAGTTTGATTTGTAATCCAGAATAGATGTAGATGTCTATGGGCCACAGCAACCACTTACCACCAGGTGGACTGTGTGTTCATTTGCCACCCTTATCTTATAAAAAAATTGTATCAAAAGCTTTTTGTAGGTCAAGAAAAACCGCAAAGCTTTTATTTTTTGATCTATTTGATCGAAATCCATATTGATTGTCTTGTAGTCTTCAAGTAGTAAGTAACCGCAGAAGTCTTTTATTGTCTTGGCTGGTGCACTGTTTGTTTTTGGGCTTAAGACAGTATTTTTGACTTCATCCTCTTCGGTTGGATATATTAAAATTGAACTTGGTAGTCGATTGACTGATATAGAACTTAAATCAATATCTAATTCACTTTTGCCTTATTAATATAATGTCATCTTATTGGCAAGATTACGCCCAACATTAACAAATATTCATTAACACGATTTAATGATTCATTAGGCGTTGTATAAATTATGGAGCAATTCTGCAGATGGTTATTTTTGTGCCATACTACAGACGTCTTTAATAATCATGTAGGTTTGCTTGGCACTTCCAGAGCATTTTCACGGACGTCTTTGGTAATATTCTGTTTTCAGAGATATAACTATCTTGTTGCACCAGTTTCTATAAGAAATAAACCGGTTAAGTGGCTCATTTCCGGCTACTAATTTGCTCTGTTTGTAGTAAACATCTCTGTTACTGCATAATTCGACTATTGAAAGGGCTTTAAGATATTTTCATTATTTCTGTATGATTATTGATAATTCCAAGCAGCCTCGTAATTACCAATTCTGCAGTCAAGTTGACATCATTTATTTTATAGTAGTCCTCCCACGATTGCTTGTTAAGGTCGTGTTTTCAAATTCGATAAATATTTTATTACTAACAATTTTTTATAGAAGAGGGGGCACACGAGCATGCGGCTCACCTGATAGTAAGTGACTATCGCCGCCCATGAACAACTGCACCACCAGGGTAATTGCACATGCCTTGAAGAAAACTCCTATTAAAACGTATAGTAGTGGACCGCCAATCATCCTGATGGTGAGAATGGTATCGGGAATTATGACGCGATGTGAATTCGTGAAATTTGACGGCACTCCCCATGGTAGATACGATTGAAAACTCAAAGGATGCAACATCTCTCCGCAGCGCAAATGAATCGAGCCGATCAGAAAGAACTCGGTTGTCGACGATTCAAATCGCTCTGAGCCGTATGCAGTCAAGTGGAAGGAGCTGGCACTAGGGTGCTCCGGCCCAAAGATGAGAACAGTTATCCATGTGGGCCGAACTTGCGCTTTGTAAAGTTGCAAGCGATGTGCCGGCATGAAACACTGTCTTACTCTGCTGAGCACGCCAAGCTTTTTAGAGGCCAATTTGGCCTTCCCCTCCAAGCGACCACGAAACTGCACGCTAATCGATATGTCAACGCCGAAGATTTTGATACTAGCTGAGGCAGCAGTTCATTCAAACTGAGGAGATACGACAAAAGGGTTCTTTTAGCGGTTAACGTGCAAACTTGTGTCTTCTGGGGATTGAATTGAACTAGATTTAGTCGCCCTCAATTCGAGACTTTGTTAAGCAAAGACTCGACTTCAGACACAAGTTTGTCCTGGTACTCGGCGACGATGTCCCGAGAACTATTAGCACGGCCGGTGTATAAGGCATCACCGGTGCTGTCGTCTTCGTAGCAATGAATGTTATCAGTTGATATGCAGAAGAAAAAGCGTTGGTGATAGCACGTAGCCTTGTGGAACACTGGTCTACTACGACCTTGATGCTCCAATTAGCAAGAAAACTAGTGATCCAATCGCACAATTTCTCGGGAAGCCCATAGGAAGGGAGCTTCAAAAGAAGCGCTTTGCGCCTGTCTGTAGAATACAACCGCGACGTTAATGTGACCGTCACCACACTTCGGACAAGACAATGGTTGGACGAGCCTAAAGGGGCGTCGATGGAAACCTGATATCCGTCCAGATGAGAGGTCAGCAGAAGGTGCAACAGGGAAGGTGTATGATCTTCCACATCTGGAATCCGCGTAAGCGAAGTAACCAGTTGTGTCAGACCATAGCCAAAGCAAAGTCATAAACAGATCTCCCCGCATGATCGGTTAAACGTGAACCTAGCCATTCGGCGTGGTAGGCGTTAAAATCGCCAAGAATCACGATCTCTGCGGATGAGATCTGTAGTAGCACGGAATCTGGAGCCATTTTAACGTGGTCAAGGAGTTTTTGTGATCATGGGTGTATTTTTTATATATAGTAAAACGGGTGAGTGATCTGTTAGTTCATTAAAAAAAATAGTATTCCTTCAAATCAATTCCATCAATAGTATCCAATACCTAAACAATTACTTATTTTAAATCAATTTTTGGTAGAATATACATAAGCAATATTGGAGTAATCATAGATACTTAGGTATTTACGTTCATGCCATAATATATACATATGTTACGTTATTTAAATATAGTTTATTAATATATATATATATATATATATATATATATATATATATATATATATATATATATATATATATATATATATATATATATAATTTCACCATAAAATCTATTTATGGAATTGAACCGTTTTATTTTGTAATTATATATTTTATTTAACTGTGTGGACTTGTGACCATGATGGTTATACTATTCCTTATCATTTCCACTACCAAAATAAACCATTTTGACATTATATTTTTGGATGATTATTCAGTATATTTAACGTATTTAAAAAAAAGAGTAAACATATTTAAAATATAGCAACTCACCAAACCAATGCCCTCGAAAGCGTAAACAGCAGTTCCAAAATACAATGGAAGCGATCGCCACGACGCTATGTAAACTCTTGATTGCACTGGTGGCAGATCCTGCACCGCCTCGTACACTACCACGCTGACTCCGACCGCCATCAACAAGTTGGCGATAGTGGAGAACGGCGTCAAATATTTAAGATTTCGCACCATGCAGGACAGAAGAATTGGTACTATGACTATTATCATGTGAATTGAGAGGTCAATGTGAATATTGTATTGGTCGCAAATCTGAAAAAAAAATTGCATCTTTTCAAAAAACTCGAAGATTAAAAAAAGCTCAAAATTGTTAAAATGACTACTTCGACTATCTCAATTCTAAATAACGCCATATTAATAGATCCTATCAAGGCTAAACCGGGGCGGGTCGCTTGTTCATATGAAAGACTCGTTTAATAGGGTCACTTACAAAACTTCATAAAATATGATGTCAATAATTAAGGCCAGCAATTTATAATAGCATACCATTTTAATATTATTTGCAATAAACACAATATAGACGCAACAGAATCCCAGCTGCGTGATACAAAGGAACGCGTCGACAAGCACCCTCATTGTACTGGCGAGGGGCCGAAGTCTCTTGGGGCCATTAGCGAACACCAGCGCCACTGTCTCCGCGAAACCTGGAGGTTTGTCCCTGTTTGTTTGACGATACATTTCTTCCGAACAATTTAACTGAAATTTTTATAAAAAGAAATAATCCTCCGTTAATATTTGTAACCACTCGTTACATTAGTAGCTTAGCGAAACGGTAATTAGAAAACCAAAAAAATCTTTAAAAAATTGTATAGTAAACTTAAATATTACCAGCAAATGTTGTGCGTTCACGCAAATGATGCCAAGTAAAACGGTGGCAATGGTGGCGAACACAATACCACCATTTTTAAACGCGTCTCCCATCGCCAAGAGACCGGAGCCAATGTTACCTCGAAACAGATGCAACATCGTGTCTGCATACCTAGAGGAAATTAGACGCTGAACAGACTTAACCATCATAAAAGGTTAAAAATTTGTATTTGAATGATTTCTTATGTTTACTCGAATACTACAAGTAGAATAAAACTATTTTAACGGAATATAAAGCGTTTAATTTTAACTTTTTACTAACGTTAAGTTAACCTGTCTTAAGTTATTACGTAATTAGCTAACTTAACAAAACCTTGTAGTGGCCATGTCAATATTAAAAATCTTACGTCCTCACCTTCCACTCTGTCCATCCCCCAGACCTCCTTTCCCATCGGTTTTTTTTAAAAGAGAGGGACAAAAGAGTATACGGTTCACCTGATGGTAAGTGATTACCGCCGCCCATGAGCAACCGCAACACCAGGGGAATTGCAGTAAAACTTTTTAAAAAAATTAAAAAGTTATAAATTAAACGTGATAAAATCCGTAAGATTAATTTTATTCAAAGGGCTTATTCAAAGTTATTTCAAATTTAGGCGTCTCCTTTTCTAACTTAGTGTATCTAATATTTAATTTGATTAAAATTAAATCTCATTAAAAATTTTGCGATTTAGTTTAAATCCTTATTGACAAATTAGCATGGATTTTCCAGAATGTAAGTCTGTAACCATCAGATGGGTGGTAAAAAATAAAACAATAAATTTAGTAGGCATATTTGACCTTGTCACTTCGCAGGGTCACAGGCTAAGGTAGATATCATTTAAATTTCGATAGATTTTAATTACTTTATTGAATTCATAAATTTTGTTTTTATTTTTTGTAAAATATAAGTACCATCGACTTCAGCTCCGTTCACATGTTACACCTTATTTTTTTCCAGACGGTAAAAAGGTCACATATATACATGATGTAATCAAAGCTTTTTACTTTCAAATTACAAAAAATGGTAATAAGCGCAATTTATTTTCAATATATTAACGCATTATATCGTCGGATCTACTTACGATGTGGGATGTGAAACAATGTGATGGCCATCAGAGGCCTCAATCGATTTCCCAGTTTCGAAGTCTTGGCTCTTGGCGTCCGGAACAATCATTTGTTCCTGTGACTGATACGCACCGTAGCCTTCCGAGAAATTGCTGTAAGAGAGATAAGATACATTGTCAAAATAATTGAAACATTATTGTTATTACAATTGTTGTCCTGTACACAGTATTACTATTAAGAAATTCTCGTTGGTCTAGTGGTAGTAGTAGTGCGCCTGCTCATCGTGAGGTCCCAGGTTCAAATCCCGTGTCGAACCAAAAAAAAAAAAACAGTTATTGAATTTTTCCATCAAGAAATTTGCTGTCCGGGGTCAGTTAGCTGTGTATCATTTAAATTTCGATAGATTTTAATTACTTTATTGAATTCAAAAATTTTGTTTTTATTTTTTGTAAAATATATGTACCGTCGACTTCAGCTCCGTTCACATGTTACACCTTATTTTTTTCCAGACGGTAAAAAGGTCACATTTATACATGATGTAATCAAAGCTTTTTACTTTCAAATTACAAAAAATGGTAATAAGCGCAATTTATTTTCAATATACTAACGCATTATATCGTCGGATCTACTTACGATGTGGGATGTGAAACAATGTGATGGCCATCAGAGGCCTCAATCGATTTCCCAGTTTCGAAGTCTTGGCTCTTGGCGTCCGGAACAATCATTTGTTCCTGTGACTGATACGCACCGTAGCCTTCCGAGACATTGCTGTAAGAGAGATAAGATACATTGTCAAAATAATTGAAACATATTGTTATTACAATTGTTGTCCTGTACACAGTATTACTATTAAGAAATTCTCGTTGGTCTATTGGTAGTAGTAGTGCGCCTGCTCATCATGAGGTCCCAGGTTCAAATCCCGTGTCGAACCAAAAAAAAAACAGTTATTGAATTTTTCCATCAAGAAATTAGCTGTCCGGGGTCAGTTAGCTGTGTCTTACCCCCGTGCCTCGGAAAGCACGTAAAGCCGATGGTCCTGCATCTGATCTCTCTCCGGGCGTCTCGGTTTACCGTCCCATCGGACTATGCCAGTAAGGGACGCACCTGTAATTGCGCGTACACTTGGGCACTATAATTCTGTTCTGCGCCGATGGCTAAGTCTTCGGTGTTGGCAGGCCGCCGTGACCTAAATTCGGACTGGAGGACGTTATTATTTACTATCAAGGCTGTGAGTGAGTCGAAAAAAAAAAACAAATTTTTTAACATAAAAACAATTGATATTGGATATATATCATAGAAAATAATATTTTTATGCAATTCTGTTTATAAATACGGAAGAATATGGTTCGGAAAAAGGCTCTGTGCTGGGAAAAATCAGCGTAAAACATGGTATAAGTAGTTATAGAATACGTTATGTTGTACACTTAGTCTTAATTATAAATAAAAATAAAAAACATTTAGAAACAGCTTATCTTATCCCTATATTTTCATTTTCCTTGGGATTACTATAAACCTTGTATTTATATTAACCTTGTCAAGCAGTTTTTGTTTAATAATGTTCGTTGTGACAGCTTACGGATGTATTAGTATATACCCCATATTACTGTCTCTCTGACTTCAACTCAACTGCAATTTCTAATCCTTTTAGTATAGCTGCAAAACTAAGGTGTGGCAACCACAGTGATAATATATTCTTTATAGATACGTGGGGCTGTCACTGAAGATTCGGGTTAAGTGTAATAGAGTTAAGAAAAACAGCTAGGTATACAAGTGGACAAAACATTTCACTAGCGTGCGTTGCACAAATATGTTCTTTTTTTATAAAATATCTCACATTAAGACGTCTCATGTATTGTAGCCTGTATCCCCGCCGGCACCAATGAAATTGTTAATTGCAATTTTAAGTACTGATTTACCACGTGCTCGGCGGTGAAGGAAAACATCGTGAGGAAACCTGCATGTCTGAGGAATAAGAAAAATAATATTTCGAAGACATGTGAAGTTCGTCAACACGCATTTGGGCAGCGCGGCGGACACTTCCTTGCCCTAAACCCTCTCAAAAATGAGGGGAGGCCTGAGCCCAGCAGTGGGATGTATATAGGCTGTAACTTTACTTTAACTTTACTATATTGTAGTGGTAGTTTACATTCATAAATTGCACAAGGACAAATATCCAGTTACCGAACAATTATTTGAAGGCCATACAAATACTTGTTCCATGCGGGATTCGAAGCACCGCAACTCTGTTGTATGTCACTGTACCGTAAATAAGTGTTAATGGAAGCTGAAGTAAATCATTTCTATTATTGGGTATTTAATTTAACATTACATGTTACATTGATTTTAACATTTTGCACGCCTCAAAATATGAGAGAGTGCTCTATTCTCGATATTTGGACTTTTAGCTAAACATCAAATCCGTATTATTATTAACGTTACGATAACTACAGACGTTTAATTATAAGATTAGTTTATTTTCTAATTGATTCACTATAGATTACATGACAAAAATGTTATTGAAAAAATATATGGACTGCCGTTGGTCTGTGCGTCGGTGAGCCTTCTTGTTTAATATAAATGTAAGTAATAGATTGATTCCATATATTCCAATAGGGGCTACATGTGATCACTTTTAACTGTCAGTTTTGACTGATCAGTTTTAAATGACAGTGAAAACTGACGTCATTTGCGCACTCACGTTCACTTTTAACTGTTCTCTTTGACCACAAACAACATTTTCATCTCAAGATGTCATCAGCCGACGACGACGATCTAGCCCTGCTTGGTTTATTATTAAAAAAAAATTATTCTGCCATAAGCTTGGTTCATTTCTTTACAATTCTATAAACTCGGCCAATGACTGTCTCGATTCATTTTTCTGCGTACGCGAAGAGGACAAACACGAACGAGGATCGCAACACGACTGAACTGAAGAAACACCGCCTACACACGCACAGTTTTAACTGATCATTTCAGTTAAAAACATGTATCAACAATATATCGTCAGTTTTATAGGGGCTACACACGATCACTTTTAACTGTCAGTTTTGACTAACCAGTTTTAACTGACAGTTAAAACTGACGTCCTTTGCACCCACACACGTTCAGTTTTAACTGTTCTCTTTGACCACAAACAACATTATCATCTCAAGATGTCATCAGCCGACGACGACGCTTTAGCCGTGCTTGGTTTATTAATGATTTTAAAAAATAAAAATAAAAAAAATATACGCAAAGAGTGGTGTAAAGAGTGGTTAAAAAAAAGGAAAATTTATTCCCATGTTAATTTATTAACCGAACTAAAAATTGTTTCGAAGGATTGGCACAACTATCTCAGAATGAGTGAAGAAATATACCTCAATCTACTATCTCTAGTGTCTCCACTGATTAGAAGAAAGGATACAGTTATGAGAAATGTTATTTCGCCACATGAGAGATTAACAGCAACGTTACGATTTCTAGCAACAGGACGGAGCTATGAAGATTTAAAGTTTTCCACAATTATTTCACCTCAAGCCCTCAGCAGCATAATACCAGACACATGTGAGGCTTTATTCAAAGTACTTTGCCCAGATTTTTAAGGGTAAGAAAACTTAGAACATTTAATAATTGCTTTTATTATTTATTATTAAGAAAATTATCGAGAGATGACTTAAAAAAAATTAAACTGAATGCGGTTTAGAGGCCTACGATTCATTTTGCATGTACTGAGATAAAAATGAAGCCGCAGTGTTTACTTCTTGTAAAGGTATAGGTGTGTTTACTTCTTGTAAAGGTATAGGTGTGTTTACTTCTTGTAAAGGTATGTAAAGGTACATTTCAGGGATTGAAATTTGTACCGCTCCTGTATTGTTGTCTAAAAGGTATGGCTGAAGTATGCTCTGTGATTCTGCAGTGCTAGAATTTATTTGTTGTATTGTTACTCGATCCGATATTTTGTGGTAAATAGTCAATTTATCCATTTCAGCTAAGAATAGAGCTTCGTTTATAATACCTTCCGCTAAAATGCGCTGTTCTTTAGGAAGATCACGCAACTTCATTGCCACGTTTTTCCCAAAAATATCGAAACGATCATCCCGCTGTACAGGACGTTTAAAATGATCCTGTACAGTTAATAAAACGTTATTGGTTAAAGTTTAATTGAGATTCCTTTTTGTCGGTCTCGGATGGTGAGGTGGTGCCGACGATGATGCTGAATTTCCTGTGTCAGATTCAGAGTGGTTTGAAGCCAAAGATGAACCTGGTCTAGAGTAGGTCTTCATTCTGTAACAATAATACATACACAATTAATAATATAATAATATATAATGTTTTATTTTCAGTTTCCCAATACGGAACAAGATTGGAAAAATATTGCTGAAAAGTTTGAGAAGAGATGGAACTTTCCACATTGCTTAGGAGCAATAGATGGAAAGCATGTTTCAATTGCTTTACCCCCTGGATGTGGATCAGAATTTTATAATTATAAAAACCGACATAGCATGGTTTTAATGGCTATTGTGGATGCTCAATACAAGTTCAATTTGTGTGATTTTGGCACAAATGGAAGAATTTCAGATGGTGGAGTATTACGAAACACTGTATTTTTCGAAAACCTTCAAGACAGTAAATTAAACATCCCAGCCGCCGAACTAGTTAAAAATAGCAACAGAAGTTTACCTTACGTATTTGTTGCTGATGATGCGTTTCCATTGAGAACAGATATGATTAAACCATTTAGACAAGCAGATCTTAATACTTATGAGAAAAAAATATACAATTATCGAGTATCAAGAGCAAGGAGAATTGTTGAGAATGCTTTTGGGATTTTAGCGTCTCGGTTCCGTATATTTCACACAGAAATAAACATCGAACCAAAAAATATTGATTCCGTTGTAATGGCATATTGTGCTCTACACAATTACTTAACTGAAACAAACCAAGCCAATTACAGTCCTCCTGAAATTCTTGATAGGGAATTTTTTGATAACGGAACAATTATACAGGGAGTGACTTCGGCAGATTCGGACATGATAGATTTAGATAGAAGACACCAAGGAAATATAACAAATGCAGCCAAGAAAACAAGGAAAGATTTTATGAACTATTTCGTGAATGAAGGACAAGTTCCATGGCAGGATAATTTTATTCGTTAATGTTTTTATAATAGTCTAATATCAATAAACTAAATTATAAAATAAACAATAATAGTATTTATTTACTCACGTCATTTGTTTCTTCGTCATCCTTGGAAATATTTGATCTTGAGGATCGTGGTGCTTCTTGGTCGGTGAGAAATTGTAGTAAATCGTAATACCATAAATTTGGTATATAAATATCATCTTTGCCAGATCCTGATCTTTGTGACGATTTGACTTTCAAAACTTCTTTTTTGAACGTGCAACGCAGTGTGTTAATTTTACTTTTCACTGTATCTATAGTTGCCGTAGAGTCAATTTCTTTAATTTTTTCTAATAATACCTTGTAAGCTGCTGATTTCCTTTCTCGGTCATGGTACTCCTTACTTTTATTCTGCTATAAGCAAGGTTCATTCCTATATAATTCTATAAACTCGACCAACCACAGTCTTTGCGTCATTTTTCTGCGTATGCGAAGAAAATAAACATGTACAGACCAGTTTCTTTTTCGTGATCGCAACACGACTGAAGAAACACCGCCTACACACGTATAGTTTTAACTGATCAGTTCCGTCATTTCAGTTAAAAAATATGTATCAACAATATATCATCAGTTTTAACTGATAATAAAAAACTGACAGTTTTCATCGTACACACACTCAGTTTTCACTGTCAGTTAAAACTGGTCAGTCAAAACTGACAGTTAAAAGTGATCGTGTGTAGCCCCTATCAAAAGTGGTCGTGTGTACCCACCATATGGTGGATCCCTATTTATTTTTGTTATTGAATGTTACTAATAAAATCCGAACAGATTCCCTGTCTTATTATTTTGTTGTAAAAATTATCGTCACTATTTTCAACTCTTTTAATTTTCATTTTTAACATATTAAGCGTATGAGGTGTGCACTTTCGGATTTTCCGAATAATATTTTGTTTATAATCAACACCCCTTTATTTTGTTTTATCCATTTTTCAACCACATCTATTCTGACAAGACAATCCATTTTGCAAACGTTTTGATTAAACTATGACCACAGCTTACACCATCCAAAACAACGTTTGTGCTCAGCCAAATATACTTTAAATATTTTTGTATTTGTGCTCAATGAACCGTTTTTCTAGTTATGGATCATCATAATCAAGAAATCTTGTGTTTTTTTTTAAATTAAAATGAAAGTGACAAACGAGCACACAGTCCACCACAAGTTGGTAAGTGGATGCTTTGGCCCATAGACATATATATTTATCCTCTATTAACAATTAAAATGCAGATGCAGATGGAACGCCTTGTTTCCAGTAAAAAGGTTCTCTGATCTGTGCACTCTCCATAGGAAACACAGCAGTATTAAGCCGTTATTTTACACTGGTAGTCCGTGAGAGCATGGTCTTACCCCGGTTGAGCCGATCCATTCGAGCTACAAAACCATATAGCTGCAGCGTGGCTTTACCACGTAAAAAAGTTGTGTTTAGGTGGGGATATTCAAAAAATGAAAAGTAAATACATCATATTAACTACGTGTCTATTCAGGAAGCTGCGCTGCAGAACCGGTTCTATTCAGATACCAGAAGGATCTGTACATGCCCTACTAACACCCAAATAGGTCAACCCGCAGTTTTGGTGTTTGGTCACCATGAGTGTCATAAATAGCAGTTCCATCGATCTCATAATGAAACAAAATATTTAATTTTTAGCTTTTTTTCCTCTATATCACCAGATTTTGCTGGCATTTTCAATAGTCTGTGCCTCTTACGACACCTGCGGGAAAAATATTCCAAATTTTAATGCAATACTAAAATACCCGCTCTTCTATATAAAAAAAAACTCCAAATATTCATTTATTTATTAAATATATTAACAAACCTTAATCACAGGTAGCAGTAGCATGCAATTATAAAAATAATGAATGACAGTAAGTCTATAACATTAAAAATGGATCAATACAATCTAATACTTTAAGTGACATTAAATCATTATATATTACACGTAAAATAAAATCAATAAATTATCCTATCACTTAATAAGCGAGCATGACCTTTAGGTCATTCCCGTTTATTAATACAAATGATTTTTATTTAATATAGAACAAAATTACAAAAAATACTTATAAGATAATAATAAGATAGGTGTCATGCCTTCGAAAAATCGTGTTTTATAAATTATTATTAAACGAATATTTATTATTTTCCATAATTTATTTTTAGATATACAGGGTTATTTAAAATCCGTCAAATTTATTTTAATTTAGTAAAATAAATATACATAAATTGCCGTGTAGTGGCGGTTGAGAATATCCACTACCCCATATCTTCCCGTGGGTGTCGTAAGAGGCGACAGAGGGACATAGAAAAGAGATGGGCAGCATCACCCTCCTAATAACAACAATAACATAATAAAAAACTGCGGTTGCCAACCCGCTCGCCAAGCGTGGCAACTATGACAAATATCCCCCCATGAATAACGACGCAAACAAACGGCGCCCAGTCCCCGGCGGCCCCGCTATTCCTGGTTACAGTGGCGACCATGGTAACGGCGGGGCAGGGGGTGCTAAGAATCTCTGGTGGAGGTTCGGTTGCCATCTACGACGACTCGACCTGGCAACATATAACGCACGCACCCTGAGGACTGACGAGAAGATACTGGAGTTGGAAGAAGAGGTAGACAAGTTGCGCTGGCATATTATTGGGTTATCCGAGGTCCGAAGAGAGGGGGAGGACACGGTAATCCTCGAGTCCGGCAACTTGTTCTATCACCGGGAGGGCGACCATCCCAAGGAGGTGTCGGATTTATCGTCCACAAGGCTCTCGTCAACAACGTTGTAAAGATTGGGAGTGTGTCGACGAGGGTCGCGTACCTGATACTCAGAATCACCAAATGGTATTCGCTGAAGGTCATACAGGCTTACGCACCAACCTCAGCACATCCCGATGAGGAGGTGGAGGAAATGTATGAGCATATTTCTAGAGCCATGCATTCCTCCAAAACCCACTACACGGTGTTGATGGGAGACTTCAACGCAAAACTAGGCACAAGAGAAAACGGTGAGCTGAAGTTAGGGAAATTTGGAGTAGGGCAACGGAACCGTAGGGGCCAGCAGCTGGCTGACTTTATGGAGAAAGAGGGAATCTTTATGATGAACGCTTTCTTCCAGAAGCGTCCCCACAGGAAGTGGACCTGGTCGAGCCCCGACGGTTCGACAAAAAATGAGATTGACTTCATTATGACGACCAGACGCCAACTGTTCAGTGATGTCTCAGTGGTCGCAAGGGTGAAAACTGGCAGCGATCATCGAATGGTTAGTGGCACACTGAACCTAAACGTTAAGTTGGAGAGGTCTCGTTTAATGAAGTCGACGCTCCGTGCCCCTCATGCTCTAATCCAGAATCCCGAAACCTTTCAGCTCGAGTTACGTTACCGCTTTCAGTGCCTAGAAGATTGCAATGCAGTGGACGATATGAATGACAAGCTCGTGGAAACTGTCCTTGCGGTCGGAGCTAAGTTCTGCAAGACCAGCCGCAGAAGAACACAAAAGCTCTCCGATCACACTCTTAATCTCATGGCTGTTAGACGGGAGATGAGGCCGCAATCGTCAACAGATTTGACAGCATACAGGCAACTGAACAGACAGATCTCCAAATACATGCGGCGAGACTTACGCAAATTTAATACTGCTCGTATTGAAGAAGCGATTTAGCAGAACCAGGGCTCCAAAGTCTTTGCCAGAGATCTGTCTGCCAGTAAGAGCCTACTGTCAAAGCTGAAGACTGAGTGTGGCAGCATCGTTTCCGGTACACCTGAGATTCTGAGTGAGATTGAGAGGTTCTATGGGCAGCTGTACACATCATCGTTGGAGCCACACGCAAGTGTGAGTAACGATCCAAGAGCGGGTCATATCCGACACTATTCCAATAATATCCCGGACGTCAGTCTGAGCGAGATTAGAATGGCTCACCAGCACCTTAAAAACGGCAAGTCCCCGGGCGAGGATGGAATTTCTAAAAGCGGGTGGAAAACCGGTACTTGAAGTCCTTCAGAGGCTCTTTAATTCCGTCCTCCATGGTGGCACTACTCCGGAGGCGTGGAGCAGAAGTGCGGTGGTCTTGGTCTTTAAGAAAGGTGACAACGCCCTCTTGAAGAACTACAGACCGATATCCCTTCTGAGCCGCGTCTACGTGCTATTTTCTAGAGTCATTACGAATCGTCTCGCACGCAGACTCGACGACTTCCAGCCTCCCGAACAAGCCGGTTTCCGAAAAGGCTTTAGTACCATAGACCACATACATACCCTTCGGCAAATTGTACAGAAGTCCGAAAAGTACAATCTGCCACTTTGCCTGGCGTATGTGGACTATGAGAAAGCCTTTGATTCCGTCGAAATTTGGGCGGCAGTCTCTTCAGCGGTGCCAAGTTGACTGTCGGTATATCGAAGTGCTAAAGTGTTTGTATAGTAGGGCTACGATGGCTATCCGAGTACAGAACCAGAGTACGAAACCTATCCAACTGCAGAGAGGTGTAAGATAGGGTGACGTTATTTCCCCGAAACTCTTCACCGCTGCATTGGAAGACGTTTTCAAGCTGCTGGACTGGAAAGGATACGGTATTAACATCAATGGTGAGTACATCACTCACCTTCGATTTGCCGACGATATAGTCCTTATGGCAGAATCGCTGGAGGACTTAAGCACTATGCTCAATGACCTCAATAGTGCCTCCCAACGGATAGGTCTTAAGATGAACATGGACAAAACAAAGATCATGTTTAATTTCCATGTCACACCTATGCCGGTAGTTGTTTGGAGCACTAAGCTCAAAGTTGTTGACGAGTACGTTTACTTGGGACAAATAGTCCGGCTAGGTAAGTCCAACTTCGAGCGAGAGGTCAGTCGACGGATTCAACTTGACTGGGCAGCGTTCGGGAAATTACGACACATCTT
The DNA here is from genome assembly GCA_036936625.1 of Parnassius smintheus behrii. NCBI lineage: Eukaryota > Metazoa > Arthropoda > Insecta > Lepidoptera > Papilionidae > Parnassius > Parnassius smintheus. Next base: position 9,389,482 of record JAUPFT010000016.1, on the reverse strand, counting down.
CTCGTCAGGTATACCTCAAAACCTGAAAACTAAGTTGTACAACCAGTGCGTGTTGCCAGTGATGACATATGGAACTGAGACGTGGTGCTTCACTGCTGGCCGTATGAGGACGCTTAAAGTCGCTCACGCTCGAGTTATGGAGAGGGCTATGCTCTGAGTTTCTCTGCGTGATAAACTTAGAAATGATGATATCTGCAGTAGAACCAGAGTGACCTACATAGCCCAATGGATTAGTAAGCTGAAGTGGCAATGGGCCGGCTATATAGCTCGAAGAACCGACAACCTTTGGGGAAAAAAGGTTCTCGAGTGGCAGCCTCGTACCGGTAGACGAAGTGTAGGGCGACCCCCAACTAGATAGAGTGACTACCTGGTAAGACATGCAGGAAGTCGATGGATGCAGGTGGCTCAGTACCGTGCTTTGTGGCATTACTTGGGGGAGGCCTATATTCAGCAGTAGACTTGTAAAGGGCTGTAATGATGATGATGACATAAATATTTAAAAAAATAAAAGTACGTTTTAATACATATTTAATAACTCCATAATACGTAATGGCTCGATTTGTCTTGTCATTATTCGTACTTCCCAGTAATACTTCCCAGTAATAACAGAATATCCTCATTAATTGGTTCATAACGTATTAAACGTATAATATTTAAAAAAAACACTCAACAGTAATTTTTTTACTAACTGTTATTTAAAAAGCAGAACACTTCGCAAGCAATTAAATAGCAGTAATTAAAAGCGAATACAAAGAATAATATCAGTCGCAAACGCAGAAGCTTTAAAAATATTCGATCGAACTGAAAACTCGCTTAATTTATTAATTTATGTGATGTCATAAGGTAAATTTTAATATACTACAAATATGTTTCAAGGCTATAAAATTGCTGCAAAGGAAGGATCTGCGCCGTACTTTGGCGTGGCAGTCTGTTTCCGTATAAACACTCTTATCAGGCAGCCTGGTTTTGAGCTGATACTCTGCTGCCCATCTCCTGTTTCAGATTCCCTCTATCACCTCTTACAAAACCCACGCGGGTAGATAGTATAGTATAGTGGTATAGTATAGTGGCACACATTTTGCTACAAACTAAGTATGTTATTTATTATTTATTCACTTATTATTAGTTATTACACTTAAGCGACAACTAAATACATATTGAAACAATTTATTATTTTAACTTTGTCAATATCCGACATTTCATAATTAAACTGTATTTATTAAAATTCTCATAAATATTAAACAAATAATAAAGTAGAAATCGTTTAATTTAAAAGTGCTCATGCCTTCCTCTGTTTATTGGTAAATTTTCTCTCTACCTTCGCGTTTATACACTCATATATCCATCTATGTATTTACCGTACCGTCACTTCTAACAGTGTGCGCCCTTTTATTAAGTTTAACGTTTACTACAAAAAGTATATCTACTAAAAGTACACGATAGGCACATGTAGTTTGAAAATACACGATTTCTAAACATAAATCACATTCACAATGTACAAGAAATAATTTGAATTCTGTGTATAACTGAAAAATATAAGCAGTCTTAGATATAGAACTCCTACTAGAAACCCAAGGATGCTTTCAATCTAGCATTTTTTCATCTTATAATCTTGAAATAACATTAAATAATATATATATATATATATATATATATATATATATATATATATATATATATATATATATATATATATATATATATATATATATATATATATATATATATATATAATATGTCTATGTATATTATGTCTAAATATAACAAATATGAATATTGTTCCCATCGATATAAACGTATTTGTTCACATATTTATTAACATAGTAACGAAAGTTAATATAAAATTTACACATGAAATTTTCGACTCTTTTTCTAATATTTTCAGAACATGCAACAAACTTATTCATATAGACACCAAACGTAATAATAATGATTTGTTAAATTTACGCGAACACTAAACATTGAATAAAACTATTATTTACGGATTTTATCGCGTTTAATTACTTTAATTTATTTTTATTATTATCCCGACGTTTCGGGTGCTTTACAGCACCCATGGTCACGGGGGGGGACTGAGATGTTTGACGTCCCAATGTCATAGTTAGTCCGGCTACCTTCAGTTTTAATAATTCTAAGCGGGATAATAATAAAAATAAATTAAAGTAATTAAACGCGATAAAATCCGTAAATAATAGTTTTATTCAAACGTAATAATATTAGACAAATCGTTTTAAAAATTAAAAATTTGAATTATAATACATATTTTAATATAACCTACAAATAATTTTATTTGTGGTTTATGAAATATTTGTACATTTCACTGTATCAAAAGTAACAATCACTGTTATGTATTTTAAATTTATAATTTTTATTATATAAGACATTGGCTAGGCAGGCTTGCTCTCACATTGCAAAAGAGCCGGTTGCTTCAGCGCCGGCATTGACTTTAGTAATCTCTGTAGTGTCAACACTGCGGGCACTATCACATTAAATCAGCTTATTTAACGGTCTCAGAAACTGATTCACTTGTTTGTTGATGTACTTTTGTGTTTTCCTCGGTCGACTGAAGTAGTCGGCTAGAGCTGTGCCGAACCCCGAGGCTGCAGCAGATATCACATTTGGAAACGGTCTTTGGTATAGACCTGGGCCGTATTGAGAATACGGTTGATTGTAGTGCCCGAAATTTCCTCCGTATCCTTGGCCACCGAAACCCTGGAACCCAAGTCCTCCATGACTGCCATAGCCACCATGACCTCCGTGACCAAGATGACCGCCATGACCTCCGTGAACATGACCGCCATGACCTCCGTGGCCACCATGACCATGACTGCCATGACCGCCGAACTGTTGGTTGTAATTAACCGTAATGGGGTATTGTGCGAATTGAGCCTGCGCAACCGGACTACCACAACCAAAATAATAATTAGTTACTGGCGCTGACACATACGTATATTCTTGAGACCCGAATAACTTCTCACCAAAGGTCTTCCCAAAGCCTTCGTAGCCACATGGACCATTGTTCTGATGCTTCTTCCGTTTCTTATGTTTTCTCCCTAGATCGTCATCATCATAATCTAAGTCTTTTCTCTCAGCCTCTTCGGAAGACACCAAAAGCGCCGTAAGTAGCAACAGGATCGTGATATACAGTAATTTCTAAAAGAATATTTAATTGATATAGTATTTAAATAAAAGTTTATTATGTATAACATAACATTGTTTATTATGTATTCCTAATAACAACAAAAAAATAAAAGAAAACTGCGTTTGGCAAACCGCCCGCCAAGCGAACAAAACAACTATGGCAAATATAGTTCACCCTATCAAAAAATGTATAGCAGTGGCCTATATTCGCCAGTGGACTTTTGATAGGTGATAATGAATACCGTTATTTACGTTCAAATGTAACGTACATTTGATTTAATTTATAAGGCCACAAGGAAGGGTGACAAACGAACATCATACACTCACGGTAAGAGGGTGTTGAGGCCCATTTTGGTGTCCTACATTTAATATGAAACAAAATATAAACGCACTACCAAAGATGGGTTTTTCACCATATGAAACACAGCAGCATTGTACTGCTATTTCACGACGGTATTCTGAGATAACGCGGTCTTTCCTCCCTTCGCGGTCGAGCTTATCCACTTGCACTGCGGCTTTAATGCAGCTGTAGTGACTCAACAAAGTCTAATTATAATATGTATAATTAAAATTAAATACAAGTGAATTAAAAATGATATAAACGATCAGTAGATTCTCAGCTGTAACACACTCTGTACTAGTATTATAGACGTTAACGCCAAATACTTTGAAATGTAATTTTGTAATTTAAAATAGATATAATACATAAGTGTAACCTGACAATTGAGAGTCAAATAAATTATTATTATTATTAATAATTATTACTAGGTATAACCAACAGCTTAATCACAATTGCGGGCGAAATACATACGTTGACTTACCATTTTATTTGATTCAGTCTTGACAAGTTAACTGCCTAATCTGATGCACTGAAACCGACTGCCCCGTCGGCCGACTCCGACCTTTGGCAACAGCAGATGGAAGTGAAAGTAAATACTCAGCATTATGGCAACACTAACGCAAGGTTATTCATAGTGATCGCTGGGTTTTTTTTATTAAGCAATTGAAATTTTTGAGTAAGTGGCTAAGCACGTTATTTCATATTTTTATACTTACACACAACTCCATTATTTCATTTTAACGATTTCAGTTAATAACGAATATGTTTTTAATTATACTGTAAAATCATTTCTTAATTTTTAACCATGTAATCTTTAAGCATCTAAATGTTTTTTTTTTATTTTTGGTTGTGGATCGGTATATCCTTAAAATTACTACATACAGTGGTAAACTAAAAAAAGTGACTCAATAAGTATTATTTATAATCCATATTGAATAAAAAAACGTTTCTGTTTCTGTTATGTATGCGGTATATTTCGAAAATTACACAGTAAAGTAAATATCTGCGAGATTTTATGTTGCGGATGGGTATTATAGTTTTTTTATTATATAATAATGGATGACAAACTATCTTACAGACCATAAAAGATAGATGTGGTTCCCCGGTTCTCTACGCTCATCATATGAAACATAAGTAGCATTAAGTTGATATTTCTAGTTTTCTAGTATTCTGTGAGAGCGATAATCATTAATATGACAAAAAAGGTTTTTTTGTATATCAATGTCGATGATATATAAATGCGTTATGGCTCTACCACATAAAAGTTATTATATATTAATATATTACATATATATATGTAATAACCACTTGCTGGCGGCCTGTTCAGGCGGAATAGGCCTACCAGTAGGCGAAACAGGCCCGTGGGTTGGAAGAGCAGATGCTCCTCATGAAGGACCTTCACGCTACCTTCGGGAAAGAGATAAGGGAGGTGAAGGATAGGGTTGCTCAACATGACAACAGCCTGTCGGAAGCTGAAACCCAAATCGACCAAGTGAACAATCGGGTTGACAACGTGATGGCTGACGTGAAGAAAACGCTGGATGCCCTCGAACTTGGGGATGGAATTACAGCTCCCGTAGTGGCTACAATACTTTCGCTACGTGGATTCAAGTGCCGCCATTCGACGGGACTTCTTCCTGATCAGCCTACAAAATTCAATTCGAGGCTGTCATGGAGGCCAACGGCTGGAATAAAGGTCAGGCCATGACTGCACTCACCCTAGGCCTGCGCGACCAAGCCTTAACTCTTTTGGAAGCTCTCGATAAGAAACTGACTTACGAGTAGCTCCTTGAGGCATTGGAACCGAGATATGGCGACGCTCACCTGGAACTTGTCTTTCGTGCGCAGCTTAATAATCGCGTGCAATGCAGCAATAAAAACCTGCAGCAGTAGATCCTTAAGGTGGAGAAGATGGTTCGAAAAGCATACCAGTCTGTACCTGCGCTCATTGATGGGAACCTGGTGCAGACATTCATCGACATCGTGGAGAAAGGGGTCATCTTCGACCCAGCTGCCCTAAGCGGTGTGAAAAAAGGGAAGGTGATCAATCTCTAGAGGGTTGTGCAGTTAACTGCACCGGCGAGCAGCTGCAGAAATACGATTTTGTGATCGAACACCGTAGTGAGAAATCCCACGGCAACGCAGATACATTATCAAGAAGACCTTGTCCTGAAGATTGCAAGCATTATACCAGGCAAGAGGGTAAGAATGGTATCTGTGAGGATGCTAAGGGCAGACCACCTCAGCAACGAGTGGAAGGACAGCTTACACAACAGGAAGATCCGGACATCAAGCCGATTCTGGAATGGATGAAGGCCAGTACTCCCAGGCCCAAGTAGAGCAACGTCTTAGCGATGAGTTCGACCACGAAGAGCTATTGGGCCCAATAGGATAGCTTGCTTGATTCAGGACGAAATCCTGTGATATAAATGGGACAATGGTCGGGGAGACAGCTGTCATTTGCAAATAGCTATTGACGTGGCGGGGCCGTTTCCAGAAAGTTAAAGTGGTAACAAGTATTTCATGGTTGTGATGGATTACTTCACTAAGTGGCCAGAAGTCCTCGCCATTCCAAATCAAGAAGCTTCAACAGTTGCAGATAAACTAGTTCATGAAGTCTTCTGTCGTTTTGGAGTACCTTTAGAGACTCACAGCGATCAAGGAAGGAATTTTGAGTCTCAAATATTCCAGAAAACTTGCCGAGTTATGGGTACTCATAAAACAAGAACGACTTCTTACCACCCGCAATCTGATGGAATGGTAGAACGATTTACATGCGTCGTAGCAACTAAAACTGAGAAGCATCATATGTATCATAATTTTGAATGTGTTTTGTTTGATACGAAAATTGGATAAAAAATGAATTACTTTTTACTTTTCTATAGATATTGGGTCTGAAATTGGCCAAACCAGCATGAAAACCAATTATTTTTAGAAGAGACGAATCATTTTAAAAAAAATATCTAATTGAGTAATTTGCACGAAATTTTCCCTTTATCAAAAAAAATTATACCACAAAAAGTTGAAATAAAAGTACCAACTTTTATACCATTTTGAAATCTACATAAATTGCGCCAACTTTTGAATACAGTTGCCAGGCCCGTTTGGGTACATTTTTTTTACAGTATAAACTACTTTAAAAAATTGGTTGGTCCAACTTACTCGATAAAACTTTTATGTTACTTTTGTACACTTTACTAATTTTTATGTATTTATTTCTACCAAACCGTAATAGGTAATAAAAAATAAAATAGTAGGTATAGTTGGCATATCATTAGGCTATACAAAAAAAGGAAAAAAAGTAAATCAGTCTTCATTTGCAGATGCAGCATCAAAAATATTAACGTAAGGGTTGATTTTCTGGCAAATTTATAAATCACCAATTAATTATCTTTTAAACCACGCATTTTGGGTATAGGACTTAATTTTTTTTGAACAGTTCTTCCATGGTCTACAACCCCCTTTCATTTGATCGTTACGTTCTGGGACAACTTGTATATATATAAGTGAAATACCCTGGACAGACTGATTAACTCATCACGATATCTCTAAATTTATAATTTTAGAGGTTTCACGCGATTGACTTGTACAGTTACTCATTTCGCAATGTAGACGCTCACTAAGAATGTATTTTACGATAGTCCCTTAAAACAAATTTCTTGATATTTTATATTATCTATGTTATTATCATGCGCCCATCTAAGCGAGCGGGTATCAGCTAGTGTATTATAAATTTATAATAGTAATAGTAGATTATACAATATTTATTATATCTTATCATTATATATTATCAGCAACATTACTGATGTCAACATGAAGATGGGTGCAAAGCCTAAAGCGGATGATACCTTAAACTATTTAGAACATATTAAGCTAAACTTGTCTTAGACGAAATCTGCTCCTTTTATTTTAAAGTTGAATTTCTAAGGTTTTTAACAAAAAAATAACTTTTTTTTTTCAATTAATTGTTAATAGTGTAACAGTTGTTATATTATTATTTTTTATAAACTAATAACTTTATAAATAAATTACAAAATAATTTCCAAGCATCTTCATCGTCTGGAAAACATTTTACGCATATTTAAGTTTAAAAAATCAAAAAAATAGAAAATAATTAAGGAAATGTTGTGCTTATGCCATCATAAAAAATAGCCTTTGTTTTTCCAACCTTTTAAAAACATTTTAGTAATAGTCCTTTTTTATGTATTTTACCCAGATGTCTCATCAACTCTTGGAATCGGGGTATACAAAGCTAACGTGCACTTGCACCGTAATTCTAAAAACTAATCAGTTGTTAAAGTTGGCAAAAATTACCTCGCACACATCCGCTCAATAAAATAAAATGATGTGTTTTACCGCCCTGCACTAAATTCCAGCACCACTACTCCTAACACCACTAGGAAAAAACACATTAATGACGATACGTGTTTCGCCTCTACGAGTACGCTCCTATTTAGCCAAAATAGCTACTAGCAGCTGTTTTGGCTCAACGCTCATCGGTCAGCCACCGCAGAGTCTAAATCACGTGAATTTTTCACCGCAAAGTTTTGATCACCTGAAGTTCGTCTAGTGTAGAGGCGAAACACATGTCGTATTATCTTAATTGGTGCGTCTTTCCTAGTGTAGTGGTGTTGGGAGTAGTGATGCTGAGTTTAGTGCACGCAATTGACACATCATTTTATTTTATTGAGCGGATGTGTGCGAGGTAATTCTTACCAATGTAATGTGGATTTCCGCAAAGTAACGCCTGATGCTACTAATCATTTCTATCTAAAACAATAGTACATTAGCAAAAGCTTGTACAGTCATTGTATTTTTTTATAAAACTGAAATGACAAACAAATTTACAGTCCACTTGGTGGTGAGTAGTTACTGCAGTCCATTGACATCTGCAGCAAACAAATGACTAAGATGGAATGCTTCACAGACTCTATTTTACTGACTTTCTCCATACCTAATTCAGATCGGAACACAGCACCGGCAGCGTTATTTGGTATCGTATATCAAATAGGTTATATTCAGTGAATTATAATAAATAACTTAACTAAAATAATAATTAAAATTATAATATTTACGATTAAAACTAATTATATATACAATATAAAAGAAGAAACTATAATATAGAAAACCTAAAACTAAAAATTTTAATCGTCAAAAAGACCTGCTCCCTGTGGTATAGTGCCAAGAACGCTGGCTGGCTTAGCCTTTGAGCGAGGAAAGAACCAGCCCTCTTATCACCAGCAGCGACGACCAGTCGTGGATACAGTTCCTTTAGAAACTTCATTGCACGTGGACCCCACGGACCGATAGTCTCTACAGCAAATGACACAAATATGTAGTCATTTCTCAAAGACTCATATTTGCGCCATTTACTAAATTCGGCTGCCTCTGATGCCGCCCCGGCTCTAAAACAGGTACCCTTGAGATGAGAGGCCGCCAAAGTGTCAACGCAAGTAGTATCCCACACTATGGCTTTTTCTCTCTCCCAAGGGACCAAAGTCATACTGTCGGGTCTCTTGCCATCGTCTCTAAATATCCCGCAAGGCTCTAAAACCGAGGGGATATTTATAGACACAAGAGCCCTTCGGATGATTTCGTTTATAGAACCGTGACGGGAAAACCTACCTGCACTTTTTTTGCATGAAAGTCCGTGGAGCCCAAACTCATCGACGCTGCTACCACAGGGGCACTGGTGAGGTTGACAAATAGCCACTCCTAGCCGGATCCCTACGGCGATGCGCAAGCTTTCCCCATCAAGCAATGTGCCGAGATTACTTGATGGTAGAGCATGTAACCAGTGGCTAGATTCCTTAGTCGAAACAGCTAGAAGGCGAGCCTGATCTTGTTGAATATGGAAATTTTGAAATAAATTTTTGTGGACACTCCGTACCAACGGAATATCCCACTGTTTTTGTTGGTTAACTTCCAGTGGGACATTTTCGCCGGGACAGAGCGTTAGCCATATTTGCTTTGCCTCCTCAGCAAAGCATAGGTCTACTTTATTATTTAAAATTGTGTTACATAGGTCATTGATACTATGCACGGAAGCAAGGAAAGCAGGCAATGCGACGCTAGAAATATTTCTTATACCAATTCCACCAAATTTGATAGGTAAAGTGTCTTGACTCCAGGCTATTGTATTTAATCTCAAATTTAGAATGTTTTCTAAAGCAATTTTAAGATTATTATCAATATCTTTTAAAATATCCGAACATTTCCAGACTGGACTTGAGCGTAACAAGTATGTAAATTTAGGTACAAGGACACAATATTTTAAAATGGTAAGGGCAATATGGGGGTTTAAAATATATAATTTATCAACGTGATTTAAAAATTGATCAAATTTTGTTTTTAAAACAGGTTTAATACTATCGAAAAACAACGGAGCACCAAGCAGGTAAAGCGATTCCGAATTGACAGTTTTTATTCCTGGAGAAATCTGATTGAAATTTTGAATTAAGGTATCTCTTTTAGAATTAGATAAATTATTAGAAATAAATATTTTACAATTATTTGTATTAATATTATATTAATACACATTGTTATAATATTAATACACATTGTTATAATATTAATACACATTTATTTGGTTCAAGACCAATATTTTTAAAATTTTGAAAAATATGAGTAAGATCATTGAGGATGTCATCTGCTTTACCTCCCAGTGTACCGTCGTCCAGATATCAGACATTCAGCTTGGATTTTAAATTTGAAATAATAGGTTGAATTCCCAAACTGAAACGAGCTGGATCACCCTGCTGAACACCGACAGCAGACTCAATAATATATATGGTTTTGATAAAACAAGTTTGAATTTTGACTGTAACATTGCCAAACGTAATGATATATTTCGGGGGTATTGTTAGCCACTTCTTTCAGCAGGGTTATCCTATCAATAGAGTTGAAAGTATTTCTAAGATCAACCTTCAGAAGAACATCTGCATCGGAATTAGTTAAGAAAGTACGCACCGAATGTACCGCCGCCTCACAGCCACCTTTGGTGTCAAAGCCTAGTTTAGTAGGTTGAAATTTTGTCTTAAGGTTTGAGATTATGCGCCTGCAAGCTAATTTTGAAGTTCAGCGTCGAAATGTAGAACCAACAGCAATAGGACGGATACCGTTATCCTTTTTTTGAAGGCACACAATCTTGCCCCATATAAGTAGGGAATGAAATTGGGATTGACATTACCAGAAAGCATAAAATTACATAATTTTGTTATGTCATTAAGAAGTACCCTACCGGCGTCACCGGCAGATACGCTTACAAGGTCTTTGAGATGCTGAGGCGTAATCCCGTCAATGCCGCCGGCAGAGCCATTCGAAAATGACAATATTGCGTCTAAAGTGTCTTTTTCGGAAACTTGTAATGGTTGCATAGAAGTATTGGGAGGCAGCGGTAAATTCTGGGAAGGATTGACCGAAGGATGTTTCTGACGAAGGCCTTCAAGAGTTTCGACATTACGAGGAGCGAGGATGTCATCTGAGAATAAAATACGGGATGCATTTTTTAAGTCGCCGTCCGAGATAAGTAGTAGTAGTAGATAAGTTCGAGGGAAATGAGTATTAATCGGGTAATTCAAATTTTGAAAAGAATTTTCTTTTAGTTGAGACGTAATTGATTTATTTATTGTTTTACTAAAATGAAAGTGGGAATACGCGAATGTAAATAATTTTTGCCAACTTTTTTCACAATTCGTTAGACAATTTTGAATGGTTAATGATAACGCTTTAGCAAGTTGCATCCTCGCGCCTCTTGGAATTCTTTTAACCACTGGTACGTTACTATACAAATTGTATAATTGTTTCGAAAAAAGTGAAGAATTTGTGTCATTAGGTATATTATCAGAAGAGTCATGAATTTCTACGGTAGGCTGTGAAGCCGAAATATTTTTACTATGGCATCGTTTAATGTGTATATTTAATCCCTTCTTACCTTTAAACAGCCTACCGTCGGTACAATTTTGACATCGTAGGAAATGCGGCTGTGAATGTATTGGAGCGATAATATTCATAGAAAATGTAAAAAAATTAAAAATGTTAAAATATATCTACAGCACTCAAAAGTCTATAATTTAGTAAAAATCAAAATCTTGAAATTAAAAGAAAAACCTAGTTCTCGAGCTTTGTTTATCGCCTTAAAGCAATCTAATATTAATATTGTGTACGATGAATCACCAGGCGTTGCATCTTGAAGTGACCTACAACTATAACCCCTTACAGTTGATGGTTTCAAAGCTTCTTTTGTCACACTCTCAATAGAACGCTCAAGCATCTCAATAAAAACGCGGCATTCGTTGTTTTCTTGGGATCAGTAGAAGTGTAGTGAGGATTGATTTTGTTATTTTGACGCTGTTCTATTTTCTCATTTAATATTTCTTTAAAGTTCTCCCTGGCATTAATGTTGCAAAATAAAATATATTCTTGGTGTATTCGGCCATCGTCATTTCGTGTCATCACTTCAGGCAAACGAACTTGTAAATATATTATCACATATTCATTAATATTGAAATATATTATTTACATAAAACGTTATTTTTCGGAATTTCAGGAATAAAATATAAATATATTTTAATTAAAATATTTGGTTAAAATATACGACAGTTGTCACCTGTCACTTTTTTTTTAATTTTTTTTTGTAATTCAGTGAATTACTTTACTTGAAATACTGCTTATTCGAAAGATAGTTTTATTCGATGGCAGATGATGGATTAACATGATGATGACACTTCATTTTAGTTTTGCGTGATATTAATTGATTTTGCGATTGTTATAAATCAAACTGTTATATAAGTGTAATATCAAATCATGTTATAACTATTAATATCAAATATTAAAAGATGTTCCTTTGATAGACGACTAATGCATAATTAATCTCAACTTTTAGTACCTCTGTCTTAGGAATAAAAAAAAGGGTTGTAAAGGCAATTCCAGAGTTTGTGAAAAAAACTGTTAGGTAATCTATAATCTTCAAATCTTACTTAATATTTCGAAAATATATGTTTGTTTAGACGTTGGCATCAATCACTCTTGAATGGTTGGATAGATTCGAATGTAATTTGCATGTAAATTATGCATTTAATATGCATGTAAATGCAATGAGAACACAACTAGAAACGCACCTCACTTAATTAATCTATTATGTAATTATATTACAGGGGAGTTCGTTGTAATTGTAATGTATTGTAAAAACAAAGGGCGCGCTCATATTCGCCCAGGGCACAAAATTTATAAATACGTCCCTAATATATAAATATATAATAATACGAAGCAAAAATTTCCACATACCTCATATTTTAAAGTCTTTAAAGTATTAAAATAAATTAATCCAACGACCAACAAAAATGTGGAACAGTAAAATAAGCAACAAGTAAAATATATGTATATTTTTGAATGTTATAATTATTATGACAGACAACAATAGATATATTACTCATTTATATTTTGTAAGCAGATATGTCGTAAGGTTGGTGTCACCATGAGCCTAATTAAATGGAAGTAAACAATTTCATAACCGATGCCTTTTTAAGCTATTTCTTAACAAATGACATAACCTCGCGTGCGCCAGCGCCTTAGTATCTATAGTAAATCCTTTGTGAAACTTTGCTTTAAAATAACGCTAAGGTGGATTATACAAGCAGATAAGCAATGGTATGTTTTAAGCAGTGGCGGATTTACAGCTGGCTTAGTAGGCTGGAGCCTAGGGCGGCAGATTTTTGGGGCGGCAAATTTGAGGTAATTTTTTTAATGTCTTATACAAATTAGGGAAATTTAAAAGGAAAGCTGAAGATGATTAAAACTACTTTTACGGATTTTATCGCGTTTATTTTTACTTCTTATTTTTAATTCCCGACGTTTCGGGCGCTTTCCAGCACCCACCCTCAGACCCACCCACAGATCCCTCGTGTGACAGCAAACACCTGGCCGCCGAGCTTCAGCACGTCAAGCAAGTTCTGCACGACAACAAGCTTCGGGTCCGGCGCCTACGTCACAGTGACCGAGTGCAGCCGGCCACAGTCGAGCGTGTGCCTGCTGTACTACCATATGTCAGAGGTGTCACAGACAAGATTGGCTATATCTTGAAGCGAGCTTCTATTAGAACATTCTACAAGCCGCCGAAGAAGATCAGTCAGTTCCTACCATCCGTCAAGTGTCATATTCCTCTACAAGATGCAGGAGTGTACAAGCTTGATTGTGAATGTGGTCTCCCTTATATAGGACAAACCAAAAGATCAATTAGGACCCGCATAAAAGAACATATAGCTGATGTGAAGCATCAACGTTCCGGGAAGTCTGCAGTTTGTGATCATATCCTAGACGGCCCCAACCATTACATCAGATTTGATAGACCACAAATCCTCGCGAAAGAACACCGATTCCTACCAAGGATGATACGTGAGGCTATTGAAATTAAAAAAACACCCTAATTTCAATAGAGAAGGAGGCTGGGTACTACCACCTGCTTGGGATCCTATAAGCAATAAAATTAAAACTAAACCCAAGCATACCACTGCAAGACCTCAAGACATAGTCAGTTCATTTTGCATAGATCGGACCATAAACAATAATTAAAAAAGCTCAAGGTACTCCGGGTTTAACAATGACATCGGGACGTCAGTCATCTCAGTCCCCCGTGACCATGGGTGCTGGAAAGCGCCCGAAATGTCGGGAATTAAAAATAAGAAGTAAAAATAAACGCGATAAAATCCGTAAAAGTAGTTTTAATCATGTGTAGTGTTCGCGTAAATATAAGAAATCATTATGAAAGCTGAAGAAATATTTACTGCCATTATTTCGGAATTCAAAACACTTTTTCGTTCCTTCCTCTGCCCACTCTTTACATTTTGTGGCAACTGCGGCTGCTAAATGTTGCACAATAGCTTGTCGTTTCTTCATGTTGCTTCAAGAAATCTAGGTTTTTATTTAAGTTCTTTAAGTAATCTAAAGCGAGTAGATCTGATGCGTTGATCAGAGCGTATGTATGTGGAAGTTTGAGAGATTCTTGGTACAAAGCCCTTTAACGTAAAACGAAGCGACAGGAATACTTTTGAATTTAGAAAAACTGAAAATGGCGGTAATGGTGTTTGTGTAGAATGTTAATCTGAATGTTCAAATACAGGTTTTCATCGTAGATTCAGTTTTTACGAATCTCTTTGCAAGTATTTCATAGCCGAACTAGCAACTTTTAGATATTTCGAAGAAAAGGCGATGAAAATTAGTTTGTCGAATCAGTATTCAAAAGATATGGGGAAAAAACAACCGAAAAAGAAAACGAAACAACGAAAATGAAACACCCAATGAAGAAATGATATTTTCAGGATTAACATATTTCTTTATCTCATTGATAGACTCATACACTATACATTGATAATTCGGATGAATTAAAAAAAACGGCAGGAGACGAGAAGAAACAGATTCAATGAAAATTTACTTTTTTAGCAAAATCACTGAATTGTTATCATCAACTCTTACGCAAATAGCCTTTTTCTTGAAAGAGATATATTTTTAAGATTTTGAGAATGATTTAGTTTAAGAATGCATACATTTTCAATGCCACCTTTCTTCTGAAAGAATTTTTGTGAAACCTGATTCTGGATCATTGTAAAGTCCATTTTCGTTCCTGCGAAAACAGCATTTTCCAAACGTTAATCCAACCTTTAACACAGCAGTTCGCATGGATTTATGTACACCAGCGATAAATTGTTCGGGTGAGAGGAGCTTTTCGTGCTTAAAACGGGAGAAAAAAATATCCAAGATCTGTCATAAGCCAAGAAAAGCTAAACGCGCTTTTGTGCATTCTACACTCTATTGTGAAAAGTCAGAATCTATCAAAAAAGGCATGTTTGGCAATTTACAATGCTGTATTAGTTCCTACTTTAATGTATGGTAGTGAAAGTTGGGTCTGGCAGAAGAAGCGAGAGAGTAGAATAAATATTGAAAATATATTGAAAATGGGATAAATTAAGAATACCCTTAACCGACGAGAATGTATGCATAGGTATATGGATGTGGAGGAGGCGAGATCAGGATCAGGATCGTGCCAAATGGAAGTATGTAGTCTCTGCCTATCTCTTTGGGTAACAGTCGTGCGTATGTATGTATAATGTAATTAATTTGACCTACCACAACGTAAAACGAAAAATTTCTAGATAATGTTTATGTTTTACGAAATAGAGGCCTTTCACGATTTTACGGAAAACAAGGAAAATTGTTTGCGATAGTTAAATATTATCCCATAAAAACGATTATAAAAGAAATTGAAGAAGAAAAGAGTTAGCAGCAGAAGTTGAATAAGTGATTACTGCAACGTTTTAAACTAAATATGATACTAATATATAACATGATGACTTGTCACGTGGCTGTCTGTCTTTGTAAATAAAAAATTACTGATTTATAGATAGAGGCCCAGCCTTTGCCATAAAGTATGGTAAAGCAAACATTTTACATTTTTCTCTGAATCGATCGGAATAACATTTGTTTTGATCGATCGATTGTGATGATCGGTTATCAGTTACATCTAGATTTTTTATAGAATAAGGTGACAAACGAGCACACGGTCTACCTGATGGTAAGTGGATGCTGTGGCCAATAGACATCTACATTTGTCCTCGATTAAGAATCAAAACGTAAATGCGTTGTCACCCCTGAGGACTAAGATGGAATGCCTTGATTCTAGTAAAAACGGGTCTTAGGATCTCTAAACACAGCAGTATTAAGCTGCTAACCGTGTAGTGGTGATGGTGATGTAAGAATATCTACCCTGTATCATCCCACGGCTGTCATGAGAGACAAAAGAGGGAGACTGAAACAGGATATGGGCAGCAACATCTTCCTGATAAGTCAAATATATAAAAAAACTGCAGTTGCCAATCGGCCTGCCAAACGTGGCAACTATTACAAAAGCCCCTATGATGCACTACACTGGAGAAGCTCACGTAGCAGTGCACTTTTATAGGCAGTAGTAGTTGAATGGATAGGGATATGTCACGATACTTGAATGTGACAATTTATCTGCATTCTTAAACGAGAACAGATATACCGTTTCAGATATATCAATCTGATGGTAAATGGATACTACATTCCATAAACATCTGTTTATGGAATATAGTATCCATTTACCATCAGATGAATTGTGTTAAACTGTCCAGTGGTAACCAAATCAAGAATTGTTAATTTGGGCATGGAACAGTAGTGTAATGTCGGGAGGTTCAAGGAATAAATTAAACGTCTAGCGGTCTTGAATGTAGGTTTATTACTCACGAATCTCTCTTAGGCTATCGTGTATATACCTACATGTGCACATACACTACACATATACTACACGCCCATCGGCAAAAGAATAAAATAGAATTACAAAAAAAAATTTTTTTCCAATGAAACAAAACTTGGTGTAAAGATCAAAAAAAAATTTTACATTATTTAAAAATATTAAAATTCTTATACCTAGGTTCTATATCATATTTATAGCATAATAAAATAAAAATAAAATATGGTAAACACTGTAATTTGAAAAGAATAACTTTCTATCTCTTTATTTAAATTTATTAAACTATCATCAAATTTAAGCCTAATCTAAGTTTTTGTTTTAAATTGCTTTTAGTTCGCCTACCATAAATGCATAACATTTAAATGCATAACAGTCATACTTGCGTCATCGGCGGCAGAGTTGCAGATGATGGTTACATTAATGAACTGGGAATTGAAAGAAAGGGGAATGAAAGTGAACGCAAGTAAGACGAAAGTGATGGTTTTTGAAAGAGAAGAAAGCAAAACGGTATGTGAAATAAGAATAGAAGGAGAGTTAATTGAGCAAGTGGATGAGTTTGTGTATTTGGGATGTGTATTTAGCAGGGATGGTAGATATGATAGGGAAATAGAACGACGAGTAAATGCAGGGAATAGAGTGAATGGGGCACTACACTCTACTGTGAAGAACCAGAATGTGTCAAAACAGGCACGTATGGTAATTCATAATGCTGTGTTAGTCCCTACTTTAATGTATGGTGGTGAAAGCTGGGTGTTGCAGAAGAAGCACGAAAGTAGAATAAATGCTGTAGAAATGCGGTCTTTAAGGAATATGCTAGGGTTTAATCTGAATGACAGGGTGAGAAATTGCGTGATAAGAGATAAATGTGGTATGCAAGATGATGTTGTGACCAGGATTAAGAAAGGAATGCTTCGGTGGTTTGGTCACGTAGAAAGAATGAATGAGGAAAGAGTGACAAAGCAAATTTATATGGCAGATGTGAATGGCCGAGTCGGAAAGGGACGCCCTAGAAAAAAGTTTATCGACCAAATTGGCGATATTTTGAAAATGGGCCACGTTAGAAGTACCCTTAACCGACGAGCATGTATGCGTAGATATATGGATGTAAAGGAGGCGAAAGAGGTATGTCAGGATCGTGCCAAATGGAAGTCCGTAGTCTCTGCCTACCCCTCTGGGTGACAGGCGTGAGTGTTTATGTATGTAAAAATATTATAAGGCGTATATAAGGTTGTTTACAATATTATTATTTTCTTAAGCCTAAGCTATATTTTTAAAGGGGGATGCCCATATTAGGCCATCGAACGCCCAACAATGTGCATTTGTTAAAAAAATATATCTTTATTTATGGTTATTAATCGCGGTATTCATTTATCCTAAAACAATGGGAATATTTTTGCACAAATTAAAAGTACCGAAAAGATAAAAATAAAATTAGGTAAATACGTAATTCATTAGTCAGTGAATAAAATAAAAAATGTTGCCAATCACAAAAATCATTAAAAAATCGATTCCCCTTTTCAATCGATTACTTATGGTGTCATTATTACAATGCTTATATGATCTTTCGATAATTATTACGATGTTATGATATAGGTTTAAAATAACCGTTGACAATGGATATTTATCCAAAGCAGTCGATACGCAACCGTTATTAACCAAATGTTTACCGACTACAGACGAAAAAGGATGGTTATGTTTTTACTGTGTGTGCGGATTAGGCTATGTTGAATCGTTTTTTGCTATGGTGCTTAAAACGTAGGATGCATTTTATTATTGAGGGAGCTACTATCAAAGAATATTTTATTCGCTTAACTCGTAAAGTACTTGACCAACTTTAAGAATTCTTTCACCACTAGATTGTTATGTATAATTTTAGATATCTAATATAGGGTTAATTTTATTATTGAGGGCGCTACTTTCAATGAATACGTTTTTTGGCTAATCTCAAAAATTACTAGACCGATTTTGAAAATTCTTTCACCATTACATTGCTAATGAGGGCGTTAGCTGTGTGATAAATTATATTATTACAATAAATAATTGCGAGATTAATATTTTCTAAATAAATAAAACTAAATACCTACCTAAGATGTTCAAATCCAATTATTATTTTTACAATTTAAGAATCGTATTTACACACTGTACTTACTCAGATTGATTATTGTAGATAAAGAGGTAATAAACCTAAAGTAAAAGAGCTCCGCTTAAACGAAAAAACTATTTATTAGAATAAAACTAAATGTTGAAAAAAAGTGGTTCAGTGCGAGTCGGACTCGCAGGCCCATGAAGAGTTCAGTAGTAACAAGCATATATTTTAAATCGAGTCAAAATACCACTGTCATTATCGCCAGCAACAAATTATTTTGTTTTTCATAGTGTTTGTATAAATAACAAAGTTGTTTTTGCGGTTCCTTAAAATGTGCTACTTGTATCAAAAAAAGGACTATTATACATTAAAGGGGTTTCTGTGGTTTATTCATTACCAAAGAGAAAAAACTTATTGCGCAAAATAGGTTTTTATTAATTTCAAGTCATCAAAAGCGGCAGTCAACCATTAAAAACTAAAACAACCGTTGTTATAGGCTCGGTTGAATTCATTGACAACCTTCACATTTATAGTTATGATAATTAAACAAGCGAATTACTAGCTGATTTACCAAGAATTCTTTAGAGTATAACAAAACGCTACTGCACAAGTTAACTGTTATTCTTATCTGTTTTTAACATAACATTTAAAATGGAATCATGTTATGATAATTCAAGAAGTTAATTTCCAGCTGATTTACCACGAATTCTCTAAAGCATAACAAAACAATACCGCACAAGCTAACTGTTCTTAAAAATACATTTGAAATAGAGTTTCAATAAATAAAGGAAATTATATTTTAAAAAGCGTGCAGAACTTAAAACGCGTCAAAGATTATTCTTTTTATGATATTATTAATCGAATAAAAATCGATATCATTCCATAGATTTTATGACCGTTAAGTGGCAACATCGTATCCGACAGGTAGGCCGCTGTCACTGTTATGTCACAAGAATTAAATTACGTGTTGTTATCATGTTATTGTTTTGTTATAAAAGTAAAATGCAATTGTTGATCTCTCAACAATTGGTTCGAACACAGCAGGTAAATAGTTGGTACATATCACGATGTGGTATGTCTTCCTCTAAGAAATGCTTTATAACTGAGTTTACTTGAATAATATCAATATAATAATTGTAGCTTCTTTATTAGGTACAAGTTTCGAGTACAGTGAACGTGTAGTGTGGCACTCGCAAAATGCACCAATAGTTCGTCTTGAACATCTATACATCAGCTGTGGCACTGACACTTATGAGAATAAGATCACACACATTGTTTGTCTTCGATTTTCCACGTGAGGAATTATTTGCGCTACGTGAGGTAAGTGTTTAACATGTTTAACATTTCAATTTATTAAATGTGATCCATATATCTGATAATTATACATGTTTTTACACTGATTGTATATCAACTCAAGAACTTGTTTTATTTTTTCACATCTGCCCTAGCTGTATCTGACAAACATACTAGCTTATTTATGAGATTAACCAGTTTTATCAACTACCAAGAAAGGAGACAGTTGATTTTTCATTGTTTTTGGACTGCTGGTAGTCTGTCAGTCCTTAATTATTAAATAATATAGGGCATTAAATCCGTCCTTGTGCAGTAACATTTAACTTGATAAATATTTTATTTATATTTGAGTTTGAAATAAATCTATTTTATTTTTATTTTTTCACTTTGACTTCATTTTTTGTATTTTACATTATTTCAGTTGTCATGCCGTGTATATCATAATTGCTGGCAATGAACTGATAGAACAGCATCATGTTCAACTGCAGAACGGGAACCATCTGAATCATCTAGTCCATCCTCGTTGCAATCTGAAGTGAGTAATGTATTGCACCCAGAACAACAAAGCTTAGATCATACATCACACAGTGTACTGCTAACTAATTATATAAAAGCACAATGTTTTTTACCATGTTGTAACAGTTCCATCAGCATTGCAAGTATGTCTCTTTTGTGATTAACTACATTTTGCGATAACAAACATACATAGTGACAAGTACTATGTATGTGTGTTATACTTGGTAGAGCCATGCTGCAGTTATATTAGAAGTATAGTTGTAGCATGAATGGGTCGGCTCGACTGGGGAAGGAGCACCCTCTCACAGAATACCAGCGTGAAATAGTAGCTTAATGCGCTGTGTTTTGTATGGTGAGTGTAGAGAACCGGAGACCCTTTTTACTGGAAACGAGAAAATGATTTAGTCCTCACGGGTGACAACGCATCTGCATTTTGATTTGTAATCGAGGATAGATGTGGATGTCTAAGGGTCGCAGAAATGTCTCCAGCAGATGGTGAATTTCAGTTAATGACAAGATATGCTAATAAATCCAGAGCCGTGACTATGTGTCGATATGGGTAGTAGAGGTGGTGAATGGCATTTTTAAAACTGAATTTAAAATATTTCATCAAAATTACTTTAACAGGGCTTCTACACATTTGATGATAGACTGCTGTGGCTTCTGCTATAGTTAATAAATTCCACACAAAAATAAGGGACAGGGATGATGCGGCTCAAATACTTGAAATAGTTCATCAAAATATGGAGACAAATAATGATTTTTCTGAGTATGCTAGGGAAAACAATCTAAATAGAGCTAGGGCAGGCAGACTTTAGAAATATAAATGTAGACTTTAAAATGTTAGGGAATTTCCTGTTTTAACTTACAGCGACTTAATATTAATTGCTTGTGTCACATACCAATTAAAGCAAGCTCGCTACTATTATGGTGAGCATATAAGATTTAATGGTTGCTACCGGATAGAACTCTGTAATAACCAGAGGAGCAGCATTATGGAAGGAATAAAGTTAAGCCCTAGCTGATCTTTACTTAGGGCTAGAATTGCAAGTCATCACTATTAGTCGTAAAGTGTATTTTATTATATAAATTCTATATAATATCTAATATATAAATTCTTTTTTAGGAAGGATGCTTGCTACTACCACCTGCTTAGGACCCTGGTAATTAATGAAATTAAAAACCCAAGCATACCACTGCAAGACTTCTAGACACAGTAAGTTCATTCTGTAGATCGGACAATAAATAAAAATTAAAAATCTGAAGGTACTCCGGGTTAACACTGACATTGGGACGTCGGTCACCTCAGTCTGCCGTAACCATGGGT
Organism: Parnassius smintheus behrii; assembly: GCA_036936625.1. NCBI lineage: Eukaryota > Metazoa > Arthropoda > Insecta > Lepidoptera > Papilionidae > Parnassius > Parnassius smintheus. Next base: position 9,367,515 of record JAUPFT010000016.1, on the reverse strand, counting down.
GCTGGAAAGCACCCGAAATGTCTGGAATTAAAAATCAAAGAAATAAAACGCGATAAAATCGATAAAAATAGTTGTTAAAAAAACTGCATTTGTGAAAATAAAAACTTCAAATATTTTCAAAACCCCGACTTTTTTTAAAGCAATTCCTTTACCATTTCATTGTTTTAATTGCATATTATCATATCTATATGCTTTTATATGTGGGCACTCATGGCCGAAGTGTCTATGAAGACTGGGCATGCCCCTTTAAACCTTAATAAACTTTAAAGGTAAAAAAGCCAATTCCATTAAAATGGTAAGTATCCTTATTTTTAAGTAGATAAACTTCAACATACTTATTTAAATCACACTGTAGTGTGAGTATATAAACATTACTAGGAATATGCTTACATAAGGGCCCTACTAAATCTAAGTAAATTATCAAAGCGGAATATCCCGTATCGGTTATAATAAATATATAAAGGAACCAATGGTTATAAGTTATAACCATTGGTTCCTTTATATATTTATTTAAGTGTTTATATATAGTAAACACTTGTCACATCGATTTACGTAATTAGGTAATGTTACTTATTATGTATATTGTATATATAGTCTCTAACTCCCGTCAAAAGAATTTTTTCTTTGTATTGTTTATCATTCGCTTATTAGCGCGTGACCGTTAGTTGGCGAAATATGATAGTCGTTTAATATTACGTGTTTTGTCTCACGGCGGTTCTAGTGCAACATAATCATAATAATTAATCGTAACAACAGGGATCAAAAACAACTTACAATGTCAGCCGCGTAAGCGGCTTGTGACACCTTTGTTTTAATTTCTAAGTATGTTCATGGGAACGGTTTTTTGCTTACGTCGTATGATGATACCTAGTTTTAACAATGCATTAAAATTATATCGTGTGTAATGATATAATATCATTTTCAAAAGGTATAAAACTTTTACATAGGTACGTTAATAAACATTCATTATTTTAGTTATTTATAATTTCGAAAACTCATTTTTTCATGACATGAAATTTATATAAAAAAAAGAAAACACTTCAAGATACATAGCTCAAGTTTGTTTTACGAAATATTTATTAATATTAAAAAGGCAATTTTATTTCAAACAGGTAACATAATTTTAGGTTCCGTTTTCCTTTATAAAGAAAAAACGTAAAAAGAATAATAATAATAATGTTAATTTGGTTGAATTATTTTTGTCATATATTTTTCATGTAAAATTTGTACATTTTAAACTATATTTGGTTTATATTTTGCTTATAAAATAAAGTCCAGAGTATATCGATACACTATTATTATAAATTTATTAATGTAATAGTATTCTTTTTACGTTTTTTCTTTAGAAAAGACAACGGAACCAAAAATGATGTTATCTGTTTGAAATAAAATTGCCTTTTTCAATGTTAATAAATATTTCGTAAAACAAACTTGAGCTGTATACCTAGTAGTGTTTTCTTTTTTTTCATGTCGTGAAAAAATGAGTTTTCGAAATTATAAATAACTTAAATAATGAATGTTTATTAACGTACCTATGTAAAAGTTTTATACCTTTTGAAAATGATATTATATCATTACACACGATATAATTTTAATGCATTGTTAAAACTAGGTATCATCATACGACGACAGTAGGCCAACATTAAGAGAAGGTGTAAGTTATAAATATAGCTTTACATAATACATTATATGAATGGCTATCATTAAATCGATACAGGGTCGCATCTACGTGCCGGATAATAAGGTTGCAGAGAACATAAAAGACATTTGAAATGTGTGCAAGTTTTCCTTACAGATATTTTCGATACTTATGCGTAAAACGTGATATTTGAGTATGCAACTGACAACAAAACTTTTTATACATTCAGAAAGTGACTTTACTTGTTGTCAATTTACTTTACGATTCAGTTTTACGGGATACCACGATTCGAAAAACAATTTAACCACTTCTTGTAATAAAAAAATATATTGGCGTATATAGGTTTACTCCAAGTGACCTTAAATACAACTGCCGATGGGAGTGAAGTCCAATGTAGACTTTGTTAAGAAAATGTTTTTTTCGTGAAACGTGTTTTATTTTGTTCCAGCATTTTAACCAATATTTTAATAATTTTATTTGGACTTGGTAACCAAATACCTTATAATGATAACCCACCCAACACACAGAAAAAGATTTCTTCCTAAATTTTACAAACCCTGCAACATTCTATGGTTAAATACAGCTTTTGGTCTTCTTTAAGAGTTTCAGACATAGATTTTAAGTGTAATGCGCTATTAATTTAAAACCACGGTAAAACCTACACAAGTGTATATGCCCACAAATCTTAAATACGTCCCTGCACTCATAGCTCATGCTAATAAAACTTGTTATGGCTTTATGGCTTATTGAATTCTGCAGCTAGTTGTGTTGTAAAATTAATAATAAAATAGGTACCGTAGATTAGATATTTAATTTGACAGCAAAATTATTATTTTTGGTCGGTCTCGTACAAAAAATAAATATATTAATTACCAAAGAAAAGAATACATTTAACAAACATAAAATGCCTGCAATATGTAATAAACTCTCTACGATCCATGAAGGCGCTTTCGAGGTCTCACGATATGATTGTGTTCTTGTAAATATTTTCAGAGAATAAATTAATAAAATACTTCCTAAAAATCAAAATAAAACGGTATTGTTGACAGGTTTTTAAAATATGCTAAATTTTAAAAGCTAAATTCTAAACCTAGTGTAAGTTATGTATTTTAATTAACAATAACATTTTTATATTTATATTCATTAATGATATGATTTATTTCAATTTTTATTGGTAATGTCATAACGGTACTAAGTGCCAGTTTCTGATCGGGCAGGACTTTCTCTTGCTCTACACTCTATACATTATATATTTTACGATTATGTCGACCACGATTCGCGTAAATCTATAAAATGAAATCAAGGAAACGTAGAATTATATTAGAACGCCTTGTATTAGAAATCTTAGATTTATAGACGGAACGAGTATCTAATTCTTTTTTCTTAGACTGTAAGCTAGATATCGTTGCATAATTTATTGTAAAATACATGAAAGTAATATAAGTGTTATTAAGTTAATGTCATGGTCAATTAGTTTTATCTATGTGCTCGACAGTACTTAATAAAACACTACTTGCAATCTATGTCAATGTTGAATAAAAATTATTCTATTATATTCTATACTATATTATTCATAATAACGAAAGATTATCTCCAGATTGTTTCTTCAATAATTGTCTAATTCGTATTAGTTATAATAATAAGAGTGTTACTACTACCAATGGATCAATCGTCAATCGATGGCATCGATCGATTGTGGTATGGATTAGTCAATGTCGATCGATAGTTTCAACCACACTGATCTATCGATGGCATCGACCGATGGTAGAGTGAATTAGTCGACGTCGATCGAACTGCATGATTATTTGAGAACCCGCATCGCTTCACCGACCGCTCCCTATTGTCACCCGCTGCCGCCTCCATAATACGAGCAAGAGCGTACCGGTCAACAGTAACGCGTCCACTTCTGAATACATTTTGCAAGTTACACGATCACATCGATTGATTGTCGATCGATGATTTATCTAACAGTATCCGTCGATCAGCTAAAGCTACCACACCAATCGTAGACATCGATCGAAGTCGATCAATAGCATCGATCGACGATCGATCGATTGGTATGGTAAAAACCACATGCTAACAAAAACGGGTGGACTGACTTTCTAGCAAGAAATGTATCGATGATGTTATCTAAACCACAACCACAATTATTTGTGTCACATGTAGACAATATCGCCTTTAGTTATGTGACTTAAGTACATATTTCATGTAAAGCTCTTAAAAAGTGGGAAAGTGTACTAAAACCGTGTACATACTGTGTAAACCGTGCTTTATTTTTATTTTTCTATTTTCATTTCATTTTAATTTTAATTATTTACTTTCATTGTTACCGTAGTGTTGTAGTTATGATAAAGTCCAGATAATATTAACTGCTAATTACATCTCGTTTTAACGTTCATGTCACTCCCATGCCCGTAGTTTTACGAGAAAGATCCACACTACAGCTATATTATATGAGCTCACCCATACAGATGAGCCCAAGCGTGTTCAACCCCGATCGAGCTAACATACGCTCACACAGAACACCAGAATTGAAACAGCATTGTGTACGGGCCGAAGCATCCACTTATCATAAGGTGGACTGCCTGCGCTGTGCAACCATAATAGCTGCAGCATGGATCTACCACGTTTTAACTTTTACGGGCTAAAAATAAGAACTGTAAGGAGTAACTTAGGCTACTTTTATTTTCGAAACAAATTAGGGTTCCACGCAAAAAAGTTAAGGCCCATGAAATTCAATCGTAATAAATTCCACGCGGGTGAAATCGCAGGGAACAACTAGTTTTCAATAAATATTACTTGTAATTTTTTATTTATTTTTTCCTCGGTAGTCAATTCGTTCTGTTTGATTTTAAGAATTTATGCCATAAAATAATTTGTTTAAAAACTTCTTTATGCTATTATTTTAGCTTGGACTCAACAAGCGCATAATACACGATTAAAAGTTGATCAATGGTTAATTCTTCCGCCAAGGTGCGTAAGGCATAGGTAGCTGAACTTTCTAGTTCAGGAGATTATCCAGACGAATTCCTAAAAACTTTACGGAACTTGTGTTTAATACTAAGCCATTTTCTGTAAACTATTTTTAAAATGTTGTCATGTCTATAATAATCTTCTCCTTTAATTCTTCTGCAATGCAATATGTTGATTACGTGATGAATGATGCGTGATTACTATATCTTGAAGTTCTAACACCACCATCGGAGCACTTGTTTTGTCGCTTTCAACAATAGTTCACAGGCGTAGATAATACATAAAATTGAACCATTATTTAAATGATTAAACAGCAAAACAATCGGCTGGTAGTAATATTTCTGCCAGAAAAACCTACGTGTAATTTATATTGAATGAAAATTATTCTCTCCATGACACTCACCTTCCATCGTGGCCCACGGACACCATGCCACTGATGCTGTTGATGTTGACTATGTCTTTTTTCTTCATGATTCTGTAACAATAAATTAAAAATTATAGTTCAAAATTGTTAGTTTCAACACTTAACCGTGAACGTACGTACTTACATAAAAGCTACTGGAAGTCGTAAGGTGACCTTATCCGTATTTATGGTGATGTAGGCACCAAAAGCAGATTTTTCACGCTTTATAGGTGCGAAGAAAAGCAATTTTTTGTCATTAAAAACGAATCCACATTTTTAATTCATTATAAGAATTCAAGATTTTTCTTAGTGAATTATGTTAGCCAAAACACGATTGACACATTTTGGCTCGATAGAAAAAATCGCGATGTTTCCTCAAAATCTACAATTTTAGGTACGTCCACTAAGTGAAATAGCTGTTTCATTCGAATGTAATGAAATCAATTCAATAAAATTCAGGATATGTGTTCACCAGTAAATACGTGAGTGCGTTATGGGTTTATTTTTCAATAAAAGAGTATATATAATTTCAAAAAGAAATATCAAATAAATATTTTGCGATTAAATAGCGCGCGGGCCAACCAATCAGTCGCCAGTCGCACCTGTAAAGCGTGAAAAATCTGATTTTGGCGCCCACTTCACTTATTTTTATGCTACCTATACTGTGTAACCAAAATTAGTTTTTAGTATGAAATTAGTATTTCGACTTGGTAAGAGGTGTAGGAAATCGATGGATGCAGATTTCCAGGTAGCTCAGAACTGTACTTTATGGTATTCCATGGGGAAGTCCTATGTTCAGTAGTCGACTATAGCTGGACCGTATAATGATAATGATCAACGATAAAATTTGTTAAAATCGAGTCTGAAATACATCTAAATGAAAACAACAATGCATTGTAAAGTAAGTTTTATTTAAATACCAACATGAAAATTTTAAAGGTGTGTTTTTTATTGCTAATCAATTTCATACGTAATATTTGATATCAAAATATTGAAATACCTTTGTTTTTACTAGAATTTATGCCTGTTTCAAATCTGTCATCAGGAATAATATATAAAAATCAAAGATAATAATATTTTGTTATGCTACGTCAAATGAATATATGTAATTGTTGTTGGACATGCTTTTTGTCTGGCCGGACATGGACGTGGCTCCATAGGCCTTACGTGTAAGAACATATCAGTACTCCATATCGTCCCGTGGGTGTCGTAAGAGGCGAGGGAAACAAACTAGGAAACTGGCAGTAGCATCTACCTTAATAACACTAAAATATAAAACGCACGCCGAGCGTGGCAACTGTGGCAAATATGATGCAATATCTTCGTCCAAGGCAACATAGGCCTCCCCTATAGAGTGCTATGTTAAAAAGAGGACTTTTGACGGACTGTAACGGTAACGGTGATTTTCCAGTACTTGACAGTGCACCGCTGCGTTGAGTTATTAAGCAACCTAAGGTATTCATTAAATTGTATTCTTCATTTCGTACACACACGTGTGCGTGTGTATGTAAGAAACACACACACGCACACGTACACTAGTACCATATACAAAAGAGGTGCATTTTACATATTTTTTCTTTCTATTTTACATTTTTTATAACACGTATGTAATATAAAGGATAAATTTTGGTAGTTTTTCCGTAACATAAGTAAATAATTTATGTTTATTATGTCCGGGGAGTGGCGCCATATACCGAAATACAGGTTTTGGCCTAGTACGGCAACGGATGCTATTTTTCATGTTATAAGATAAAATATTCCTGTGTAGTTTATAAACAGACACATATTGTTAACTGATATATTATATGGAAATAAAGATTATTAATATTAAAAATATTATTAAATCATGTAAACCTTTGCAAAAGTAGCATTTAAATTAATTCCCTTCCTGTTTAGATATGTGTGTACTATGTATATACAACACACCATCTTCACGAAATGTGTAAAATATAACAATCGATGGATTTTTGAAAATATAATATGAATAAAGAGCATTGTTAAACAAGATGAAATAAATAACCTTATAGTAAAACAGAAAATACACGTATTACCTTCACTTCACCGCGTCCTTACATCACAGAAGAAAACGATTGTTAGCCGTAAAATTTACATTGGACATGTTTTTACACAATTTCACAATAAAGCCATAAAATCGATATGATTTTACAATATATTTGCACACTGATATTAAAAAGTAGGTAAGTCACAGTATTGAAATAACGGCAGCCTCGTACTGGTCAGCGCAGTGTTGGGCAAACCACCACTAGTATATAGTGACGACCTGACAAAACATGCAAGGAGTTGATAGATATACAGGTTGCCCTAGACTGTGCTTTGTATCAAAAAGTGAGGCTAACGTCCAACAGTGAACCGTAACTATAAGCCGTAATTATATTGATGACAATGACGATGATGATTATTGAAATGATCATAAGAAACAAAACTCTAATAATAACGCCCTCCAGACCGAATTTCTGTCACGGCGGCCTGCCTTGTTCAATATTATAGTGCCCATATGGGTGCGCAAGCACAGATGCACTCTCTATTCTCTTACTCTCATGGTCCGATGGGACGGTAAGCCGACACAACCGGAGAGAGATCAGGCGCAGGACCAACGGCTTTACGTGCTTTCCGAAGCACGGGGGTGAAACACCGCTCACTTTCCGACTCCGTGCAGATACTGAGAACTTCTTAATGAAAAAACTCAACATCTGATTTTTTTTTGCCCGACCTGGGATTCAAACCCAGGACCTCATGATCAGCAGTCACACTACTACAACCACAAGAACAACGAGGCAGTCACAAAAAAATTACGTTGTTATGAATAATATAATATTTAATTGTTTATTTAGAAAGACAGAAAACTAATCTTTGCATCTAAAGGTGAGTTGTGTTTTAAGAAAATTTTGAAAACGGAAGGTTTTTTTGGAATTTTTGCCTTGCAAATAAATGATAGTACCTGGTTGACCGAGCTTTGCTCGGTATTTTTCGCTCGATTTTTTTTTAATTCGTGTGTTTTGGAAATTATATTTAGATACAAATTACATACTGATAAATATAAATATTATTTTTTGATCTTAGCGACATAACAGAAAAAACGGAACTGGTTATTTGAATAAAAAATCATGAGTGCAATTATTTTAATTTAAATTTTCGTGTTTTTAAAAAATACTAAAAAAGGGCTCGAAAAAGAAGATTTTCTCAAAAAAGAAAGGAACTTGAAAAAAAATAAAAAAGTCGGTCGGTCGGTCTGGGCTCGAACCGGGGTTTTACGATTCTCTGACTGCCCCGGATAAAGACATTTTTTAAGAATAAATCCTAGCTAGATCGATTTATTATCCCCGAAACTCCCTGGACATTAAATTTTATGAAAATCGTTGGAGCCGTTTCCGAGATCCCGATCATATATATATACAAGAATTGCTCGTTTAATAGTATAGGATTACATTAGTTTCGTGGTCACTTGGAAGGGAAGGCCAAATTGGCCTCTAAAAAGCTTGGCATGCTCAGCAGAGCGGGACAGTATTTCATGCCGGCACACCGCCTGTAACTTTACGGCCGCACATGGAATACTGTTCCCATCTCTGGGCTGGGGCTCCCCAGTACCAGCTCCTTCCACTTGACCGCATCCAGCGCAGAGCGGCTCGAATCGTCGACGACCGAGTGTTTTCCGATCGGCTCGATTCACTGGCATTGCGAAGAGATCCCTTTGCATTTTCTTTCGCATATACCATGGAGAGTGCTCTGAGGAATTGTTCGGATTAATCCCAGCCGCCAAATTTCGTGAACGCGGCAAACGTCCCGATACCATTCACACCATCTGGATGCTTGGCGGTCCACCACTGTACGTTTCAAAAGGAGTTTTTTTCCGCGTACAACCTCTCTGTGGAATAGTTTACCACCGGCGATTTTTCCGGACCGATACGACCTGGGGACCTTCAAGAAAAGAGCTTACTCCTTTGTAAAGGGCCGGCAACGCACCTGCAATTCCCCTGGTGTTGCGGTTGATCATGGGCGGTGGTAATCACTTAACATCAGGTGAGCCGCATGCTCGTTTGCCCCCTCTTCTATAAAAAAAACACATTTTTCATCTTATCATAACGTACCTGATATAATACCTCGGTTAAACCTAATGTAACCAATTATTACTTGAACGCTTGCAGGGGAGATATAATCAACACACATAGTAAACTGCTTCCCCGTGCATATATTATTGGAAATGTATTTATAAATAGAAATTCTGAATAATTTACACTCTTTAATGATATTTTTTTAAATTTAGTTTCTATATTTTATTATAATTTTTATTTTTGACGTATTTCTTTTGAATCTAAGTACTAATATTAAAAAAAACGGTTGCTTTGATTTGTGAATTTCAATCCGCGTGAGTTTACCTAACTAATGTTTACGATTAATATATATATATATATATATATATATATATATAATCAGCTACTAAATAATACTTTTGTACAATTCGTACCAAAGCAGAACCACAGAATAAATAATATGGCAGAACTCAAAACCAGCACACGTTCACAAGCTTTGACGCTTTGATGATGTGGCGTCCACCGCCCACAAGCTTTATTGCCTTTCCGTATTCATTACGTCCATCAATCGTGTAGTGGTAGCAAAAACATATCCACTACCCGGTATCACACCATGCATGCATGGCAGCAGCGTCTATAAAAATAAAAAAAAAATAAAAACTGCGGTTGGCAATCCTCTTGCTGAGCGTGGGAACTATGGCAAATAGCCCCCACCTATGTTCAGCAATAAACATTGATAGGCTTTAGCGGTAATAGTACCTCCATCAAGGAGAGATGAGTTATGTGCGCTTTACTAAGGCCTTGAAATCTAAGCAACTGAAATATCAATTACAATATTGTCTCGTAATCTCTCTAGTGGGTACTCAATGTATTGATATTATAAAAGGTACTTCTGACATGGGCATGGAGATATTAGGTCAAAAACTTCTATCGTATAGAATAACGATTTATTAATTTAGAATGAAGGATTAATTTTCTACCCAGATGTTTGTCTGGTATGTACCACCCTCGTAAGTTTATCAGTGAATTAATATGTTGTCTAATTTCCCGCAGCTTAACCTATATAACGCAGCTTTACCTATAATATAACCTACTGTGTTACGATATGATACGTGGAAGTTTTGTGAATAACCGTACCTAATTTGTCGTTATTCAGTGGATGTATTTATTAACTTCGTGTTGTTTAAGTTATAACTTTGTTATTATTGTCACTTTGTTATTTTGACAATGTATTTAATTGCTTTTGTATTGTTATTTTGTGTTATAATGAAATAGGTACGTTTTACACGGTATAGTAATTTTAACAAAGTAACCAAAGAGTATTTAATATTACAATCCCCACCTTTAAAATCCATTGCTGAGCATGGCGTTCCCCATAGCATTCCTTCATAGAGCGAGCGGGTTGGCAACCGCAATTTTTTTTGTGTTGCTATCAGGAAGATGCTGATGCAAAATTTGGGTGATACCGGGTAGTGGATATCCCTGTTTGACTATTATATTCAGTTGTATCAGTTATTCTTACACGTTTTGGTACGAAATGCTAACAACTTATTTTAATTTTAAAGTGATATAAGCTGACAGTTCATCTTATATGCTACTGGCTATTGTAGCCCGAAGACACTACAATCAGCTTCAAACAAAGGAGGTTACAGGAGCGTTATCACCGTTGATGCCGAGGAATATACTGGAACGCCTCACAGATTGTAAATAATAAATACATGAATAAGTCAAAAAATCATAGCAATTCATTGGATATTTTATTTTTATGCAAAAATAATGGTAGTATAAAATATTATATTTGCATCCTTATGTCCTTATGAGGTACCTATATAATAAAATTGTAAATATTTATTGTTTTTTACAGTAGGTATATAAAATGTCAAAAAAAATCATCACTATAATGCTCCAGTCTCATGTTTATACCAAGGGCGTGTTCGTTACACCATCGGCTTGTTCGTATTGAAATAGTCTAAGGGCACTTATTAGCAAATTACTGCAATTATGATATCGACAGCTTGATAAAGCAAAGAAAAAATACTTCATACATTCCATGATGTATTAGCACAAGTTATAAAATGGTTTAATTACACACTAGTTAGAAGAAAACTCCTAGCAAAACGCACAGTGATGGACCACCAAGCATACAGATTGTGTGGTATCGAGAGTTTTCGCGCGATGTGCGTTCGTAAAATTTGGCGGCTGGAATTAAACTGAACAATTCCTCAGAACACTCCCCGTGGTAAATGTGATAGAAAATGCAAAGAGATGCAACCTTCCTTCGCAACGCAAGTGAATCGAGCCGATTAGAAAAACTCGGTCATTGACGATTCGAGCCACTCCGCACTGGATGCGGTCAAGTGGAAGGAGCTGGCACTGGGGTGCTCTGGCATAGAGATGAGAACAGTATTCCATGTGAGGCCGAACTTGCGCCCTGTAAAGTTGCAAGTGGAGTGCCGGCATGAAATACTGTCCCGGTCTGCCGAGCACGCCAAGCTTTTTGGATGCCAATTTAGCTTTTTATTCCAAGCTACCACGAAACTGCACATTATTCGATATGTCGACCCCGAGAATCCCGATGCTAGCTGAGGCAGCAAGGGGGGTACCTTGAAACTGAGGAGATACGACAAAGGGATTCTTTTTAGCGGTAAACGCTCAAACTTGTGTCTTCTAGGGATTGAACTGAAGTGGATTTAGTCGCCCCAGTCAGATACTTTGTATAACAAAGTCTCGACTTCAGACACTATTTCGTGCCGATGCTAGGCGACGTTTTCTTGAGAAATATTGGCACGGCCGATGTATAAAACATCACCAGTGCTGTCGCCCACATAGTTGTTAACCAGTTAATAAATGTATAATAATGTTATCCATAAATGTCAACCAGTCGCCAACATACCAATGAGAATTGAAAAGAAACAGTGATAGAGATAACATAAATAGGTAATTTTAATTATAATCTAGAACTTAATCTATTAGGTATGAAATTGCCGTTTTTATGAAATAAGTAATTTTTTAATTAATCAACGTAATCGCCTATGCAATCAATGCGTCTTTGCCAACGCAGTGATAGTTTATTGATGTCCTTCTTAAAGGAATCAGCTGAACAGGAGGCAACAAATTCTTCAAAGGCAATTTGTACTGCCTTTCGGGTATAGAATCCTTTCCCGCCAAAAGGTTATCCGAATTCTGGAAAAATTACAAGATGCCAGCCCTAGCTCTTGTAACGTGAAGACCGTCTGTTGTGCAGGATGAGGTCGCGCGTTGCCGTGAAGCAGCAGCGGGGGCGAACGATTGACCAAAGCTGATTGAAGACATATGAGCTTCTTCATCGTCGTGTTCAGTTTTTCACAGTACACATCTGCAGTAATGCTCATCCCGTTTGGTAAGAAGATGTGATGAATCACACCGGCACTGGACCAATAAACAGTGACCATCACTGTTTTAGTTTTCGTTTAGGGCATTATTTAGGTGCTGAGCCGAGATCCAATCAACTTGCTGTGCACTTGCGATTTTCAAAAAGAATCCGTTTTTTGTCGCAGGTACTTTTGTCGTACTTCGCGCTGGCGATCATTTGATGCTGACATCGAAAGCTGCTGCTAATTCAGCCGTTAATTGAATATCGTTAAGTAATAAGTTTTAGGTCGATAACGGCGTTAATTTTTCAGGGTAAAATTTCTAGAACGAAAGCGTGCAAACCAAAAACGTACGTAGTATATTACACTTCAATGCCAATAATAGGTGGTTCCACAGAAATCGTAATAATATTATTACTATTTCTGTGGGTGGTGCGTTCGTTTGTAGTATAGTATACGAGTATGTATTCGCTCCGTAAACGTCGTTGATGTCGCGTGCCGCTGGTGCCGCGTTGCTGCCGCGACGGTATTCATAGTCCATAATTGCTCAAATGTTTAAAGTATCCATGATGACGAAAAAGATTCAAATGCGATGAAAATATAACGCTAATCAATAAACTAATGACTAATATTTAAAAAAAAGAGTGTCATGTTTTTAAAATAAAATTAATTTGAAATTAGAATTCTTAGCCAAACAAAAAATACTTTAATTTGAAATGGAATTTTATTAGTAAATAGTAAATATCTATTATATTTATAAGCTTTACAGTGAATATTAATGTTGGAAATTATTGATGTTTACGATACAAATCAAAATAGGCGTATTAATCTAAAACGAACGATGTTTATAAGCAGCAAGTTGTTTGCTCTGCAATGTACGACCGTAGCCTTGCGAATTCAGGGTCAGGGTCGCACCACTGCACCAATTCTCATTTCACTTTTGTGTCACACCGATGCGAGCTACTTCCTACATTTTGGGAATTGGGAATATACTTATATACATAGGTTTCCCCATAGATTACCTTATAGGGTGGATATTTGTCACAGTTGCCACTGTTGCACTGTATATATATATATATATATATATATATATATACATATATATATATATATATATATATATAAGTATAAGATGCCGTCCATCTTAGTCCTTACTGTAGACAACACATCTACATTTTGATTCGTGATCACAGAGCATAACGTAGATGCCTATAGGCAGCAGCAAACGCTTACTTTCAGGTGGATTGTGTGCTCGTTTGTTACCCTAATCCTATAAAAAACAGTTAATTTCTGTTAACTAGTGCGTAATTAAACCAGCTAGAGTTCACTCAACTTACATGAACTATATTTATTATTATTATTTAAAATGCTGTGACCCATAGATATCCTCGATAAAGTATCAAAATTGAGATTCGTTGTCACCCCTGAGAATTAAGATGGAACGCCTCGTTCTCATTAAAAAGGGGTCTTCGGATCACTACCACCACCACGTCAATCACGGCATAGTATGAAACTGCTATTTTCTACGCTGGTATTCTGTAAAAGCGTGGTCCTTCTGCGATCGAGCCGACACATGTGCTACAACCTTAAATTGTACGTGGCGCTAATACGAACTACTAAAGATACGGCTTCGATGCCTTGGTAGAGCAGGGGCTAAGCATAGGCTACGCTGGTTTTTTTTTATAGAAGAGGGGGCAAACGAGCATGCGGCTCACCTGATGTTAAGTGACTACCGCCGCCCATGATCAACCGCAACACCAGGAGAATTGCGGGTGCGTTTTTTTTTTGGTATTGTTGTATATTTTATTTGTTCATATAAAATACATATTACGGGTGACAAATATACATAAATGCATATACGAATGTCATTAAATACTCAAGTACGTGTTGACGGACGTCATTAATTTAAATACATATTTTTACGGACACGAGATGTCATTATTTTCCAAACAATGTGAGACATTTATCGCGTAGCTAACCTTGAAATTGAAACATCGCAGCGTAAACAAAAGTTCATGTTATTTTTTATAGTAATTATTTGAGATTACAAGCAAAGGCTGTCAGTTTGGTCATGAAATTTATAAAACAGAAACATATTTAACTAAATTTAAGGATATAAAATACTTGGAGAAAATAGGTTCTAGAGTGACACGTACTGCAAACCGCAGTGTTGAGCGACCCATAAGTAACGTCGTAATGAAACACGTAGGAAATCGATGGATGCAGATGGCTTAGCCTGCATCCATCGATTTCTATTTTGTTTTCACTAGAGCTAGGGTTATAGGGTTATTTTGCAATAACTCGACAAATTTACAGTGAAGGATCAAAATAAGTAATATGGGCAAATGGTGAAGAAAAATTAATTAAAAAACTCTCATATATTCCGTCCTTTTTATCTGTTAATTTCAAAGTGCGTTGTAATGCATTATTTTAACTGATTTTATAATGCATTATTTTAACTGATTTTACTGCGCACACACACATTGGTTAAAGATCGATCGGTAGGCAAGAACGTTGGTGCCCGTAAATCATACATCACACAATTTGGGGTCATTTCAAATAAAAGTAAGCATTAGGCCCGGTTTACATTTTGAGAAGTGACAAATGCTAGTGGCAACTGCAACTGACAAGTGAGAAGTGCTTAGTACGAATTTGATTCACACTTATCACTTGATATTGCCTGTTCACACGCACTAAGCACTTATCATTTGTCAGTTGCACATGCCACTCTCACTTATCACTTCTCAAAACGAGTTCCGGGCCTTATTTACTCGTATTTTCAAAACCTGCAATAACGATATATCATTATATATTTATATATTTGAACTTAAGTTTAAAATTTGGCTACTCTTTGAAAAAATAACCCTATTTACCTATGTACCTAGAGCTCTGGTGAGTGTGGTATATGAACAAAAAGGAATTTCTAAATTTTACTATTTTCGGATTATATGTAGGTTATCCACTAGGTTACCTAGGAGTCGGTCCGAATAGGCCGACCTTCTTAGCTATTTCTTCTCCAAAACAATGCTAGTACTGCTGTGTTCCGTTTTGAAGGGTGAAGTGAGGCAGCATAATAATAGGCTGTGAGGCCATTTCATATTAATTTTTTTCATTGATTGGAGTGGCTGAAAACCAGTGCTGAGCATAATGCCCAGCGGATACTGAGCCTGCTCCCGTTGCCTCACTTTATACTCGTACACTTAGTGAAAGTAGTTAAGGGCCTATCTACCTCAGCTCAAATTCTATTTTCGCCCCCACTTCCCCGCGCGTCGTATGCTATATACCGACATGTTTGTAATCTCTAATACTGTAAGAAAATAGGTCATTAAATACTTATTTCATTAAGTTTATCATATTTATGCCTTATTCTTTACGCCAACCCAGTCGCTTCAGTCATTTTTATTACGGTGCTGCGTAATGTGTATTTTGATCGTAAACGACGCAGCTTTCCCGTTCGAAAGCCGAAGCAAAATTTATCGAGCGGCAGGGAACAAGCTTCAAAATACCGATAGTTTAAGTAATTTCTTTTTACAGTGAAAATAATGGTAATTTAAAAAATAAGCCCTGCTTTATAGTTAGTTCAGTTTATGAAAAGTTTCATGATCTAATTTAAAGTACTTTACGAATACCATCGGTTTATTGTTCAGTTTGGAGGTAACTTTGGGTTTTTTTCGATCGAGAAAATTTTACGGAATCGCGTTTTCATCCAAGATAGTACTTAACACTAATCCTCAACCTCACCATATATTTATTTTAAAATTAATCGTGCAATATTTTCGGCATAACGGAGGATCTTGCTAAGCCGTTTGAGGTAGTATAGTCCCATAATTTGTTAATTGTAAATGTTCATTTTTTTTAACTTCCCAGTGGGAAGTTATTGTAATAAATCTGATTTTGCAAATCGGAAATTTTAACATATCTCTATGTTCCAAGGTCTTTAGAGTCGAATAGTATGGTTTTAAGAGGATTTCCGTGTACATGTAGGTATGTATGTATGTTCGGATTAAATTTTTGCCTCGTGTGTCTCTAGAACAAAGAGTGATATTGACATGGGACCAGTTTCATTTAACGCATAATTTTGTAACTTAGATCTCGTTAAATTTTGAGCGAAATCGGTCAAGTCGTTTTTGTGCCGAATAAAAATTGTATAAAATATTAAAACATATGATATTCTTTTATTCTTTCCACTGGGAAGTTAGTCGTGTAGAACTTTCGGATCGCACCTAGACCTTTTTTTATTTTTAAGTCTACTTACATTTATGTATATATCGACTTACCTTGTTTTTATTTCTAAACTTATTACTGTGTGGCAATAAATATTTTTATTTTTTAGTATTTATAGGTAGTATAACGCGTCTGTAGTTGTTTTTGTTTTAAGTTGGCTAAAGGTGTCTATAGACTGTCTTAGTTATTTATCATCAGGTGTGCTGTAAGGTTTCTCAGATTTATAAAAAAATATCTACACACCATCCGAATCGATATACATGACTTGTATTTCATATGTATGAATGTATATGCAGGAATGCAAATTGAAATGTGCATCGGCCAATACTTTGTGCTCCTTGTGAATCCCGCAGACGATCTGAAATAAATCCCAATAAAGCGGTCATCAACCCCAAGACATACTGAGCGACGTTGCTTGAATTCGATGATTATTTTAACCACATCAGTGCCTCTAAGGGATGTCAACTTTTCTGCAATCGTAATCAGAGCTGCCAGTAAAAATGGGGTGTATAATACAGTTATATAATTAGTTATCCTTTGTGTCTTCTTTATATAGCAGATTTATATGTATTATTTGATATCAAAATAAAAACGTATTGCGTCTGTATGTTCGCTAATTTTAAAGAAATAAAAACAAAATATCGAAAGCTCGGACATCACAATTTGAAGAAAGAAACACTTTCACGACATAATTCGTTAGAATTAAAATAACATAGTAAAAAAATTAATTTGTTACTGACTACGTCTCAGTTTTGTATAAAAAGATTTGATTTTGCATAATTTTAGCCACCCAGTGCGGCGGTAAATTGCTTCTACTGGCAGCCATAATGAATATTGCTACATAATTACTAAAATGTTGTCTTAATAGTAACATTAAAAATATCATAACCTATATTTCCCATCCGTGTAAGTAGACTTTTTCTTTAAAGGAGACAATTTCCTTTTGTATGGAGAATGTGCCCTCCACGAATTGTGGCGTAACTTCATGAAATTCATGCCGATTTATTCCTCATAGTCTACAGATTACAATAGCCATATTAGTTTTACTGCGTCTAACGGGAATATCTACTGAGAAATTAACAATTAAAGTATGAATATCAATATGACCTAAAAACAAACTAACAGCGGTTGTCTAGTAGTTTTCACTGGTATTATAAGTTAAAATAATGCACTATTCAATAATTAATATTGTAAAACAAAGTTGTAGGTAATTAAGCATTTATAGGTACTTTAAGAATGATGGAAATTCCTATTAGTAATATCGGAAAAACATAGTGCACAGACAACAAAAGTGGTGTGGAAACTATTTTTATATGTGTGGCGGCGCTGTCGTCGCGCCGCAAGCGAAATACACCGAAGCCTACCTAAATCACGCTATCAAAATTCCGAATTATAAACAGTATATATAGAACATCTCCGAACTATCACACGGAGTATTGGCCGCTCCCCTTTTCCTTTTCCTTCTACGGCCACAGTGGTGACCCCGACGTGATCCACCATGTGACCACATATGTAGTGATTTGATAAGTGAATATTAATTAAAAACACCATTACAATACTTAAAATAAACATGATTAAAGCCAAGATGACTAAGGAATAATAAGCCCATTAAAAATATCATCTATACACGTTATATGATGAAGATGAAGAGTAAATAAATACAAAAAGGCAGCAGCAATCCGAACGTC
The DNA here is from genome assembly GCA_036936625.1 of Parnassius smintheus behrii. Taxonomy (NCBI): domain Eukaryota; kingdom Metazoa; phylum Arthropoda; class Insecta; order Lepidoptera; family Papilionidae; genus Parnassius; species Parnassius smintheus. The sequence continues at coordinate 9,349,189 of JAUPFT010000016.1, read as the reverse complement.
AATGCCGTATACTAATACCCGTACCCGGAAGTCAATGTAAATAATGTAAATAGTGGTGTATTAATACGTTTTGTTCCACGGTCACTGAACTACATATAATATATGATAATAGTTTTAGAAATAGGATTAAGAACAAGTTTTTAGTGGTATCTCATTTTAAGTGTAAGTTACGGTTTTCAAAAATATTTGTCTTTTTATTTTACAAACTGCAAAATGCTGCGTTACACGCATGTTTTTTTTCATATTACATTAGCCAGAACACGAATATCAAAACAATTCTTTTTTTTTTCAGATAACATGATTCCGGTTGGATTTTCATAAAATCTTTAGGCCGTTTACTATAATAATTTGGATCTTTTTTAATGTGTTAATTAACTGCTGTGCGATTGTGGAACTCCTTACCTCTCCATAGTCGTCGTGCTAAATTCAAAAGTCAAAAGTCTTGTTAAATCGTATTATTTAGAACACTATTAGATAAATTACTTTACCTTTCTCGTACTCTTTTCATTTAATCTATTATATGATATTTTATATATAACTTTCACTTATCTTTATTTGTATGTATTATTATATTTTTATTATTATTTTGTATGCCCCCCCCCCCCTCTATTTTAACTTTTGTTCGCATCTTTCCTCTACGCAAAGGTTGTCTGGAAGAAATCACTTTCACAGTGATAAGACCGCCTATTGTACATACTTAGTTATATCTTAACTTTATGTTTCTGTATTGTGGTGTACAAAAAAGAGTAAATAAATAATAAATAAGTTACGTTAAAATTTCTAGTGGACTCAAAAACGATTGCTTCCTTTGAATGGGTCATTGACGTATAGCCTAATTATAAAAAAAAAGAATTATTAAAGTCTATTTACAATTAGCGAAGATATCGTGGAACGAACATACAAAAAATACATTATATTTTAGAAAATTCCTCTTTTTTCGAAGTCGAATAATAGGTATATGTTTAATATTTAGCCGCTTACATTCTTGTCTTCTTTCCTTATAGCTAGAAAAGGCCTATTTAACAATTCCGACAACGCGCAAATTGATATGCTCACTCGTAGCTTAGAGTTGATAAACGCAGAGCTGATGCGCTTGCCTTGGCAACGTCGCTAGCCATCACCAATCTATATGAATCATGGTTCATATATCTCATAACCACTCCAAATAAGCTGAAAATGCACGTGCTAGGAGCTACTCACAACGGTAGACGAATGGAGGAGAAACCTAGCTAGGTTTAAGTGTAAGTATCGAACTTGGGAGCCGTGGTAGCTCAGATGGGTAACGTTCGCTGTAAATATAACAGAACGTGAGTAACCCGGGTTTGATCCCCGCCGGCACCAATGAAATTGTTAATTGCAAATTTAAGTGCTGATTTACCACGTGAACGGCGATGAAGGAAAACATCGTGAGGAAATCTGCATGTCTGAGGAATAAGAAAAAATATTTCGACGACATGTGAAGTTCGCCAACATGCATTGGGGCAGCGCGGCGGACACTTCCTTCCCCTAAAACCCTCTCAGAAATGAGAGGAGGCCTGTGCCCAGCTGTGGGACGTATATAGGCTGTAACTTTACTTTTTTTTACTTTTATGGGACTTAGAAGATCTCGACAACATCTAACTTTCAGATTGAAGACAGCCACGCTGCGTGTAACTCAACATACAATGTCGTATTTACACCTTACTGGCCACACACTCACAATGAAAAAGTATGGAAGTGAAAAAATACTTTTTTGTACTTATTATAAGCCAGTGCTTGATCACAATCCCACCTGGTGGTAGGTGGTTATGCACCTCTTTTTAATAAATCGCACTGTCTTAAAACTATTCCACTCCTTTGCTGCATGCATTACAAAAGACGAAGCATACGTTTGGTTCTAATGCGTGCAATATCGACAACAAAGGCGTGAAGATCCGCCGACCGACTGTTTGTGATAGTGGAAAGAAGAGAGAGAGAAAAAAGCATGTAATTCCTGCGCATAGTCTCCGAAATGCCTCCTATAGAATACTAAGGAGCTGTCTACTCTGCACCTGTGCTCGAGGCCGACAAAATTACTACTAAGAACATATTATGCGTTAAATTGTATTACACACTGGCTATGCCTCGCGATTTCACTAGCGTATATAACGCGTCTGAGCCTCACCAGATGACACCTCGCTAAATAGAGTAGGCGGGAACGCCTATGATGTTTTCTCTCGGTTCTCATCGGGCGGCTAGTAAGTAAGACAGACAAAAAAGGTTTTTTCTTTATAAGTACTGTGCATATTCTTTTGTGGAACACTGTACTTACGTATTTTAGTAAAATACGTATTATTTAATAGCCATTACGACAGCGCACGCTGATAAAGCAGTTCTGGAGCACCTTTTCTTCCGAAATGCTTAACAAAAAAAGGCTTGCTTTAAGGCTAACTGAAAATGTAACCTAATGCTAGCCTATACTTTTCTGGAGTTTTTCAAATCGGACTGGCAGTTCCAGACATTAGCGTGTTTAAATAAAAACAAATAAAATAAAACCTCTTTCGATTTATATATTAGTAGTATAGATTTAGTAAAATATTTCTCACAGCTATCTTTACATGAAAATCAAAGTTAGTTGCCCTTTAATAGGCCTGTAAAAACTATAAGTAAATATATTTATAATGACACCTATTTAGACATTTTGCTCTTTTTTACTGCTATTATTACTGCCTCCGTAAACACAATCTGCAAATAGATTACATTATCTCAACTATACACTTCCACAAAACGATCGTAGCGATAAAAGATCACATTGGACTTTAATTCCTGTACAATTGCAAACAGAATATTCTGACTTTTTTCAACTATTATAAGCCGGTTCTTGACTGCTTTGCAGCCTGATGGTAATGCAGTCGAAGATGTTTAATCGCTCTGACGTATCTTAACAAAACCTAATTCACTGTTTCCTCGAAATCATTCACATTTTAATCAGATAGGAAAACAGACGTCGGCAAATGATTGCACTCGTTTGATGTACGCATTTTGAACGACGCAGCAAAACCCTTCGTTTCTAATGCGTGGCACGTCGATAGCAAATAGATGGAGACCGGCTGAACGTCCAACAGTTCGACGCGCCAATAAATAAAATTCAAGTGTCTTTTTTCTTATTCCTCAGACATTCAGGTTTCCTCACGATGTTTTTCTTCACCGCCGAGCACGTAGTAAATCAGCACTGAAAATTGCAATTAACAATTTCATTGGTGCCGGCGGGGATCGAACCCGGGTTACTCGCATTCTATTATATTTACAGCGAGCGTTAACCATCTGAGCTACCACGGCTCTAATAATAAGAAAAAAAATATTTCGAAGACATGTGAAGTTCGTCAACACGCATTTGGGCAGCGCGGCGGACACTTCCTTGCCCTAAACCCTCTCAGAAATGAGAGGAGGCCTGAGCCCAGCAGTGGGACGTATACAGGCTGTAACTTTACTTTACTTTTACTTTTAAGTGTCTTTTTGTAGTGTCTAAATAATAGATTTTTACTAAATACATATGAAAGTAAATACGGTACTTATAACAAAACACAATTTTTAATATTTTTGTCTGTCTGTTTATTACGGTTAATTTCCGAAATGACTTAGCGGATTTTGACGGGTATTTCACTGGTAGTTGAATAGATGTTATAGGGAGTAACAATGCTACTTTTTTTTTAGAAAAATAATTAGAGTACCACGTATAAAAAAATTAAAACACTAAATTACAAGCGGGCAAAGTCGTGGAGAACCCCTAGTTAAACTACACAACTCCCCCTCTCGCACACTCTCCGCAATCTGTCCTGTAAAACACTGAAAGCCTGGCTATTTTGCGACTGTGCTCAAGTTTGATAAGATAGATTCTTACTATATTAATGACCAAAAAACCTCTTACCATGCCATTCTATTGAGTCCCAAGTTGGAGTGACTCCCACTAGATGAATGGACGACTTGATGAAATACGCGATGGATTTCAGGTAGCTCAGGACCGTACTTTGAGGTTTTATGTGGGAGAGTTATGTTTATTAGTGGCCTTGGCTATAGTGATAGTGTGATAGTGATACAAAATATCTGTATTAACGGAAAACATCGTAAGGAATCCTGCTTCCATGATAATGCAACTTTAATGATATAAGTTTACGTATGTCATAAGAAAAGCGGTGGGAGCTCGATACCAACCATAGTGAAAATGATCACTGGTTCTACAATCACCCTAAGAAACATGCTGCTTGCTATTTTACGTTGTTAAAAGCGGACCCATTCGTGCTGCATCCATAACATAGCCGCAGCGTGGGTCTACCACAATACGATCGCTTAAATTGCTTCAAAATATTTACTATACAGGGTTATTCAAGTAGTTCAAGTACATAAATAATTCAAGTATGTAAATAAGCCTTCTACATATTTTCATTTGAAATTATCCCGAATTGAATGTGATTTACGGGCAACAACGTTTTTGGCTACCGATCGACCCTTACGAATGTGTGTTCGTAGTAAAATCAGTTAAACAGTTAAATAATGCATTACCACGCATTTTGAATTTTAAAGATAAAAAGGACAGAATGTTTTTTTATTAATTATTCTTCATGATTCGCCTATATTACTTATTCTGAAACTTCTCTACTGGCTGGTTATTGCAAAATAATCCTGTTTACACATATCTATCATAATTAATTATTATTTTATACATGTTATTAAAATATCAACCATATAACAGAAAATAAGAAAAATTGACTAGCTTGTATACTAAAACTAAAACTTGAAAATGTGTTACCAGTAATGACTTATGGATTCGAAACGTGGCCCTTCAGTGCTGGCTGTATGAGAAAGCTCAATCTTTCAGTTGCTCTAGGGTGATAGACTTAAAAATGAGGGTATCCGCAGTAAAACCAGAGTAACTAACTTAGCCCAACGGAGTAGTAAGTTGTATAGCTCTTCAATGTTCTTTGCAAGTGCAAGGTTGCCATTCAAGAACATTTTTTTACCGTCGGTTTTTGTGTTATATAGGCGATCCATTACTACTTTAGGTTACTTATTATCTTTTTCCCGCTGTTGGTGTCCTCGTTACCGAATTTATCACGCAGCGAAATCCCAAGCCTAGCCCTCTCTATAGCTCTCTGAATGACTTTGACCTTCCTCATACGGTCGGCACGAAGGCCTCTCGATTCCATAAGTCATCACTGACGACACGCACTGGTATACAACTGTACATTTCTAGGTCGAAAAAATGCGTACCATGTTACTTTTGTTATTGATAAAAATTATTCTTAAATTAGAAAAATATTAAATATTAATTTGTATAATGTAATATGGTAATGAATGATGGAGGGTATAATAGCGTCGTGGTAACGAGCTAGGTGTAAATATCACAGTACGCGAGCCACCCTTGTTCGATCCTCGCCGGATCAAATTAAAATGTCAATTGCAGTTTTAAGAACTGATATACCATGTGCTTGGCGGTAAAGGAAGAATGGAGAATCGCAAATGAGAAGAATCGTGAGGTTTTATTTATAGAATAAGAATTACAAAGGCCCACGCAATCCACTTGATACGAAACAGAAGCAGAAGCTTTTTTATTCAATATGGATTATAAATAATACTTATTAAGCCACTAAGTGGATGGTGCGGCCCATAGACATCTACATTTATCCTCAATTAAGAATCAAAACGCAGATGTGTTGTCACCCCTGAGAACTAAGATGGAATGCCTGGTTTTCAGTAAATAGGGTCTCCGGATCTCTACACTTACCATACGAAACACAGCAGTATAAAGCTGCTATTTTACGCTGGTATTCTGTGAGAGCGTGGTCATTCCCAGGTCGAGTCGACCCACTCGTGCTACAACCATATTATAGCAGCATCCTGGCTCTACCACGTGTAACATTGTCCTGTCTTCTTGTCTGAAAAATTAAATTGAAAACATACCGAAGACAACCGAAGTCCGCTAACACGCATTGGGGCAGCGCGGTGGATATTTTCTTGCCCTGATACTCTCTCAGAAAGGGGAGGTCTATGCCTACGATCGGGATCCTAGGGGCGTATATAAGCTTTAACTTTACTTAACTTATATGTACAATGCATTTCATACATATTTTACATAATACCTCCTTTATTTATACAAAGATTCTAAATTTTACAGTTTACATACGTGTGGTTACCTTATCGGAAATTTTGTAGTCACTTAGTGACTTTTAATTCAATCAAGTAGTCCTTTAAATAACGTAAATCCACGATTAGCTGTAATATGATGCTATTTTAGACACCATAACACACTATTATATATAATATATAGATAAAAAACAGAAGAACAGATGTTGCATGTTGACATTAAATATACAACTTATTCTGTTTGTTGGTTACGGCGCAAACGAATTCCTATTTCACAATAATATTAGCAATCCGCCCCGGCTTCACCGGGTGATTTCTATATCTCGATAACGGCGCTACCTACCGGGTCCACTTGTGAATCTAAATCAGCCAGGGACCTAATTAAACACACGCAAAAAAAATCTTCATTATCTGTCCGGGTGTCAAGGAGGAGTTCAATGACAAATATACGTACAGAAGAATTATAAATATTATACTGGATGACCTTTTTATGGGAAAAAATAGGATGTATCATCTGAACGGATTAGAAGCCTATGGTACCGATATTTTATAAAAAATAAAAACAACTCCGTTTACATGTTACACCCTATTTTTTTCCAGGCGGAAAAAAGGTCATCCAGTATATATAAAGATATAGTTATCCGTATAGACAAGGACATAATATTTTATGTCATTCTTCTGTCAGTTATAAAAAATATTAATGAACTCCTAGAACATATATCATGTTTAAAACTACTCAAGTTTGCAAGTTCAAGAAGCAAAATATCAATTGTTTCATACCACGTATAGAACAATAAACAATAAATTCAATAGTATGTTTAGAATTGTCTTCGGAATTTATTTAACAACAACAACAACAACAATATTGATTTGAAGAATTGCATTACCTGTAATCGAGTAAATAATATTTTTTAAACGTAATATTAGTATATTACGTCACAATTTTTATCTACTAATCATTGAAAAGAAATAATTTTACGTTTATTGATATTAGAAGGTGTTCACAGAAGTGTCTTAGAATATGTTCAAGATCGTCCCCGTTGTTACATTAGATTTGATTAAGGTATTGTGGGCGCCAAAAGTATATTTTTCATGCTTTAAAAGTGCAATTTTATGTCATTAAAAACTACGAATTCACATTTTTCTTAAATTCATTATGTAAGTTAAAGATTCTTTTTAGCTAATTATGGTGGCCAAAACACGATTGAAAAATTTGTCTCGATAGAAAAAGATCGAAAAGTTTCCTCAAAATCTACAATTTTAGGTACGTCCACTAAGTGAAAAAGCAGTTTCATTCGAATGTAATGAAATCAATTTCAATTAAATTCAGGCTATGGAATACTGAAATATAATCTGTAAATACGTGAATGAATTATGGTTTTATTTTTCAATAAAAGAGTATATATCATTTTAAAAAGAAATATCAAATAAATATTGTGCCATTAAATGACGCGCGGGCCGACCAATCATTCTATTTAAAGCGTGAAAAATCTGCTTTTGGCGTCCACTTCACCCTAACAGAATTTCTTCACTCAACACAAAACTCTTCACCCTAAAAGAACATCGATTCCTAACATTTCATCTCATAAATGTTGTGAGAGGTGACTGTGGGAAATTGGCTTTTAGTATATATTTTTTTAACAGAGTAAGGGTGACAAACGAGCACACAGTCAACCTAGTGGTAAGTAGATGCTGTAGCCCTTAGATATCTACATCAATCCTCGATTAAGAACCAAAATGCAAATGCGTTGTCATGCCTCGTTTCCAGTAAAAGGGTCTCCGATTCCCTACAATCACCATACGAAACACAACAGCACTGAGCTGCTATTTTACGTTGGTATTCTGTGAGAGCGTGGTCTCATTCGTTCTACAACCATAACATAGCTGCAGCATGGCTCCACCGCGTCAAAAATATCAATAGCATATCGTTCACCTAGATCGGCGTTAGGCAGCAGCATTAAAGGTACTAGACGTCTGGCACTGCGTATAGCTAATAGTAATAGTAATTAACTTTTATGCAGCTCGAGCGACCCTACAAGCCAGTATGACAGCATTATCTTGGTAAACATGCAATTACTTGACATTATATAAAAAACCAACGTTTCAGAAAATATTAAAATTACCTTTGGAGATGATAAAACAAGCTAGTTTTAACTAATATGTAACTAGTTTTAAATTTATAAGAGTCACTTTCGTTTCAATTTCCGAGTGAACGCGACTAGTATGCAATTGTGTGTTTACATACATTGTTTTAGACTTATTATATGAAATTTTTTTATGTACTTAGCCTACGAACAAGCTTACCAGCCCTACAACGATGGTCTTTTAATGACTATTTAAGTTGCTGTAAGACAAGAGTTAATAAACGATAGTTTACTATTAAGGGACAGGACAATGTTCACAGTCCATACACGCGTAAATTTCATAGTAAGCAACGTAAGCAACCCGTGTTCGAACCCCAACGGCAACAATGAAATTGTTAACTGCAATTTTAAGATCTAATTAACCTAACCATTTGAAGAAAAACGTAATGAAGAAACATGTATATGTAAGAAAGTAAGAATAAAATTTTAGATGTTTGGAGTCCTACCCAGGTTACACCAATTGGCATTAGGGTAACTAAATCTCGTGGTAGAGCCACGCTGCAGCAGTATAATATTATGATTGTATCATGAATGGGTCGGCTCGACCGGGGAAAGACCACGTTCTCACAGAAAACCAGCGTAAAATAGTAGTTTAATGCTGCTATGTTTCGTATGGTGAGTGTAGAGAACCGGAGACTCGTTTTACTGAGATCGAGGCATTCCATCTTAGTCCTCAGAGGTGATAACGCATCTGTATTTTAATTCTTAATCGAATGTAGATGTCTATGGGCCACAGCATTCACTTACCGTCCGGTGGACGTCGTCCGACGTCCGGTGGTGCCCGTTTGTCACCCTTATCCTATAAAAGAAAATCATTCACTAACAACAAAAAGTTCAACTACGAGTGCCTTATATCGAATGATATATTGATGTAAGCAGAGATAGATCAATGTACTGTAAACGGCTTCATTAAATTTAATTAGATGATTAAAGTAACATAATTTTCGTAAACCATAGGAATATAGACATTTTTAATTTAAGAAAATTTAAATCTTATAAGAAAATCTTTCAGTCCAGTCCAAATATAGTATATTCTAGTATAAATTATACTATTTTGGTATTTGTATTTTCTTGTTTAGTTTAACTTTCATTTATAAAATGGAAATGAATATGTATTTTCTGGGCATGCTGTCATAGCCCATTTAGATGTAAGTCTAGAAATATGTTAGTTGTTAACATTTTGTTAGTGTTCTGTTATAAAAATGGATGCGCCTTAGTCTTGACCCGTTTTCTAATCTACATTTAAACGCTTTGTCATATCTACTTTTTCGTAGATCAGTAATCAGCATCATTAATATTTAAGGTTAAGACGAACACAAAAAACATCAGTAAACTAAGAAATACTTAATTTAATAATAATGAATAACATTTTAAATTGAATCCGCACGAACAATTTAATGTTTAATAGTAATATATATATATATATATATATATATATATATATATATATATATATATATATATATATATATATATATATATATATATATATATATATATATATATATATATAATAAGTTTGTCCACCCTGGTCATCCGAGAAGAGAAAAATGGATAAAAGGATAGAAACGAAGACACGTAACTTCCTACAAAATATTCATTTATCAGCTCTGCACACCTAATTTGTACTAATTCTAATTCGCACAAATAAGCGTGATGGTAATGCCCGATAAACGGTCTACTGTGCAAGTGGCTTGCACGAATGCTTATTTTGCTTAAAGTTTCACAAGCAAGCATGTACGTTAAGCGTGGGACGCCACGCATGTTCTTTCTGAAAACTTTGTACAAACTGTTTGCACATGCAAGACGCTACCGTGTTCACGTTGAGTAGTGCATCGTGCTGTTTGCGCAATTTTTTCACAAATTGTTTACGCATCCGAGTCGCTGCGAGTAGCTGAAGCCTTAGTCACATTTTCTTCCATTTGACACGATCCTCACACACCTCTCCCGCCTCCTCCACATCCATATACTTACGCTTACATGATCGTCGGTTAAGAGTACTCTTAATTTGTCCTATTTTCAATATATCGCCAATTTGGTCGATAAACTTTCGCATAGGACGTCCCTTGCCGACTCTTCCGTTCATTTGCTTTATATATATGCAATATACATTTGCTTTGTCACTCTTTCCTCATTCATTATTTCTACATGACCAAACCACCAAGCAGACCTTTTAAAAAAGAATAGGCTTGTAAGTTTTGCGCGGAAGAAAACTTCTAAATCGCACAGTGGTGGAACACTAATAATCCCAATGGTATGGATGGTATCGCGAGTTTTGTCCCAATGGGCGATGGTGAAATTGAGTGTCTAGAATTAGGTCGAAAAATTCCTCAGAGCACACTCTTTATGGTAGATGCGATTAAATACGCAAATAGATGCACATCTCTTCGCAGTGTCAGTGAGCTAAGCTGATCAGAAAGAGCTCCGTCGGCGACTATTCGAACCTTTCTGAGCTGGGTGCGATCAAATGGAAGGAGCTGACACCGGTGAACCCCAACCAAGAGATGGGAATAGTATTCCATGTGAGGCCGATCCTGCACCTTGTGAAGTTGCAGGCGGTGTGCCGGCGTGATATACTGTCCCGCTCTGCTGAGCACGCCAAGCTTTTTAGAGGCCGATACTCACTCGATATGTCGGAAGGTTTAGGTTTTAGGAAAGAGAGACAGAGAAAATTTCCGAGACGATGAAACAAAAAATGTACCTCGAATAAATAAATAAAACAAAACGAAAGAGGTTCGTACAAAACATAATATATATATATATATATATTATATATATATATATATATATATATATATATATATATATATATATATATTTATGTTGTTTTTAACCATAGCCACCGTGATCGCCACTATCGCAAATGTCACTTAAAGAGTGCTTTCCGTAATATCTTATCCCTAACAATTATTGAATAAATAAACAACAAATAATACTTAAGGTCAATACTTACATGTAGTAACAAGGAATAAGCTATATATATATATATATATATATATATATATATATATATATATATATATATATATATATATATATATATATATATACATATCTTTACTAACATCTATTTTTAGTTAATGACTGCTAAATTGCAGTAGGCAACTCAATTTTTTGTAATTTTTGAATTGATGAAAGATTTCAATGAATTTTGCACCTTCTCCTTTAAGTTTATTTAACATCCATTATAAAGTATAAATAATTTCTGACAACACAAAATTCGTTATTATTATAAAAGTAGTTTTCTAAAATTCATAAAAAAAATTTCAACATATTTTGGTTTAATTTGACTTTAATTTATGATCTTTTAATAATAAAAATAAAACTTTAAAGTCATCGGAGAATAGATAATCTATGATTATAGATACAATGTGTTTTTATAACGTATTAATGAATGAATTAAGACAATTTTAAAGGTGGCTTTTTCCAGTTCAACATGATTATAAAACAACCACCGTGCAATATTAATTATACTTCTATTTAAATATATATATATATATATATATATATATATATATATATATATATATATATATATATATATATAGACTTCATTGGCACCTCTTCCTCCTTGTGTTTCATCCCACATCATGCAGTAAGATTTGTTATCAGTGTCATTATGGATTGTTTCATTGAATGTCCACAGTTTTCTTAAATAGAAAGACTGACTATTTGTTAACAAGGGCGTTGCTAAACATTTTTGCATGTCCACCATAAGAGTTACTTTTTTTCCTTCCGATTCTTTAGCGATTTCTTTGTCTTCTCTTTTTAAAGCATACCTCCTATCAGCATCTTCAATATGTTCTTTTCTTTGCTTCTCTATTTTTTCTCTTTCTTCGGGATTAGTTTCGTGCTTCAATAATGATATGAACTTATCACAAGTGTCGCAAGTATCATTGCTAGGTAAGTAAAAGGACAAATTGAAATGCTCGTTGAAAATTTTTCTGTATAACCACTGCTTCGATATCATATTTTCTGGTACACCATCTTCTTTACATTTTTTTACGTATAGTTCGTACATTTTCGTTATATTTAAATCTGGTCCAAGATATTCGCGAGTTGTTTTTTCTCTCGAGTAATGACATATGTAACGTGGAAACATACAAATATGGTTTTTAATCCCTGCAATTACAGAATCGGGTGTTTTGTTTCCTGGAATATGCTTTCCTCGTTGATCAGGCTGCACTAAACTTGTAGCTTCCGAAATCTTTGATAGCGTGGTTGATATGAATTGTTCTGTAAGGCAAAACGTGTTTAGAAACATTTTTTGGCAAACCCGGGTACGTACATTATTAATAAACATATTATAAATTCTTGTTTTCTTGCGTCGGCTAACATCATTATTCTGGCGGCTACGAGGTCGCATCACGGATATTAAGTCAATAGATGAAGCTACAAACTGTCTTCTTTGTTCCCAATTTGTGGTGGTTTTCCAAAATGACTCAAAGTGTTTTATCCTATTATCATATGAAATTTTTTCAAAGCATTTTAGTTTACAAGTATTCGGGCAAGCTTCCTTCATTTTCCTCTTCTCGATTATTTTTTTTGTTTTTGAAACTGCGCTAACATACCTTTCTCCCGCTAATCTTTTTGTTTTCGCTATTTCACGTTTCCAGTTTTTTTGATCACGTAAACGTTTTCTTGATTTTCTCTTGTTGTTTACGTTTTCATCGACATTAGATTCAGACGAATCTGATGTTGAACTTATAACAGTCAATCGAGGATTTTTTCGGACGCGCGGGGAGGGTGACCAGTTGCTACTTGAGTCTGCATCTGTCTCGTACGGGTCATTTTCTTGTGAATTCAAAAGAGAATGGCTACTTTCTCGGGAGTGCAAAACAGAAGGACTATCTTCTCGGCTTAACATGCTTACTGGCGACTCTCGTGATAGTTCTCTCAAGCAATATTGGAAGTTTTCTTCATTTGCATGGTTTTCAAAAAATTGCAGCTGTTCTTTTGTTAAAGGTGACGAACAGCGCTCTTCTCTAATTACTGTTTCTAAAAAAATATAAAGATTTGACTTCGTTAAGTATTATAATATAAGTATTACTAGATAGTTACTAAGTTTGAAAATTCGTCACTACTAAATAATAAAGGTTTATCTGTTCACTTTCCTCACAAAATCTACTGAAAATAGTCATAACTTCCAACTTCTTCCAATTTACCAATTGAAAGCAGTTAGGAGTTATGACTTTTTTTATTTTAACATGAATCAACAGGTTAGAAGATTACTGATAAATTTTTAAATAAATTCTATAAGAAGAACTTCATCCGCGTGCGGGACTCGAACCCGCGACCTGCAGCGTAAACAAATAATAAACATATTAGAAATACAAATGTATAATTTTATATATATTATAATAATTGAAACTTAAAAAAAATAAAAACTTACCAATTGAAACCGGTCTTAAAGTTTGTGAATTTAACTGCTCGTCTGTGGTAAGCGACTCTAAAAATACATAGGTATATTATTTGTAAGAAATGTATTATATAATATTAATATGAATAAATAAAACATTACTTCTGAACTATCTAAACTTACCATCTGGAATCGGCTGCAGAAGCTGTAATATTTTTCTCGTTCGATTACTGCACATTTTCGATGTTTTATTGTAAGCGCTACATAAAAATTGGCATACGTGTGCATTAGACGAACGCGAGAAGCGAAATAAAACACTGTATCTCACGCGATCTATTTATAGGCAAACCGCGCCTAGCTTCGCGGCATCGATGCAGTTAGCGGCAGAATAATGTAACTCCGCACTTACAGTAAAATACACGTGATTGTGAAGACTATTTTTAGTTTATGGTCCTTTACCCTGTTATGCTTTAAAGATAGTTTGAGATATACAGTATAATAAAATTTAAAATATTAAAAAGTACTTGGCTTTGCCCAGTTACTGTTTTATGCCTGTAAAGAGCGGAGCAAATAACATAGGATTGTGTAGAAACCTCAATTTCGTCGAAAATGGAGTTACAGTGTTATGCTTCTCAGGTACAGATATTTAAAATATTATGCACTTATTCACGATGTAGCAAAGCGTTTGGTGGCGGCGATTCGGAGCCTGGGTTTCGAATCTCGCGCGGAAGTTTGACAAACTACAAACAATAGTAAAAACATTTCTTCGTAATAATAATAATAATAAAACGGCGTAGGGAAGTGACAACCCCATCGCCCGCTGACGTGAGAGTTATGTGACAAAACTGCTACGTCAGCGCAGTCAGTCAGCACCTTGGCAAGAGGTGTGAGCGCCGTGCCTCGGCAAAAACTGAAGGTGCAAGGGCCCGCTTGTGCCCGCCGTCACCAGGGCGCGCCTGGCTAAACCGGTACGTTTACAGGCCCGTGAAAAGAATCATGATGCTGTTAGCGTCTTTTGTAATCTCTCAAAGGCATTTGATTGTGTGAATGGTTGAATTTTAAATTAAAATACAAATACACTCGCCATTACTGACGCCGCACTCGATCTCTTATCGTCGTATCTCTCAAATCGAGAGTAAAATGTTGCAATCAATGGTGTGTTATCGGGACATATGATAAAAATAAGTGTCTATCAGGGAATACTTATGTATACTTTACTTTTGTTCTTGGTCTTGGTCTACGTAAATAACAATGAATTTAAAATGTCTGAGATAGTTAGTCGTTTTTACTGAATACTCTTCATATTTATTCAAAATTAATCGAAACCGTTTTGAACTACAACGGTCTAACCAAATATTGTATATTGTTTCTAGTAAACGATTTGCTTTCAATTCGATCAAGAAATTCTTTCTTCCAAAATCAAAAAATAACAATATTTAAAATTTACACTGCCGAAGTTGCTGCATGATTATTAGAAATTCTATTGATTCAAAGTTCCAATGTATTATCACTAAACTAGCTTACATATCGCTAAACTAGCTTCGAAATTTTTGCTTTCAGAAGGAATAGAGAGGAGAGGGAGATAAACAGGGAGGTAATGCAATGGCTAGATTGGTCTACTTTCCATATTTTCACAGTATCAAGTACTATGATGAATTTATACAATTAAGTAAAGTTGTTAGGCTTATACCTCTTAACAAAGCGAACGAGGAAGTATTTATATGTGCATCTTTATTTCTTGATTTTTTTAATTGTGGGTTAATGAAGATGAAGATAATGGAGTTTAAATTTTAATGTTCCATTTATCGAAGTACGATCCAAGCCCTATATACCTTGTCCTATTCGAAAAACGTGTTTATTCTCCAACAGCAGTGTGACAAAGCAGTTAGCAGCGTCGCGACGTTAAACATTATAATCGTGGGTCTACGAGTATGGTCGCCGTGCCCTATATGATGGAACTGAACTGAACTGAAATGTTTTCTTTCACCATTAAGCAAGTACCATTACTTTTAAATATTTAAATATAATGTTAGATGTACTGAACTTTAAGATCCTGCTACCACGGTAGAAACTAATATTTAACAAATTTAAATGACAAATAAACTTACAGTACACCGTGTGGTAAGCGGCTAAGTCCATGAACTCAGAATCACTTCTGATGATTAAAAGGGTCCGCTTTAGCCTGTATTTACACTAGCTCTCTATACCTTTTAGACCGGAACAAAACAGTGCACCCAGACGAACACGTAGCCAGAAAGGGAGTAATACCCAGCAAAGTTAGTTAAAACAGTGTGCACAAGCATTGCAATACTTAATTCCTCTTCCGTTCCATCATCGGACAACCATGCGATTGACTAATCTAACCCCTTAATTGTAGAAAAACCACGCATTCGAACCAGACAGTCAGATTTGCAGTTCGTAATACGAACAGAAAAGGGGTGAAATAATTTCCATCCGATCACAGAATGAATGCCTACGGGGATAGAGTGTATAGGTTTTTGTTGTACTAATTCAGTGCGCTTTGCTATCTTTGGCTGCGTCACCACTTAACATCTGATGGAATAAGATTAAAATGTATTAAATATTCATGTACACTTTCGACAGGGTTTTGTTTTTTAAGTTAAGTTTTAAGTTAAGTTTGGGCAGTAGCATGACCTCCGGCTGATTGTAATTCCTATTTTAACACTTAAATGTTCGACCACTTCAAACCATTTAAGCTTTTATTTTGGTACGTAAAAGTGATGTGACGCAATTTGACATTGTGAGGAAGTTTTTGAAGACAATGGGTGCGTTTGGCAGAAAAAAGCGCTAGCAAGCGTTTGTAAGCAAAATGGCGAAACTAAACAGTTTTTGGCCAGGACACGTTTGCTAACTTCAGTAGCGCTGACACAATCCGCCATTTTGCTTATTTAATTTGTTGGTTTTGAAGTAGACTTTATAAGTTTTTTGTGCAATATTAGTTTTAAGTAATATAATGACATGAATAGACATATTATACATGTTATTAAAAATTCATGATTGGTAAGTTTTTAAAATGAATACTTTACAAACATATATTTAAATTAGGTTAGGTTCCCCGGTTAAAACTATCTTCGTGTCTTAGAGGAAAATAGCTACTTACAATTTGACAGCGCATACCGCTTACGATCGCCATTTTGCTTACAAGCGCTTGCTAGCGCTTTTTTCTGCCAAACGCACCCATTATTAACATAATTAAATAATTTTCTATTACTTGACCCTGGTAAAGTACAACGGTACGAGTCCGTCTGCAAAGAAAATATACTATCTACTACTCCCGCTTGCCAGAATTGCTTTAAGCATTCCGTAAATTAGTTACTAACGGTAGCTAAGTATCTGCGTCCGCCCAATTTTTAAATTTAACATCTTCCTTGTGGCATTTACGAAATTATTTTTATAATGCGTCGTAGTTTTGTACCTATACGTGTTATTTATATAACGTACAATTTTGATAAAATTTAGAAATTTTTTAAAGAATATTAACAATGCTATAAACATTACTAATATTCCCCTTAAACACTCCTGGTAAGCTTAAATTGCTTGTGTTACGAGTGTTTCACGCCAGTAGTCGAATGGCGGATTCGAACCCACGACCTTTTCGAGTTCGTGGTCCGCGTCCTGCCATTGCGCTACTGTCACTTATAATATATAGCTAGGAACTACATTTATACGAGGGGTGTTCAATATATTCTCGGTATTAGGGTGATTTTCTAATAATGTGGGTGAAAAAAAATTGCTAACGACACTACCTTAGGGTGTAAATATGAAATTTAGTCCTGATAACTTCATTACTTCTTACGTAAACTACAGTCATAGACTACTGGAAATGACTGACTCGACAATATTGAAAAAATATAACACCGTGCGATTAATTTCCATTAAAAAATGGTGGCCGTTTACTTAGACTCTGCTACCTCAATGTCAACCGTACAGAAGTGGTCAAGTGAATTCAAAAGAGGTAGGGAAATCATCGAAGATGATCCCCGCCCGGGTAGGTATCACAGCGGATACAGGAGAAAATGTGAAAATTATTGAACAACTTGTATTAGAAGATGCACGAGTAAGAATTGAAATGTTAGCAGAAATGGCTAACCGATCCGTTGTTACCATACACACCATATTGACTCAACTTCACATCGTATGTACTACAATGTTTACTATACTTTATATTGGGATTACTTAGTGGTAGTTTCTTATAAACTAATTATTATTAATTAATATATTCTAAATATGTACTTCAAAAAATCAAATCAATCTAGGGATGTTGGACTCTCCGGCGTAGCATGGGTAGCAGCTGCCCGGGACCGTCCGAATACAAACAACCGACCTACCTACGTATCTCTTTGTATACATAGTTGGGGGCTTTGTTAGTTTTCCACGTGACTGCAGATTTTAGGGGTGGAATTTTAGAAATGAAAATCATATCTTAATATTTTTAAATGATGCTATTGCAAATTTAATAAAAAATATTTTTTTTTTGTCTGACACTGAATATTTTTGATTTTAAAATATTACGAGTAATGTAGCTCCGCAAGTTTTCAAATCTGAAAGATAATCTGCTTACGCGCACTTGCTAAGAGTAGGGGATAAATATACAAAATACATTATATTATTTTATTTATCTTTCAATAAAATAGTATTTCAGATTTTCAATTTTTTTAAGATTTTCAATAGCATCGTTTAAAAAGATTAAAAATTATAAAGTTTCTAAAATTCTACCCTAAAATCTGCTGCCACGTGGCAAACTGGCAAAGCCCCCACCTCCTTCTTGCTACGTACATAGTTGGAGTCAGCTTCTCAGTGTTCTATAGTGCACGGTTCATCACGGAGAGTGTACCCAGGAATAACAAGACTTTATTTCGCTTTCTCTTTCCAATATCGAATAAAAAGATGCCCTGCCTACACCTATTTATTGTCGATATTCCACGAATCCAAACCAATTTGCTTTACAGTAAGGTAATGAAAGAAATCTTATGATTTTATGTATTAAATTCTAATTTTATATTTTTTTTACGTGGCAGAGCTACAGCAAGAATAGGTGCGCTCGACCAGGGTACCACTACGCTCTCACAGAATACCAGCGTAAAACGCCAGGATAAAGCCACTGTTTATCGTTTGGTACTCACCGACCTCTTTTATTGGTAACGAGGCATTCCATCTTAGTCCTCGGAGGTGACAACACATTTGTATTTTGATTCCTAATCGAGGGTAGATGTGGATGGACCGCAGCATACACTTACCATTAAGTGGACTGCATGCCCGCTTGTCAAAAAAATTGCCAACGTCTTTCTTTCCATCCGATCACACAGAGCTAGAGTAAATAGGCTTTTGTTACGCTAAGACAGTGATATTTACCATCACCGCTATCCATCTGATGGGATTGAGGTTCAAGCACTGACTCATAATGAGCAAAAAAATTCTATATGCCACTGGATATCTTACGCCTGGAATTTGTTACCTGCACTGACAAGTATAATATTTAGTTTTACTGTGTGTCGACTGGGATTGGACCCGAGTTGCACAGGAGTCGCGGGCTTACAGCGAACGCTTCGCTATTATTTAATAAAGTTAAATTTGCGTGTATAACCGGTAAACACGAATCATTGGTGCAACACCATTTTTTCTGAGCCAGTTAACCTTGGCATAGGACCGCTTGAACGCCTCTTGCATTTGTATTTAAATGCTATGTGACCTTATCTTATAAATGTAGCTTCACCTATTTTATACTCCCGCGCTGAATTAAGAAGTGCCAACGAAATAAATAAAAAAAGAGAATATTTTATACTTTTTAGAATATTTGGAAGTAAAAGAAAACCATATTTTGTATGCTCAATATATAAAACTTACCCAGTGCAGAGCAAAAATGAAATAGAAAGCCAAGAGAAGAACTTTTCATATTAAAATTCTATGTAAAAAGTTTTCTGTCAAGAAGATACAATCTCACCTAAACCGTGTATAGTTTTGCTCAAACACAGTTTCATAATGCTTAACATATGTGTGTTTAGGCTGAAATGGAGCAAAGCAGCAACAATTGCGTTTTGGATGATATTGTAGTCCTGTTCGGGAGTTGAAAGTTGCAAAAATTAATTTACGAATTAATTGCTGGTCGATCAAAATGTGGTAATCATTAACCTAGATAAAAACAAAGATCATGATGTACCAGGCTGGTCTGAAAAGTTTCCGATTTCAACGTGTAAATGGCACTCGTACAAGGACTCGTCAGTAAAAGCTAGAGAATGTAGTTGTACATCTTTTCACAGTTACGCACCAAAATTTCAGCCATTTTGGACGCGTAGTTATTTGACAATTGTTGAGTGAGTCGATGTGAGTGTTTTGTGACAATGGAAAAAATTAAGTAACGAGCTGTCACTATTTTTTTTGTTTTTGAAAAGCATTACGCCTACGAAAATCAAAGATGAGTTGGACTCTATGTATGGGGACTCTGCACCATCATTTACTACACTGAAATTTTGGGCAGCTGAATTTGAACTGGGCCGTGAGAGTTTGAGAGACGATGAACATTCAGGACATCCAAAAACTGCAACTACTGACGATAACATTTCGTCAGTAATAACATTGCTAAAGTTCAAATGGTGCTAGACGACCGCCGAATTAAGTGAGAGAGGTAGCAGAAGCTATGAAACTGTCCAAATAAAGTGTTTGTCACTTATTAAATCAAGATTTAGACATGAAGAAGCTGTCAGCGCTTTGGGTGTAGCGTTTGCTCTCGTTAGAACAAAAACATAAATAAGTCAATGACAAAAATGTGTTCGAATGAACATTTCCAACGCTCTGTTGACGCAACTAATCCTAGTTTTGACGCCGATTAATTACTGTACATGAAAGTTGGATACACGATTATACGCTCGAAAAAAAGTCAAAACAATGGACTGCAAAGGGGGAACCAGCTGCAATAAAAGCAAAAACTGTTTTTTCGGCTGGGGAAAGTGATGGAGACTGTTTTTGGGATAGTCATAGAGATTTCTTAATCGATTATGTTCAAAAAGGAACCATTAGATGAGCATACTACGCATCATTACTTGACATACTGGAGGCAGAAATTTCGAAAAAATGGCCACATTTGCAGAAAAATAAAATCCTGTTTCACCATGACAACGCGACATCTCACGCCACGAAAATCCACGAATTGTGGTTTGTACTGCTTGACTATCCGCCTTACTCATCAGATCTAGCCCCAAGTGACTTATATTTGTTCATTTATCTAAAAATTGCGCTCGAAGGACAGAGATTTTCGTCAAATGAGGAGACAATCACCTTCGTAAATAATTATTTAATAAATATTTAATTAAGAGAGAAAAACACCGAGTACTGTTTGGAGGGTTATAGCGATAGGAAAATCGCTGGGAGACGTGTGTAGAGTCACAAGGAGACTATGTAGAAAAATAAAAATAAAATTTAAGAAAAAATGTATTGTAACTTTGTTAGGTTTGTAGGTAGGTAGAAAAAATAATTAGCTTCCAGAGAATAGAACCATAATATATACCAGTTCTACTATTACATCTACATCCAATGACGGGTCCAGTGCTGAAGATAGGCTTATCTCATAGAGGCTCTCCTCATAGAGGGCAAGCGGGTTGACAACCGCAATTATTTATCTTTATTCAGCTGTTTTCTCTTTATTCAGTTAGGTGGAGACTTCCTTGTCCTAAAACCGTCTCAGAAATGAGGGGAAGTGGAAGGAAGACCTGTGCCCAGCTGTGGGATGTATCTAAGCTGCAACTTCATTCGGTTCTTGTTATGAAGATACCGCTGTAAATCTTCTGGTTCAGTTTTCCTAAGTCGCTAAGATAAGTTTTTTTATATAAGAGGGAGCAAACAAGCATGCAGCTCACCTGATGATAAGTGACTTCCACCGCTATTACGAGTACACAGTTAAGATGAATGCATATAATTAGGTCAAAATATCTACTAGTAGTTATCCAACTTGCTAGGAACATTAGAACGGCTTAAAACGTGACTTTATATGCATTTACATTTTAGACTATATGCATTTTAGATTTAGTAGTAGTCATTTTAGAGTTAGTATTAGGTTTTATTTCAGTAGTCGATTTTTTATCACCTTCCTTACCTAAGCTACGTGGCTATGTTATAAATACCCTTCTAATTAATATTTTTGAAATATAAGAATTTCACCTAACTTAGCCTACAGTCAGTGTACTGATCCAGTACACGTACCTTACTACACAGTAACAATATAGATGTAAGTTAGATGAACAATTAATATTATTTTTAGAAAATTGTATTGATGCCCCACGCCCATGTCGGCAAAATCCGACAGTATTAACGGGACATATGAAAAGATACTGTTACGAGCTTGATGTCACAATAGAAACCGCTGATTGAATTACCAAAATTGCAACTTTAATTACCGAACTCAAATACGACTTAAAACACACTAATACTAGATCGCCTTAGTTCGCAGGTATATCGCTTCGTAGTATTCGTTTGTATCACCAATTACTGACCAAAATCGCGGTCGATACCGGCCTGTTCGTACCGGCCGGAATGTTCGAGTACATACCGGTCCCGACTGACAAGGTGTAGAAAGTTCTAGTACGGCATTTTCTAGAAATCTCTCCTAGTTCTGCTACTCGATACTAGATGGTGCTTGTAACCATGTACCAGATATTAATTATAGCGCAACAATACTGATACAAGAATAAACATAAATCGAAATATTTCTTTTTACACTAATTTAGGTACCATAAAACAAACAGCATTTGTTAATAGAATACTTCCGTACAAATATTTGTGTGTATTTTGTTTAACGCCTTTGAAAATAAGTCAAATGTCAGCGAGTAGAATTCGATGTTTTTTATTCGATGCATCGAAGAGCACTTAACACAAAAAACAACGGTATCCTGCTAGGATACCGTTGTTTTTTGTGTTAAGTGCTAACTTTGCGAGAATTCATCAGTGCTTCGTACATTTTTGAAAGCAAAGATGAAAACGCTGGTAGGCGGTGCAATACATGTACTTAAATTTGAAGTAAGATTATAACTACTTATTTTGAAGAGATTAAAAACTAGCTTCGGCAGTTATTTATGTAAGTAACCTACGCAATTACGTAGGATGTTCACGATTTTTTTAAACTAATGGATAACAACATTTTGACATTAGATTGAAATAGCGTGTACGTAAAACCAGGCTGGCTAAAGGGCGAATGGTTTTAAAGTTTTAAAATATGTATTATTCGTAATTATCATAATTTTGTTTCACGAATTTTCCCCACTACCATGCAATAAAGTTTTTTTTCATGCATACTTGTATCCTTGACTTGAAGGCTAGATTTTCGGAAAATAAAAAAAAGATATTTCATTATTTTAATCCGAAAATAGGCGAACTTTTCATGCGATAATTTTCATGTTACAAAAATCGTTTAAGGAGAAAAAATATCTCCTAATAAATATGAAATCGCCCCGTAAAAAAAGTCTCCTAAAAACTGGAACACCAAGTTTCACGCACAACAGTAATTAAGGGTTTAAATTTTCTGAGCTTTGCACCTAAATACAAAATTTTCATACACAATTTGCACATACGAGCTCGTAGTGGCGGAGTAAGAATACCGTGTAGTGGCGGAGTAAGAATACCGTGTAGTGGCGGAGTAAGAATACCGTGTAGTGGCGGAGTAAGAATACCGTGTAGTGGTAATATAAGAATATCTACTACCCCATATCACCCCGTTGGTGTCGTATGAGGGTCCGAGGGAATCAAATCCGGAGATGTGCAGCAGCGCCTTCCTGATAACGATTTAAAATTAAAATAAACTGTGGTTGCCAAACCGTTTACCAAGCGTGAAAGGAAGCTGTGAAGTTATTCCCCCTATGAGGCAATCTGTGGAGGCGACATATGTTCAGCAGTGGACATTTGAGAGGCTGTGTCGGAAACGGTAAGGGTCGTATTTTACTAAATCATTTCTTAGTGGACGTCTACGTTATAGAAGGTAGCTATTGTCCCAATTTTATATTTCTACGTCAAGCTGCTCGGGCTGTGCATAGATAGACGAGTTAGTTACTTTATATGGACAAGAGAATAAAGTAGAAAAACAGTAAATATACACTATCGGTAAATGGCAAAACTAAATCCCCTAATTTGATTTAATTACGTCCGTTAAAAATATAAATTCATAAACGCTTTTTGTAAACGAAATATAAAAAGTAAATGTTGAAAAATAAAGATTTTGTCTCATTTTAATAATTTTGTTAGCAAATAATAATATAAATTAATATCATCTACTTTATTACTAAATCCTAAATTTGAGTTATAAAATATACGCGTCCGGACAGCGCGTCAAATACAGCGCCATTGACTCTTGTCGTCTCCAAGAAAACCCTTTCAGAAATATGGGAATGCATATACACAGTAACACAGCCGTGGGCTTAAAAAGGCTTTTCCTTTTTTTAAATTGAACTCCTTATACGCTTTTTACATTTTTAACGGATCAGCGCTATTAAACAAACTCTATATCAAAGCGCAAATTGGTATAGAGTTATTTCGCCTTTGAGTAATTAAGAAAATACATCCAGAAAGCAAATTATAATAACTAATCCACTCAAAACATTGCATTGAAGAGATATTTTTACGGATTTTTCGCTGAGTTACCCATAAGATTTTGATATCTCAGATAAATGTCTCACATAACTCGCGTATAAAAAAAACTATAATACCTATAGCGCCATCGAGGTAAAATAATAGTAATTAGCTTATTAATACACTAAAATTGACATTTAGAAAATAACTGGTAGTAATAATATAAACAACTCAAAATCGGATAAGGTAATTTTTTCGATCTGACAAAAATGTGAATTATAAGCCTTTTTGTAGCTGCAAAAGGGAAGGTTACGCCTACTGTACAGCTTCTATGATAGATACCGTGATGATATATATTTATTCTAGCGTTTCGGATCCTACGTAACACAATATTGAAAGTCCCATCCCATCGGTTCCCTAGTTTTTACGTGATGCCTAACCAGACAGACAGACAGGCAACGCTTCCAAAAATATTAGCACCTACATATATCGAAAACATAGCGTACCATAATACAAATTTGAAAAAAAATACTCAATGTACAGAAATCGTTGTGTTAAAGTTTTATTATAATTATTAGTAATAATAATAATGTCCTCCAGACAAAATTTCGGTCACGGTGGCCTACCTCAACGGAGACTAGCCATCGCATCGGTGCAGGACAGGATTATAGTGCCCAAGTGTATGCGCAAGCACAGGTGCACTCTCTATTCCCTCACTCTCATAATCCGATGGGACGGTAAACCGACACGACCGGAGAGATATCAGGCGCAGGACCAACGCCTTTACGTGCTTTCCGAGGCACGGGGGCGAGACACCGCCAACTTCCTGAGTCCGGGCAACTACTGAGAATTTCTTGACGGAAAAACTCAATAATTAATTTTTTGGCCCGACCCGGGATTCGAACCCAGGACCTCATGATCAGCAGTCGCACTACTACAATCACTAGACCAACGAGGCAGTCGAATATACTTAGTATCGATTTAGTTACGTAAGCACTTCTGTGACATGTTTTTATTAAGGCACAAAATGATTTTAAATTCACTTTTATTCAGTTATACGTGGCGGACCCATGCCGCGGCTATATTATTATAGTTGTAGAACGAATGGGTCGGTTCGACCGAGGAGGGACCACGCTCTCAAAGAATACTAGCGTGAAATAGCAGCTTAGTGCTGCCGTGTTTTTAATAATAATAATATAATAATAATAATAAATTTATTTCAGACCCACATATAGCCCATAATATGTTAGTAAATTAGCTTAACCTATGTTAGTCTTAAATCATTACACGTACAATTTTCATAACAATTATTTTTTTATTTTTGGCACCCCATGACACTAGGCACATGCAAGTGCATACGCATCCAGTGCCCTAGGATGGGACAATCAAATCTATCAGATATTGCCTTCAGAATGCTATTAGAGCTCCCACGAACCCTGCGCATGAGGGATGCTATTCTCTTTCGAATTATGGCATGAAAACCGTCCGTACCGTACGCTGTAAACATCCCTGAAGCGCTACAATACCGCGGAAACCCCATCAGCATCCTGAAGGCATTATTATATTGTAGCCGAAGGGCATTGTAGGCTCTCTGCGTGTACTTAACCCATAGAATGCACGTGTAAAACGACTGGCAAAAGGCTTTGAAAAGTGTTACCTTAACTTCTTCTGTACAGCGTGCAAAGCTAGGGGACAGCATGTTACAGCGAACCGCCAATGCCCTTCTTTCTCTTTCTATGTCCGCATCATCAGTCAGATCCTCAGTTAAAACGTGACCAAGATACCTAAATTGATACACTCTATTTAACTGTACGTTCCTTAATTTAACAGGTGGAATCGTTTCAATTTTTGATCCAGCTCGAAATAACAACACTTTTTGAAGGTAAGTGTAGAGAACCTGTGACTCTTTTTACCGGAAAAGAGGCATTCCATTTCAGTCCTCACGGGTGACAACGCATCTGCATTTTGAATCAAATTTTTCATATTTCCTAATTAAAATAATACTTTTTTTTCTTTTCTAAAGACAACAAGCTAATCTAGATAAGTTAAATATAACAAGAATCAATCTTTATCTTTATGTAGAATAGCAGATCTATATGACCGTTATGCAATAAAATATGCAATGAGCGTACATATATTAACACTTTCACTGTCAGGTTTTCAGACACAATAGTAAGACATTAGCTAATTATATGTAGTGCACAGTGTAAATATAGACCATATTCGCATTGTAACGAAGATAGAAATAATAAAAATCAGAAAATAAATAAGAAAATGATCTATAATAGTATTAATATAAAGATAAAAGTAATAAAATAAATAACAGTAAAGAAATGAATGTAATATTTAAGACATTTTAATAGTAATTTTAGAGTAATCACATACATCCGTTACTCTATTTTAGTACAAAATTAGTAAGTATTTATTTAAAAAATGTGTAAGGAGTGAAAGATAGAATGATCAAAAGTGTGAATACGAATGATTGAGTTGCAAGTTTCGTCAGTACGAGACTGAAAATTTCGGGAATCAACGAAGTGACATAACATTACTATTTAAAAATGTATTATTGCTTTTCGAAGTATTCTCCGCGAAATTTGACACATTTTTCCATACGATGGAACCAATCATTGAAGCAACCATTCCATTCGAAAGTTGGGGTCTCCAAAATGGCCGTTTTGTAGGCGTCCACAGCTCCTTCAGGTGATGAAAATCTCTGTCCACGCAATTTATTCTTTATTTTAGGAAAAGTATAGAAATCATTAGGGCTTAGGTCGGGGCTGTACGGTGAATGGTCTAATAATTCTATGTTTTCTTGCTCTAAAAACTCTTTATGTTCTGTGTGCGGTGTGAGAACTCGCATTGTCGCGATGGAGGATGATGCGGCGGTTGCAGTTCTCTTTACGGTGTTCAGAATTGACCTGTGGCAAACAAATGCTAGCATACCATTCTGCTTTAACCGTTCTTTGTCCCTCAAAAGGAATAGTCGTAACATGGCCGGTTTTGGAGACAAATGTGGCCACCATTTTTTTGCTACACTCCGTGAACGAACAATTTTTGTTGGCTTCCACTCATTTTCGAACACCCAAACTCGTGACTGGTTTTTTGTTTCGGGTTCGTACGCGTATATCCAGGATTCTTCACCTGATACGATGTTGTATACAGCATTTGAGGATCCTGCGTGGAATCTTTCGAGAGTTCTGACGCACCAAGTAACGCGAGACGCTTTTTGCTCTTCACAGAGCGAATGCGGTATCCATCGGGAAAACAAATTTTTTACACCTAATTGTTCATGCAAGATTATTTATAATTAACTCAATGTCTAAAGTTGCCTGATTTTCTCGGTATGTCACATGTCGACCTTCCTCAATCAGCTTACGCACAGCATCAACGTTTTCTTGGGTAACTGCAGTTTTTGGACGACCTTGACGGGGATCATCACTGAGCTTGACACGTCCACGTTGAAATTCAGCAAACCAGCGATAAATTGTGGTTTTGGATGGGGCTTCATCACGAAATGCCAAAATCATCCGGTCAACACACTGTTTTTGTGTTAAACCACTTTTAAAGTCATAATAAATCATCACTCTTGAATATTCTCGAGTCAATTCCATATTCTCAACGACTAAACAAGTTTGACAAAACCTTGTGACAAGACCGAGAATCTTTTTTTAAATAAATATATGGTATTCGATGTTTAAAACCAAGGAGTTTTCAATTAAAAAGATTTTAATATGACAGGAACAGTGGAAATATTCCATTCCCGATACTTTAAGTGCAGCCTTCGACTGATCACCCAAATATTTGATGATGCTTACAATACCAGGAGTTCAATGTTTGGTAAAATAATGCAAGTTAGTATATGGAAATGGAGCATGAAAGTTTATAAAAGTACTTGATAGAGTCAATTAGATAATAAAAGGTACAATAAAGATAAATAAGGTCAGAATAAAAAGGTTTAGAATATACAAAGAACGAAATAAAGATTTATAAATAAAAAAGAAAATCTCGTATAATATTAATAATAATGGAGAGATACGTTCATCACTGGTATAACATATAGTTCTCAAGCAGGGTATGTTTCTGAGATCTGATGATAGATTCTTAAATAACGGGAACTATGGAACCAATATCTTCAGTATAAGTGGTGTGATCTAGTTTACTCATATTATTGCTCTTCGAGACCGGATAAGTCTTAAATTTGTTACCCTCAATAATGGTACATAGAGGTAACATCCCTCAATGGATCATATTGTGAACTTAGTTTTCCTCCGTGACACTTGTTGGAGTCCTTTTAAATTATTTATGGCTTAAACGTAGACCTCAAGGTTGTCCACACAACAGAAGGTCACGGATTAAACAAGGTGGGTACACTTTTACCTTGTTAAAGTACTATAAAAAAGTTTATCTACCTTTAAAATGAAACGAATGTAATGAAAATGTAATATAATACTCAAGTAAACAGGGGTACTTACGTATAAAGTACCTGCGTGAGAAATATCATTAGGTAAAATATAAAATGTGTATAATAAAAATTATTGACAATACTTAAAGAGGTGAATGAAAACTCAGATTTCTGGTATGTAATTGATTAAAAAATATGTAAGTGAATAGGAATACGAAAAGAAATAAAGCTATCTAAAGGTCGAAATCGATGAAAAAAGGACGAATACGACACCGGTTTAGCGGTCAACTGCCGTAGAGTCTACATCACCTGAGGATGCCTCGTGTAGAGGCGAAACACGTGTCGTATTATCGTCGATGGTGTGTCTTACCTGGAATAGTGGTGTTGGGTGTAGTGGTGCCGGGAGTAGTGGAGTTAGGATTAGTGGTGCTGGGACTAGTGGTGACGGAGTTAGTGCATGCAATTGAGGGAGGGCGAGAGGTGCTCTTCAATCCAGGTAATCACATCATTGTATTTAGTTAGCGGAAGGTTACGAAGTAATTTATATTTTTATTATAATGAATTTCCGCAAAGTAACGTCTGATTCTATCAATAAATTAACTTTAATTAACTTAACTTTATCTTTTGAACTTTGTCTCAATTAAGATAAACAAGTACCCGGTTGACTTTTTTTTTAATTCGTGTGTTTTGGAAATTATATTTAGATACAAATTACATACTGATGAAATATAAATAATATTTTTTGAGCTTAGCGACATAACAGCAAAAACGGAACTGGTTATTTGAATAAAAAATCATGAGTGCAATTATTTTAATTTTAATTTTTGTGTTTTTAAAAAATACTAAAAAAGGGCTCGAAAAAATAGATTTTCTCAAAAAAGAAAAGAACTTGAAAAAAAAATTAAAAAAGGTCGGTTGGTCGGTCCAGACTCGAACCGGGGTTTTACGATTCTGCGACCGCCCATTATACCAATTAAGCTATTTATACTCATTAACAATCTGTCAAAATTTACCTTCTTATTCTAACGATATTATAGCAGTTTTTCATTGCCTAAAAACACGGACAAAATAAATCCTAGCTAGATCGATTTATTATCCCAGAAACTCCCTGGACACAAAATTTTATGAAAATCGTTGGAGCCGTTTTCGAGATCCCGATTATATATATATATATACAAGAATTGCTCGTTTAATAGTATAGGATTTTTCTTAGAAGTCATGAATTCTTAGAAAGAGGCAATGCGTTTACAACTTATAATATATAATTATAATATATGACTTAAGTAATAAATACTTGATAATGTATGTATTACATATACAGACATAATCAAGTATTTATAGTTGTAGTATTATCATAAAGTAATGTAACAATCTTAAAACTATGTACATTAAAAAGTGTTAATACTATAAT
Source organism: Parnassius smintheus behrii (assembly GCA_036936625.1). NCBI lineage: Eukaryota > Metazoa > Arthropoda > Insecta > Lepidoptera > Papilionidae > Parnassius > Parnassius smintheus. The sequence goes on along the minus strand of JAUPFT010000016.1, from coordinate 9,319,205 downwards.
TTTCTGATACATTTAATTGTATTCATAATATGACTTCTTGTAAGCTACATCTAACTCGGATCATTTATCATACCTAATTTCGCTTACAATTCTTGTAAGCGAAATTAGGTATGGTAAATGATCATACAATGTAATCGCAAAAGTTTCCATACGTGAATTCAAAACAAAAGTCGGTATTTTTACTCATGTGACAAAAGTATCAGAAATCGCTTACGCGGCCGGGATTGCAACTTGCATTTTGATCCGTCTCTTGCACAGACCACCCAGGTGCTCCATGCACCCAGCCTACGTACGTGTAGTCAAGCCGCGTGGTCTGTTGTCATTAATGACAATGATTACGTTGCTTTGACATATATTTCTTTGTACTTTAATATGAAATTAAATTAAATAGTTAAGTTATGTCGGTTTTATTGAATGAACTCAGCAAAGTAAGCTTTAATCATAATTATTAAATTTAAGATAATTTAATTATTTAATTATCATTCATAAGCTTTAAAATACATATTTTGTGATTATATTTTTATAGGAAAAAAATTAAGATATTTAAGTAGTTTGTTTACGATTTGTTTAGTTGATTAATAATTTTAAAATTATTTTCTCGTATGCTGTGTATAATTAATTTATGAGCCTCAATTCTTGACGATAATTATATAAAGAATAAGTTGTGAGTAAAGTTTGTGACTTATGGATACGTACGTAATTATGAATGAAAAAAGTATTCTCTTGACGAGATAAGTGGTATAACGACAAGATGATTTAAGTAACTATATAACTTAAGCGCTAAAGACATATTGTGGAAAATATTTTATAAGGAAATATGTAAACGTATAACATTAATATGTTTATTATTACGAAATTATGTACAAATAACAAGATTGTGACATTGATATCACTATGACGCAGAGGAATCTGGCCACCCGACCTTATATTTTTTATTCTCTTTATACATAATATTTTAAGAGTTTCTTTTTTCATATTTTTTTTAGGGGGACGGGTGTAGCCCTCAGGACATTATATATTATTGTACAATAATAGCATTATAATTAAAGAAATAGATAGAACAACATGTCTTCTTATTGACACCTTTCATACATTACATCTTTTTCTAAAATGTTAATTCTTTGGTAAAAAACCGATCAAGTGTGATTATGAAACCAACACCAAGGTTTCCGACTAAATTACCTTAGTAATTAGGTTAACAATTAGGTTATTAATATAAAATTACTCACAGTTTTTTAGATTATATTCTTCAACGAAATAAAATTAGACTAAAAATATATACGAAAAATTTATTTTAAATCTATGGCATACTCGTATCTATGCGTATTTATGATTACAGCAATTAAATATTTACTACAGATAAAAAGACAATAACGGAGCATTTCATCTCTGGTTGTTCGGCGCTTTCTAACTCCGAGTATCTGCACAGGCTCAACCTAGTAGCCGCGATTCTACATCAAGAGATCGAAGTGCGGTCTCGTTTATTGGAGCCTACTTTATTTTAGGTACTTACTGGATGACGTGCTCGGAAATGATCGCCGCAAGACTATTCATGCAAATGATAATAATATGTGTATATTATATATATATATATATATATATATATATATATATATATATAAGATTCCCGTATGGAGACTATGTGCCACAATTACTACGCTTGGCTGGCGGATTGGCAACCGCAGTATTTTATGTTTAGTCGTTATCAAGAAGACGCTGCTGTCCGTCTCCTGACTTGTTTCCCTGTGTCGTCTCTCACGACACCCGCGGGATGATATGGGATAGCCAAATCTGAATAAATATTGATCGATCCTACAAATATTAAGAATCACATCATCCAAACTGGACTTCAGCCAAAGGCATCATTTTTTCCCGATATATATATATATATATATATATATATATATATATATATATATATATATAAATATAAATATAAATATAAATATATATATATAAATATCTGGGATTGCCCATCTCTAATTTCAGTTGCCCTCTGTCGCTTCTTACGACACCCACATAGGGTTGTCAGATCCGAAGACCAAAATATCTGAACAAGTTTTGAAAATGTCGGTATTTTGGTGTTGTCATCGGGAGAAATAAATATTAAAAAGAAAAGTTTATTCTTTTATTAAGAGGCCACAAGATTTACTTTAAGCAAAACTAATTTAAGTACACTTCATTTCTAGGTTGTTATATGTATTTGTCCCTAGACTTTACTACAGCCCACCAATTTGGATCCTTTAGTTTAGTAGTATTCAGAAAAGATTGAAAAGTCAAACATTTTACTTCAAAGTTCACTCTAATTACTATTTTAGCTTTTATTAAATTAAAGTCCATACGTTAAGTTTCCGAGAAGCCATTTGTCTGGCGATTTTGATTTTCAGGTCATTTTAAATGTCGGGAGAATCCAGGCGAATTCTGACCATCTGGCAACCCTACAGCCACAGAAGGATATGGAGTAGTGAATTTTCTTACACTGCTGCTACACGACAGAGTACAAGATTATAAATTAATAATTAATTACGGAAAAACCTGTATAACATAAAGGATATAGTAAAGTTCAGTGTAAGTACGTGACAGAATTAAGGAACTTCCTTATTCGTCTTCGTCCATAACTGTTTTCCTCCAAGAGTTGTCCTAGACTACTCGCGTCGGCTACACTAAACGTCGAAGATATATTTAACAGCAGCGATGCGGATCACAGATACGATTCCTGTACGAGACGAGTAATAAGTTGGGGATCGTAATAAAAGGGGCAGCAAGGAAAGGCATTTTATCTTAATTTAAAAAATACCTAAACCAAAAAGAAGAAGAATATTCTATTTTTTTTACAAAACTAACATTCGTGTTCCTTTACATATTTACAGTTTAAAAATTTCTTAATTTTTTTATTCTAGAAAATGGTTTGCTAGCATATACATATTAGCACCGACTAAATACTTAGACGATGTCATTTTCCAACAGACAACAGACAGAGAAAAACGTTTCATTTTACCTTCCGTCTCGTTCTACAAGGCGAAGTGCTCGAAATATATTTTTACATAACAAAAACTCGTTTCATTAATACTTGTTTTTGTTTCGTTTATAATAATCTTTATTTGCATGAAACATGGTAAATACGTAGATGTTTAAGTTTCTAGAAACATGTTTTGCTACTTTATATATAGCATGCAATTTTAATCCGACAGGCCTGTTGGTCTAGTGGTTAGTGACCCTGACTGCTAAGCCGGAGGTCGTGGGTTCGATTCCCACACAGGACAAATGTTTGTGTAAAGAGCACGATCATTTGTTCTGTGTCTGGGTGTAATTTATCTATAATATTTATGTATTAAGAAATATATAAGTATATTTATCAGTTACTTAGTACCCATAACACAAGCTCTGCTTAGCTTGGGACCAGATGGCGTTGTGTGATAGTTGTGGAATATTATAGAAAAAAAAAAGAATATTATTATTATAAATTTAAGACATCAGTACAATAGACAATAAAACATTTTAAATATTAATATACTTAACCTAAATGATATTTAAAAGTTATCAAATCATATTTTAGTTCTTAATTATTACTTAGGTAGTTATTTATTCATAGTGTTCATAAAAATTGTGTAGTGAGGAGGTAAATCTGTATAAAAATAAGGTTTTTGTAGGACATCACTGCGCCCACCTTTCTGCCAAGGAGGGTCGCGTTCGTATACGGCTTAGAGATCTCTCGTCAGATCGGTTAGCCAATCCATAAAGGCGGTGTTTAGTGAGTAAAAGTCTCCACATAACCACGCAGCCGGCTGCGTGGTATGCTATGAGCATTCACCGCCTCCCTGCCCCCCTTTCCGGAGGGTTGCCGATATTTGCATCGGCGCAAAAAAAAACGTTACCCATTGAGTGAGCAAATATCATATCCTGGATACAATTTAAAATTGACTTATTTATTTTTCGGTATTGAACCTATGGTCATGTAATTGTACAACATAATACGCTATCATAAATAAGCGAACATTTTTCCCAATTTCATATGTGATTGAGAATAATTATCATATACATATAAACAGGTTGTTTCTTATGCTGCTTATTATTTATGCATGGACTGCTATAATATTAAAATAATATACTTTATTTTTAAAAACCTAAAATTAAAAAAAATCGCGGTTACCAACCAGCTCACCTAGCGTGACGATTACGGAAAAATCACCCCTATACGGCAATATATAAATACATGTTTTATATATATATATATATATATATATATATATATATATATATATATATATATATATATATATATATATATATATAAAAATTGTGGGTCATTCATAGGCAAAAAAACTATCGTATCTCTCAAGTTGGACCAAACTGCACACGTTGTGCAAATTTGATTAAAATCGGTTAGGTAGTTTAAGAGTCCATCGCGGACAAACAACGTGACACGTACTTTATATATATATTAAGATATGTAACATAATCGGAATCTCCAACGAACGGAAACGGCTCCAACGATTTTCGTAAAATTTAGTGACCAGGAAGTTTCGGGGGCAATAAATCGATCTAGCCCGCTATCTAGCTCTAGCTATCTAGGATTTATTTTTAGAAAATGTCTGTTTGTCCGTGTTTTGAAGTAATGAAAAACTGCGACAATATAAGAAGGTAAATTTTGAGTCTGTGTTAGCGATCGTAATAGTGAATATCGAGCGGTCGCAAAACCGTAATGCCTTGGTTCGCGTCCTGCCTTCGGTCCGCCTTGTTTCATTTTTTTTTTCAAGTTCCCTTCTTTTGCGAGAAAATTTATTATTTCGTGCCCTTTTTTTAGTATTTTTTTAAAAATACGAAAATTTTAATTAAACTAATTGCACTCATTATTTTTTAATCAAATAACCAGTTCAGTTTTTTCTATTATGTTAATAAGATCAAAAAATATTATTCATCAGTATGTAATTTGTATCTAAATGTAATTTCAAAAAAAACCGAGCGAAGCTCGGTCATCCGGGTACTCGATTTTTAAATGAAGAACTTCGTCCCGTATATCAAACCGGCTATGAATAAATAATAGTATCATAGACATCACGGGTATCATCTAAGACCTCAGGGATAACTACGGAAAATAATTAATACCGACAATATACGACGTGCGCATCATCCAAATGCGATAAGGCGAACTTTGTGCTCGTGTGTGTCCCGTCAAAACCCAAAGCTATTGAACGTACACTTTAAATAAAGTGACAGACGAACTAACAGTTCATCTGCTGTCAGGTGGCTACTGTAACCCATGAACACCTGCACCCAACATCAAACAAAGAGGACTGTAGATGCGATGTCACCTCTGAGGGTTAAGATGGAATACTTAAACACCAATAATAATTCTGGCTCTATTCTATGAGAGCCTGGTACTTTCTCAGTCGAGTCGAATTATTCGTGCTAACCTTCAGATTGCAGCACGGCGGTACAAACACTACTATTTAGTAGCAGAAGTAGGTCGCACCTTACGATTTTTATTTATTTCCGAAAATAAAAGAAAACCTTTGAGTAAAACGTTTTATGGACGCCGAGGAAGCAGTCGCTACTTTTCAAAATACCGTCGAAGAGACTCCTAAGGACGAGTGAGGAAAGTGCTTTTCTCAGTAGTTCCATCGGGTGTAGCGATGTATTGATGTAAATGGACACTATTTTGAAAAGATTTAATAAATCTAATAACTTGCTAGTTTGTTCAGTTTTTGATTTTGTAACAACTTTCAGTGTCACCCTTGTACGCTTCAGATTGAAACACGGCAGTACAAACACTGCTTTTTGGTAGCTGAAGTAGGTAAGAGCGTGATGCCAACCAGACGGACTCTTAGGCAGAAAAAAAGCAATACCACCTAGTATGAAAAATGTTACAAGTAGCAAAATTTTAAAATTTTGTACAACCGACTTTATTATTAATAAATGAGAACATCATCAATGTATTCGAAGTCAATTAAATATGCATTATTAAAGATAACTCAAAAACTACTGGTCAGATCTTGATCAAATTTATATGGGACCACGCGAAAAGCATCAGCTTTCAATTAAAAAAGTGTCATCAAAATCGTTTCACCTAGAAAATAGTTCTGAGGTAACACACACAAAAAAGCATTCAATCGAATTGAGTACTACCTCCCTTTTTGAAGTCGGTTGAAAATAGAGGTTATTTTTTAATAACAAGCAGCAAGTAACTACAGTAAGTTTTATCTACGTTATCTAAAACTATCGTAACTAATAAGATTATAACAACATGATTTGTATTTAAACACTTTCACTGTTCGGTTTTCAGCCACAATGGTAAGACAATTAAAAATTAGTAAGACAAAAAAGTACACCGGACAGCGATTTTGCTAAATTAATCATTAAAACTACTATCATATTCAATGTAAACATTCGCTATAAGAAAACCAAAAAGTATTGCGCTCAGCTAAATATACATATCAAATATAATTCGCCGTTCGTCTGAAAAAGCGTATCAACCCCATGTCCTATTTCATCCCGTGGGTGTCGCTGGAAGCAAGTTTTATAAATACAAGGAAGATCTTGTCGTTTATGAAAGAATTATCATTAAATAATCATTTATGTATTATTACAAACTGCATTCTTTTGGATTGTGTAATAATTAAGATTAATTATTTAAGACCAGATATTACAAAATAGATTATTAAATAGAGCAAGATAATTATATAAAATATTACTGCCTATAATGAGTCTCACTATATATTAATAGTTTACACGAAAAAAAAATGTTTAAGGTAAAAAAGTGACTCCATTTAAGACACAATTGCACAATTTTGTTTCACGGTTACGCATTACAATCAGCCGAAGATATCTTTATATATATTTTACTCTATATATCTATTTTACGATGCGTGACCGTAAAATAAATTGAGTATTGACAAGAGTACGGTAGAGTTTTGACGGGAGCTTAACAGTCAACGGATTTTTGCTCCTCTTTTATTGTTGAAATAATGGTTTGAAGTGGAATTTTATATATAAAAGAGATGCGATTTTATGTGAACTATTAGAAAAAACGACGAAATAAGTGATTCGATGTTGACATGAACCTCAAGTTATTTCGATCGCTTACTGAACTTGAATTACTGTCGTCATCGACTGGCCGCTGGTTTGAGCTGTCAATTTTTTTTCAAAAACTTTCCAATGTGACGAATCAGCATATTGTAAAGAAATTTCTATAAAAACGAAGATCTCGAATGAAATGAAGACGTAGCTTAATGGACAAGCATCCATTATTTAGGGTACGTTACGATAATTATTAATAAAATAATGGTCTTTCTACATTTGATTAAACTCTTATTATTGTAATAACTTATATAATTATTCGTAATTACGCAGTAAAGTAATGCATTTAATTTAAAAGATAAAAAGAACAGAATGTTTGAGATTTTTTAACTAATTTTTCATCACCATTGTTACTTATTCTGAACCTTCTCTGCAAAATTGGCCAATTATTGTAAGGTAGCCTTGTATATAACATATACTCATACAAAATATGAGTTTTATACATATAAAATAAATGCAATAAATTATACATTATACTTCTAAAATTAAATATAAAGGCTAGTGCGAAAACGATAACGTGATAATGATTCCTGTCAAGTTTACTATAGTATACTGGTGATGATAGATGGTGCGACTTACTTCTAAGGGTAGTTTTTGAACTAAGGGTAGTTTTGAAGTTTCTGGACTGAAGAGAACGCTTTCTTAATAGTGATGTAGAGTTCATGCTATGGCCCACGTACATCTACGTAATTACATCCTCAATTAGGAATCAAAATCCAGATGCGTTTTCACCCTGACTAAGAATGCCTTGCTTGCAATAAAAGGAACTCCGCTTCTCAAAACTCAACATAAGATACACAGCAGCATTAAGTTACTATTTTACGCTAAACCGTCACATTCGTACTACAGTCATAGTATAACTGTAGCGTGGCTCTATCACGTACAAAAACGTTATAAAGAAGATAAAGATAAAGAAGAGAAATAGGTACCTATAGTAACTTATTGAGTATTAGCACACAGTGTTTGATGATAAATAACCTATATTAATAAAGTAATTAAGTGTTTATCTAAGAATCTGGAAAAACAGGTTTATTAATTATTCTTTTCGTATAGTTACAGTGCCATACACAACTACAGTAACAACACTGATATAACGTTTTATTAATAATCTCTAATGACATAAACTTCATTATGCGGTTTCCATAATTTGCGGGGGTTATTATAAGACATTCCATTATTAATTATCATTTCAGAACAATATTAATTAAAAAAAAAATATGAGCAAAAACAATTAGTTAGCTAATTCTTGTCGTCGACAGCCTTATAAGTCTACAGCTGGACGACGTCCTTTCCAATAATGCACCAGATGATAACCTTGGTGAGAGCGGAGGCGACACCCTTGCACTAACAATACTGGCTGCCGGTCGTTGGTACTTGATTTGGGATTTTTGGAACAAATTCGCCGCAAGCCAGTCGCTAGATCCTCTTTCAGTCATCAAATGTAAGTGGAGTAGACATTTCGGTAAAAAAAATCGCATATTATAACCTCTCTTACTAACATATCTGTACGCGACAATGTTATACGTTTCTTTTCACAATGAATACAGACAATTCGAACCAAAAACATCTTATAAATTCCATTTAATTAGAGTTAATTATTAAATTATTATTTTTCAATTTATTGTCAAATTCGCTCAGCACGTACTGCAGTTAACTTATCGTTGAATTAAAAAAAAACTCACCTAAATTTGCGCGCCAATTGCAACACTAATTAAATATTTATCTGTAGTTTCCGCGCTCGCGATCTGTGCGCGTCTACTCCGCGCTGTCTGTAGGCGAACTGTTGTAGGTGGGTACTGATTTCACGGTATCCTGCACTCAGATGCTGTATAGAGTGTTAACATTTATAATCTAACATATTATACCGCCACATCTCATGTAGAGCCTCGCGTTAGCCGATTAAAGGCTAATGAGGAAATTCTAACGCTTAGTATATCAATGAAAAATTTTTCCAGTGTCAATTATTAATAATATAATTATCCAATATAATAATAACATAATTATTGCGTTATAAATACTATGTAGTTGATAGTGCAGTGCGTGCAGTGTTCCGCTCTGAAAGCTATAGAGAGCCAGAATTACAGGCTGGGATGCATTCCATCAGCGGTGTCAACGCATCTAATTTAATTTTAAGTTGGTTGCATGTGATCGTGGGTTGGTAATCCACAGTAGCCACATATCATTAGGTATATTTAAAAAAAACTTCATAATCTAAACAATTTATAGACCTGAAAGAGATTAGAAGCAGGCCTGCTTCAGGGTTGCAAATTCTTACCCCAAGACGCAATTGAAAATTATTTGTCAGAAAAACAGATATTTTGCTAAACCCAGGTTGCAAACCCGGAACCACCTGGTGAGCAGATGCGCTTACGATCGCTAGACGAAGGAAGAAGTAACTTCTGTATAGTAATACGTTCGTTACATTCGTTCTGTATGGTAGGTCTATATCTATATGTAAATAATATAAAAAAATCCTGTCAGTCTGTCTGATTGTTCGCTCTAATGCTTGGAACAGCTGAAACGATTATAATGAAACTAAACGAACAGAAAGAGCCACGCCAGGCATGATCTGGGCTATGCTTTATCCATTAAACTTAGACTTTTTCAGAACAAAATAAATAGTTTTTAATAAAATACCAAATAATTTTACCATAGAATACTATAATACACAATAGAATGGCTGTCAAACTTATTTTGTACGAGATTACGCGTCGCCGGGAGCACACATACAAGCAATTACGTCGTATTATCACTACTACAAACCCGATTCGTTGTGTTGACAGACTGAGTAAATTTACACATTTTAGACTTTTGATTAATGTTCAAAATCATCATTAAAAAGTTGTTTAAATTTTAATACATATTTATACGTAAATAGTGTGCAATTTGGTATTTTCTCTCTTTGCATGCGAAATTTGAAAACGATTGTTACGTCAACACACATCTCGTGTTGACATTTATACGTGTGAATTGAAGTGTTAGTGACATTTTAGTGGCTACACGGGCTCCGCCCACTCCCCCGTTTTATTATGTATGTATTATAGTATTCTATGCATTTTACCCAGGCGGAGCCGGGACGGGTTGCTAGTAAATAAAATTAGGAAATAAAGCACTTTTACAATTTATTGATCGGTTTTTTTTTTCAATGAATATTTATATCTACCGAATTCAGAGATAACCTCGTTTTAAACTCAAACTCTACAATGTCAAAATTTAAGTATATACAGGCCATATTATTCACTTTACAGAAATTTTCACATTGTGAAGTTTCAGGTAGAATGTGAAATCTAAATACCTGCCCATAAAGTTATTTAAGCTGTGCCTATATGTATGTATGTAATTACATTAAGTATGAGCAAAACCGGCCTAAATCGATTAATTACTACAAACGTCTAACTCGAAAATAACAGCTACATATATTAGTATACTGTGCATACTGCGATCCTTTTGACTCCGATTGTTTGAATATTTAAACCAACAAAGACAGATTGAGAGACCGCTGCGTAAATTTTAAACACAGAAAAGTAGAGACGGAATCATTTTCAACTTTCCTTGACACGCACTTACTCTCACATAAAACCTTTTTGTCGGTTGCAAATTATTCTAGATACATGTATTGTGTGTTTGCTTGATTTCAGCATTATGTACTTAAAATTTTCACAGCGTTCTCATCTCTATCTTTCTTTCATGGTCTGAGATTTGTTAACGCGATCTGTGAAAGAATATTTTATAATCTATGGGTTGAGGCGCCTTTCGCTTTTGTCTATGTAATAAAATACATTTTTTTGTAGTATAAGGGTGACAAACGAGCACACAGTCCATCTGATGGTAAGTGGATGCTGTGACCGAGACATCTACATTTATCCTCGATTAAGAATCAATACGCAGATGCATTGTCACCCCTGAGGACTAAGATGGAATGCCTCGTTTCTAGTATAAAAGGGTCTCTACACTCATCACATTCTGTGAGATAGTGGTCCTCCCCGGTCGAGCCGACCCATCTGTGCTACAACCATAATATAGCTGCAGCATGGTTCTACCACGTATGATTATGTATGTATAATGGGCGCGTTTGGCATAAAAAAGCGCTAGCAAGCACTTACAAGCGCTAAAATAGTTTTCGGCCAGGACACGATTGCTACTTCAGTAGCGCTGACACAGTCAGCCATTTTGCTTATTTAATTTGTTTGTTTTGAAGTAGAGTTTATAAGTTGTTTGTGCAATATTAGTTTTAAGTAATATAATGACATGAATAAACATATACATGTTATTAAAAACTCATGATTGGTAAGTTTTTAATACGAACACTTTACAAACATATATTTAAATTAGGTTAGGTTCCCCGGTTAAAACTAACATCGTGTCCTAGAGGAAAATAGCTACTTACGATTTGACAGCGCTTACCGCTTACGATCGCCATTTTGCTTACAAGCGCTTGCTAGCGCTTTTTCTGCCAAACGCACCCAATATATACGTGTATTAAAGAAATTATGAATGTTATGGCTACTTTTAGAACCCTGTCAATAAGTTGTTGACACAATATTAAAATAATAATATGATTGTAAAGTATCGACTGGTTAAACATAAAAGTCTGCAATATAAAAGGTGTTCATTTACTTATGAACATATTATGAGTAGTATACCATAACATTTAAAAACAATAAAACAAAACAACAAGATTGAATTGTAAGACTTTAGAAGACAAAAGAATCCATTTTATTGACAATGACGTGTACTGTATAACTTCATTGTCAATAAAATGGTTTCTTCTTTCATTTGCACCCGCCAGTATACTGGGAACATTTCGCAACATACCCTTCATCGATTTGATTTATCAAACAGAGCTTTCCTTATCTTACTTGTGTATTATATAGGCTCTTTACGTTAATTACAATCAGAAGTAGCCTTTGCCGTGAGTAAAAAAAATAAACTTAATAAAATCCGAAACATGTTGTTGAAACTTCCTAAAAACTCGTATATTCTTCTTGTTCGGTAGCCAGGAAAATTCTCTCATCTTTTGCCTTCTTTTTGACTTTAAAAAAAATACCTCCACACTAAGATCTTATGATGAATCGTGTTTACATACATTTTCAACATAGATACAATTATTTGTAGGCTGTACAAATACTTGTTCAGTGCGCAATTCGAACTCGCGGCCCTAAGCGCTCCAACTCATTGCCATGGAGCCGTCGATCCCAAAATGGGGTCATTAATATTTATGACGCCATCTAGTATATGCCAGAAGCACATTATAATGGCAAGCGAAAAGGAACGCTAATAAATATAATTATTAATTTTAAATATAAGAAGTAACTTGATTACAGTGCAACCACGAATAACAGGAACATGTAACGCTTACATATGATCTTTATGTTTACACCAAAGTTTCTTAATAAAGGCTTAATGATTAAAGTTGTCACCGTTTTCCGAACGATAAACTTGTAAACGTTCGCTGCTATGTGCCAGTTTAAATCGTTTTCTAAAGCAATCCAGGGCTAGGAGCGGTCCCTAAGTGTGTCAATTTGCCTTCTTTAGACGTTTGATGCCTAGACGTTTGAAAAAAGTTGATACAAATAATGATATAGTATTTATAAACATTACGATGCAAAAATTATGAAGATTAAAAAATGTCCCCTTACAACTTTAAACTGTTATTGAGCATACCATTAGCACGTACGTACCTTATATCACACAACACAATCAACATCAATTTAAATAAATCAGTGGAAAGAAATATTTAACTAAAGGTCCATTGAGTACAAGAACAGATAGTCATAAGAAGAGACAGTCAGATCAGATCAGTGATTACATGGGAGCATAGGAGGGTCTGACAAGAGGCATGCCAAAATAAGTTAGATAAAGACAGTCTACTCATTTTTGTTTGATTCTGACAATTTATACATTATTGTAATCATCGCAAAGACTAGATATTTACTAACAAATTTATAAATAGAACAATTATTTTCCGAATAATTTTATTTAAAAAAAATTGTCTTGACAATCAGGTTCAGGCACTGGCCGTAATCGCGCCGTGATTACGATTTAAAACTGTGACTAAGTATAAAAATATTTAATGCCCCAACAATGTTTTTACATTTGGCTATTATTATTGTTCAAGAGCAATTATTTTTATTTGATTTTCTGAATTCAAAGGAGGGAACGGAGAAGATTAAATATATTAAGCGTGTCTTATTTAAACCAAAGATGCACTCGTATATAATTAAACATTTGCCATACAATTTTCAATTCTCGCCTTACCTCATCTCGTCTGAACTCGTCGGCGGGAAATATTTTTATGAACTTGAGATCAAGAAAAATGCAGTTACTTTATACAACATGTAATAAAAACCCTGTGGTTCCCGTTAACTACATTATCAATCAGTATCTAAGCGTATAGAAATATATTTTTTCGAAAAACACATTATAAAAAATTTACTTTAATGAAAAAAAATTAATTTGCAAATTATATGTGGTTTTATTTCCTCTAAATCATACGAGTATCGATAATGCAGGGTCTTCGACAATCCTCTTACTCCTCGGCCAATGCAGATTAATAAAACTACATACAATTTGCAAATTATTTTTTTTTCATTAAATTAATTTTTTTAAATGTGTTTTTTTTTTAAATATTTCTATACGCTTGGATGCCGATTCTGATAACGCAGTTCACCACACCACAGGGTTTTTGTTCATGTTGTATAAGAGTAGAATTGTGAAAGTGTTTTGTTCTACCTTTAGATAAAGTAAAGCTGCATTTTTTGACCATCCTAACTCTATAAATTCTAAAATTCAGTTCACAATGGAGTTAGAGGCAAACAATTCCTTAGCTTTTCTAGATGTGTTAGTAATTCGGAATCCTGATAACACCTTGAGCCATAATGTGTATAGAAAAAGACCCATACAGATAGATATTTAAACGGTGATTCTCACCACCATCCTTCACAGTTAGCTACCGTGGGGAAATCTTTGTTTCAGAGAGCACGAGGGATCTGTGACAGTAAACACCTGGCTGCCGAGCTCCATCACGTCAAGCAAGTTTTGCATGACAACAAGCTTCCGGTCCCGCGCCTACGCCACAGTGAACGAGTGAAGCTGGCCACAGTCAAGCGTGTACCTGCTGTACTGCCATATGTTAGAGGAGTCACTGACAAGATTGGCTACATCTTAAAGCGCGCTTCCATCAAAACATACTTCAAGCTGCCGAAGAAGATTGGTCAGTTTTTACCATCAGTCAAGTGTAACGTCTCTCTGCAATATGCAGGAGTGTACAAGCTTGATTGCGAATGTAGTCTCTCCTACATAGGACAAACTAAAAGATCAATTATAACCCGCGTTAAAGAACATATAGCTGATGTGAAGAATCGACGCTCCGGGAAGTCTACAGTCTGTGAACACGTACAGGATCGCCCCCGACACTACAACAGATTTGATAAACCACAAATCCTGGCCAAAGAATACCGATTCCTTCCAAGGATGATTCGCGAGGCTATTGAAATCAAAAACCGGCCAAGAGTGTGTCGGGCCACGCTCAGTGTAGGGTTCCGTAGTTTCCCGTCCGTCACAATAAGTGTTCCCACTTATGAGTCTAAAGGTGGGTATTCGCGCTCCAGCAGCGCTCCGCGCTCCTGCAACTGCTCCCGTTAGTGGGTACTGTTGTTTCCATCCAAGTTCAAAATGATTTTCCTAGAAAGTCCTTATAAAGTTCTACTTTTCAGTTTTTGTTTCATATTTTCTAAACTTATGGTTCAAAAGTTAGAGGGGGGGGGGACACTTTTTTTTTACTTTTGGAGCGATTATTTCCGAAATTATTGACATTATCAAAAAATGATTCTAGTAAACCCCTATTCATTTTTAAATACCTTTCCAACAATAATCACACGTTAGGGTTGAAATTAAAAAAAATCGCTTCCCACTTTACATATAGGGGGGCTACCCTAAAGCGGGCTACATACGACACGATATCGGTGGCGATCTAGGGTGGAGTAGTGGGAATGCCTCCTAGATTGCCTCTAAATCGTGTCGTATGTAGGGCCATCCTAAGTCGTGGCCGATATCGCCTCCTTAGCACCTCCTCGCAGGAGCAAAAATGCTTCCTAGATCAGCCGATGCTTCCTAGATCGGGGCACCGCCCCCTCCTTACTGCGTGTGTGTAGGCGCATCGGCCGGATTTCTTTTGGCAGTCGCTGCCGGCAACCCTCGCGGAAGGAAGTTAACAAAACAGTGATACTGAATGACCTTTTTATATAACAAAATTTTCACATTTTAATCATATAAACGGAGTAGAAGCCTATGGCACTGATATTTTACAAAAAATCAAAAAAAGTGAATAAAATAAATTAATTAATTGAAATTTTATCGAAATTCAAATCATATCCACCCTAGCCTGTGACCCTGCGAAGTGACATGGTCAAGAATGCCTACTAAACTAATTTTTTTATTGCCATTCGTAAAGTAGAGTGTATGATGTAAGTAAGGAGAAGATAAAGCCTCTCCTCAACAACTAACTCCTATTCCAACGCTATCAACACAAGACCGCACTCATATCTCTTACAACTCCACAAGACCACACTTCGATCTCTTACGTGCCTTTATCCTCTTATCAACAACTAACTTCTACTCCTTCACCATCTCCACATCAACAAACAAGTTATATAAAAGGGAGTATGTCCGAAATTAAAGGTTTCTTTATGTTTAAAAAAGATATAAGCTATTTTATTTTCTGATTGTTTTAGTCCATAAATAAAGATTACATTAAAAAAAAGTATACATATTATTATACAAAAGTATTTTATTTCCTTGTTTGTTGTGTGTAATACATAACCAGATTTTGACCAAAGCAGAAATGAACAAAGAGAAGAAATAACTAAATAGCATAGGTAGGAGAAATTGACGTTTTTATATAAGTGGCGACATCATTTCCAGAAGGTTATAAAAACTGTCTTCATCCATCCGGAGAAAATTAATCACGTCCTTGGATTACAGGCCATTTAGCACGTTTATGTGGCTTAATTTTTATCTCTTTTGGAGCCATTTTTTCACCCAGCAACTTCTCTTTTTCTATTTTCGAATAAATTTACCGAGATGGCTAATGCCAAACCAACACGGTGGTGTTTTAAGAGAGTCGGAGGCATTTTGAAGAACTCTACCGCATATGCATTACGCTCCAAGTCCGAACGCGTACTGCTAGGCAGGCCCGTGTGTAAGGTCTACCCCGATAAAAGCCCCGATTTCTTTCCACCCTAGCCACCGCCACCGATATCGTGTCGTATGTAGCCCGCTTAATAAAACATTTTTTTCCAATTTTTATATTACCACTTTGTCGGCGTGATTGATACACATATTGGTACCAAATTTCAGATTTTTTTCAACAATTTCTTTCTAGTGCTAACGGTCACAGAGATTAAGCGAGGACGGACAGACGGACAGACAGACATGGCGAAACTATAAGGGTTCCTAGTTGACTACGAAACCCTAAAAAATATCCTAATTTAGATGGAGAAGATGGCTGGGTGCTACCATCTGCTTGGGATCCTATAATAAATATAATTGAATCCCAACCCAAGCATACAACTGCAAGACTTCAAGATGCTTGAACTTATGGTTCATACTGTGTAGATCGGAACAAAACTTAAATTTTAATCTTCGGTAACCGCGGTTAACTATGACATCTGAACGTTGAACATCTCGGTCCCCTCCGTGACCATGGGTACTGTAAAGTGCTCGAAACGTCGGGTATTTAAAAAGTTAAATATACGCGATAAAATCCGTAAAAATTAGTATTAGTTATAGGTGTTGTTGTTAGCACTCTCTCAAGCTTTCAGATAAGGTTGCAGGATAATATGAAAATACAAGGATAAGTGCTAAACCAATTTTATTATTATAAGTAGCAAATAAGCAATTACTAATTAAAAACGTGTACTGTCGCTTGGACGATTTCCAGTCATTTAACTAAGATCGCAGGCAATAGTGGCGGGGTGCTTGACGTCATGCATGGAACCGGTTGCAGTAGCTGGTGGTTACAGGTGTTTATGTGCCACAACATCCACATACCATGAGTTGACTGTGTGTTTTTTTTTTAAATATTGGCCTAAATATTCAAATCATTTGGAAAAATAGAAAATTGCAAGTGATCACTGACACTGATTTTAATCGAAGATAAATATGTATATGTCTATGTGTCACAGTAACCACTACCCATCTGGACTGCGTGCTCGTTTGTCAACCTTATTCTATAAAAAAGTGGTTGCTGCAGTCAACTTCTTTAACAACATCGACCGCAGAAGTCTAAGCATGCGTTGTATGCTGGTTCTCTAAACCCTTCAGACCATACCACAGCAATATAAACACGGCTTTTTAGCGGTAGAAATAAGAAAGATGAACCTACCCAAACTGACTCAGAGGCTGAAAAGAACCTAGTAGAACTTAGCAGATTTACGGCAAGACTACTTAACAACATGTTACTGACAAGGTGGAGCCATGCTGCGGCTATATTTTTGTTGTAGCACGAATGGCCGAACCGCGCTCTCACAGAAAACCGGCATTAAACAGCAGCATAATGCTGTTGTTTCGTATGGTAAGTTTAGAAAACCGGAGATCCTCTTTACCGAAAACGAGGCATTCCTTAGTCCTGATTCGTTATCGAGGATAAATGTGGATATCTATGGGTCACAGCATCCACTTATAATCAGGTGAAATGTGTGATCGCTTGTCACCCAATGCCACGATAAAAAATCATAAAACCGCGACATCTTTCTGGTAGTTCCATTAACGCCATCAACGGGACGACGATGTAAGTAGTATCTTTTTATGCCACTACCAATTAGCATAAAAAGATTGTAATGTAGAGTTGGCCACACGACTTATACATTTATGTTAATTGTAGTTGTTAAGAGTAATCGCCCCCGTCACTGCCAAATAAAGTCTAAGAACGAACTCACAACCACCTTCAATATTACATGATAATAATAATAATGTCCTCCGGACCGAATTTCGGTCACGGCGGCCTGCCTCAACGGAAGCTTGCCATTAGCGCAGGATAGGGTTATAGTGCCCAAGTGTATGCGCAAGCACAGGTGCACTCTCTATTCGCTCACTCTCATAATCCGATGGGACGATAAACCGACACAACCGGAGAGCGATCAGGCGCAGGACCAACGGTTTTACGTGCTTTCCGAGGCACGGGGGTGAGACACCGCCAACTTCCTCACCCCGGGTAGTTACTGAGAATTTCTTGACGGAAAAACTCAACAATTGTTTTTTGATCCAAGATTCGAACCCAGGACCTCATGATCAGCAGTCGCACTACTACAACCACTAGATCAACGAGGCATTACACGATATATTGTGATATTTAAAATATGGTCTAATAATAATAATAATAAGGATATTTTTGGCCGACATTACCATTCCGTACGACGAGAACCTCGTAAAACACGAAACCGATAAACAAACGAAATATCTGTACTTAGCTCATGAAGTAACCGACATGTGGGGTGGTCTGCCAACCGAAATGCTTCCTGTAGTTGTTTCTGCGATCGGGGTGATCCCCGTCAGCCTCTCGTGTTATCTGAGGCGACTAGGATTCCATGATGGACCGCTCCGGACTCAGAAGGCGGTGCTCCTTAATACCGCCCGCATCGTCCGCCGGTTTCCTTCCCTTTCTCCCTAACCCTCGACCGTTTGGTCTCCCCTTCCGAGGGCTTCCATCTGGTTGGGCTTATATTTATTTATGTATTTATATATTTATACTAAACCACCAGGTGAGAAAACTCTATAATATGTATATCCAAAAATAATAATTATAAAATAAATGTGAGTTAAGCAATTCTATAAAAATGAAGCTGAGGACGGATAAGTGTGCGGGCCATTTTAAAAGAGGTGAGGTCGCTTAATCTGAAGGTATAGACTTATCTATGCCCATCAATGTAAAGACACTATCTGAGGCTGAACATACCGATACTTTGGTATGTCACAGAACATAATTATGTACCGATGAGGCAGGTATGAAACATTCAATTTGCGACGAGTTTTATGCATACTTGACCAAAGTGCTTTTGTCGGGCCTAAATAAGACACACGCATATAACGGTTGGGTCATGTCTGCCCTCAAATTGAACTTAACGCACAGGAAAGGAGGACCACAGGATGCACCATATGAAATCGTCAGTAATGAGGCTCTACTTGCGGCGGAAGCGCAGTGGACCTGGCATTTTAAGCGCGCTTGCTATGCGTAATCGCGAGGTGGACAGCCTTCGTAATTACTTAGTGACAAGATCGGATGATCCATTCCATAAGGACGTTAGTTTTTGTGATAAAGGGCTAACTACTCTATCGTCAGCCATTCATCAGCCAGCAATGGCAAGACCCGGCAGTACAGAGCACAGCTCCACGGGAAGTTGTACAAGGCTCTACAATGAGTCTTTCGTACGCACATTTTTCACCACACTACGTTTCGGTGACCTCTTTGGAAAAAACAAGGGTTTTGTCTTGTTAATAAGACTAACAACTATCGGAAATGCATCCTATGTGATGGCACCGTCGACAACACTCCGTTTTTATTTATTTTTATATATTTATTTATATAAATTTATATTTATTTATTAATTTTACTTCATTAATATAGAATTATAAATATTTATAATTTGCACTTATATATTTATATAGCCTAACTAGATGAGAAAACTACGTAAATATCCCCGATAACATAATAAGTTCAAGTCCTCAAGGGTGACAACGCGTCAGCATTTTGATTCTTAACCGAGGCTATATGTAGATGTCTATGGGCCACAGCATCCACTTACTATCAGGTGGACTGTGTGCTCCTCTGTCATTCTTGCTCTATAAATAATAAAATAATAAAAATAATATATAAGTACCTGGTTGACCTAGCTTTGCTCGGTATTTTTCGCCTGATTTTTTTAATTCATGTGTTTTGGAAATTATATTTAGATACAAATTACATACTGATGAAATATAAATAATATTTTTTGATCTTAGCGACGTAACAGAAAAAACGGAACTGGTTATTTGAATAAAAAATCATGAGTGCAATTATTTTAATTTAAATTTTCGTGTTTTTAAAAAATACTAAAAAAAGGGCTCGAAAAAATAGATTCTCATCTCATCTGCGACCGGACGAGCGTAACGTGACACCAGTATATCAAGCACCGACACCTAATGGTATCAAAGTCAGTACTTGGGATAATGCCGGTGCAAACGATTGGACAAATTTGTCACTGACCCTTCGGGGAAAGTGAACAGCTCGGCTACGCCGTTACGTCGTGCTTGTATCAGGGCCTGTGAATATGCACGCTGAGTTGTGCGGGCGTTACTTCCGTACTCTGAGCAACCTGTGAAGCGTACGTCCACTGACGGACAATACCTCCCTTACCCATTCTGCGCGGTCGGTAGCCCCTATCCAAGATTATTAGGGACTGATAGGAAGTAGCAGGGACTGATAGGGATCCTATAGGGAAAGTAGGGATATTAGGGACACTGTAGGCCACAGTCCCTCTCTTGAATAACAAGGAGGATACAGGACGAGAGTGAGAGGTCCAGGACGCGAACCGGGATTTCAAGGAAGGCAAAGGAAACTGAAACATCAGGAGCGACGACAATTAAAGCATCAAGTGGAGCTACCACCAAGATGTCCACGAACACATGGGACTCGGAAGCATCTATGGCAGCAGCAAGTGGCAGGACGGAAGCCAATGGTACGCAATCTGGTAGCATACAGAAATACGTAACGTCCAGAACTGATCGATCGACTGAGCGATCGCCGAGATCACCGGTCAACAAGGAACCGAAGAGTATCGACGAAAACCGTAGTCGGGCACGGAAATGGAAATAAATCGTGAAATGGCAGCCAGTCGTTACAATTAGCGAAACTGAAGGCCGAATCGTACGCGCGTATTAAATTTGAACGCTAAAAGTTTGAAAGAGCAGAGGCAGCCTCCGCGTTGGCTAACTCACAATTGGAGCTAACCCGCATCAATCGGAAAGAAGAGCTCGACTCAAGTGAAGATGAAGAGGAGCGGAATACTCAAGCGGAACCCTTCGTAAGGAGTTGGTTTTTAATATTCAACTATTAGCGCGCTGGCTAGTTTAACACATCACATCACACATAATAAAGTAGCGCCCAGGATAGGCCCAGGCCCAGGTAACGCACAGAAAACAAACGCGAGTGAAGTGTGAGTGTTAACCGACGCGATTGTGAGTGCGATAAAAATTGCGGGAAGAGACAAGATGTCACCGCCTCAGTTCCTCCACTTACTACTGATCTTCGACGGAGACATGGGTGAATGGATAGTTTTCAGAATAGTGTTTGAAGACGCACGTGAACATTTTTTTGGGTTTGCAAAATATGGCACGTCTTAGGAAAGCATTGAAAGGCATCGTTAAGAAAACGGTAAGATCATTGCTGTTTACCCTGTGTGATCCCGATGAAATTATGAATGCACTTATACTCCATAGAGTTGAAATGCTCATTCTATCCGAAATTTAAAATATGATAAGTATGCCAAAACTAGCGGAAAATGGCAGAAATATCTGCACTTTCTCTAGTCGTGTTCTGAATATGGTTAGTAATTAAAAAGTAGTTAGTCGTATAGTAGAGAAGCCCAGTATTGTGATAAAGTTTAAATGGTTCGAATACCGAGCTCAGTATCATATGGAACCGGAACTACAATAGATATCTAACTTTCTGAACTGGTTATGTGAACAGTTCAGTGCGTCGTTTGCCGTGGTAAATGTGCCATAGAAGCGGAAACATCCTGAAAACATGAGACGGACAGTAGACACTGCTAAAGAGCCTGTGAACGACGCAGCGACGGTAAATAATAAATACTATGAACATAAAGAATAAAAAAACATTACCGACAAACGGTAATGGCTACTAAGGGTAAGCACAGTGGTCGGGCAACACGTGTGCCATATGCCACACAGAGCACTTGATAGAGAAGTGTAATAAATTTAAAAGCATGAGTAATCGTGTAAAATGAGAAGCGGTTAGGAAAGCGCACATATTATGCTTGCAATGTCCAACGCCCTACCACAGTAGGACGTCCTGTAGGGCAAAGAAATGTGATGTTGATGAATATCAGATGGAACATCACCGTATTCTACACAAATACCGCCGCAAGTGGCCACTAAGAGCAAAGAAGCGCACATTCCAACTGCGAAAACTGCAAATGCAATGGTTTTTAAAGATTATAACCATCTACTCGGAGCTATATGGACCCAGAGGTAAGGTTACAACCACAGCTTTTCTGGACGAAGGTTCAACCATCACCATGCACGGGGCATATTGTGGACGACTCCGTGGCGCAGTGGCTTAGCAACGAGTGGCTGCGCTGGGGGTCGCGGGTTCGAATCCCGCACGGAACAAGTATTTATATGACCTACAAATAATTGTTCCGGGTATGGATGTTTGTCCTTGTGCAATTTATGTTTGTAAACTGCCCCCACGATACAGGATAAGATCCTAGTGTAGGGGTAACGTTTTTAATTAAAAAAAATATTATTCACATTGCGGTAACGCACCCGCAGAAAAATAAGATAGCACTTGTTTACGGTGCAGCCACCGGAACGAGCGTACGATGTCTGAATTATGCGTTATTCACCGGCCCTGATCAGCTGCAGTCGTTCAGTGTGCCTCTAAGATTCAGGGAAGGGAGCGTAGCAGTGATGGCGAATATAAAGGAGATGTTCCTGCAAGTGAAGATTCGTGAGAAAGACAGGGATAGTCTCCGATTTTTTTTTGACAAAATAGTTGCGATGCGCCACCGGAAGAGTACAGATTGACGTCACTTATTTTCAGAGCGGCGTCATCTCCGTGCACCGCCATTTATGTGGAAAACAAAAATGCACAGGAATGCGCACATCTTTACCTAGAAGCAGCCTCTGCAACGGAAAGCAATGATTTACATACGTTTCTAGACGTTGCCAACCCCAAAAAATGGTAAACGATATGTATAAATACATATGCATGCTTCTTTTGAACTGAGGGGATGGGCCAGTCACCACCCCGAAGTATTATGTAAAATGGAACATAAGAGCAAGATCGATAGTGACTCGCTTGGTGACAGAGATCACGTCGAGTGCACACTAGGCTTGATTTGGAGCATTAACTGCGACACGTTAAGCTTCTCCATAAGTTTGTACAATACGCCTACGGAAGTAAAGGGTTACGACCATAGAATACTATAATACACAATAGAATGGCCGTCAACCTTAATCTGTACGAGGACCGGTGTCGCCGCGAGCACACATACAAGTGGCAATGGCATTCTATGGTTACGACCGTCAACGAAAAGGGAGATAACAAGCGCTGTAAAGTCAGTTTTTGACCCTTCTGGTCTCGCACCACCCATAACGGTGTAAGGAAAATCGCTGATACAACAAGTATGACGATTAGGCATCTCGTGGGATGATCAGGTTCCACATGATTTGGGTATGCTATGGTGCACATGATTAACGGAAATTAAGAAGTTACGTCACTTAGAAGTGCCTAGACCCATTGTTGAGGGCATCAGCAAGGGGGAGTTACATACTATTGTAAATATTTGTGAAAAAGCGTACGTGGCCACTGTGTATTATGTCACCACGGTCGAAGACGGAGAATGGCAAGTTGCACTACTAGCTTCTGAAGCCGACATCTAGTTAGTTTTTTAAAGTTAGTTTACGAAGGGCTGTTTTCCCTAACTCCACGTCTAAGCGCGTATTTTGCGTGTGGGCAGGAATGTGGTTATTCGAGCCATGATATCTCCCCGAAGAAGCTCAGCAGTCCCTTGATGTTGCAAGCAACTTCGGGGAGTGATCCCGGCGTACCGAGATGTTTAGCCCTGTATGAAGCGACTTCTGGATATGTCAGCAACACGTGAGCCGTCGTTTCTTCCTCTCCCATGCATGCCCTGCACAGGGGGCTATCAGTAACACCTATCGTGAACAAACGTTTGTTAAAAGAGCCATGTCCTGTGATAGCACTTGTTACTATCCTGATCTGTGGCTTGTTCAGTCTCATTAATACCTTGGTTAGAGACTGTTTATTTCAAGTAAGACCTCCCTAGCTTGTCTACAGTCTACTAAATTTTTCCAAAGCTGAGCGTGTAAATTATTGAAATATCTACGTACCAGTGAACGAACGTAGCCAAAGGGGATTGGTATTGTTGGTTCCGTCCCTATAGTTGCCAGGGCCGATCCCCTTCTGGCCAGTTCATCTGCTGCATCGTTGCCTCTAGATCCACTGTGTCCCTTGATCCATTGCAGAGTCACACTGTTGTGCTTACATACCTCATTCAATCGTTGATGGCACTCGTATATCAGTCCCGAGTTCGTCACATTGCAACTCAGAGCTTGTAGTACCGACATCTATCCAAGGCTTGAGTTACAAGCAGATCTTATGGGCTTACTGCCCATAACACATCTTCTGAACTGATGCTCGCTGCATCATTTCAGGAGATGTGTTGAGAAATAGCAGAACGCGTATTCTGGATTGACTCCCCTACGGTACTGGCTTGGATCAGATTAGATCCACGCATTTTCAAACCATTCGTTGCTCATCAACTTACTGAAATCGTAGATCACATCAGACCATGTGAATGGTGATAGGTACAGATCACCATTTACATGGTTGTGAAACAAGGTATGACACCACTAGGAATGCTCCATCAACTTTCGACGAGAATCATCGATGGTTTAAAGATCCTGAATTCCTCAGGCGCGGTCCAGAATTTTGGCCCACTCAAGTGGAGATTAAAGAGAAATTGGAAATAGGTGAAAAGAAATCGCCGAAGTGCGTAAATACGCTAAAGAAAATATACCCACCGCGCTTACCAGACTACAAACGTTACAGTAATTTCAGTAGATTCCTTATGGCGACCGCACACACACACTCCAAGCAGTAGAAAGGTGAAAGTCCTTAATTATTAAAAAAATCGGAAAAGTCGGTTAAAGATCCCGACGATGCATTGGAAATAGCGCCCTTGAGAAAGGCAGAAATCATCGTACTTAAACGCGTTCAAGCGGAATGTTTTGGGACGGGAATAAACAGTTTAAAAACGAGAAAAGGCGTTGAGAAAAGTTAAAGCCAAAATAAGATAGCTGTGAAAATCAGAGAGGATGTTCTCCTCAGATTAAACTCTCGTAATTACCTTTCAAACCCAAATTAATGGAAAAATATAGGAAACCTATTATCATTCTGGGCGTTAAATATGAGATTATGAAAATGATGATTGGAGACGTTCATCACCATTTCGGTTAAGCCAATCACAAGATGGTGATTAATGAGGTGAACCAGAAGTATTATGTGTTAAATTTATGCCACATCTTTCACAGTGTATCGCAGAACTGCCAATGGTGTAGGACGTACAACAGAAGCCGCAAATAATGCTCCAAGGGAATCTTACATTGGAAAGAATAGCTCATCACAAACCCCCCTTCACGTAATCAGCCGTAGATTATTTTGGACCTATGAGCGTGACGGTGGAAAAGCGACACGAGAAGCATTGTGCGTGCTATTCACATATCTAATACCAGAGCAGTGCATCTGGAATTAGCAGCATCATTGACACTAGCGTCAATGATTATGGCGTTAAGGCGATTTATCGTCAGAAGAGGAAATGCTGTTATTTACAGCGACAACGGCACGATTTTCAAAGCTGTAAATAGAGAATTAGTTCAAGCATGCATAAAAAATAAATACTATATATATATATATATATATATATTTGAGTGTGTGGGTTATATATATTGTTACGAGCTTGAGGTTCGTGACAATAAAAATTGCCGATAAAATTACCTAAATTAACACTTTAATTTACTTTACACAAATTAAAACTTAAAACACTAATAATTAAACACACTAATTCACTTAATTCCGCTCCGAAGCTTTGCTCGTATCGCTAATTTAATACTGCCCCGATCGCATCTTGCAGCGCCTATTTATTTAAATTAGCAAAGAAGCATCCCGAACATTCAAGCAAATGCGCGCAAAGGGACGAGTGTGCGAGTGCAGACTTTCCAGAAACTTAGTTCTTCGGATGGCGCTGTCGGTTGAGAGATTTGTGATGTAATTTTCTGCAAAGCTCCCCTCGCTCTCGTTCCTGACACTAGATGGCGCTAGTGTGTCGTCGACTTGAGCGCGTAACACTGCCCCCTCCTAAGACATGCTCGTCCCGAGCATTATCGGCCCCATAATAACGCGCCAAGCGATCCACATGGACGATCTTAGGAGTCCCTCTTGCACCTTTCTGTATCCGGTAGGTCACATCGTTGATCCTGGTTACAATCCGGTACGGGCCGTCCCATTTAGCTTGAAGCTTAGGAGATTTCCCTTTGCTGCGGACTGGATTGTGCAACCACACTAATGAACCTTCGTTGAACCCTTTATTGGTCATTTTGCGGTCGTACCGGGTTTTCATTTTCTCAGACATTTGCTGGCCCGATTGTCTGACGTGCTCATAAATGTCATTCATTTTGTTCCGCAAGTCATTTGCATAATCGGTTATACTGCGTGGGGCATCAGGTGGTATCCCGGTGATCAGGTCTGCAGGCAGCCGTAATTCTCTTCCATAGTTTGCGAAAGCTGGTGTCACTGCTGTACTTTCGTGAACAGAACTTCGATATGACAACAAAAACGGTTGTATGTGCTTGTCCCAATCTCGTTGCCGATTGTCTACAACTTTTGCTAGGTACCTCTCCAATGTCTGATTAAATCGTTCCACCATTCCATCAGATTGCGGGTGATAAGAAGTCGTTCTTGTTTTATGAGTACCCATAACTCGGCAAGTTTCCTGGAATATTTGAGACTCAAAATTCCTTCCTTGATCGCTGTGAATCTCTAAAGGTACTCCAAAATGACAGAAGACTTCATGAACTAGTTTATCTGCAACTGTTGAAGCTTCTTGATTTGGAATGGTGAAAACTTCTGGCCACTTTGTGAAGTAATCCATCACAACCATGAAATACTTGTTACCGCTTTCACTCTCCGGAAACGACCCCGCCACGTCAATGGCTATTCTCTCCCTATGTTGGTGCACCAACATTGTACAACTTCAATACACCTCTACTACGAGTCTGAGGTCCCTTTACAGCCGCACAACTTGTACATCCTTTCGTCCTCGACATCGTTTCGACAACCGATCCGAAAACCGTTCTCGGATCTTCAGTAGAGTTCGTTTAACTCCCAGATGGCCTCCGGAACAATCATTTTGGTACAGCTGTAGAACATCCGGTACTTTAGCTTTAGGGACACCCGTTTGCAAATGACAGCTATCTCCTCTAACATTTTCCCATTTACGGCACAGAACTCCATCCTGAAGCAGCAAGCTGTCCCACTGGGCCCAATAGCTTTTAATGGTCGAACTCATTGCTGAGACGTCGCTCCACTTAGGCTTGGGAGCACTGGCCTTTATCCATTCCAGAATCGGCTTGATGTCCGGATCTTCCTGCTGTGCATGTTGTAAGCTGTCCTTCCATTCGTTGCCGAGGTGGTCCGTCCTGAGCATCCTCACGGATACCTCTTCCTTACTCTCTTGCCTAGTACAATGGTTGCAATCTTCAAGACAAGGTCTTCTTGACAATGCATCTATTGATGCAATTGTTAAGAATAATAGTAATACATCAATCATGCGTTGCCGTGAGATTTTCCGCTGCGATGTTCGATCTCAAAGTTGTATTCCTGCAGTAGTTCAATCCACCTCGCAACTTGTCCTTCTAGATTTTTAAACTGCAATAGCCATTTTAGTGCAGCATGGTCAGTTCTTAAGTGAAATTTTCGTCCCAGAAGATATTTGCTAAAATGCTGCAACGACTTTACCACAGCGAGCAATTCGCGTCTTGTGACACAATAGTTCCTTTCCGGTTTTGACAACGACTTGCTGAAGTACGCTATTACGACCTCTTGGTCACCATTCCGTTGAGACAACACACCGCCAAGTCCTATATCACTTGCGTCTGTGTCAACTATAAATTCTTTGCTTGCATCAGGGTATCCCAAAATAGGTGTTTTGCACAGACGGTCCTTGAGCTCCTGGAATGCGATATTGCAACTTTCATCCCAGCAGAAATGTCGCTTCTCCTCGGTTAGCTTGTGCAGAGGTTTGACTATATCTGCAAAGTTCTTCACAAATCGCCGATAATAGGAGCACAAACCCAAAAATGCTCTAACCTACGTCTTGTCTTTTGGAACCGGCCAACCCTTGACAGCGGCGATTTTCTCCGGATCCGTACAGATACCTTCTTCCGACACTACATACGCTAAAAAGTTAACTTGTCGTGGTGCCCGAGTCTCACAGCAGCTCTGACTTCAAGGTCGCGGATGCCGTCGATGAATGTCTGAACCAGATTCCCTTCAATGAGCGGAGGTACAGACTGGTATGCTTTTCGAACCATCTTCTCCACCTCAAGGGCCCACTACTACAGGTTTTCGTTGCTGCGCTGCACGCGATCTTTAAGCTGCGCGCGAAAGACGTGTTCCAGGTGAGCGTCGCCATATCTCGCCTCCAAGGCCTCAAGGAGCTGCTCGTAGGTCACTTTCTTACCGAGAGCTTCCAACACAGTTAAGGCTTGGTCGCGCAGGCCTAGGGTGAGTGCAGTCATGGCTTGGCATTTATTCCAGCCGTTCGCCTCCATGACGGCCTCGAACTGGATTTTGTAGGCCGACCAGGAAGAGGTCCCGTCGAACGGCGGCACTTTGAATCCACGTAGCGAAGGTGTTGTAGCTACTACGGGAGCTGTTGTTCCATCCCCAAGTTTGAGGTCGTCCAGCGTTTTCTTCACGTCAGCCATTACGTTGTCAACCCGATTGTTTACTTGGTCGATTCGGGTTTCAGCTTTCTCGATTCGGGTTTCAGCTTTCGCGATTTGGGTTTCAGCTTCTGACAGGCGGTTGTCATGCTGAGTAACCCTATTCTTCACCTCCTTGATCTCCTTCCCGAAGGTAGCGTGAAGATCCTTCATGCGGAGTATCTGCTCTTCCAACCGATGGGCCTGTTCCTCCTGTCCGTCCCGCAGCTGCTCTTCCAATCGACGGACCTGTTCCTCTTGTCGGCGAACCTGTTCCTCCTGTCGGCGAACCTGTTCATCCTGTCCACCCCGTAGCTGCTCTTCCAACCGACGGACTTGTTCCTCCTGTCGGCGAGCCTGCTCCTGCAGCATCACCATCAGAGCACCTAAGTCAGGTGCTGCAGATGTAGGAGCTACCGACGGGCCTGCAGCCGGTGGCTGGCCCACCGACGTCTGCGGTGTTGCACCACCAAATCTTCGTTGGTCCGTCTCCTGCTGGCGTTGATTTCGGGTACGGACACCGTCCGTTTCCTCCTTAGGTAAAATCGGCAAGATTTTATCCCACTTCTGACACCAATTGTTACGAGCTTGAGGTTCGTGACAATAAAAATTGCCGATAAAATTACCTAAATTAACACTTTAATTTACTTTACACAAATTAAAACTTAAAACACTAATAATTAAACACACTAATTCACTTAATTCCGCTCCGAAGCTTCACTCGTATCGCTAGTTCAATACTGCCCCGATCGCATCTTGCAGCGCCTATTTATTTGAATTAGCAAAGAAGCATCCCGAATATTCAAGCAAATGCGCGCAAAGGGACGAGTGTGCGAGTGCAGACTTTCCAGAAACTTAGTTCTTCGGATGGCGCTGTCGGTTGAGAGATTTGTGATGTCATTTTCTGCAAAGCTCCCCTCGCTCTCGTTCCTGTTTATCACGAATAATAGTTTTGGTTCATGCGACACCTCCCAAATATTGGTGCTTACGTACAAGGTGGAGACTGTTGGCGACGCAGTGTACTGTTTCTTAAAATTACGAGTGTCAGTCAGTTTGTATGGAATAGAACGTCTTTTATTGAGCAATTATTTGCTAAATCTACGAACTTGAATTAACTTAGTCATACGAATCAAAAACAATGTTGTTTTTTTATAACTCAGATCCATGTGTTACGTAAGTTTGATAAGCGTACGGAATGCGATAAGTGATAAAAGATAATGTTAAAAGGTTATAAAGAGATAGGAATAATGATAAAAGTTAGAGAGAGATAGCAATAGATTCATACATGGCCTACTAAGGGTCGTGCAAAAACAGTTTGTCAACGCTTGTATGTTGATACCATCAAGCAAGTCAAGTTATGCTTTGAGTTGGAAATCAATGTATAATAATGTAAAAAGTAATTCAAATTGGTTTTTATGTTTGTGTGGCAGCGGCCTAGAATACTACCCGCTTGCCCAGCGTGGCGATTAAGGGCAAATCCTCCAATGAGTAGCACCACAAAAACACGGCCCCCAGTTCCCGGTCGCCCCATTATTCCTGGCCGTGATGGCGATCATGGCAACGGTGGGGCAGGGAGTGCAAAGAATCCCCGGAAGAGGACAGGTTACCACCAAAAACTGGACTTAGCGACGTATAATGGATGGACTCTGCGGTAAGACGGACACATTTACGAACTGGAAGTTGAGCTGTAAAATATGAGATGGCATATTGTAGGGTAAGTGAAGTCCAAAGAGATGGGGAGGACACAATTATCTTTCAATCGGGCCATCTGCTCTACTTTCGGGAGGGAGACGGCCTTTCCCAAGGCGGAATAGGTTTCCTCGTACATAGGATCCTCACTAACAACATTTTAGAAATCTCCAGTGTGGCGACTCTTTTCTCGGGGGCTTGGAAGAAGTCACATCGCAAAACTCCAGACGCATGATAACAAAGTCCTCACGTCAAAGCCTGAGGTTCTCTCTGAGATCAAACACTATTGTAATGTTGGGTGGTTCGGGGAATAAATAAAACGTCGAGTAGTCTAGACTGTAGATTTAATACTAACTAACTCTCATATTCTATTCTACCTATATATAAGCACACACTACACGCCCATCGGCAAAAAGAAAAAAAAATCATTCGCAATTTTTTTTTAAATGTAACATAACTTGGTGTATAAAAAAATTAAAAAAGTGTACATTATTTTAAAATATTGAAATTCTTATACTATAATATACTTATATCATAACAAAAAAAATCGTAAACACTAATTTTTAAATAATTTTATTTGTATTTATAGTAATAACACAGTCTATAAATCCATATGTTTATGTTTTTATTATACTGTGGTAATAATAACAATTTTATTGTTTTATGTATATGGTCTAATGCAATTTTTATGTATTGACTTATGTTTACCTTTGTAATCTATTGTTACATTTGGTTGACAATCTTCGATAACCTTAAATGGTCCTATATAAAGAGGATCAAATTCGTTTACACATTATTTATTCTTAAGGAGTATCATATCACCGACATTATACTTAATTGGATTTGTATAGTAATCATACTTTGTTTTCCTACTTTGTTTGCTTTGATTTTTGAAGTCTATATCTAAGATGTTGTGGATAATCATATGGGTTTTATAAAGGGTCTATATCTAAAGTTAAATTAATTATTTGGCAAACGGCAAAACTTTTCAAAAACAAGCTCATATAGAGTATACTTGGTTTCCGTGTGTACAGTGTCATTATAACCAAAACACCAATACGGTAACCAAGTGCTCCAGTTATGTGGTTCATTACCTGTTTGAATTCTGAGAAATGACATCAGTTTTTTGTGGCTGTTTTCTAAGGAACCTATAGATTGGTGATGATATGCCGTTGACGTTACCTGTTGAATTTTGAGAATACGGCACAAATCTTTCATGACGGTTGAAACAAATTAAGTCCATTGGTCAGATATTATTTGTCGAGGAATACCATATCTCAAAATAAAATTATTGATAAAAGCCGACACCACTGAAATAGTATCCTTATGTTTAAGCAGATAGTCTTCAACATACTTACTTAAATCACACTGTAATGTGAATATACACATTACTATATACAATAAACATTACTATCTACAAATTAACAATTACTATCAGCTCAATCAAAAGCAGAATATCCCGTATCGGTTATAACCATTGGTTCTTTTATATGCTTATTGCTATCAAAAACATTTGTCACATCGGTTTACATAATTAGTCACATCCTTCATTAACCTGGGCCAAAAGAATCTTTTCTTTATATTGTTTATCATTCGCCTTATACCGGCGTGACCGCTAGTTGGCAATAAATGATAGTCGTTTAATATTATACGTTTTGTCTCATGATCGTTGACTTTATGGACACCATTTAAAATTAATGTTAGCGGTCCGGACCTATTTGGTGTCTCATTTATAATACGAGTTAACTCCTTAATTAATATATTGTTATTATAATTTTGTATAATATACAGACGATCTATCTTTCGCTTATTACAAAAGCAATCCAACTTTCTCACAGAGGCATCTCGTGCACAATATGATCGGAAAGAAGGATTTACATAAATTGTTGACTTTGGTGAGACAAAACAAAATAACTTAGAATTAGAATAGAACTTTGCTTTCACTCTGTCTATCTTTTTCCATTCTTTTTCGTTTACAAATAATAATTCAGTATATTTTTTCGGTGGTTTAAGTGTTCCCACGACTTTTGGGTGATCAGTTCAATCGTTGGTGGTAACCTTATCCGCCGTAGGGTTGTCACGCTTATCTTGCAAATACCATAGAATACTATTATACATACATAATAGAACGGAGGAGTGGGCGGAGCTCGCGTAGCAATTAAAATTTCACTAACACGTCAATTCACACATATAAATGTCAACTCGAGATGTGTTTTGACGTTAAAATCGTTTTCAAATTTTGCATGCAAATTATTTAGAAATTTCCAAATTGCACCCTATTTACAAATAAATATGTATTAAAATTTAAACGATTTTTTTAATGATGATCTTGAACATTAATTAAGAGTCTAAAATGTGTAAATTTATTCAGTTTGTCAACACAGCGAATCGGGTTTGGCGACGCCAAGCATCGTACAAAATAAAGTTGACAGCCATTCTATTGTGGGCTGCGGGCTGTTCGAAAGAGATACCGCGGCTCCGGAACGTAAGGGCACTGAAGGAACACGGATGGTTTTTAGTCAGTAAAAGTCTGACACTCCCTTACGCTCCACCCAGAGCGAAAGGCGTCATTAAATGATTTTCCATCCGCAAAAAAAAGCCATTCTATTGTGTATTATAGTATTCTATGGATTTGGATGCGTGACAAAGCATCTGCAGCTGCATTGTCAGCTCCCCTTACATACTTGATAACAAACTTATACTCCTCAAGCAATAACCTAAACTTCGTAAGTCTACTTGACTGATTTGTCATGTTGAATAAATATGCGAGAGGCTTATGATCCGTTTCAATAATGAATTCGTGTCCG
The DNA here is from genome assembly GCA_036936625.1 of Parnassius smintheus behrii. Lineage (NCBI taxonomy): Eukaryota > Metazoa > Arthropoda > Insecta > Lepidoptera > Papilionidae > Parnassius > Parnassius smintheus. The sequence goes on along the minus strand of JAUPFT010000016.1, from coordinate 9,285,849 downwards.
TATAAATAAAGTCGAAAGTAGGTACTTTACTGCCCATACTATTGTTACGCGCCTAATTTGATGTCTGGTACCTGGCACTAACACTATTTAATGTCGGGAACAGAGTGAGGAGAGCTTTCTAGAAAATGCCATGTCTGAACTTTCCACCAACAGCGCCATCTAATACCGAATAGAAGAACTAAGCTTTCTAGAAAGCCCCCATACTCGAACTTTCTGTAACTGGTCGGTCGGGGCGGGTATTCGCTGAAATATTCTAGATGTTTTGGTGGAAAAGGCCTATAAAAAGCCCTTGAAAGCCGCGATCGGGGCAGTATTGAATTGGCGATACGAGCGAAACTTTCGGAGTGAAATGAAATGAACAAATGTGTTAAGTGTGATTAATTATTAGTGTGATTTTAGTTTTAATTGGTGATCAGTAATTAAAGTGTAAATTTTGGTAATTCAAACGGCACTTTTTATTTTCAGGAAGCCTAAGCTCGTAACACTATCGATAATAATTCCTTTTCGATAGTAGGATAGTTTTTCTCGGCTTTGTTTAATGTACGGCTAGCATATGCAACCGGTCATCCGTCATGATTTCATAAAACGGAGCCTATAGCAAAACCAGACGTGTCCGTTTTCAAAATAAAAGTTTTTTCAAAATTTGGATACTGAAGTATGGGAGGAGTCGTTAAAGCATTTTTAAGCTTTGAAAAAGATAGTTTACAGTTTTTATTCCAATGAAGTTTAACATTTTTTCGACATAAATTGTTTAATTTTTAGTTTAAGTTTAAGTTTCTGCCAAAACAAATGAAGTCGTCTAAATAAGTGAGTGCTCTTTCGTAATTTAAACCAGCCATGGATATTGTAATAGCACGAGTAAAGGAATTTGGGCTTGTCTTTAAGCCCATTGGCATTCTGGTCATCTGATATTGACCAGAGGGTGTAGTGAAAGCCGTATACCTTCTACTAGATGGATTAAGGCTTAATTGGTAAAAAGCTTGATTGAGATCAAGGTGGGTAAAATACAATGCTCCTGATATAGAATCTAATATGTCTGTAGTATTGAGTAACGGAAATTTGTCATCTTCAATAAAGTTGTTTAATTTTCGAATATAGATAACCAAGCGCCAGCTCCTGTCCTCACCATTTTCTAGCTTGTTAAATAATTCCGTCTTTTAACATATTGTTACGAGCTTAGGGTTCGTGACAATAAAACTGCCGATTGAATTACCAAAATTGACACTTTATTTCCCGAACACCAATTAAAACTTAAATCACACTAATAATTATTCATACTGATCACTATATTTCACTCCGAAAGCTTCGCTCGTATCGCCAATTCAATACTGTCCCGGTCGCGGCCTCTAACAGCCTTAAATAGGCCTTTTCCACCGAAACGTCCAGAATGTTTCAGCAAATACCGGTCCCAACCGACTAAGTGCAGAAAGTTTGAGTGTGGACTTTTCTAGAAAGCTTAATTCTTCTATTCGATACTAGATGGCACTGTTGGGAGAGTTCTAGAAAGATCTTGACATTCTTTTTTCTGATACTTGATACCAGATGGCGCTAGTGCCATCAACTGTGGCGCGCAACAATATGTTTGACTTGTGTTTCTATTTCGTTCCTCTGAGAATAGGGTAATCGACACTGTTTTACATACACTCAATCGGTCTCTCGGTCAATATTAGGTTTTAACTGAATATTATGTTCATATAAGTTACAAGTTGTTAATTGATCTCCTGGCAGTAAAAATACGTCGGAAAATTTTGCACAAATATGTATAATAGAAGATTTTTCCTCTTTATTTAAATGATCTAAATTTAGTAAATTTACATTTTATGAACACGTTCGGGGTTAATGAGACTATTATCAAACTTACAAATTGAATAATTATATAAACTATCGGTTTTAGGCTTAAAATAACTAAGATTGTCCTGATCCTCTCGTGTATTTAATATTTTTATTGGTATTTTCCCGTTATTCGCTTTGAAAATTCCGCCAGACAGAAAAACTCCCTCACATAACTCTTTCGGAAAGACAACACAACCTTCTTTCATACTCGCATTGATATAAAATAAATTCTCGCATCTCGGAGGTATACTCAAATAATTATTAATTCCCAAAATACCCATATGCAATGGTAAAGTTACTAATTAATTCATATTTTGCAGTGTAATATTATTCAGTTCAAAATTTATGCTACAATTAAACTTACGTAAAAAAATCTATACCTAAAATTCCAGAAGTTTTACACGGCAACTGCTTTATAAGATGAATCTTATTACCTATTAACTTTCAGTCCGTTAACAGACAATGTTAAATTAACAAATCCCACGGTTTGTATTTTCTAATCGTAATCGGTTTCTTTTGTAAGTTATTTTCATTATTATAGTTATTAGGGTTAATTTCAATATTTTGAGAACTTTGCGATACGCGATATTCTGGCATTATAAAATGAACTCGCTGGGCATTTTGACCACGAAAATATCCGCGATTATACAGTACTCACCATAATTACCTTTTTTCCCGCGGTGTTGTTGATTTCCACGCGAAAACTGTTGGGTTACCGGTTTCCTCCAGTTCACGTTATTTTTTGCTTGGGTATGCAAAGGGTATGTTTGCCGTGGTGCATTATTGGATGTATACCTACCATGTAAATTTACTCCACCTCGATTTCCGAAATAAATCGATGGTTCGGTATACTCGCTAGGTCGAACACAAGACGCCTCCTCATCCTTTGCAGCTCTAATTGGTTCTTTTAACGTACTATAATTACGTGCTGACAATACTGAGTTGTCGATTTCGCAAGCCATTTGTGAAACTTTTAATAGCAATCTTTTCATTTATAGGACGTAAAATTATACCATCGGCTTGGGAAATCGTCAAATCTACGAATAATTGTTCGATTTTATTGCCATAATTATCTAGGGAACCACTATTTTGCTTTATTTGCATTAGTTCGTTATGAATGGAAGTGCAAGATTTCTTTATTAAAAGGTGGTTCCGCTTCCGCATATCACTTATAAGCGCCTCGCATGAGTCATAGGAATCTAATAGGCGTAACTTAGCGCCTTCATTCAAACGAGTCTTTAACACAAATTTTATTAACATAGACTTACCCTCTTCTTTAAGCGAAGAGCTATATAACTCTATCGAGTCCATCAAGGTTTTGGTGACCGATTCCTCGCCCGCCATCACAGGCAGGAGTGACACTGCAGTTTTAAAGTCGAAACTTTCCATGGTGAATATTTCGCTTTGAATTGGAAGTTGATTGATAGCTGTAATCCTTACTACAAAAATTTTCTATTTTTACATATAACCCCTAATTAAATCGCAATATCTTTATTTAAAATTATCAAAACATCATCAAATTCTTTACGTAATTGTACTGATTCTTTAAGTTTTTGTTGCAAAATGCTTTTAGTTCGCTTATCATAACTTAATTTAACTAAATATTTTTAATAATTTAAAATTTTTATATATATTTATTTTTAATTCACTAGACATGGAAGTACAGTTAAAAAAATATCGTTATCAAAAATAGTTAAAGGTGTAATAATATATAAGGCTATTTTTATTATTTTCTTAAACTTAAACTATAACATATTTTTCAATCTTAACCTCATATTTTCAACTTGACGCATTCGTTGTCTCACGGCGGTCCTCGTGGCGGCACTCACAGCATACACGGGGTACACGAGGTCGTGGGTCCGGTAACCGCACAAAAGAACGACGCAAATAGTGCATTATCATCTCATTTCGCATCCAGCTTGTATCGCAACTTTTTTATATTTTGTATACACCACAGAGAAGAGCCAAACCCAAAACTGTGCATATTATAATCAGCACTTAAATTTCTTCTACATGTGCAGAATTTGAACCGCAGCGGACACAGCAGCTGCAACGTCAATCCCAGACACCGCAACATATGCCCATACCCGCACCGGCGCCAACGATTGCTAAAACCGGGGCGACCTTGGCTTTACCGGCGAACGACTCCATCGAGCGCACAGAGCTTCCGAAAAGAAATCGGAGAAGGAGGAAGAAGAAGGTAGCCCAACACTGAACGCAGCAGCAGGTACGTACACTCCACTTCCTCCCCCATTTCCACCACACAGCAGCGGCCTCAGCAACCGCGCTATGCGACCTTCCCGACCCCGAGAACCACCCCAAAGACGGACTACAGAGGTTACACACCAACCACAGCCCCAAAACCAAATAATATCAACTGTCGAAGAAGCCCTCGCACAATTGGTGGGAGTGGTTATAAAAATCCTGGGTGAAGTACCTACCTACTAAGTAAGTACAACAAAGTAACCACAAAGCGACGGGATGCGACGGGATCACCACCATGGTCATAAAGCAGCTGCCCAGAACGGGGATTGTGGAACTCTCCAGACTTTTCAACGGCGTTTTAAGAACTGGCCACTTCCTGACCAACTGGAAGCAGGGCAAAATCGTCGTGCTACCAAAGCCGGGTAAGGATAAGAGAAACCCGGCTAGCTATCACTCCATGACGCTATTACCACACTACTACTACTACGACTACTGCCGCACGTTGTTCTTGAGAGGAGAGATTTGGCTTCCGCAGAGCACATTCAACCACTTCCCAATTAGCCCGCGTGCTGCGCTATCTTGCGGCCGATTACTACCGCGGCCGCATCCGTGTGGGGGTCTCTCTCGACATGGAGAAGGCCTTCGACAGGGTGTGGCACGCAGGGCTACTTTACAAACTAATTGAACACACTACCTTGCCGCCTATGCTTGTGCGGCTAATAACGTCGTTCCTGGAGGGGCCGGGCATCTACATCAACATTGAGGAGGTTGTTTCGGTGGCACGACTGATAGAAGCGGGAGTTCCAAAGGGCACCTGCCTATCACCCTACCTGTACGCGGTTCCCACAAACGACATCCCCACACTCCAAGACCGTCTGGAGGAGTGGGAAGACAATGTCGTTCTTGCCTTATATATAGATGACAGTGCACACTTCACGTCATTTCTTAGGGTAGAGATCGCGGCAAGGAAGTTGCAGCGACTGCTGGACTTGAAGTGGCTGGACAGATGGAGTATGGCGGTCAACGTCGGGAAGACCGCCACCTACATGGCCAAGCTGACACGCATTCTCGCTCGCTGCGCATGACCCCGATGGTCAACCACGTCGTGGCTCAGGCCAGAGCCGCGCGAGTGGAACTCTATCCTATACTGGTATCCACATTCCCGCTAAAAACCAAAATTACCATCTATAAGACCTACGTCCGATCACGGCTGGCATACGCAGCGCCAGCCTGGTACACGCTGACATCGGACACCCAGCGCAAGAGGTTGAAAGCCCAGCAGAACCTTGTACTACGAGTGATCGTGGGAGCAGGCCGCTACGCCAAAAATGACATAATAGCCAAAGACCTGAACATCGAGTCGATCCATGAATTTGTGGCCCGTACTGTGAGACGGTTGTTCAACCACACAGATAACGGGCCACACCCACACCTGCACGCACGACTATCTGACGGACGGCCACTCCCACGAGAATTTCTACGCTCACCACCCGGCGAGGGAGCCGCCGGGGACGAGTAAGTCTCCTGACGCCTGACCTGATGGCGTGTAGTGCGCAACATCTCAATCCATAAGCTGCTCTCTTGCTTTCTTGCTGCTGAATCGTGCCCCTCGCGATGACGCACAGGTAGAGAGGGATGCCTCGGTACCTGCAGGCCCTCATGTCCCCAGAAAGGAGTCGAAAATGAGATAAACACACATTCAGCATAAGCCACAGTTGCGGGAACCAATAATAAGAAAGAAAATATGTGAAAAGTGAAAGTGCATCAGTATCGCATTCTCCGCGGGAAAAATAATAAAATTGCTGTTTTCTCACGATCACTCAGTGTTAACCCTAATAGTAGGTTATGAAGACACAGTCCACATAAGCACATACGATAGGCGTCAAGTCCGGGACCATTCCAATAGGGGCCCGTGATCTTAATCATCCAACCTTTTTTTAAAGAAACGAATCGAACGTCTTCATACTAAGGTCACACTCACCTCGTCCAAAAACCCAGCATTTTTTATCAAATACGAATAAAAAATGTACATTAACTTTTTACAATAAAGTTAATACTTTCAGTGTTATGAATTTTTAAAGGTTTGAAAAATCCCAAATTCCGATACTTTTGAGCCAAATAAATAAAGAAAAAGAATAAAATATAAAAAATACTTTTTATGTTTTTGATGTAATACGAATAAAAATGGTCCTATGACTTTATAGATAAAGTTGATATTTGCGAAGTAATGAATTTTTAAATGTTTAAAAGTCCCAAATTTGAAAAGTACATAAAGAAAGAAATTAAAAACATAAAAGATTTTTTTTTGATGAAATACGAATATAAATTGTCCCGTGACTTTTTACGGTAAAGTTCAAACATTTAAACAACGGAGTTATGAATGTTTAAATATTTGAAAGATCCCAAATTCAGATACTTTTGTCTCATTAAAAATATAAATTTATTTAAAAGTCCACATTTATTAGAATTATTCGGTCTAAATTTAAACTAAATAACAACTATTCAGAATTTGATACAAATTGTTCATGGAATTAAAGCCGGAGCGTATGTTATGCGGAAACGTTTCATTGGGTAATACAGTGCGTAGGCAGTGCGCTCTAGGAAATAAAACTGAAATAAAACTAAGAAGGATCTGGAGGGAAATAAATTATAGTCCTTGGCAAGGGTTTTAACCGATTCATTGCGAGTTTTCAAACAACTTCAACTTTTAGCTGTGGCGGCGAACAAATATTTCGTGACACGCCTGTCATGTCAAGCGCCGTAGAAGTTGATGGCCCGGCTATTGTGCCATCTGCCATGTGTAAAAATAATGTTACTTTTTATCCTCTTTTCACTTGTTTAGACCTGATTAGATTATGTATGATATAGATCTAGTTGACATCAATGATCAGATGCAAACGGAAGGACACTTGTTTTTAGTGGCTAACTACGTGTTTTTCTACGTGTCTTCCCTGAAATGGAGAGTAAGTAACCTTTTTATGCAGATGTTACAAACCTTTTGTTTTTTATTACTATTGGTTACTATTTGATTTATTTCAAAAATCTTGTATATAAGTAGGTACAGCTAAATCACACCCTGAAAAAACTTGATTTTTATTAAATTAAACCTTCACCTAGTAATTACGTTTGTAAATACAAATTTCAAAAATCACATAGAGACGGAATACAAACCACAGTCGTCACAAATGCAGAATCAGAGTCCAGTACACACGCTAGTATCGTCGGTAAGGTCAACAGTGTGAAAAGTAATGTCAAATCAAATCAAATCAAATAATTTATTTGTAAAACATAGGTAAAAAGTTACAAACTTGGTGGAAAAGGTATAGACGTACCACTATGTTTCGCCTACAAAATAACAATTTCAATTATAATTAGTATGTTTAGAAATAAAATTAATTATTATCTTAATTATCAATTACATAAATATAAACATATAATAAATTCCTATACTATTAAACGAGCAATTCTTGTATATATATATATATATATATATATATATATATATATATATATATATATATATATATATATATATATATATATATATATATATATATATATATATACATTTTGAGTATCAGGTACGCGACCCTCGTCGACACACTCCCAATCTTTACAACGTTGTTGACGAGAGACTTGTGGACGATAAATCCGACACCTCCTTGGGACAGATGGTCGCCCTCCCGGTGATAGAACAAGTTGCCGGATTCGAGAATCACCGTGTCCTCCCCCTCTCTTCGGACCTCGGATAATCCTATAATACTCCAGCGCAACTTGTCTATCTCTTCTTCCAGCTCCAGGATCTTCTCGTCGCGTACCTGGTACTCAGAATCACCAAACGGTATTCGCTGAAGGTCATACAGGTTTACGCACCAACCTCGGCACATCCCGATGAGGAGGTGGAGGAAATGTATGAGGATATTTCCAAAGCCATGCATTCCTCCAAAACCCACTACACGGTGTTGATGGGAGACTTCAACGCAAAACTAGGCACAAGAGAAAGCGGTGAGCTGAAGTTAGGGAAATTTGGAGTAGGGCAACGGAACCGAAGGGGCCAGCAGCTGGCCGACTTTATGGAGAAAGAGGGACTCTTTATGATGAACTCTTTCTTCCAGAAGCGGCCCCACAGAAAGTGGACCTGGTCGAGCCCCGACGGTTCGACAAAAAATGAGATTGACTTCATTATGACGACCAGACGCCAGCTGTTCAGTGATGTCTCAGTGATCGCAAGGGTGAAAACTGGCAGCGATCACCGAATGGTTAGAGGCACACTGAACCTAAACGTTAAGTTGGAGAGGTCTCGTCTAATGAAGTCAACGCTCCGTCCCCCTCGTGCTCTAATCCAGAATCCCGAAAACTTTCAGCTCGAGTTACACAACCGCTTTCAGTGCCTACAAGATTGCAATGCAGTGGACGATATGAATGACAAGCTCGTGGAAACTGTCCATGCGGTCGGAGCTAAGTTCTGCAAGACCCGCCGCAGAAGAACACAAAAACTCTCCGATCACACTCTTAATCTCATGGCTGTTAGACGGGAGATGAGGCTGCAATCGTCAACAGATTTGACAGCATACAGGCAACTGAACAGACAGATCTCCAAATGCATGCGGCGAGACTTACGCAACTTTAATACTGCTCGTATTAAAGAAGCGATCGAGCGGAACCAGGGCTCCAAAGTCTTTGCCAGAGATCTGTCTGCCCGTAAGAGCCAACTGTCAAAGCTGAAGACTGAGTGTGGCAGCATCGTTTCCGGGACACCTGAGATTTTGAGTGAGATTGAGAGGTTCTATGGGCAGCTGTACACATCATCGTTGGAGCCACACGCAAGTGTGAGTAACGATCCAAGAGCAAGTCTTATCCGACACTATTCCGATGATATCCCAGACGTCAGTCTAAGCGAGATTAAAATGGCTCTCCAGCACCTTAAAAACGGCAGGGCCCCAGGTGAGGATGGAATTACAGCGGAGCTTCTGAAAGCGGGTGGAACACCGGTACTTGAAGTCCTTCAGAAGCTCTTCAATTCCGTCCTCCATGGTGGCACTACTCCAGAGGGGTGGAGCAGAAGTGCGGTGGTCTTGTTCTTTAAGAAAGGCGACAACGCTCTCTTGAAGAACTACAGACCGATTTCCCTTCTGAGCCGCGTCTACGTGCTGTTTTCGAGAGTCATTACGAATCGTCTCGCACGCAGACTCGACGACTTCCAGCCTCCCGAACAAGCCAGTTTCCGAAAAGGCTTCAGTACCATAGACCACATACATACCCTGCGGCAGATTGTACAGAAGACTGAAGAGTACAATTTGCCACTTTGCCTGGCGTATGTGGACTATGAGAAAGCCTTTGATACCGTCGAAATTTGGGCGGTGCTGCAGTCCCTTCAGCGGTGCCAAGTTGACTGTCGGTATATCGAAGTGCTGAAGTGTTTGTACAGTAGGGCTACGATGGCTCTCCGAGTACAGAACCAGAGCTCGAAACCTATCCAACTGCAGAGAGGTGTAAGACAGGGTGACGTTATATCCCCGAAACTCTTCACCGCTGCTTTGGAAGACGTTTTCAAGCTACTGGACTGGAAAGGATACGGTATTAACATCAATGGCGAGTACATCACTCACCTTCGATTTGCCGACGATATAGTCCTTATGGCAGAATCGCTGGAGGACTTAAGCACTATGCTCAATGACCTCAATAGTGCCTCCCAACGGATAGGTCTTAAGATGAACATGGACAAAACAAAGATCATGTTTAATGTCCATGTCACACCTATGCCGGTAGTTGTTGGGAGCACTATGCTCGAAGTTGTTGACGAGTACGTTTACCTGGGACAAATAGTCCGACTAGGTAAGTCCAACTTCGACCGAGAGGTCAATCGACGGATTCAACTCGGCTGGGCAGCGTTCGGGAAATTACGACATATCTTCTCGTCAGGTATACCTCAATCTCTAAAAACTAGATTGTACAACCAGTGCGTGTTGCCAGTGATGACTTACGGATCTGAGACGTGGTCCTTCACTGCTGGCCGTATGAGGACGCTCAAGGTCGCTCAGCGAGCTATGGAGAGGGCTATGCTCGGAGTTTCTCTGCGTGATAGACTCAGAAATGAGGATATCCGCAGTAAAACCAGAGTGACCGACATAGCCCAACGGATTAGTAAACTGAAGTGGCAATGGGCCGGCCATATAGCTCGAAGAACCGATAACCGATGGGGAAGAAAGGTTCTCGAGTGGCAGCCTCGTACCGGTAGGCGTAGTGTAGGGCGACCCCCCACTAGATGGAGTGACGACCTGGTAAGATATGCAGGAAGTCGATGGATGCAGGTGGCTCAGGACCGTGCTTTGTGGCATTACTTGGGGGAGGCCTATGTTCAGCAGTGGACTTGTGAAGGGCTGTAATGATGATGATGATGATATATACATATATATGTATATATATATATATATATATATATATATATATATATATATATATATATATATATATATATATATATATATATATATATATATATATAATCGGGATCTCGGAAACGGCTCCAACGATTTTCATAAAATTTTGTGTGCAGGGAGTTTCGGGGGCAATAAATCGATCTAGCTGGGATTTATTTTTAGAAAATGTCTTTTTGTCCGTGTTTTTAGGCAATGGAAAACTGCTACAATATCGTTAGAATAAGAAGGTAAATTTTGACAAATTGTCAATGATTATATATAGCTTAATTGGTATAACGGGCGGTCACAGAATCGTAAAACCTCGGTTCGAGCCCAGGCCGACCGATCGACTTTTTTAATTTTTTTTCAAGTTCCTTCCATTTTTGAGAAAATCTATTTTTTCGAGCCCTTTTTTTTAGTATTTTTTAAAAACACGAAAATTTAAATTAAAATAATTGCACCCACGATTTTTTATTCAAATAACCAGTTCCGTTTTTTCTGTTATGTCGCTAAGATCAATAAATATTATTTATATTTCATCAGTATGTAATTTGTATCTAAATATAATTTCCAAAACACACGAATTAAAAAAAACCGAGCGAAAAATACCGTGCAAAGCTCGGTCAACCGGGTACTAATAAATAAATCGTCCATTAATTATTGCAGGTACTAAAAACCATTCATTTTATCTTCAAAGTATTCATTGATAGAGTAGTATGCTTTGTATATTAAAAAACTCGAAAGCAATTTCTTAAATTTGTCTATGTCGATCTGAAAACGTCTAAAAGAGTCGCAAAACAAGTATATTCAAAAGGAAAAAACAATAGCCAGGTGCACGATCGCCAGGCGGCGGCGGAAGAACAACAGATTCTATTTTTCGAACTTTTTAAGCATATATCTTTTTAAGCAAAATTAAACAATAAGACAAACGCATATTTAACAGGACTTGTTTTCCAAAAACTTGTTTACAACTAGAGTTTGTGAGCAATGAGTCCTATTATTTATTACTTAATTACGTTAGCTGCAGCCGCAGGACTTAAAAAAACCAATTCTTAAAATATAAATTTATTAAAGAAAGATTACAATAATTCTATAACTAAATTAAAATGATTAGCTTGGTCGAAGTGTCACCGAATAATAACGAAATCCGATGCTAACTTGCACGGGCGTCGGATTGTCGGCGCCTGCTGACTCGGCGCCTCGTGACACGCGGCTCCGTCGTGTGCGTCTTTAAGTAGTTTTATATACTCGGCGATTTTCATGCAGTGGAACTACGTAATTCCTCCCCCCACAGTTCAGCGACTATTTTCCGACTTTGAGGGAAAATGTTGCTGGGTATGCTTTTGCGTTTTTAGGATCTTCATAGGAATGCTTTCCAGGTGCTGGCGGCTGGGTGCTCTGCCGTTGCGGCTTACTGCATCTCCACAGATTGTAACGTCGACAGATTATTACAACTGCTGTTGTGATAAGCAAGCCAATTATCATTACATAAATGGCAATAGTAGTGTGGTACAGAGTGGTGCCAGCTATGGTGTCTTGTATCATTATCGGCTCTCTCATGACTTGATTGTAGGCTTCATGTAGTTTCCTCAGGTTGAGATGTGGTTTCCTCTTTGAAGTTGCGTAGGACATCGGTAATTATGAGTGGCTGTCCGGATACTTGGTTGTTCTCGTGGACTATTGTAAATTCTGACGTGCATGCGTGCAATTTAAGGGTATGGTTACCAAATAGCTTCCTTGAAGATGCTTGTATTCTTCTCTTCCGCATCGTAGATGGATTCTTGTAGTGTGAGGGAACGTGACTACATAGTTCCCAGCGTCCAGTTGCTCCATGGCTTCCTTTTTCAGTGTTATAGTGGTCAGGTTGCAGTCATCTCCTAGGGCGTGGTTTGTGACGAGCTCTCGTGTGCAGTCATGATGATTCTTGACTCTGTTTATAGTATCGTCTTACTGGTACTGCTGGTCTACCTTCGGGCATTCAGCCGCCATATACGCATACGCTTCCCTGTTGGTTGCTAGGAAACGAAGGGGTGGAATAAGGATCTTGTTATATCTATTCGAGGCTATCGAAAGTTTATACAGATCGAATATGTTCGCACTAACAATGGGAACTTTAAAAACTATAACTATCTGTTTTTCGACGTAATATGAACCTGGTTTTATAATACTATAATAGTCGCGTAAGTCTAAATTTAATATTCTATCGTCTCCATATATCATTCTTACTCTTTCTATCATTACCTTTAAAGTATCGATATCTATCATTGAATGATGCGTGCTTAAGGCGCGCACAAGAGCTAGTGTGTTTTCTATTCAAACTAATTCTCCCAACAAATCATCGACGTTTTTCGTTATGATGGTCAAAGGCTGAACAAAATGAGCATATTTTATTAAACTATTTTCTTTATAAGCAGTGCTATTCAACAAAAGTTCTAACGTAGCCTTAATTCATTGCTGATTTCTAACTAACTGATCTATGACGCCGTTATGTTGCGTCATCCATTCCTTGCTGAGGCTTACGTACGAGTTAAATTTCGATATAATTTTAAGTTGGTTATTTTCGAGATTTTTTATTGCGTTGTCAAATTTAATAGCATCCTGATAATCTAAATTTCCTGTTAAGCTTTTAATAGCGGATCCTAAGTCATTAATTAAACCTCTCTTCGCTCGACTAAGTTCGAGTGCTTTTAAATGTATTTAAAACTCTATTAATTTTATGAGATAATTAGTTGATTTGAAGAGAATATAGGGAAAACGTATCATTATTTAATCTTAATTCAAAGTCGGATAACTGCTGTCTCACTGCAATAGTTTTCTCTTCTATATTATTGATGCGAATAGACTGTAAAAAGCTATGGTAATGTGACACTAGACGAGTTCGACCTAGTTTATAAGGAAGGAGGCCAGGACCATCGTTGAGACTTTCTCTCTCTTATCTCCTGTGTTTGAGCAAGATGCGCCATTATCACTAACGGGATTCTGTAACAATTTAGCGTTATTAGGGATTCGCTTAATGCAAGCTTTGGCAACTGGACCACGTTTCCGTGAAGTATAAATATGTATAGGTAGGTTAGCCAGAACGATATCGTTAGTGTATCGGGGTGCTAATTTCTGTCGGCTAGCGAGCGGGTTTTTAATGAAAATCTGCTGTTGTGGTTCATACTGAATTTCGGGTTCTCTATCCCTATTTCTATTCTCAATTAAAACTGTGCGATCATGTATGGTGGACTGATTTATAATTTCATAAACTAACATCATTTGCTCTCTCTCTATGATTTTGAGTGTACTGTTGAAATAGATGCTGGGTAAGGTCTACACCTACTGGGTCTCTGGGGTCGAAGTGACCTCGTTATTATATCGAAGGGCCTGCATTTCCTGAAGCTGTGCACCGAACTATTGTAAGCTATAATCGCGTATGGTTACTAGGTTTACAGCTGGCTCATCTTTACGCTGAAGTTTTAGTAATCTAAGATGCCCGAGAAGGGTTGAATGGAAACGTTCTACATTTCCATTGTCGTTTGGTTTTTGGGAAGTATTTTATGGTGGTTAATATTGTGCATTCTTAAAAATTCGGAAAATAGCTGGTTAGTGAATTCAGTGCCGTTATCCGTTACTATCGTTAAAGGTAAACCATGGTAAAAATTAACATCATTTCCTACAAATAATTTATTTTTAGGTTAAATACAATAATTCTATAACTTACCTGAATATTCTCTTGGCCGCTCTTCCTCAGTAACAAAGAATGAGCATGATTTCTCATTCTTTTATCGTAAAGGTTTAACTGTTTAAGCTCTGCCATTTTTTGTATTTGAATAAATAAAAACAAATTCTGGCATGCTTCATTCAGCGGACGCACAATTAAAAATTGTTTTAATATGGCGGGATATCCGACACAATATGGCAGCGACACACCAGTACAATAAAGCGTCGATTAATTACGTTCTTTCCATTCGCCAGTATACTAGGATCAATTTTGGAACACAGGCTTGGCTATTTTGTACGTGCTAGAGCATCGTCAACTACGATCGCAGTTTTTGATCGTTGGAGCACCGATTAAAAAAATATTGTTACATTTGGTCGTTTTATTTATTAAATACCACTATGCTACCGTTAGTAGATATAATTGATTATTAACCAACATCGGTTAACAATCGATTACTGCGTAACAATTAAAATATTTATGTGCACTGATTTCAACACTAAGATTCATAAATAATGAAAAATATATCAAAATAGATTATAATAAATTAATTATATAACTTAAAAATGACACACAAAAAATTTTCCATCCACTGAACTCCATCCTAAGAAAACTTGTATTACGGAAGATCAAGATCGTTCAGTCGCTATACGCACAGTATCACAGTGCGAACGAGTTCATAGATATGAAATAAAGTACCGCTCGCGTAGTTCGTCGCCCGCTCGGTGCATAAAATACCTAAATTTACAAACGCCGCGCCGAAATGTAAGAGGGCGCTTAATAACCAAAAGTCAACTGCGTATATTCTACTCTCGTGCTTCTTCTGCCACACCCAACTTTCATTACCATACGTTAAAGTAGGGACTAACACAGCATTGTGAAGTACCATAATTACCATACGTGCCTTTTTTGCCACATTCTGACTTTCCGCAATAGATTGTTGAGCCCCATTTACTTTATTTCTTGCGTTCACTCGTCGTTCTATATCGTTATTATATCTCCCATAATTGCTGAATACACATCCCAATTATACAAACTCATCTACTTGCCCGGCCAACTGCTTGGTCTGTATAGTATACATAATAATTATTCAGACTAAGATATGGTAGTGTTACTGTGTCCAATAAACTATGTCCTTCAGACCGAATTTCGGTCACGGCGGTCTGTCTTAACGGATATTAGCCATTTACGTAAAATAGGGTTATAATACATGAGCATTCACAAGTGCATTTTTTATTTCTTCACCCTCATTTCAAGGCAATTCTACGTGGTAGAGCTACACCGCAACTATATTATGGTTGTAGCACGAATGGGTCGGCTCGACCAGGTAGTACCACGCTCTCACAGAATACTAGGATAAAATTGCTATTTTACCCTGATATTCTGTGAGAGTATGGTCCCTTAATGCTGCTGTGTTTCGTATGATCAGTGGAGAGAACCGGAGACGCTTTTTACTGAACACGAGGCATTCCATCTTAGTCCTCAGAGGTGACAACACATCTGCATTTTGTTTCTTAATTGAGAATAAATTTAAATGTCTTTGAGCCACAGCACGCACTTAGTTTCATATGCACTTTGTGTCATCCTTATTCCATAAAAAATAGTGACCGGAAAGAAACTAGGTGCAAGATCAGCGACTTTACGTCCTATCCGAGACACGGGGGTGAAACATCACCCAACTTTCTGACTACGGGCTGCTACTGAGTATTTCTTGACTAAAAAACCCTAAAACCCAAAAATAACTGACTTTGACCCTGCCCGGGATTACAAGCCAGGATCAAATCACATGCTCAGCAGTCGCGCTCAAGACTACTAGACCAAAGAAGTTGTGCCAGAAGATCTAATTTAAAAAGGAAGTGCCAAACATTGTTGTACGACATAATAATAAAATATGTTTTATTTTTAAATAATTAAAACTATTATGTTTAAGGTAATTAACTTTATAAATACCTACAAATTGCGTATGATAACCATTGCACAAATTTAATGAACAATCTTTTCTTAATTTAAATACCTATCTACATTATAACAAAAATATACAATGGTGTTAAACACTATGCAGATAATTACTCAAGTACTAAATATATGTTATTTAAGCACGCTATTTCGATAGTCTGCGTGTCTATAATAATAAAGTGTAATTATTTCTTAAGTGATATTATTAGATTTGAAAAAGAATTATACACTTATTTCTTATAATTTATTTAATTACATAAAATACTTATGTTACGTTATGTTACTAAACGTTATTGTGAATATGAGAAAATATTCAACACGATAATATGCAGAAATCATGACTGTATAATTTAAACCCAAACACATATATCTCAATACGATGAGTATATGATCAGATTTAATATATTCCAGCACGACCATTCCACCTTACCCTAAAATAGTACATTATGTATATATGCTTTGTACATTTACAATTCAAAACAATGGTGACGAAAAAAAACAAAAACTTGATGATGAAAATTTATATAAAATAATATGGAAAGTAAATACTCTTTATGATCGAAATAAAATTAAAAAAACACTAAATATAATATACTTAAATATTAATCAATTAGATCGGCTTCATCAGAGAGGTCCTGAAAACAAAAACATTGATATATAAGAAATACTAAAAAAATTACATTTAGGATTCGACATGGCATGATATATTGAGATTCGCTGCTGCTATATTATGATGATTATAGCACGTATGGGTCAGCTCGACCAGGGTAGAACCACGCTCTCACAAAACATCAGCGTAAAATAGCAGCTTAATGCTGCCGTGTTTAATATAGTGCATGTAGAGAACCAGAGAGCCATTTGACTAAAAATAAAGCATTCCATCTTAGTACTCATTGGCGACAACGCATCTGATTTTTGTTTTCTTTTTCTGAGATAGGTGATGTCTATAGGCCACAGGATCCACATACCTTCAAGTGAACTGTGTGATTGACACTTAATTCTTGTAAAACTCAAAACTACAAGCAAATAACAGAAACAGATTCATTGAATATTTAGACCCCCTAAAATAAAATTACATCTAAGTACACCTTGTATTATTTTTTCCTCCAAGTGCAAGCTGTTATGTTGGTAGGTAATCATTTAGACTATAGATGGTAAAGTCATGGCAGGATTGAGTATAATGTGCACTGTGCACTACAAAATTCAAGGCTAGGGATTTCTTAGTGAGCAAGAAACTGTTTTTATTCCTCACCTTTGTTTTTGGAAAAATTGAAAACTTTTTAGATATTAATATCTGGCTGTGTGGCATCCCATTATGGTTCTAAGAGGTGACAACGAATCTGAAGCCTTCCTGATTTTAAGTTGGTTCCAGGTGTCTAAGGCTTGAACTGAAATAGTCACTTCCCTCACCTCAGATTTATATTAAAAAAATGTAAGTAACATACCAGGCTATCAACAGAATCCTCCATTGCCATGCCATCAATTTCCCTTTCAATCTCTTCCATGATGTCCAAGGAGTCTTTGCGCTTATGTGTAGGAGCTTCTTGGGGTAGCTCAGGATCTTTGCTTGCGGGCTCTCTATTCGAGGGAATTGAACTACGAGAAAGAGAATCATATTATGTCAAAAAATTCATAAACTTAATGATGAATTAATATATTATACATAATTTAGATAAGGTGTGATATGAAAATCAGATGAAGGTCAAGTTAAAAGTGAAAGAAAAGATTTTTAGTAATTGTTTGGAGATTGTTTCTTTTTCAGCTTTATTTTGCTATTTCAAACAAAACAGCATGAATTGTTATTTATGTCACTTCCAAACAACGATACAGTCTATGAAATGAGGCCAGTATCTAATAATTGTTGTCATACAATACATAATGCCGTGAAGTGGCAGGTGATCCACTCCACATCCACTATCACAAATCTTCCGTGGGTGTCATAAGGGGCGTCAAAGGGAGACAGGCAGGAGATGGGCAGCAGCATCTTCCTGATAACAACTGTGATATAATAAAAAAACTGCGGTTGCCAACCCGCTCGCCAAGCGTGGCAACTATGGCAAATATCCCCCCATGAGGAAGGACACAAATAAACGGCCCCCAGTTCCGGCGGCCACACTATTCCTGGCTACGGTGACTACCATACGGGGTCATTAGTACATTTACAGGGGCAGGGGGTGCTAAGAATCTCCGGTGGAGGTTCGGTTGCCACCTAAAATGACTCGACCTGGCAACATAAAACACACGCATCCTGAGGACTGACGAGAAGATACTGGAGCCGGAAGAGGAAATAGACAAGTTGCGCTGGCATATAATAGGATTATATCGATCGATTTATCAATTTCTTACCCTTCGGTTGATTTTGATGGACTCCACTTGCCCATTTTCTCCATATTGGCCTTCTCCTCCGCCAAGTTGCGGTCGACATTACATATTTTAGAATTAGGCTCCAAATTGTCCAGTTGACAGCTATATTCGAACCCGAACTGCCACTGGAATGTTTCTAACTCTAGTGACTCCTGTTCAAATAAAAATGTACAATTTAATAACAAAAATTAAAATGTCTGTAAGTCATTCCAATATCCATAAATTTGTGTAAAATTCATAAGTTAGAAAAATAAAATTTAAATACAAGATGGCAGGGCTTTTTCTGAATATCCCACGTTGGTAGGCTCGCATCTATTTCATGTGCAAAACAGTAGTGCATATGCTGTTGTATTATAGTCTTAACACTATGGATAGTCAGTATTAATTACAGGCTGTGAGTTATGTTATCTTAGTTCTCAAAGATTACGACTACACAATGTATGGAAGGAAGTATCTATGGACGACATTAGCTACTTACTATCGGGTTAAGTACCAAAACCTACCGTAAACTCTGGGAAAAGATTTTCATATTGTTCAGGGTCGGCAAGGGACTGTCCAGACTTTTTGTTTGTGATTCCAACTGCTTCGCGCCATTGTTTCACAACCTCGCAGACCTTCGACGGAATGTAGGATCTAAAATAATAAAAAAGCATTTTTTTAGAGAGTAGGGCTGACAAACGAGCACACAGTCCACCTGATGTTGGTGGATGCCGTGGCTCATAGACATCTACATTTATCCTCGAATAAGAATCAAAACGCAGATACGTTGTCACCCCTGAGGACTAAGGTGGAACGTCTCGTTTTCAGTAAAAAAGGATCTCCGGATTACAACACTTACCATACGAAACACAACAGTACTAAGCTGCTATTTTACGCTGGTATTCTGTAGAGTGTGGTCCCGCCCCGGTCAAGGCGACCCATTTGTGCTACAACCATAATATAGCTACAGCGTGGCTCTACCACGTACTAACTACATACAACAAGTGTAGTAATAATCAAACTGCGGTAGCCAAAGAGTCTGACAAATGTGACCATTATAGCAAATACCTTCCTATGACACAATCTACGGAGGAGGCTCATATTTAGCAGTGGACTTTAGATAAGCTACAATAAATTAATGAATGAATAGATAATGGAAGACAGAGCTACCAATTGTACAGTGGTTAGGTTAGGTCAGGATACTGTCATATTAGTATGATCACGCATCAACACCTGGAAACCTAACTGAGTCATTCCATCTTAGTCCTCAGATATACAATGCAATCTGCATTTCGATTCTTAATTAAGGATGGATATATGTAGATATCAGATGGTTTGTGTGCTAGCTTTTGACGACATTAAAATTATCTTTGTATTACGGTTATTCAAGATATTGAATAAGTTTCAATATTGAATATATGATTCTGCGCTCATTGCATACTTTCTTCTTTCTACTCGATTCAATATCTAGGTACTCACACTTTGAGCTTGTAAAATATATAATATTTAATACAACCACTTTAATTTATAATAATATTAAATATACCTTCATTCTTGTAATTTAGTGTAGTATGTAGATTAAAATTTTGTGTACCTAATCTTGATAGCAATGGTGTACAGAAAAACTCAAATGAGTTTATGCTTACACCATCTGTTTCTCTTTGTAATCATAAATTTCTTTTGTGAATATGTAAATATATATATCTAAAAAATTAAATGGCAGCTCAAGGGCTGGAAAAATAACATCGAACATTATCATATTTAGAACAAAGGTCGAGCTTAACATATTTACCATGATCAGCAATGTTCAGCAATGAAGTAAAATATTGCGTGGTAACCTGTATGTCTAAGCCTATCAAATAAGTAGCACTCCGCCCCCGTAACTGTCATAAAAATGTCTTTAATTTAATAAATAATATAAATACCATGTGTAATGTAACATTTATGTCCAAGATTTATAATAACCTGGCAAAGAAAGCGGCTTCGGGTAACTTGTTGCGCTTGATGAGCAGCTGTAGACATGATTCTAACTCATTGAGAGTGAAATACGCAACAAACGCTATATTGTCGTCTCCTTCTTCAGCGGCCATACGCGCAACATCTTCTAAAAGCTTTTTATCCCCTGAAAATAAATTGTCGTGTATCAGTTCATGGCTGTAGATATGTAGTAAAACCGTTGGGCCAATTTAGCCCGGGTCAGAGGAAAAGTGAAACGCTTCATACTCTCCAACGGAAAGAGCAGTAGAATCGTTTCCACTCTCTGTAGCATACATTGTAAACAGTTTAAATACATGCTCTATGTGTTCTGTGTTCATGTTGATGAAGTTTTAATACTTTATTAGTTATTGGTTAATATTTATAAGTTATTTACAATTACGTATTGTAACGTCTCAGTCTCACTAATTTACTCAACATTTATTTGAGATATTAATTACTTTAAAAAGATTCAGCGTGCACTTATAACCTATTTCAAGCCTGTTGGTTGGTTCAGTACAATTTGTATTTCAAAGAAGAGCAAAAAGCATGCTTTCTTTATGCTCTTCTTCTTCCCGAAAAAAATACAGTGAGCATAGATTATTACGTACAAGATTAGAGCGGCAAATTATTCCATCGATTTGGGCGCGAAATTCGAAGCATGTGGCTTACTTGAAGGCAATCGACCAACAACTGAGCTTATTTGGAAGCTCTAATAGTTTTTATTATCTTAACCTTTCATCAGTTCGAAACTTTCATAAAAGAATTACAAAACTTGTATCGTTGGCCTCGGCTTGAGTAACTAACTGTTCCATATTTCCAGATCTGAATGAAATATAATGTTCCGTTTCACTGTCAGCAAATCAAAAATATTTTTCTTTCTCATTGCAAAATGTATGAATAGATGATGATAAAATATAAATATGTATAAACCCTTGTTGTCACAGTATAATACAAACTAGCTTAACCCGTTCCTATAATATCCTATTCATTTTCATGATCACTCTATTTCTATATCTTAATCCTTCCCTTTTCTATAACTGAAGTTGATTACAGTGCCTAACAATTTATGTCAACATTACAAATCAATGCCTGGCATTCAAGAATTAGTTCATTCTTTAATTTATCACTACCATACGCATTTATTTATTTAAATTTAGATATAATATCATCATCTTAACATCTTATTTAGCGCTCATTATTTTACTAAAATATTAACCACCTTAGGTTCCTATTGTGATTACAAAACGTCATAGTAAAAATATGCATAAGAAAATCGAGTTCAAAATTAATATGGTGCTTTAAAATGCTCACCATTGAGTTTCTGACACAATTTGTTATTGCCATAATTTTTTTCATCATCTTGGTTGGGTCGTCATAATACTTACCTGCTCTAATTATAACAAACTAATTTTAAATTTTTCATATAATTTGGGTCAAACACTTTCAAAGCAAGTTAAGGTGCGCCTTGTGGAGAACATGGCTTTTGTACATGTTGCCAACACACGTGCACTAAAAATAATGTCGGTAAAATGCAATGGCATACAATATCACAATAAGTTGAGTCGAATTTTTTATAATAACTGCAATTGTGACGTAAAGTATCAGCGAGCGCAGACTTACATTTACAAAATACGACTTAGAATTTAATGTTTGCCAATACAGACTTCTTAAAACGACTTCAAAAACTTATTCAGCCAATTTTCAGAAGTAACTTCATGAGAGTAATTTACTCACCAGTACTAGCTGCGAACAGTAATAATGAACTGTAGTCATGGGCGTTTTGGTAGCAGATCTTGGTAAGTTCTGTATCAGCTGCGGCGGCTGCCGCAGATCCCAGCCTTGACCAGCGTGCGGCTGAAGAACGCGAGGGTTCCCCTTCAGCAGCAGTCGCCTCTTCAGCCAACTGCTTCGCGCGGCTCAACTCGCCAAGGGACAGCGCCAATTCGAATTGATGCTCTGGTTCCGTTGACACAGCGAGAGCTTGTTGCTTATAGCCCTGGGAGAAAAGATGTTTGTAAGTATTGTTAAAATTATTCATCAAGTTAGTAATTTTACTTAAATTATCCGCCGTGTAATGGTTTCTTAAAAGAATCTACTACACTATGTTTAACATCCCTTGGGTGTCGGAAGAGGCGACAGAGTAAAACTAGAGATGGGTGAATGGCATGACAACCCGCATGGTTGCCGAGCACAAAATTGGTACTCCCTCACAAATAATGTTGCCTATCTCTGCTGTAAAATTTAATTACATGGATATTTCGTCATTAAAGTTTTTACTCAGTCATTAAATTTCGTAATTCAATCTATAAAGTACATGAAGTACATGAGTACGACGTTGATATTTAAAAAAAATAACTAATGAGTATTTCGAGATAATATTTATTATTAATTAAGCAAAGTGGAGTGAACTTCCAATAAAAGGGGTGGCGGCCTGATGAGTATACCAAGTTGATAAATTACAGGTAAACAATGATGTTTTTACATACAATTTTTACTAAAAAAAAAATGACTACTTATTGACCTGACTTGACCAGAGAGTACTAACTCTTTTGTTAACGGAGATCTTATCCCCGTATTATATGATGAATATTATATGATATAAGAATGTTCTACCTAATTGATCCAATTTCTATACTAATCGGACACTGACAAAACATTGGTGTAACTGGGCAAAGTCAATCTCGCACATCCACTTATATGATAAGTGGATGTGCGAGATTGATTCTCACACATCCAGAGGGTCTGTAAGTTATTCAGCACCCCTATTATTCTTTCTTTCTTTTTTTCTTTATCGCTCTGTAAGAGCGAACTGCTAGTCATGAGCCTCTCCCGTTATAAAGAAGATTTGCCTTAAGCATTGCTGAAATGTAATTTTCTTCTTTAGACACATTACCTGTTTTTCGAGGAAATGGGCCACTCTAGTGCGGTGGTCGTATGGAATTGTGGGAAGTACTCTGTCGGCGGTTTCGAAGTCACCGCGCATCACTGCTGTCTGGTACTCCAGCACCGGCAGCAACAATGAATATGACACTATGTTTAGCTCTTTGTCATTTAGGTACAATCTGAAATAGTTAGCTCAATTTGACAAAGTTCTACAAAGTTTATTCTTTCTAGATGTGTATTTGTAATGTGAATTTGACGAATATTTATTAATAAATTGACTCAGATCTGGATTGATGTAACATTATAAATTAATTTAGTTCTTAATAACAAACATAAAATAAGTTATGTCCAACAGGTATCAAAATACTATGACATCAAGAACTGGTAAATACAATATTAACAAAAAATTAATAAGTCTTTTTACGGCATATTATATTGTGCATTAGTTTCTCTTTTACCTGTTTTCCTTTGCAACATATCCGAGAATGTACATGGTGTGGTCCAAATGAGATATAGTGACAATCTCGCCACCAACGTAATAGTTGATACGGTTGACGGAGTTTGTGTAAATGAAGCAATCCCCGATCCATAATCCAGTCTTCACTGTCTCGTTTACTTCACCAACGACCTAAAATTTACAACTTTATTTAGTCTATGTATCATCGGCTATTAAACACAAAAAAAAATTAAAAAAACCCTCGAAACAAAAAAAGATGACTATCTTCAAACGGCTGAACCGATTTTGATGAAACGTTTCTAAGAACCACCGCTAGAAAACCTGCTTTTAAGCTACGGAACAAGTATTTGTATGGCCGGATCTAGATGTTTACCCTAGGTGAAAATCCTACTGTGGATGTAACATTTACAAAAAAAATTAGAGAAATTCAAAAACAGGCAGCACCATCTCCTATTTAATTTCCCCCTATCGCCTCTTACGACATCCACGGAATGACATGGGGTAGTGGAATTTCTTATGCCGCCACTAAAAGTTACATCCTATATACGTCTCACTGCTGGGCACAGGCCTCCTCTCATTTCTAAGAGGGTCTCTTAGGGTTTTAGGGCAAGGAAATGTCCGCCGCGCTGCCCCATTGACTAGCGAATTCACATGTCTTGGGAATATTTTTCTTCACGATGTTTTTCTTCACCGACAAGTAGGTGATAAATCGGAACTTAAAACTTCAATAAAAGGGATCGAACTTGAGTTGCTTCGTACAGTGAAATTTGCAGCGAGCGCTAACTATCTGAGCTACCACGGCTCTTGAGCTACCACGGCTCTTTAGCTACCACGGCTCTTGAGCTACCACGGTTCTTGAGCTACCACGGCTCTCTACGCCGCCACTATAACCTTCAGTTAAATAAGTATTAATAAAGAAAAAAAAACATGAAAATAATTTTATCAACGCTATTAAAATGAAATAAAAAATAGACCATGTAAAGATTATTAAATTATTAGTAAAATTATGACTAATAATGTTAGCTTCAGTTAAAATGTTGATAAGCAAGGTTCTTATCTGACACACTTAGTAATACATGTAGTGGCAAATAAGTACTAAAAAGTTAAAAATATTGTAATTGACTTCAAAGTATTATATATCTCCAAATAATTAAATTCTTTTGTTTGCCAAAAAGAATGTCTTTATGATAAAATGAACTTGATTATCAAAATTATTTTATCCTTGTTGAAATTTATCTGTGAAGTTACAAAATTATGTATCTACAAATATTCAAAACTGTATAAGTTTTTGGATGTTCATTAGCTTGAATTTATCAGGCGGAATTTCAGTTTTCACGTGAAATTACTTTATTAACAACACTAATGAGAGATCAATAAAATATCAACAATCGATTAAATTTAAGAAATCTTTCTTTTATGAGAATATCCGGGCTGTGTTTAGTCGTTATAACGTATCTCTCTGTTTTCTTCATGGATATTGATACTGGATTGAATATTTTTTATTAAACAATCTGTATCTATTATTACAATATTTTTTGCATAAACTATTATTAAAACTGGCAACCTTCTAAAACTATTAATACTTCCCAGTTATCCGGTAAACAGATTTAAAAATGATAAAAAAATAAAGAAAACCACACAAACATCAAGAGCCGTGGTAGCTCTGATCCCACGCTGTAAATTTCACAGAACGCGAGAAACCCGGGTTCGATCCCCGCTGGGACTAATGAAATTATTAATTGCAATTTTAAGTGCAGATTTATCATGTGCTTGGCGGTAAAGGAAAACATCGTGAAGACGCCTGAGAGATAAAAGAAAAATATTTCAAAGAGATGTCAAGTCCACTAACATGCATTGGAGCAGCGCAGTGCACACTTTCTTGCCATAAAACCCTTTCAGAAGTGAGAGGAGCAGTGGGACGTATATAGGCTGTAATTTTACTTTACTCTACACAGACATAACCACAATCCTTTTTAAATTGTTCTTGAAAAAAATATTAAAATCAGTCATGACTTGTAAGGAAAAAATGGATATAAGGAATGATGATATCGTAACTTTTTTCATAGGTATAATCAACCCGAGCCGCAGTTGTCCCCGTGCTTCAGGCAGAGCACAATAGTAGTAGTAATCATCTTACCATACATAATTTTCCACTGAGAGTACCATGCAACTTTCCCAAGTAACATAGAGTGATGGTATTCTTAAACCTTAGACATGTTCATTGGAATGCGTAATCAGTATGTTTTACATAATATTGGTATTATTATCACAAAATGTAACTTATGACGTGTAACTATTACTTCAATACCTATGACTCCAAAAGAAAATAAAGCACAATTCAAATCAATTATACTACACATGGTAAATCAGCACTTAAAATTGAAATTAATGATGCCAGTGGGGATCGATTACGGGTTACTCGCGTACTGTCAAATTTACTGCCAAGTGCTTAGACGGCTTGAACGATGCCTTGCAATTCAAAATTTGTTAATTTACACAAGCTAGCAGAAAGATACCCTCTTTCTAAAGCATTCAGGTAACACAAAAAGTTGTTCCGGCTCACCTCAAAAGCATCCTCTATGCCATCCTCCGTGATGTTGGAATTAGTTTCCCGCGCGCGGGTCACCACTGCCGCGTTGTACCTCAGCACATAATATGCCTCATCAGTAGCAAGGCACACCAAGTTTCCGCTTTCTGACCAGTATACGTGCCTTGGCTGTATCTCGATTCTGGAACACACAATTATGAGTATTTTTAAGTCATTAACAAGTTAACTTTATGTACTGTCTAAAGTTCTGTGCTGTACGACGTAAGAGGCGACTATGAGTTACGACATGCTTCTTCATTTCGTGGCCTCAAATAGATGGCGATTTGCATTGCAAAGGCATGTGTATGAGGTTCTATCTGAATTTGATGCAACTTGATGTAATTGTTCATTTAGGTTAAATTTAAATTTTCACATCTATGTATTATCTATATATGTGTATATGTATGTGCGTGTATATATATGTTTGTATATATGTGTGTATGTATATGCGTGCACATTTACATGCATATGTGTAAATTAGTTTGTTTTTCTCTGTATTTATTGGTGAACGGGTCGTTTTTAATAGAACATTTCAGCAATTCCTATCCTACAAGCCAAATACGATAGGATTCCTAAACAATTTGTTTTCGATAAGAAATACAAGATACAATTAAATGAAAACAACCAGCCGGAAGGATTAAGCCCAAAAGAGCTTAGAATTTTCACCGATGGTTCTAAAACAAAGGAAGGTGTAGGTTCTGGAGCTTTCTCTGAAGACCTCAATATTCACATATGCACACCGCTGAGTACCTATAACACGGTCTTTCAGGCGGAATGTATGGGTATCATTCAAGCGGCCATAGCAATAGATGCTAGGAAGGTTAATGACTTCCCCATCAGAATACTGACCGACAGTAGGGCGGTACTACAAGCTCTGAGTTGCAATGGGGTGAACTCGGGACTAATATATGAATGCCATCAACGATTAAATGAGGTATGTAAAAACAACAGTGTGACTCTACAATGGATAAAGGGACACAGTGGATCCAGAGGCAACGATGCAGCGGACGAACTGGCCAGAAGAGGATCGGCTCTGGCCACTATAGGGCCGGAACCAATCATACCAATCCCCTTTGGTAACGTTCGTTCAATGGTACGTAGACACTTCACTAATCAACACGCTCAGCTTTGGAAAAATCTAACAGACTGTAGACAAGCTAGGGAGGCCCTACCTGTAATAAACAGTCGCTTAACCAAAGTTCTAATGAGACTGAACAAGCCGCAGATAAGGATAGTAACTAGTGCTATCACAGGACATGGCACCTTTAACAAACATTTATTTACTATAGGTGTTACAGATAGTCCCCTGTGCAGGGCATGTATGGGGGAGGAAGAAACGGCGGCCCACGTGCTACTGAAATGTCCGGAGGTCGCTACGTACAGGGCTAAACATCTCGGCACGCCGGGATCACTCCCCGAAGTTGCATGCAACATCAAGGGACTGTTGAGCTTCTTCGGGGAGATCTCATGGCTCGAATAATCACATTATTCCTGCCCACACGCAAAATACGCGCAGAGACGTGGAGTTGCGGAAAACAGCCCGTTGCAAACTAAACTAAACTAAACTAATAGAACATTACATTTTCATTTTAATTGTTACGTACACCGACCCAGTAGTAATATGTGGATAACGGTGTTGATTGTATGATTATTAAGCTTAAATATAGTATTGTGTTTAATAATGGGATTATATTGTACAATTGTTTGTTATCCCTAATAAAGAGAAAAAATAAATAAAAATTCCAGCAGCAAGAAGGTTGTACTCAGCAACAGACAGCCGTTTTGCCGGCTAATAAAGACTAAGGAAGGTGAGGGAAGGCCCATGTAATGTTTCATGAGATTGTTACTAATAAACATACTTTAATTTTACTAAAATTTATGGATAATAACACCTGGAAGTGAGCCGATCTCTGCCAAGCTATTTCTAATTTGTTTTGTATAGATTAATTGTGTAACATGATTGTAAGCTGTTTTTTTTTAATGTACCGCTGAGTTTCTTTCTGGTTCTTACCAGGATAGAGGTTTATAACAACCAGTGGTAATTAAACAAAAGACTGTCTTTAAATAAGTATTATTTATAACTTATATTGAATAAAAAAGTTTTTATTCTGTTGCATTGAATGTTTTCTTAGAAGGAAGTTTGAAAGGGATCGTAATCACAACGAACCTGAACGATTCTATGTAGGAATTACAGAAAATAAAAGGATGACTACAAAATAATTGATAGTATCAGGCGTTACTTTGCGGAAATTCATTATAATAAAGGTATTAATATTTAATTCGCAACCATCCGCTTAATTAAGTACAATGAATGAATGATCTTCCAGGTAAGACACATCATTGTATTTAATTAAGCGGATGGTTGCGAATTAAATATTTATAGCTTTATGACGACTACAAACCTAAAACTGGAAATTATAACATTTAATAAATAGTAAATATCGACTTAAAGCAACAAAATGGAATAAAATAATATCCACAATAACTTTACAGTTCTAAAAGAATAAAAGCCCTTTTAACTTCATTCATATCTTAAAAATCTTTAATATAGTTCAAGGTCATTTGAAGATAAATGAAGGTGTCTATGAGGCACAACATCCACTTACCATCAGGTGTCAGGCTCATTTCTCCCGTACTTCGTAAATAAATCTTGTCCTATGGCACTTGAGCTCTTTTTCGGTCATATCTTTTTAAAATTAGCGTTCGCATATTTTCACAACTGGAATAATATAACCTTCGCAACTTAAAATTTATATTTTTTTAAAATAGCAGTGGCATGTCAGGGGATAAACGCTCGAAGTGTGGTTTATAGTACGCGAGCAACCCTAATTCAATTTCTGCTGGAAGCACTGCAGTTGAGTTTTTTTTATAAAATTGAAATGATAAAAGAACTTCTAGTCCACATAACAGCTCCGTGGCGCAGTGGCTTAGCAATGAGTTGCTGCGCTGGGGGCCGCGGGTTCGAATCGCGCACGGAACAATTATTTGTATGGTCTACAAATAAATGTTCCGGGTCTGGATGTTTGGCCCCGTGCAATTTAGGTTTGTAAACAGCCTCCACGATACAGGAGAAAATCCTAGTGTGGGGGGTAACGGTTAAAAAAAACATGATGGCCAGTAGCTACCGTAACCTCCATGGGCTGCCACTGAATTCAAATTAAGGAGGTATATCCATGAAATGACCTTAAGGATCAAGATGGAATACCTGACAGCCGATAACTATATATACTAGCTTTCTTTACCCTTTAGACAAGAAAACAGCAACGCAGACACCGTTTGCAGCAGAAACAAACGGTTTCTGTACTACTTTTACGTGGCAAAACCACTATACAGCTATATTATCGTTGTAGACAAATGGTTTAGTTCGACCGGGTTAGGACCACGCTTTCACAGAAAACCCGCGTAAATAGCAGCTTAACAAGTTCCCTGACCACGATATAGACACAATAGTTAAACAATCGAAATTTTTATATAATAATGATTCATGGGATAGAGAAACGGTCGATGTTGCTGTGTGTACGTATTATGAATGTAGAGAGAACACGAGACACTTTTTACCGAAAATAAGGTATTCTATCTCAGTCTTCATGGATGACAACGCAACTACATTTTGACTTTTAATTGAGCATAACTGTAGATGTATATGGGCCACAGGATCCATTTACCATTAGGTAGATTGTGAGCTTGTTTGTCATCCCAATTCTATAAAAATACAGGTAAACATATCTTACCTGTGCTTGTTGGTTGGTGTACTTTCGTGTATAATAAATAAAACACTTTGTGGACTGGAGCAGTGCAGATGGCTATTGACTCCATAACCTTTTCAGTAATGAGAAGAAGCCTGTACCTAGCAGTTGGATGTATTTTGGTTGCTTTAATTTTAACAAATTATTTTTTATAGAATGAGGGCGGCAACACAGACAGGCCACGAGGCAGGCCATGACTAGTGTGGGAGTCACATAACTTATTGTATTTTGGCTAGGTGTTTTCTGGTAAATAAATAAATTTATTATTATTATTATTATTGAGCACACAGTCCACCTGATGATAAGTGACTGCTGTGGTCTGTAGACCATCTATCCTCGATTAAGAATAAAAATGCAGATGCGTTGAGACCTCTGAGGACTAAGATGACCTTGCTATATATAAATTCACATATTTTTCACAAGATTCCCAAAGAACGCAAACAATAACATTTCGAATTCGGACTTTGGAAAATCAGACCCATAACAACAACTTTTAAGTAAATAAGAAATTAATAAATTTAATTTTCATAGGTCAGGTAAATTTTCTTGCATATTCCTTAGTTTGCTATAATTTACAAGATTGATATTCGCAAATAATTAAAATATAAAACTATTTAGTTACAAATTCGCTAACGCTCAATGCTATCAATGTACAGAATATAATATATTTTACAAACAAACTTGTTCTTGATGACAAGATTGATTTATATGAAAGTTTGCACTCGACTTTCAGCAAGGAATATACCCATGAAGGTAAAACAATGAAATTTTTTTGTCATGCCTACTAATGAACTGAAATCAATGATTTCAAATTCGTTTGTTTCTTTATTATTATCTGTGGAAGCAATTCATTTGCCCACAACATTTTAAAAATTTGCTGTAGAATAAAAATCCAACAACACATTTTTTTCTTTCTATGGATATAGTTAAAATCTGAGAAAGGATAAAGGACAAGGCGCATATCCAATGGGTGGCGACTGTTGACTTCATATTATCCCAACTCGAAATAGGTCCCTGCCTATGACATGAAGACTTATAGACTAATGATCATTTAAATAATTAACATTGCAATGCAACCGCTAGACTATAATATGTACTTAGATTCTAAAACGCAAGCAACATAAATTTTCGTTTTAACTAACATTCCCTATATTAAATAATAAATAATACATTATAAGCACCGCATAAATACCCACACACCATATAATATGGGTAGTTACACCAGAGTTCTTTGCAAATATAACATTATAATGCAATGATTAAGAAATATAAATTAATAATGACACAGAAATATACACAGAAAAATATTCCCACTGCATGTCTGATTCAACAGCTCATATCCATAATTACTATAACTTCCACCACATAGTTGTTAATATGTATAAACGATTTAGCAAAAGTAAAAAAATAAATAGAAATTACAAAATAAAAACATATCATATCATAGAAATACAAGAATAAAATCTTCTAAATAACAATTTAAAAAAATAACAAATTGGTTACAAATAACAAAATACAAAGAATATAAGATATTATGTTTATTTTGCATTTAAATTAGTTTCAACTTCCAACTGTTCAAACAAAAGCAAATAATACAAACCTTCGAACCAACTCCAAATGCTCCCAGTCATAGAATGAAAATGCTATGCCACTTATTGATTTCACACCCAGCATATAACCACCGAAAATGCCTGCAAATATATTACCATAAAATATTACGTTCTTCTATCTATATCAGGTTTCCTGACCTGGAGTCCGTCTAGGTACGTACTACCCTATTACCACTGTCTGCGATTCAGAGGATATAGGGAGCCAGTACAATTACAGACCTTGAGAATTTCCATTTAAACCTACAAATATAACAATACAACTTTAGCCATCTTTGTTGGCAGGTGACCCATGGGCTACAGTAGCCACTCCATCGGGTAAAGTGCCAGTTTTGTCTGTCAGTCATTTGTTTTCTTTATATGAGAGTTTTAATTACATGAATGCTATTTGAAAATCAAACACTACAACAAAATATTTTTTACCTTCAGCGCCATATTCCGGTTTAAAACTCTTTCTCTCCTTGAAATTCTTAAAGACCTTTACTGTACTGGAGTTTTCTAAAGTTGCATATTCCGAACTATCTAAAGCCCATACAAATTCTTGGGCGGTTCCAAAAGCCTTATTTCTTAACGCCATTGCAGTATAAATTATGTATTCACCATCACCGCAAACTACTACAAAACGCCCATTAGGGTTATGGGCAATTGTTTGAGGATAGATCTCACAGGAACCCATGTCTTTTGCAACAACTGGCACACGTTCACCGTCTTTGATTTCAGTACCTGCAGATCAAAACTTCTTAATAAAATTTGTAACAAGGACACATTAATTATTAGTTAAAATAATTTTTTTTTCAATTTTGAACCATAAAAATAAAAAGGTACCTTCAGGTAAGGCTTTCAAATTGACCTGCTGCATCTCTGAATGTTTGGCCCAAATAATTTTGCCTCCATTTACATCCATAGAAATAGCAGGTTCTTCCCTGCCTATTTTTATCATAATTGTACCCTCATCATACCTGTTGGAATTTCATACTCAGTTACACATTAAAAATATCTAAGTAACGTATTGTTACATAAAAAGGCTTTATAACACTTATAATGCATAAAATTACAATTATGTTAAGAATAAAACAAAACCAGTCTTACCCAAGAGCCACATTGTTAGATCCATGCATAGATGAAATAGCCCAGACCCTTTCAAAACCATAGTTCAATGAAGACTCAAGCCTGTAGGTTCCAGCATGCCAAATTCGCACTGTGCCATCTTCAGAGCCGGTTAGCAGGACTGGCAGCTCAGGATGGAATGATACCGCAGTTACGTTTTGGGCATGACCTTTGAACATTGTTATTCATAAAATACTAAATCCTTAAACACAATTTAAATAGATAACGATTTATTCAGAAGAACACAGATATGAAAAAATTGTCAGGATCGCAATAATAAAGTTTTTAAGAGGATGGTTTTTAATTAGAAAACTATAAATTTTAGCTCTAGTAAATTTTAAGATTTTAATAGCCAAAAAAATACAAACAATACTTATTCGTTTCTCATTATCTTTACCAATAAATATGTTAAAGATAATGAGAAATGAATAATATTATACTTACAACTCATTCAACAAGTCTTTACTCACCTTCCAAGGTCTGAACACAAGTTTTGTTTTGATAGTCCCATATCTTTACAAGACGGTCATCGGCACCACTGATTAAGTATGGCTTATCACCACCATGGTAATAGTCTACACAGTTTACTCCTTTGTCATGTCCTTCTAGTGTGAAGTTTGAAATGGAGGAACCCAGCTGCCATACCTGTATAAAGGAAAACAAATATTAATCACTGTTTTCATTGCTTTTATTGTTATGATAAACAAATTTAGGGACTACTAAACAGCTTTCAATCAAGTGATTTAAATAACAAAAGAGGAATGAGGCACAATGAAGAATAAGAGAAAGAAGTAAAAAAGTACAACAAATATAGAAAGAATAATTAACCTTAACAGTAGTGTCAAGACTTGCACTAGCAAATGTGTTATTGTCCTTTGGGTTGATTACTATTTGCATCACATAATGAGTGTGGCCTTCAAACACTTGTTGACATGCCCAACTGCGATCCCAGTTCCATAGTTTTATTAGCAGATCATCTATAAATTAAATTAACACTTGCTTAATCTCAAAATATATTAAACATTTTTCAATATAAAAATAATAACATACTTATTGCTTTATTTAATGGTGTTTCGGTTAAATAAATGATTAATATATTTTTTTCTGTTCTTAATGCCTATATACACTTGAAAAATACAAACACTAATATAATAGAGCTAAGGAACACCATTTATTAAAGCAGTAATATTAAAATAAGGAAGTCACAAAAATAATTAAAAGTTAGTTTAAATCAGGAATCATATAACACTTACCACTACAAGTCAGAATGTAAGGTTGTGTGGGGTGGATCGCAATACATCTGACATAATCAGAGTGAGCTTCGAAGGAATGGACAGATTCTAAAGTATTATAATTGAACACTCTAATTTGCATATCATCTGAACCTGTGATCACCCAGTTCTTTCTGGAGACAAACTTGGCAGCTCTTACCGGTAATTCACACACCTACAATAACATACAATACATAAAAGAAAATCATATAAAAAGCCCTACGACAATAACATTCAAGGGCAAAGTGCAGAATACATGTAAACAAATTTTACTTCTTGTTGGATAAAAGTAGGGTGGGTGCACCAGTAACAAACCAATTAAGTGACTTTCTGAAACAAATTTTGATTATGTGGTTATTAACCGATCCCAAGATTTTATGTTGTAGGGCTAGATGAGTATGATTAATAGGGAATCACAGTTTTGGCAGCACTATGTAATAATGTCTGAAGTTTATCATTCATTTATTAATCTAGCCCTTGAAATATTGTAAAATTTATAGTTTAACTATTAAAAGCACCAAAAATAAATATTGTATACTCGGTTCAATGGAAGAGCAGTGTCACCCAACACAAGCATTATACTACATGCTTCCTGGGGACTCTGGCCACAGAATAGTGCTTTTAGACCTAAGTTAAAGAAATAAATAATTTTTATTTTATTATTAATTTTTCTTTATTACAAATAAATACTCGAACTCCTAATCTACTATAAAAACTTATACCGATTTTCTTAATGGCTATTAAGTTTATTTTTATTTTAAAATGAATGTGGCAAATCACAATGTGCCTAACGGCGCCTTTGCACGTTGGCCAACACAGTGGCGAATGTAGTGGCCAATAGCGTTGGCCAACGTGTAGAGCGGGTGTTTGGGCTTCATTGGTATGTATTGGAACGATGGCCCACAAGCTGGCGCGAGATCCGTATGGTGTCGGTTTTTACAAAAGATCAAAGAATTGTTGGCAGAGTTTGGTCGCCGCGTCCACACGTTGGGCGCGCGTTTAGTTTGCTACAAGCTCCCAGACTGATTACACGCATCTGACTTAAATTTTATATTCACGCTTTGTAGGGTGGATGCCCCAATTACTAGCCTTTTAGTGCCAATTTCAACTTTAAACAGAAGCGACAGTAGCCTAATGGCGGGGCGCGGACCGCGAGCAAAAAAAGTTCGTCGGTTCGAATCCACTATTCGACTACTGGCGTGAACCACTCGTAACACAAGCAATTTAAGCTTACCACGAGTGGTTAAGGGGAATATTAGTAATGTTTGTAGCATTGTTAATATTCTTTTTTTTTTAAATTAAAAAAATATTAAACATTCCTACTACTTTAATTAGCGCGATTCATTTATTTTTAAACATTTGTTTTAATGGATGCTATTTATCAAAAATATAATGAATATTTATTTACAATCAGATTATTACGAGAACAATTTTAAAATGAAAAAAAATGAAGCACGTCGTTTATATGTAGTAGAGCCATGCTGCAATTATATTAGAAGTATAGTTGTAGCACAAATGAGTCGGCTCGACCGGGAAAGAACCACTCTCTCACAGAATACCAGCGTACAATAATAGCTTAATGCTGCTGTGTTTCGTATGGTGAGTGTAGAGAACCGGAGACCCTTTTTACTGAAAACGAGGCAGTCCATCTTAGTCCTCACGGGTGACAACGCATCTGCATTTTGATTTTTAATTAGTAATCGAAGATAGATGTAGATGTCTGTGGGCCACAGCAACCACTTACCATCAGGTGGACTGTGTGCTCGTTTGTCACCCTATTCTATAAAAAAATCAAAACCCAATTTTAAAACATAGACGAATTGATTATAACTTCTTTAACTTTAAAATAAGTTTAATTCTAATTAATGGTTTTTATTCCAGTTTATGATGCATGTAAGGAATAAATAAAGCTATCATCAGGTAACAAAATCCAGACCCGGAACAATTACTTGTAGGACATACAAATACTTGTTACGTGCGGGATTCAAACCCACGCCTTCTGGCGCAGCCTCTCATTGCTAAGCCACTGCGCCACGGAGCCGTCGTCTAAAATAAAATAACTTCGTCCGCACATTGGCCTGAACCGAAGCAAACTGAACGACCTTCCAATGTGTGGATGCTATCACAAAATCTTGGCCAATATCTTCGCCACTACATTCGCCACTGTGTTGGCCAACGTGTAGAGCTGCCGTAAGGTCGACCAGAATGTACCAATAATAGACCAGATATTGTGCCAAATAGTGAAAGTTAATTTAACAAATGCTTTTAATGAAGAATAATTTTATTATTAATACTAATGAACCTAATTAAGTTTTGTAATCAGTAATCATCAAAATTTTAAATCAGTCTTATAAGTTTCAAGTAATTCTTAAATGCTACAAGGGTCATAATGTTATTTTTCAGTTTCATTTTATTTATAACAGTTTTGTGAGAAATATTATACTTTTGACATGTTTCTCTAACTTAGCACCCGTACTTATCTTGTCTATCGCTTTTATGACATCTTCCTCCTTACATTAAAAAAAAAATTCGGTGGCATTATGTCTGTAGAAAAAGCGTGGGTGGCCAATTACTGGAACTAACTTGTAGTATAGATAGTACCAGCAATAAACCACTGGTCAAAAACTGGAACATTATGAACTCTTTGAAGAATTTATTAAAGGCAGTGTATTAAATTATGTGCATATAAACGTAAAAAAATGTAATAAATAGCTTTATCACCAGTAGTTAACCAAATAGAATATTACTGGAAAATCATAGAATTCCTGTTCCAATGGTTTACAAATGACAATCATGATTTAAATTAGAATTTTCTGATAAAATAAGACATATGACAGTATATGAAATGTTAAATTAATATAAACAAAGATTTAAAGAATTAATATAAATTTCTATCATATGAGTGCTTATTAATATGGCCATCTAGAAGGAAGTGAAAGGTTTTTGTTTTGTATTATTTGTTTTTTACTGAAACATATGGCATGTGTCGCTTTTAGTTATGATTACGTGATTGGTAGAAATATATTTAAATAGGCCACCAAACATAAAAAATGTTAGAAAATTCAAAACAAGATTAGTAATTAGGTTAGAAGATTTAAACGGTTCACTACAGGTTCATGGTGCGGGACAAAAGAAGATTATATAACAATTAGGTTTGAAGATTGAAATGGTCTACTACAGGTTCGTGGCGTGGGACAAAAGAAGGTTATATAATAATTAGGTTTGAAGATTGAAATGTTCTACTACAGGTTCATGGTGCGGGACAAAAGAAGGTTATATAATAATTAGGTATGAAGATTGAAATGGTCTACTACAGGTTCATGGTGTGGGACTGGCTCACGCACCCTACTTCTAGTTCGATACAATATTTTCAAACTATATCCAAATGTTTGGCTGTAAAAAAATGGGGATATTAATGATTTCTTAAATTTACGCGAACACTACACATTGAATAAAACTAAATTTACGGATTTTATCGCGTTTATTTCGCAGACCGCAGACTTCCTTCTGCGA
This sequence comes from Parnassius smintheus behrii, assembly GCA_036936625.1. Classification (NCBI taxonomy): domain Eukaryota; kingdom Metazoa; phylum Arthropoda; class Insecta; order Lepidoptera; family Papilionidae; genus Parnassius; species Parnassius smintheus. The sequence continues at coordinate 9,248,245 of JAUPFT010000016.1, read as the reverse complement.
ACATGTTCAAGATCGTCCCCACCATTACATTCGATTTGATAAACCACAAATTCTCGCAAAAGAACACCGATTCCTACCAAGGATGATATGCGAGGCTATTGAAATTAAAAAACATCCAAATTTCAATAGAGAAGATGGATGGGTGCTGCCACCTGCTTGGGATCCTATAATTAACAAAATTAAACCCAAACCTAAGCATACCACTGCAAGACTTCATGATACTATAAGCTCGTTTTGCGTAAATCGGACCAAAAATTAATATTCAAAAACTGAAGGTAGCCGGACTAACTACGACATTGGGACGTCAAACATCTCAGTCCCCCCGTGACCATGGTTGCTGTAAAGCACCCGAAACGTCGGGAATTAAAAATAAGTAAAAGTAGTGAAATAAACGCGATAAAATCCGTAAATTTAGTTTTATTCAATGGGGATATTAATTTTACTTTTAAAGTGCATTTGGTAACTCAATATCTAACATAGGCTGATTTTGTAATAGATCCAAGATCAAGTAGTTTTATTGCATTAGTAGTAATTAAAAATACATTTGTATTATTAATTATTACTTTTAAAATATTAAATTCATAGAGTAAATAATATTCATTAATTATTTATTTACAACTATTCTCTCTTTCATTAAAATATAATAATAAAAATAATTTAAAAAAAATTATTGGGTAATAAGGACACTATAAATTGGTACAGTGTTATAGTTGAGACTAGTGATGCAACAAATATGAATATGAATACTCGATCAAAAATAATTTTCACTGAAACCATGTACAGTCGCCTCGAAAAGGCTTTTTTAACAGCTGAGAACATCCAAACTGAAAAAAATTGCCTAAAACCAGAAAATCTACAAATTTTATGTTTTATAAATAAAAATTTGCCTGTTGTAAATTTTAATTATAAGAAAAATAGAAAATCATCAAATAAATTAGTTTTCACTACCATGGCAAGATATTCATATTCACCGAATAGTAGGTTTGATACGCATATTCATATTTGTAAAAGTAGTATTTGTTGCATCACTGGTTGAAACCTAATAATAAACTCTTAATCATGCATAAATTAATATCCCAATACTGAGTATCATACACAATATCAGTTAAACAATATTTCTATGATAAATGTAAGTATTGAAGTTTGTAAATAACAATATGCAGTGATATTTATCATTATTTTTTATTCAGACATCTAAATACTGGCATACTTACCCATCATCAATGTGGGATATTTTTTAGTATGTATTGAGTAAATCTTAAAAAATTCTTGCACATATTACCTACTGTCACTTTTTAAAGTCATAAAGAATATGTACCAACTCAATAAACAATTTTAAAACTATAATGAAGTCAATCAAACATGCATGTCATTAAATAAGGGTAAAATTAAATCTTGCTATTAAAAATTAGAAAAATTCAGTTCCAATAGTGCAGATACAATGATATACCTACTAAAGTAAGTAACCCTATGATTTTTTGAAATAAACTGTGACCATTGTATCACCTCAAATCTCTTGACTTGTATATGGGTCTCGTAGTTCCATATGTTGACATCTCCGCAGTACAGTGAGCATAGAAGCCATGGTTCTGTAGGATGTTGATCTACACATTTTACTCGGTCACTCCTCGCCGTCAGCTTTCTCTTGATATCCAGACGCAACGGCTTAGAGAACATAATAAAACACATTAGAACTACACTACAATACACTGATATCAAAAAACAAAGTATATAATAATCGTCACGAAGACGGGATGCCGATATATCATGAATGATGACACCACCGACATAATGAACTATATGGCCGTAGTGGCAACCGTTGCGGATTGCAGTATGAATGAGCACTTTATATTGCGTATTATTATGTTATAAGAATAATTCTTACCATTCTTATAAGTTAAAACATGAAAAATTGTCATGCAGAACCAATGTAACCGTGGAACTTTGACAGGGTGGGTGGACGTGTCACTTAATTTTTTTTTCTGGTGTTTTGTAGATTCGGATACACGTACCAATACGTATATTAAAAAAAAAATTAAAACCATAAATAGTGGTAACTAGGCGCATATAAAATATGTATTAATCTTAGACTATTCAAACCAATGGACTCGCCTCGCATGATTATTCCCCTCTGCGGAGGTATTGGATTTAAAATCTTGCGTGTTTTAAAAACTGTTCACGGAATCGATTTTGTCATTACAAGAATCGTTTCGTAATTGTAAGTACTCTTTGAAAAATGCCAATATGTGCGCTTAACGTGTGCAAAAAAGTCTAGTATTTCAAAAAAACAAAAAACATGGAGTTATATTCCATATGCAGGTATTTTTATTTTGATATATGCTTTCTTTCTATTACAATCATTTAAAATAATATGAATAAATAAAAATCGAAAACTATACCGATAAAATAATCGAGTACATAATATTTCATAAAAATTGTAGTGATAATCAAAATGTAATAAACACACTCCCAACGAGACTAGTTATATATTTATTTTTTTAAAGTCAACCCTCATATCGTAGACAGAGAAAGCTATAGACAAATTGACGCCTTCTTTCGCATTCGCACACGAAAAAGATAGGTTTATGCATACGTCTTGCATAGAAATGAGATAGAGTAGTGTGATTGTTTGTCCCTTTCTCCGTGCCAGTTTTTTTGTTTAGCAAACTCTACAGTTTGCTAAACATCTTTGACAGCGTAGCGATTTAAGGAGTTTACAAGTTGGTTTAAGTGAGAAAAAGGTATTTTGTGAGCTTAAGATTGATGAATCTTGTTCAGTTCAGTTCTTAGAACAATTAAAATGTTTATCTAAATGTGTTTAAAAGTCATAAAGATTATTCTATAACCTAAAAATTTGTTATCATTCTTTCTCACTCAAGGCCACGCCGATCATTAGTCTATAGGTTTCTCTGTCTACGCCTCATATATTACAAATTAGGTTTAAAATTGAACACGCAAGCACAACCGTACTCCTTACGAGACTATATTTGCAACATATAAACAATAAAAGTGTAAAAAAACTACTTAAATTTGGAGTAATGCCTTATAAAAAACGTAAATGATCGAGTGGCTTACTTATGTAATCTAATTTAAAATGAAAAGAAGGCTTTAAAATATTAACTAAAATGTATTTTTATTTTATTTTAAATATGAAACTGGGTAACATTTAGTCAACGGTTAATGATATTTAATAAACAAAAACCATTTATACGTCCTTTATTATTCAAATTATAATATTAAAAAAAAACTTTTACATCATATATATTCATGTATCATCATGTTCTCTAAGCCTTGCGTTGCGCCTGGATATCAAGAGAAAGCTGACGGCAAGGAGTGACCGAAAACTAATTTTGAAATTAATGTGATATGAAAATATCACATTAATTTCAAAGTTAGGTCACAAATCACTTTACATATTTTTGTTTTCGACTTATTTGGTACCAGAAATATCTAAATTTGAGATTATTTTAGAGTAGTTTACTTTAGTAATTCACGCGACAACTGTGGGGTATGTGACTGTGATGTGCGGATCGATATCGATAATTTTCATTATTATTCATTGAAGAAGCACTCAAATTTACCAGCAAACATTCAACTAAAGAACGTTACCTATTCTTATAATAAAAGTATGAATGAATTAATTAATTTCAAGAAATCAGCTGTTGGAGTAACTCCTTCGAACATAGTTAATTTCATCACATTTTCGCAAAACAGCAATACATCAGCTACACTTCCGCTAAAATGTTAGGTCGCAACACAGATTACCTCCTAATAGATTCCGCATACAGGGCCACAAACGCGCGAAACTCATACTTGCTGTAGCTAGCATATGAAGTGACGCTAAGAATCACGATATCATTGTCGACCAAGTTAGTGACCCGTACGCACGTCCGAGTTTTTGAAAATTTAAAAATAATTTTGTATCCAAAATACATTACAAATGGCTTCCTATGCAGTGAAATGGTGTGGCAAGTCAGCTAGGATATCCAGTTATCAAAAAGATGGCATAATATTTCATCGGTAAGTAAATTTTATTCTTATCACGTTAACCTATTTCAAATGCACCGGAGATTAATTTACACTGGATATATAATGTTGCAAAGTGATATAATTTGACCACCCGTTGATGTCTTTTTGAAATATCCCTTTCACTCATTACGTAAATTAAAATAGTTGTCTTTGTCTAACGACAGCACGTGTATCGATAGTGTTGTGATTTATAAGTCGATATTTGATTGGTCATCGTTTACTTTTTTTGTAGTCATTATTTTATACAAATAGTGGCGTATTATTGTGGTACCTATATGTAATAGGTTTCCTAAATGCCTCGAAAGGAAAAGATGTGGATCGGCGCTACATGTCAAGGGGACCAATGACTTCCCACCAAAAATAGTGTGCTATGCTCAAGACACTTCACAGAAGACAATCTTCATATTATGAAAAACCGTAGAAGGCTGTTGGATTCCGCTATACCATCTCTATACTTGCCAGTTTTAGTATGGACTTTTACATTTTTTAAAAAGTAATATACCAATGGAGTATTACACAATAAGTAATAGCATTAAGTGGTTGATTGAAACGTGATATTTTAATATTTAGGCGAATGTTACACGTCGAAATTAAACTATTTTTAACGGATTTTTAAACCATAAAACAAGGGAAAGTTATAATGTGATTAATGTTATTCTAGTGCTACATGAACTTCAGTAATATCCTATTATTATTATTAAGTACATCTAAATTTGAAACATGTACCGTATCGTTTTTTAATTAATAATACTACTTTCAGATGCAACACTAGTCAAAAATACTGTCACCACCGAAAGGACATACTAGAAGACACACAAAGGATTCACACCATTTTGTTAGTGAGAGAAAATACCTACATCTCACTGACAAAGAAACTATGATCAGTTTTGGTGTTCAGTCACTATTCACATGCCTACCTATTGAAGACTGTTTAGAAGCTACAAGATAACAACATGCCTGCAGAATATGCAGTATTACTCAAACACTTCCTCACATCTGGCTATCTATTGTAGAAGGAAGAGTTCTACAAGCAAGTTGATGGTGTGGCGATGGGCTCACCTGTATTTCCTATAGTCGCCGACATATATCATCGAGGACTTTGAGAAGAAACCCTTTTTACTGCTCCTATAAATCCAAGATTCCACAAGCGGTACGTAGACGACACTATCAAAATTTTACCGACAAAGCAACTTACAAAGCAACTGCATTTTTAGACCACCCTAACTCCATAAGCTTCAAAATACAAATCACGATGGAGTTAGAAGCAAATAATACTTTAGCTTTCCTAGATGTTTTAGTCATCCGAAATCCTGATAACACTATTGGTCATACTATGTATAGGAAAAATCTCACCATCTTTCTTCATAGTATGCTACTGTGGGTAAATATTTGTTTTAGAGGGCACAAGGGATCTGTGACAGAATACATCTGGCATTCAGCATGTCAAGCAAGTATTGCAAGACAACAAGCTTTGGGTCCCAAGCCTACGTCACAGCGACCGAGTGAAGCCGGCCACAGTCGGTGGATGAGCGCTGTCATCTGCTTGCGAACCGCTACTATTTCACGCTGGTATTCTGTGAGAGCGTGGTCCTTCCCCGGTCGAGCCGACCCATTCGTGCTACAACTATACTACTAATATAACTGCAGCATGGCTCTACCACGTATAATCTATCCAAAACCAAGCATACCACTGCAAGACTTCAAGATACTGTAAGCTCGTTTTATGTAGATCGGGACCAAAATCAATATGCAAAAACTGAAGATAGCCGGGCTAGCTATGGTATTGAGATATCAAACATCTCAGTTCTCTAACCCCCCCCCCCCCTCCCCATGAACATAAGTTAATTAAACGCGATAAAATCCATATAATTATATAGTTTTATTCAATATGTAAGTGTTCGCGTAAATTTAAGGAATCATTAGATCACACGTACAAATATATATATATATATATATATATATATATATATATATATATATATATATATATATATATATATATATATATATATATATATATACTCTTTTATTCATGTACATTGTTTTATTTTTTTATAAATTTCGAATAAAAATTGACCAATTCATTTATTTATCAATAATCAAAAAATCTCAGATTTATCGATTAACGTCGCAACCCTGTCCCATCACTATGATTCGGAGCGTTCTAAGGTCAACCTTGAATTATCCAATCACATCGCATTTGACGCATTTGACGCCACTCGAAATTTGGTGAAATCGTAACAGAACAAATATTCCATGATGCGGTATCTATTAGGAGGTAATCTGTGGGTCGCAAGGTGGTCCATTCATCATTTTCATTTTGAAGTATATATTTTTATTAGCTTTAGAATATTCAACTTATTAACTATATAAAATAACACCTTCTTCCTGTAGTTTTTGGAGTTTTTCGATAATGTTGAACAAAACTAAGCACTAATTTAGGTATGTGCCAAGAATCAAGAAAAAAAATATATATATGCTGCCCTGAAGCTGAATCTAAGATAGTAGTTTGCAGTTTGAGTAGAGTGCAACTCTTCCGCCTTTATTTCTATACCTGTTTCGTGAACAAGATGGAAAGCTTGTGTTACTAGCCGTGCTTTTAATTCAGCCCTTAATCCAACCCTCAATCATAAACTTATATGTGCTTTCCATGTTGTAATTTATACAGACCATTAAAAACACTAAAGCGTCAGAAGTTTCATCGGAATTATTGAACATGAAACCAGACCCGTAGTCGACATGGTCATAATGTCTTTGGCTGGTAGCATGGTATTCCGTCAATTACTTGATTTTCATTTACTCGAATTCGAAAATGAAGGTACAATTACAGTTTAATATTGGGGTTACACTTCCCTCTCAATTTTAATGCCATCAGCTACCCTTGTCGGCCATCGATAGTAATGTAACACTCAGTCAGTGTCCGTGGTGCAGGCAAGCATGTTCCTAAACTTTTACTTACATGGCGATAGGCTTTGGTGAGTATTAATTAAATGTAAAGGCGAAACATTTTAACTCTGGGGAATATTTATTTTATCGCAGTTTTCCGATGTTACTTTTAAGTCATGTTCGCTTTCTTCAATTCCTATATTGTCTTGGACCTGTTTGTTTTCTTTATCTATCAAGGATATCTCTGTCAGAGAATCTAGTGTTTCTAGCAAACTTGTAACTTTTTTCTTTGAATACCTACCGTTTTAAAATAGACGATGTTGTACAATCTTATGAATATCATGTCTTGTACCTGCCAAATTTCAAAGAATTAATATTGTTCAATCTAAATAAGTGATATTTATTATGAATTTAAAAATATATGGAGTAATAAGGAATACATGATGTATGAAGTAAAAGTACTTTTGAAGATTTGAGTGAAATTAGATATCTTCAATATTTAATGTACTTTTCTTCTATGTCCTGTTCGTTCTGCCACCTATATAATATATATACCCATATATAAAGGTATAAATTTTATGTTGTTTTTAATGTTTTAATAGATATTGAGTAGAAAATAGTTACAAGCTTAGACTACAAATAAGCAAGTTATAGAGTGCGCCTTAGCGAGTATGAACAGTAATCATGGGTATGAACAGTCTTAAAATTGCAAGGGCGGCGCTATTCGTCACGAATGAGCAATTACAAATCCATACAGATCAAAGTTTAAAATTAAACGTTTGAATATCTTTGTGGCCGAAGTAGGAAAAGAGGAGATCTCCCGCCCGGCAAGGTGTTCTGCCCGGGGAGCGGCCGACGCTCCATGTGTTAGTTCGGAGGTGTTCTATATATACTGTTTATGTTTCGGAATTTTGATAGCGTGATTTAGGCTTCGGTGTGTTTCGCTTGCGGCGCGACGACAGCGCCGCTACTTCACCCCCTGCTCAGGAGGTCGATTGTGCAGTCTCGTTGTCGACGAATGTGCAAGTGCCAGGAGATTGCCTTGTAATCTGCAATCTGAAATCCATACCTGGAAAGAGAGCCACGTGCAGGAGTTCCTGTCGTTGCCCGCGCCACCGCTTGCAGGAGAGTGGTTTATCTCCGCCGCCGAACTGCGGAGCACAGTAACCCGCCTGCAACCGAGGAAGGCGCCAACAGCTGCCCAACAGAGTCCTTGTAGAGATTGGTCGACTCTACAATGGCATATTGCGGACATCCCACTTCCCGGAGGACTGGAAGAAAGGCAAAATCAGCGTCTTGCCCGTGAGGGACAGGCGTAGAGCTGCCAATTACAGGCCGATCACGCTGCTACCGCACATAGCTAAACTGTTCGAAAGATTCCTGCTAAGACGTCTCCGCCCATGCATCCAACTTCGGGCGGAGCAGCACGGATTCAGGAGGCATCACTCAACAGCAACACAGGTGACCAGAGTGCTGCACCTGCTTGCGATCGAGCACAACCGCGGCCGCACATCGTTGGGCGTCTTTCTCGACATCGAGAAGGCCTTCGACAGCTTGTGGCACTCTGGATTACTCTACAAACTAGAAGACTTGACCAGTGTCCCTCCTACTATGTTGCGGCTAGTGGCATTATTTCTCGCAGACCGGAGGTTCTACGTCTGTGTAGAGAACGCCAAGTCCGCAATAAGACCCATAACCGCCGGTGTGCCACAGAGCAGCTGTCTGTCTCCAGTCCTGTACGTGGCTTACACCAATGACATCCCCACCCTGGTAGGTAACCTGCGCGAATGGGAGAACGACGTAGAGCTGGCGCTATTTGCGGACGATAGCGCCTATTTCTCCTCGTCCAGAAGAGCCCACATCGCCACTGCCAGGATGCAACGTCTGCTGGATCTGTTGCCACCATAGCTGGATGAGTGGAGGATGGCCGTCAATGTTGGCAAGACGACCGCTCTACTGACTCGCCGCTTAAGATTCAGATTTCCACCACCGTTAACCCTCAGAGGCCAGGAGATCGCATACGTGAATGCCGTGACTTACCTTGGGTGCCGGATTGACAGAATGCTGCGCATGACTGCGCACGTCGACTTCGTCGTCCGCAAAGCCAGATGTACGCGGGTGACTAAGTCGAAGATCACCACATATAAAATGTATATAAGAGCTATACTAACCTACACTGCTCCGGCCTGGTATGCGCTCCTGAGCGATCGACAAAAGCGGCGACTGCGGACCCAGCAGAATTTGACATTACGGACCATAGTCAGTGCGGGTCGCTACGTGCGGAATGACGTCATAGCGGCCAACCTCAAGATCGAGAGCCTTGACGAATTTGTGGTCCAGCTGGCGCGCGACATGTTCAACCGCGCTGACAACGGGCCAAATGAACACCTAAACAGCTTCGCGGCGTTCCACACACGGCCCCCGGACGGGCGACCCTATCCAAGAGAACTCCTTCCTATATAGATTAGGGAGTCGAGTAAGCCCCTCAATGCCGCATATAGCCGCATATGCCGCATAACCTCCTTTTCACTATGATTTAACCGACTGCGGCAATAATAATAATAATAATAATAATAAATATTTATTGCCACACAATAATAAGTTTACAAATGAAAAGTTTACAAAGTAAGTATACACATAAAAATGATTAGACTAATAAAATAAATAGCCGCTAATGAAACAAACACTGCCTTTAACTTTAACTTTTCCTTGACGCACGGCAAGACAGACTCGACAAGTAAAGGAACGCAGCGCGTGGAGGCCCCGACTGCGGTTTCGACGGGATCGGAGACCTATGACGTGGCTACAGCCGCGCCTGTGCATCACTCCGGCACCGCGGTTTCGAACAGTGATAGTAAATTAGTCATCGCAGCGGCGGCTGTTACTGGGAAAGGCGGGCGTAAACTAATGGCAGATGTAGTACGACACGGAAATTGGAAACCAGAGAAACCTAAGGAGGATTGAATTTTAGTGCAACGCAAACTTCTTCGGAATAGATTTATTGGTATGAAAGGGAAAGCTGAGTTGAGTCCTGAATGTAAGTTTAAGGCGGCAGAGGTAAATATACCGTTCTACATTTGTAATATTGATGTGGAATCTTCTGCTAATGATATCACTAGTTATATTATAAAAACCGAGGAGCTAAATTAACAATTAAATATTATAATATGAATAATTTAAAATCGAATAATAATAATAATACTAACATGGTTTCTAAATTTATTAGTTTTAATTGTAAAAATGTGAATAGATCTATTGAATGTATTCGAACTCTCTGTAAAACTGCAGATATTATAGCACTGCAGGAGACATGGCTATTCCCTACGGAAATACCAATGCTGGGTGATATTGACGAAGACTTTCGTTGTTATGGAAAGTCTTCTATGGACGCAACTAACCTAGTACGAGGCCGTCCATACGGGGGGGGGGGGTAGCTCTCCTATGGAGAAAGTCTATCTTTAATATCGTGTCTGTGGTGCAATATAGTAATAATCGAATCGTGGCTGTAAGAATCGATTTGGCGGATAGATCAATTTTAGTCATGTGTATATATATATGCCCACTAATAGTTACGATAATTTAGCTGAGTTTTGTGAATGTATGAGCGAAATGGCAGCGATAGTAGAAAGTTGTAATTTAGAGTCTGTCTTTATACTAGGTGATTTTAATGCAGATCCTAGGGAGTTATTTGGTAAAGAGATGCAAAATTTTTGTATGGATCAGAAGTGGTATTGCGCGGATATTTGTAAACTGGGGGTGATTCAGGCACCTATACTTTCGTTAGTGATGCATATGGCACTATGAGCTGGCTGGATCATTGCCTGGTAACCGATGCGGCTTAGCGGTCTGTAGATAGTGTTGACATTTACTATGACGTCTACTGGTCAGACCATCATCCACTGGTCCTACAAATTAATCTGGGTATGATTAGGCCAACTATACGTACTCTTTTAGAAAGCCAAGTTACAAATAAGGTTATTTGGGGGGAGAGAGATCAGTATCAAGTAGAGTCATACCGTAGGAAGTGTACAGAATTATTACGTGATATTGACTTTCCCGAGGAGTTAAGCCCATGTTGTGATAAAATATGTTCTAATATTGAGCACAGAATGGTCATTGATAATCTTTGCAATAAAATTGTAAACATGCTTAGGGAGGCTGCTGAGTTTAGTTGTGCTGCACCGAATATTAAAAAGGAGAAGCGTTATGTTGCTAGCTGGAACAAGTTTGTGAAGGGTGCGCATGAGACATCTAGGCAGGCCTTTCTTAACTGGGTCTGGCATGGTCGGCCAAGAGCCGGTCAAAATTTTTAAATCAAAATTAAAATCATGTCAAAAAAATCAGGAACAAATAAAATTAGACATTTTGGCTTCCCAACACAAAGCAAAAAATTTTGGAAAGTTCTGGAAACACACAAAAAAGCTAGGCCCTAAGCCGGCTGTTTCTGTAAGTGTGGGTGGATTATGTGACCCAAAACAGATAGCTAATCTATTTAAGGACCATTTTAAAGTAGAGGCAGTATTACGGCAAGAAGCAGAAGTGGGGGTGGGCGATGGTGGGGTTATCGGGACTGGTGAACCTATCCGTATTACAGCTAACGATATAAAGCTGGTACTAAAGCAAATGACCAGAGGAAGGTCACCGGGTCACGATAGCCTCAGTGTCGAGCACCTTCATAATGCAGGACCGCATCTTCCAAGGGTTTTGTCACTATTATATACTTTCTGTATTCGGCACTCTTACTTACCATTCGAGCTAATGAAGACCGTTGTTGTACCTATTTTAAAAAACAAGACTGGAGATATTTCAGACTAGAATAATTATAGGCCTATTTCTCTGGCAACTGTATTAGCTAAGGTGCTTGACGGCTTGCTTGAGCGACGGCTTAGTAACTTCATATAATTAAATGATGCGCAGTTTGGCTTTCGACCTGTCCTATCAACAGAAAGTGCTATACTGTCGCTGAAGCATACCGTCAAATACTACACCCAGAGACAAACGCCAGTGTATGCTGCGTTTCTGGATCTCTCAAAGGCATTTGACCTGGTTGACTATAAGCTGCTTTGGTCAAAATTACGTGACATAGCTGTTCCAAATGAAATCACCACGTTGAAATATTGGTATGGCCATCAAGTTAACCAGGTCAAATGGTCTGGTGCGCTATCTGATGAATACATTTTGGAATGCGGGGTGAGGCAGGGGGGGTTATCCTCGCCTTTGCTGTTCAGTCTCTACGTTGATGGGCTTATTGGTGCACTCAGTAGCACCAGGATAGGCTGTTCTATTGACGGACAAATGGTTAATAGTATTAGCTATGCTGATGACATGAAGTTGCTGAGCCCATCGGTGAGCGCATTGCGTAAGCTGTTGGCCGTCTGTGAAGTATACGCTGCTAAACACGGTCTCCTCTATAACACCAAAAAGAGTGAGTTAATGGTATTTCAAGTTGGTGCTAAAAAACCCCAGGTTGTGCCTCCAGTCAAGCTCCTTGGGGTGCCATTAAATAGGGTGTCACAGTTTAGTTAGGTTTAGGTTTAAATATTTAGGACACATTGTTACAGAGAATCTCACAGACAACTGTGATATAGAGAGGGAGCGGAGGGCATTGGCGGTTCGTTGCAATATGGTTGCCCGCAGGTTTGCTAGGTGTACTGGAGAAGTCAAAATTACTCTTTTCAAGGCTTACTGCCAAACCTTTTACACCTGCAGCCTGTGGTATAGCTATACGCAAAGGGCCTATAATGCATTTCGCGTCCAATATAATAATGCCTTCAGGATGTTGATGGGCCTTCCCGTGTTCTGCAGTGCATCTGGCATGTTTGCAGAAGTGGGTGTTGACGATTTTCATGGCATCATACGGAAGCGAATATCGTCCAGCTGGCGCAGATTGCGGGGGAGCTCAAACGGCGTCTTGAAGGTAGTTAAAGATAGGCTTGATTGTCCCATTCAAAGGCATTGGACTCAAATGCATATGGGTGGGACACTTAAGTATCTTAATTAATATTTTTAAAATTGTAAGTTATTTAATTTGTTTTAATTTTATTTATTAACATAGCTTTTAAGAAATTTACTAACAAATTTGTATGGATTTTTTAATCTAAAATAAACGTTTTATTATTATTATTATTATTTAACATCAAAGGCGCCCAGGACCGTAACACGGTATTGTGTCGTGAAGAATTGCCGGGTGGAATTGAAAGGGGTGTACCCCGAGGCCCCCGAAACCTGCTGGGCAGAAAGCCCACGCAGAAAACAACACGAAGCTCGCAGTTCGTTGGTCCGGTTGGCGCGCGGCCTGTTCAACCGCACAGACAACGGGCCACACCCACACCTTAACAACTTTGCGCCACTACAAACTCGCCCCCTGGACGGGCGACCCTACTATCCAAGAGAACTCCTCTCTACATAGATTTGATAGTTGAGTAAAATCCACACTGCCGCAGACAGGCCAACTCAGACTGTAATAGATAACCAACTTTTTTCCTAGCGCAATTGTCTACAAAAAATGTTGCTCGGATAATAACCGGATATCTTAACAACGCCTTATATAAGGCTCCTAGGACCTGCCGACAGTAGTGGGCCGTGAGGACAGTCCGAGTAATGGGGCATACCCTTTTTTTTATTTACATGGAGAAATGCCTACGCATACCCGCCTCGCGGGGGCAAGGACGGGTTATGTCGGACTCGCACCGACTAAAACCCCATGGTGTTCCACCTTTGTCGCTTATTGGCAGGGCCACGGGAACGCTTTCGCACACATCCGCGGCCCCACCAGCGCCTGCCGCACCATGGCAGCACCTCCTCGGGAGAGGAATATTCCTCCTTGTTCTCCTTCACAGGTAAGGCGCACCAGAACACATGGCGCGCCTTCCTTCTCGGCCTCCAATTACATCTGCGCAACGGACGCCCCCGCGTCCAATGCAAGAAGGCCATGGGGCCAGGAAAAACGAGCACTTAGAAGTACTAGCCTTCCCGACCCCAGCGGCGGATCTGGTCTATGGCTCCGCCGCCAACCAAGATTCGGCTGCGGAGGGTAGGGAGAGCGGCGCCTCGTAATACCGACAATCCTCTCCCCCCGCAGCCCCACCACCACCGCATCAACGGTGCGGCCCCGTTTGAGTCGCGGAGGATAGGGCGAGTGGCGCATCGCCATACCAACACTACTCTTCCTCCGCGACTCCACCTCGGCTGCAGCGGTAGAGGTTGCGGAGAGCCCTCTCGCCGCAGTCCACCTGCACACATCCGAAGTGGGCTCCCCAAGCCCACTCGGAGTGGCCACCTCGGGCCGGCCCTTCACCTCGGGCTAGCCTCGTGGGTTCCTCTTTGTTCACCGCGGATGACCAAGCCACGGCTACTAAGCCCCCCCCCCCCCCCCGCCACGACAAGGCGGGAATCCGTTCGGGGGGGGGGGATGGGGCATACCCTGAGGCCCGAGACCTGCAGGGCCTAAGAAGCCCTTGCGGAAGACAACGATCAGCTCGCAGTTTGTTCGGAATTTCCACTACAGTTAAGTTTTAAAATATCTTCGGTTCAAAATCAAGATTCAAAAAGTTCCCCGGTTATCACACTTGTCAGGAATTTTCAAGAAAATCGCTGTTTTATTCCCAGTGTCGAACCTAAAAGTTAGGAAAGTGAAGAAAGTATACAGTCCACATATTCGATGTCTAGACCGGTACCTAGCGTGGACCCTTAATCTCAGGCATTAACTAACTTTTAATCTTTCTTTTAATCTTTTCTTTAAATCACCATTTAAACATGTGTATCGAATAAATAAATGAAACAAAGAAGTATAATAATCAAATGTTATAATTATGTATTTATTATATTACACACACGCCTCTTCTTAAAAGTTAGTTACTTTTAAGAAGAGGCGTGTGTGTGTGTGTGTGTGTGTGTGTGTGTGTGTGTGTGTGTGTGTGTGTGTGTGTGTGTGTGTGTGTGTGTGTGTGTGTGTGTGTGTGTGTGTGTATGTGTGTGTGTGTGTGTGTGTGTGTGTGTGTGTGTGTGTGTGTGTGTGTGTGTGTGTGTGTGTGTGTGTGTTTCTGAAATAGGCGTTATCTAAGGATGCGTCCACTGCGTTGTCTCGAACCCAACGTAGTGTGACATGAATAGAAGAAACACCACTAGATCCTTTTTAATATTAGAATGAAAGATTTTGTATAAAAACTGAGATCAAGCCATAGACTTATTATACTACAGCATATCGATGGATCAAGCAAACAAAACGATAATTATAAAATATGTTAATCCTTTTTAAGGAACATAAATTAATTAGATTAAAAAAAACTAATTTATAAAAAGTAATTTGTAACAAATCATTTACTCTGTTTCGTCCTGCTAACTCGAGTTGCGTAACTCGCGTTTATTATTTACGTATCTATATTATCGTAATTTTTCCGAGTAAGCTACCATAGTTAGCTGTTTTACATTGAAAATTAAATTATCGATTGAAGGCACAATACACTTCTCAAATTCGAGTGTAATTATTTTTCGGCGACATAAAATTCGTGATAATCATCATTTGTAATTTTTTACATACGGAATTTTAAACCTTAGAAGAGTTAGTTAATTCGGAACTTCATGGCTTCGACTTTTTGACGGCAATCCAAAACATCATTCATAAAACTTCGCTCATGAAGAATCATGTTTATAAACGATATATCGATGTTTGAAAGAATTGACGTATCGTTTTCATCCCTAGTCGAAAATCGAATAAGTGCCCTAACCGCCTTTAGTATTATTACACTGCACGGTGGTACGATGTCGTCTGCAAGGGCCTTCTTAGTCCCCGCAGGTCTCTGGCCTCGGGGCATCCCCTATTACCCGGGCAATCATCACGGTTCATTTCTGTGCGCCGGTCCTGGAAGCCGTTCAGGAACGGCATTGTTAGTTATCTTCTTGGTTAGCGTATTGCGCGCTCCTAGGTAGGCGCTTCCGAAGGGTCAGTAGTCTCAAAGCCCCACGGACTCTCGCAGAGAACGGGTCTCTACGTAAGGCCAATTCTGCCGACAGGTGTGCACTCCTGAGTAGCAGCACTCCGGGCCTCAGGTGCTCCTTCCTAGTTCTAGGTGATGGCCTAGAACCTAGGCATTCCTGACGTATCTCGCGCCTCTGGGAAGGAATCTGCTGAAGGGTCAGCGACCTCCAGCCAGGAGCCAATGTTACCAACAGGCGTGTGCTCTCCTGACAGCAGCACACCGGGCCTCCGAAGCTCACTTCCCAGCATGTTAGTTAACACGCAGCGTTGGGGATATATCATCTCAGGCCCCTCCAGGGGCGTTCTCGAAGATCGACGCAAGCGAAGTTCGTCCTACGGCACGGACACCCACTGCGAAGCGACGCGCTGTACTTCTCCCTTCCAGGCGGAAGCTGACGACCGACGGACGTGACCAGTGGCGAACGCGGTCCGGACGCGACTTCGCACGGTGGTAAGCGCACTGCAGACTGGGTCCACTTTGACGCCATAAATAAGGACCTAACTTTCTAACTCTTATTACACCACCCTTATTAAGGGTTTAGAGACCCTGATTCAATGTAGTGTAATAGGGGTATAAAAACTACATCTGCCACGGAGTGTAGAGTTAAGGAGGACCGTCTCACACGGAGAATAGTTGAAAAAGTGCCTATCTGTAAGCAGTAAATAACAGTTCAAAAACTCTCCACAACAGCGCTAGAGTAGCTAGAGGGTATGAAATGAACTTAGCAGTTATCTACGAAGTTAGGTGTGCTGAGTTAAGGATTTTAATTATGGAGTGTAGAAGTAAGGAGTACAGACTGTGTATTAAAAACTATCCATAGAAAACCGTTAAACAAGGGTGGCGCCACGGTAACTACGGGGTAAATTTCAAAGAACGCACCAAAAAATATTAGTGGGATAGACGACTTTTTCAAAGTTACATTTACTAAGTAAAATTATTTTGAATTTTAGAGCTACTGAGCAGTTTAGCAGCACACTTAAACCGTCGATGACTGTTAAGTTCATTTCATTCCAGTAGCTACTCCAGCGCTGTTGTGGAGAGTTTTTAAACTGTTATTTACTGCTTATGGATGGCTACTTTTTCAACTATTCTACATGGGATTTGGTACTCCTTACTTGTACACTCCATAATTTTAATATTTATGGTGACTAGCGTAGTCGAAGAAACTGCAACATTTACTACTCACGTTTTCTTAAATAATTTAGTAAATAACAATCTAGAAAAAGTTTCCGTAGAATGAAGTGTTTTTGAAAATAAAAATTTTGATAACAATTAAATTAATATTATAAAAAAGAATTATGGTGAAAGTTTATGCAATAAAAAGTTATGAAACTTTCTTTAAAATATACCCTTTAGCTACAGTGGCGCCAAACTTATTTAACGCTTTCAGACGCTTTTCTACGGACACACAGGCGGTTCTTATAACTCTACACTTCATGACATCTTCGAAGCTACTCGCGACTAATATAGTTCCATCCAAGATAGAGTGCGCCGACTTAAGTATAATATGAAAATGAAATTATTCTAAAAAATATTTTGTTTCAAAAGTTTCTCAACAATGTGCCGCTGATGATATAGACAATACCTAAACCCAACGGATACCAGGAAAACCTACTGTAAGAACAAATACTTACACTTAAGCATTTAAAATAATTTACAAACAATAATGTTACGCGCCTAAGTCGACGGCACTAGCGCCTAGTTGAAACCCGAACTCTCGGTACCTTGCGCGTGTTTACTTGAATATTCTGGATATTTCCGTGCTAATTTATATAAATAGGCGCTGCAAGATGCGATCGAGGAAGTGTTGATTTTGGCGAGACAAGCGAAGCTCCGGAGCGGAATAAAGTGAATCAGTGTGATTAATTATTAGTGTTTTAAGTTTTAATTTGCGTAAAGGGAATTAAAATTAAGTGAAGTAAATTAAGTGTTAATTTAGGTAATTTTATCGGCAATTTTTATTGTCACAAACCTCAAGCTCGTAACAATTGGTGTCAGAAGTGGGATAAAATCATGCCGATTTTACCTAAGGAGGAAACGGAGGGTGTCCGTACCCGAAGTCAACGCCAGCAGGAGACGGACCAAAGAAGATTTTGTGGTGCAACGCCGCAGACGTCGGAGGGCCAGCCACCGGCTGCAGGCCCGTCAGTAGCCCCTACATCTGCAGCACCTGACTTAGGTGCTCTAATGGTGATGCTGCAGGAGCAGGCTCGCCGACAGGAGGAGCAGGCTCGCCGACAGGAGGAACAGGCACGCCGATTGGAAGAGCAGCTGCGGGGTGGACAGGAGGAACAGGCCCGTCGGTTGGAAGAGCAGATGCTCCTCATGAAGGACCTTCACGCTACCTTCGGGAAGGAGATAAAGGAGGTGAAGGATAGGATTGTTCAGCATGACAACCGCCTGTCGGAAGCTGAAACCCAAATCGCGAAAGCTGAAAACCGAATCGAGAAAGCTGAAACCCGAATCGACCAAGTGAACAATCGGGTTGACAACGTGATAGCTGACATGAAGAAAACGCTGAACGACCTCAAACTTGGGGATGGAACTACAGCTCCCGTAGTAGCTACAGCACCTTCGCTACGTGGGTTCAAGGTGCCACCGTTCGACGGGACTTCTTCCTGGTCAGCCTACAAAATCCAGTTCGAGGCTGTTATGAAAGCGAACGGCTGGAATAAAAGTCAGGCCATGACTGCTCTCACACTAGGCCTGCGCGACCAGGCCTTAGCAGTTCTGGAAGCTCTCGGTGAGGAAGTGACTTATGAGCAACTCCTTGAGGTGTTGGAGGCGAGATATGGCGACGCTCACCTGGAACACGTCTTTCGTGCGCAGCTTAAAGATCGCGTGCAGCGCATCAACGAAAACCTGCAGCAGTGGGCTCTAGAGGTGGAGAAGCTGGTGCGAAAAGCATATCGGTCTGTACCTGCGCTCATTGAAGGGAACCTGGTGCAGACATTTATCGACGGCATCCGCGACCTGGAAGTCAGAGCTGCTGTGAGACTCGGGCACCACGAGACGCTTAAGGACGCCTTGGCCCATGCACTGGAGGTGGAAGCCGTGCGGCAGGATCATCGTTCCCATCGCGTCAGGGAGGTTGCAGCAGCTACAGTTCGCGACCGCAACAAAGGATACAGCCCTAGATGCTATGGCTGTGGGGAAAGGGGCCATCTTCGATCCAGCTGCCCTAAGCGAACCGCAGAAAGGGAAAGAGAACGATATCAGGAGGGTAGTGCAGCTAACGGCACTGCCTGGCGGCGACAGGATCGTCGTTCACTTCACGCTAGGGAGGTTGCAGCAGTTACGGTTCGCGACCACAATAAAGGAGGCAGCCCTAGGTGCTATGGCTGTGGGGAAAGGGACCATCTTCGGTCCTGCTGCCCTAAGCACACCCTAGGAAGGGAAGGTGAACGGTCTCAGAAAGGAAGTGCGGCTAAGAGCACCGCCCAGCAGCAGCAGGAATACGACTTTACTATCAGACACTGCAGCGGGAAATCTCACGGCAACGCAGATGCATTGTCAAGAAGACCTTGTCCTGAAGATTGCAACCATTGTAGTAGGCAAGAGAGTAAGGAAGTGGTATCCGTGAGGATGCTCAGGACAGACCACCTCAGCAACGGGTGGAAGGACAGATTACAACGTGCACAGCAGGAAGATCCGGACATCAAGCCGATTCTGGAATGGATGAAGGCCAGTGCTCCCAAGCCCAAGTGGAGCGTCTTTCTCAGCGATGAGTTCGACCACTAAAAGCTATTGGGCCCAGTGGGACAGCTTGTTGCTTCAGGATGGAGTTCTGTGTCGTAAATGGGACAATGGTCGAGGAGACAGCTGTCGTTTGCAAATGGTTGTCCCTAAGGCTAAAGTGCCGAATGTTCTACAGCTATGCCATAATGGTCGTTCAAGAGTCCATCTGGGAGTAAAACGAACTCTGCTGAAGGTCCGAGAACGAATTTTACTGGGTCCATTATCGTAACGATGTCGAGGCTTGGTGTCGTACATGTACAAGTTGTGCGGCCGTGCGGGGACCTCAGACACGTAGTAGAGGAGCACCGAAATTGTACAATATTGGTGCACCATGGGATAGGACAGCCCTTGACATTGCGAAGCCGTTACAGAAAGGCGCAAGAGGGACTCCTAAGATCGCCCACGTGGATCGCCTGGCGCGTTATTATGGGGCCGATAATGCTCGGGACGAGCATGTCTTAGGAGGGGGCAGTGTTACGCGCCTTAGTCGACGGCACTAGCGCCTAGTTGAAACCCGAACTCTCGGTACCTTGCGCGTGTTTACTTGAATATTCTGGATATTTCCGTGCTAATTTATATAAATAGGCGCTGCAAGATGCGATCGAGGAAGTGTTGATTTTGGCGAGACAAGCGAAGCTTCGGAGCGGAATGAAGTGAATCAGTGTGATTAATTATTAGTGTTTTAAGTTTTAATTTGCATAAAGGGAATTAAAGTGTTAATTTAGGTAATTCTAGCGGCAATTTTTATTGTCACGAACCTCAAGCTCGTAACAATAACATATTTTCAAGTACTTATGTGAATTAAGCAATTAATTAATACGGCCTGATAAAGAATGAAAAAAGAATGATATGCGCATCTCAAGAAGCTGAGCATCATAGACAAGCTAATATACAAGATGTTAGTGTAAACACCGTTGTCACCAAAACCATAGGGCTTTAATATAAAAATATTATCCGAATTAAAAAAAAAACGCTATTTTCTTTCATAAAATTTAAAGTTTCTGTCCGACACCATCCCTAAATTCATGGGTACCCCTATGCACCCGAGTCACGTAATCACTGTAAAGATCACCGCCCGCGCTAGCTACCTACACAACATTCCAATAAAAACACAATAGGTACACATAATCTGTGATGTAACTTTTCCTTCATCCTGGCTTAGGACAGGCAAACACTGAGGAATCAGTGTTTGCCTGTCCTAAGCCTGCCAGCTAAGTTAAGATAATTTACTTCAAATGCTACTTAGTAGTACTTCATATTTTGTAAAATTTGTTTTAAAAGATGTTTATCTTTGATTTATTTGAAAAACTCTAGAATGGGAGTACTCACCTATTGATTTTGTATGTCTTGATTTTAAGCTGCTATGTTTTTTTTACTATTGCTATAATTCTATAATTGGTTGATGCAGCTCATATTAATGACGGAAGGGAGAATTTAAAGTGGATTATTTTCATTTACCTCTCATATAATCTTAATAGTAACGAGCCTAACTATAATATTTTTTTAGAATATTGTTAGCATAATTCTTATAAATAACATTAAAAAAAGAATTGTTCTGAAAAATAAAAAGTGAGTTTGTCAGTTCCGGCGCACGACTGAAGTTTACTCCTTACGAACGATTATAAAATATATAGATTAGTAAATGTGGGTAAATGAACGCATTTTTATACTACTGAAAGCATGCATGACACATTTACTTATATTAATTATTTAATGTATATTCATCAAAATATATTACATAATCATCGAAACGTAAATTGTTTACGCTTCCAATACTATGTTATGTAGTCATGGAAACATGAAAACAGCGTCCACCGAGATCACATTCGCATGAGTCTCTTGTATAAGTATTTGGTTGAACTAGTCCGAGTCCGTGAACTAGTTTCTCTGCGTGATAGACTCAGAAATGAGGATATCCGCAGTAAAACCAGAGTGACCGACATAGCCCAACGGATTAGTAAGCTGAAGTGGCAATGGGCCGGCCATATAGCTCGAAGAACCGATAACCGATGGGGAAGAAAGGTTCTCGAGTGGCAGCCTCGTACCGGTAGGCGTAGTACCCCCCACTAGATGGAGTGACGACCTGGTAAGATATGCAGGAAGTCGATGGATGCAGGTGGCTCAGGACCGTGCTTTGTGGCATTACTTGGGGGAGGCCTATGTTCAGCAGTGGACTTGTGAAGGGCTGTAATGATGATGATGATGATGAAGTCCGAGTCCTGACTAGTCTCGTACTAGTATTTGGTTGAACTAGTCCGAGTCCCGACTAGTCTCGAGTCTCGAGTATTGACAGACAAAGGTAGAAAGACTACGGAATAGTCTAGTTAAAAAAGGACAGAATATATTATTACACAACAAACACGAGTGCGCGTCACGTTACCTTTATGTTCATTAAAATTTGGTTCAAATTCAAATGACTGACAAACTAATAATTTAGGCAAAGACGACCCGAGTTGAGCGCCTAGTAACTACAGTCTACGGCAACAAAATACGAGTACGACGCGTAGGCACAGAGTGAGACTAGACGGATCAAGTATTTTAAAATTTTGGAATAGGTGCAACCTAGTCTCGTTAAATACTTAGTCCCTAGATCTGTTCTAGTATGTACGCTTCATCTCTACAGAATACCTGCTATGGCAAGGACAACAGACACAACTGTGCTAGCCCTAAATACACACATATTTGATAGGTCTAATACTATTTAAAATCACGAAAAGCAACTGGATGGTATATGAACACTAAGGTTTTGTATTTAGAGGGGCGCCACTATGAGATCTCGCACCACTTAAAAATTAGGGCCACCACTGACTAGTATTACATGCGTATTCAGCCTTGGTACGTAGTAGTGTATTAAAACATTGTTTTTGTGTTGTAATTCTTTCAAAAAATTAAAGGGGAATTCCTTTTATAGCCAAGTTATTTTTGTAGCGTTGTTCAAGAGAAACCAGCGTGCTTAAAATAGCTTATTAGATAGTCATAATAATGCCAGCATTGCAGCTACGCAATTTATTAATTTTCTCACGTGAGAAAAGCCTAAAAGACAGGTATTAGTGTTCTATGCAACAAGACCTAAAAGGTCAGACTAAAATGAAATATGACGCGACGCGGCATTAACTTTTTAAGATAAAAACAGAATATATTTAAAACTTGTTTAATATCAGATAAGTACATATAATATTTTCCTTGTCTGCAGATTATAGTAACATCTGACATTTAGGATGGTGGAGAAAATAGTTCACTTACCTCCTTCTCGATAAGAACTTCACTAGAATGAATGACATTATTAAAAGTAGAATATTACCAATTTTTAAAGTAACTAATTTGAGTCTCATAATAACTAATCAATGCAACAAGACCTCACCAGTTTTTTTTACACTGCACAGTCAAATTTTAATAATGTTATTGGTCTTAACGTATAAAAGTTAATAGAAATAAACAATACACCTTTTGCAGCCATTTGAAAACGTAACAGCAATAGGGCATACACAAAATGTTGGAAAAAAAAATAAGGCATTATCAACAATTTTAGTGTCTGTAGTCTGTACCCAGTCTGAGGAAACTTGTAAAAATTAAAGACCGTTTAAAAAAACGTTTTTAATAATAAAGACTATATACACAATTACATTTAAGCGAACAACACTTTGAAGCCTAATCACATTTGACACAGCAATCTTATATTTATATTTACATAATAACTATTTCATCAGCAACATTGTTTGTTTGAGTCATAAAAATTAATAGCAAATAAATTTAATTGCAAAAATAATACCAAACACTTTGTACAATAGAGTAACTAGGCATTTAAATCAAAAGTATTTGGGATGCAATAAAACAAACATTGAGTGTGAAAGATTTTATAAGAGTTATACGACTCATCGAAGTATCTACATACCTTGCTGGCTGATGGGATTTGTTCCCATCACAGTATATCACTCTCCGTGTTCGCCTGTTCCCTTCAGTCTATTTGCAAGACGTTAATTAACAGACTCACCTATATTTCCGTACGAACTCTATTTTAATGTCAAGCTCATCTCATCATGAGTCACTGCTGATTAAAAGTGTCTGGTGTTAGCTGTGTATAGAATCGAAAATTCTCTACTTAAATCATCTGGATTATAAATCCATTGGCTAGCAAAAATGCTAGCAAAAGTTCATTCTTGAAAAAGCTTTTACCCGCAGTGGTACGGTATGGTAAAATTTCACATGTAAATAATTATTAACCAACTCTGTATTAACAGAAACATAATAATAGTAGCTCATGCTCGAAAACGTTATATAATGTATGTGAATGCACAATTTAACACATATCACATAGAAAAATATTTACTTTCTGTTAGTAAGGCCAATTATAACCATAAGAAAAAAGTTGTCAAATAACATAACATCGAAAATATACTTGTCTCAAAAGTAATGAAGAAATTCACACACAATTTTAGTTTACACTCCACTACAACAACCATACTATTTACAATGGAAGCCAATATCTATATACTGCAAATCAAACTACGCTAATATATCTTTTGAAATTGCTTTTGGTTGAAGTTACGGACTGCTAAACTTTATCACATTCATCAAGTACAACCTAATTATTAAATGTATTCTCACCCATTCTAAACAATTAATCGTGAATTCAACGCATAATTTCATAATAAGATAAATATTTTCTAATTTATAACAAGTTTCTGTATGACTTTCAACAAGTTGACCTTCACATAGTTGAGATAATAATTACATTTTTTACAGTATTACAGTAAGATATAATTTATTCACAAGTACCATAGCATCTTTAAAAATAGATACCAAAGAGTATACTGTCATCTCATCTCTCTAATACAAATATTATTAGATCTGGTGAAGTCTGTTTATTTCATAAGATAATTCATTTGATTGAAGAAGTAATAATAATAAAGTGTGGTGTGCGCAAGCAAACCCATATTGTATATTACTTATATAGTAACAATTCATCATCATTACAGCCCTTTACGAGTCCACTGCTGAACATAGGCCTCCCCCAAAGGTATGCCACAAAGCACGGTCCTGAGCCACCTGCATCCATCGACTTCCTGCATATCTTACCAGGTCGTCACTCCATTTAGTGGGGGGTCGCCCTACACTTCGTCTACCGGTACAAGGCTGCCACTCTAGAACCTTTTTTCCCCAACGATTGTCGGTTCTTCGAGCTATACGGCCGGCCCATTGCCACTTCAGCTTACTAATCCGTTGGGCTATGTCGGTCACTCTGTTTCTACTGCGGATATCCTCATTTCTAAGTTTATCACGCAGAGAATCTCCGAGCATAGCCCTCTCCATAGCTCGCTGAGCGACTTTGAGCGTCCTCATACGGCCAGCAGTGAAGGACCACGTCTCAGTTCCATATGTCATCACTGGCAACACGCACTGGTTTTACAACTTAGTTTTCAGGTTTTGAGGTATACCTGACGAGAAGATGCGTTGTAATTTCCCGAACGCTGCCCAATCGAGTTGAATCCGTCGATTGACCTCTCGGTCGAAGTTGGACTTACCTAGCCGGACTATTTGTCCCAGGTAAACGTACTCGTCAACAACTTCGAGCTTAGTGCTCCCAACAACTACCGGCATAGGTGTGACATGGACATTAAACATGATCTTTGTTTTGTCCATGTTCATCTTAAGACCTATCCGTTGGGAGGCACTATTGAGGTCATTGAGCATAGTGCTTAAGTCCTCCAGCGATTCTGCCATAAGGACTATATCGTCGGCAAATCGAAGGTGAGTGATTTACTCGCCATTGATGTTAATACCGTATCCTTTCCAGTCCAGTAGCTTGAAAACGTCTCTCAATGCAGCGGTGAAGAGTTTCGGGAAAATAACGTCACCCTGTCTTACACCTCTCTGCAGTTGGATAGGTTTCGTACTCTGATTCTGTACTCGGATAGCCATCGTAGCCCTACTGTACAAACACTTCAGCACTTCGATATACCGACAGTCAACTTGGCACCGCTGAAGGGACTGTAACACCGCCCAAATTTCGACGGAATCAAAGGCTTTCTCATAGTCCACATACGCCAGGCAAAGTGGCAGATTGTACTCTTCGGACTTCTGTACAATTTGCCGAAGGGTATGTATGTGGTATATGGTACTAAAGCCTTTTCGGGAGGCTGGAAGTCGTCGAGTCTGCGTGCGAGACGATTCGTAATGACTCTCGAAAACAGCACGTAGACGCGGCTCAGAAGGGATATCGGTATGTAGATCTTCAAGAGGGCGTTGTCACCTTTCTTGAAGAACAAGACCACCGCACTTCTGCTCCACGCCTCCGGAGTATTGCCACCATGGAGGACGGAATTAAAGAGCCTCTGAAGTACTTCAAGTACCGGTTTTCCACCCGCTTTCAGAAGCTAAGACTGACGTCCGGGATATCATCGGAATAGTGTCGGATAAGACCCGCTCTTGGATCGTTACTCACACTTGCGTGTGGCTCCAACGATGATGTGTACAGCTGCCCATAGAACCTCTCAATCTCACTCAGAATCTCAGGTGTCCCGGAAACGATGCTGCCACACTCAGTCTTCAGCTTTGACAGTTGGCTCTTACTGGCAGACAGATCTCTGGCAAAGACGTTGGAGCCCTGGTTCCGCTCAATCGCTTCTTCAATACGAGCAGTATTAAATTTGCGTAAGTCTCGCCGCATGCATTTGGAGATCTGTCTGTTCAGCTGCCTGTATGCTGTCAAATCTGTTGACGATTGCAGCCTCATCTCCCATCTAACATCCATGAGATTAAGAGTGTGATCGGAGAGCTTTTG
This sequence comes from Parnassius smintheus behrii, assembly GCA_036936625.1. Taxonomy (NCBI): domain Eukaryota; kingdom Metazoa; phylum Arthropoda; class Insecta; order Lepidoptera; family Papilionidae; genus Parnassius; species Parnassius smintheus. The sequence continues at coordinate 9,221,833 of JAUPFT010000016.1, read as the reverse complement.
TGTTCTTCTGCGGCGGGTCTTGCAGAACTTAGCTCCGACCGCATGGACAGTTTCCACGAGCTTGTCATTCATATCGTCCACTGCATTGCAATCTTCTAGGCACTGAAAGCGGTTTTGTAACTCGAGCTGAAAGGTTTCAGGATTCTGGATTACAGCACGAGGGGGACGGAGCGTTGACTTCATTAGACGAGACCTCTCCAACTTAACGTTTATGTTCAGTGTGCCTCTAACCATTCGGTGATCGCTGCCAGTTTTCACCCTTGCGATCACTGAGACATCACTGAACAGTTGGCGTCTGGTCGTCATAATGAAGTCAATCTCATTTTTTGTCGAACCGTCGTATTAATTCATGCTTCACAAATGAATACACCTGATTACTACTACTGAGTACTAAAGAAAAAATTACATTCTATAAAAATACGGAAACACAAATACATTGTGTTGTAATGGAAATAAACAATTATTGTAATTATTAATTATAATTACAAATAAATACGCCTTCACCCAGGAGTGGCGGTACTTTCGAAAGAATATAAAACTGTGTAATAATACATTAAATTGTTACTAGCACAACATGTGTAAAAAATTTCAGCTCAATCAGTTAGATGGAACGGGTTAAAAATCCAGTTGCAAGATTTGATCTACACACATGCACAGCTTGTAAAAAGGATCCACCAACACTTAAGTTAAAAATGAGTAACTTCATTATGCCAAATTCACATTGGCATTTAGATGATTTTGTATAGTAAAAGTAGATTTTGGTAAAATTGTCAAATCTTGATGAGGTGTAATTGACAGTAATAAAATAATAGTTGAATAGTAAATTCATTATAGTTGCAATTCAATTTGCATTAAAAATATAATTAAAAATGTAAGTTCCTATTAGTTCCAACTGGAATGTTTGTTTTAAATGACTTTGGTAAACATTGTTAAAACTAAAACAATCAACATCAGTCAGGCTGACAACTATAAACCTACAATATAAGACACACTCAGGCAGGCCCATAAAACCATTTTAGCTAAAATACTTTATTTTTATTATTTCTATATAATTCTTAAAACGCTCTTGAAAAACTATAAAAAAACTAAAATTTCTTATCAGGAAATCCCGACAAATATGTCGATACAAAGTAGTTCATATAGTAGATCATCTAATATTTACAATTTAATTTAAAACAAAAAAAAATTTATATAATTCCTAAAACGCTCTTGAAAAACTATAAAAAAAACTAAAATTTTTATCAGGAAATCACGACAAATATGTCGATACAAAGTAGTTCATATAGCAGATCATCTAATATTTACAATTTAGTTTAAAACAAAAAAAAAATTATATAATTCCTAAAACGCTCTTGAAAAACTATAAAAAAACTAAAATTTTTATCAGGAAATCCGGACAAATTTATCGATACAAAGTAGTTCATATAGTAGATCATCTAATATTTACAATTTAGTTTAAAACAAAAAAAATTTTTTATATAATTCCTAAAACGCTCTTGAAAAACTATAAAAAAACTAAAATTTTTATCTGGAAATCCCGACAAATATGTCGATACACAGTAGTTCATATAGTAGATCATCTAATATTTACAATTTAGTTTAAAAATTAAAAATTTAACTGCATAGGTAATAAAGCACAAAATCAGTCGCTACATAAAATGTAAAATTTGATCATGATAGGTTTTAATTTTATTTTTATACCCCTATGAAATGTTGACAAGCTCTATGAGTGTTAAAACCTAGGGAGTAATATTTTATTACAGTAGGTACATAAGGGTTATTATAACACTCCTATTTTTTGAAAGAATTATGTCAAAGCAACACAGTGAAATATAGTTTACTGGTAAAGTATATCAAGCATAGCCCTAAACGCCCAATATATTCACCACAACCAGATCAATCCATTTACATTTAATGAATAATAATAATAACAAATTATATAATAATGAACGGATCACTTTTTCCTTTTTTCCACAAGTACACAGTATTTATCAGACTCCAATCCTTATCGAACTTTTCACATCTCACAAACATTTTAAATTTTATGTTATTTAAAAACGATTTTCAACCTCTAGGGCCGAAGCATCTTCCTTGTATCACTTCAAATAACTTCGGAAAAGCATTGGTGAGTGTGCTGTTTCCCGTTCTTGCTCCAAAAGATAAATCATGTCGCGATGATTTATTCGCTTAATGCGCGTTCTAAGAGCCAACTGACTCCTTCCAGTCTATAAAAGAAGGTTTTTGTATATTAATGCAATTATAGAAATAAGCAGAAGAGAAGTTAAAAAACAACAAAAGAAATAATTAAATTAGTTAAGAAAACATTAAAAAAAGTACACATAATTCTTTTCTTTGGATAGTGGATGAGTATAACTCTTAGAACCATGCAACCATCCTCAATTATGAAATAAGAAGCATGCATTATCACTCCTGAGCTCCTGAGCACCTGTAAAGTGATCTCTAGTTCGCAAAATGACTAAAAAATTTAAAGATTAAGTGAAGAAAGTAAGCCCATAAAAACAATAACTGTAACATAATATAAATGCCTCCCAGCAGGGCTTAGGCTTCCGCTCTTATTTTAAGGGTTTTAATGCAAGAAAGAAGTTCACATATTATTGTTAATTCCTTGAGACATATGTAGTTTTCCTCAAAAGGTGTTTATTCATAAGCTAAAACGTGCACTTCAAACTGCAATTACGTATTTTAAATCGATTGTTTTTTTGATAGTTTTTGGTTGATTAAACTAAATTAAAGCATTTATTTGCCCGGCTTTTTGTATTTTTATATAAAGATGTATGCTTTATACAAATACTTACAAAACCACTTCCGGTATGTCCACTGCCATTAGAAACTGCATCACCTGAACCTCCAGGTCCCTCGCCAAGACGGGGTTTTTTACGTGGTCCAATAGCCTGCAGAGCCGTTAGATTCGCCTCACGCTGCCGTACCTCCTCCAACTCCGCACGCTGCATTTCCTTCGCCTATTTTTGGGAAATACAATTAATATATTAACTTATTAATTATTTTCATATATCAAAAACCTTTTTACCAATTTATAGGGAAATTACCTTAGCCTTTAACTTCGCCTGTTCGGGATCTTCATTCTTCGAACGGGACTTGGCAGCACGCATTAACATCTCTCTTTCCGAGTCCTCACGTCTCTTCTTTACAACGCGATCTCTTTCTTCCAAGAATTTTAGTTGCCCCTTTACATCTTGCGTAACTTCGTAACGACTATCAGTCTGTTGGAAAAACAGAGAGATTATTAATATATATATAACTCTCGGAAAATTGTGATACTTTTCAAAATCTATTAATAAATACAAAAACTTAAAACATTCAGGCTCTCATGAAACTAATATATAAAAGACATGTGTACAGTTCACAGTTCACATTAATGATGGTTAATATAGCGCATAGCGCCATATTATAGCGCGCTATCGCTCCATAGCGTATAGCGCGTGCTATGTAAGTAGCCGCCGCGGCGCTATAGCGCTTTGACGCTATTAAGACGAAATGGGATCGTGAATCGTGTTCACGTAGGTTTTAAGGGGGTGAAGCAGATACTAGGACACTAGGATTTTCTCCTGTATCGTGGAGGCAGTTTACAAACTTCATATCTAACGTGAACATACGTCCCACTTTAGGCGGGACGGTCCCGATTTAAAGGTTTGTGTCCCGCTGTCCCTAAAATACGTAAAATGTCCCGCCTGACAAACAAAAGCGTAGCATCATGCAAACTGTCACCCGTGCCATCATTATGACACCGCGCGTACCAGGTTTGCCAGGTGGCAGGTTTGTGATTATTTTGAAAACCTAAACTTTTGAATTTAAAGTGACAATTTTTAATTAATCTACAATAAATTATCAAATAACATAAAAATACAGCAAAAAAATTTAAAAATACAGTAGCCAGATTTTCTATGATTCTAAATGATCATTCTCACTTTTAATCATTAAAAGATTCAAACAACTACGTGTTTTATTTTTAAAACTATAATCAAGGGTTCCAGATTGAATTTTGGTAACGGCAGCCATTCTCAACGGAGAATTTACCATCTGCGCAGGACAGGATTATATTGGCTAAGTGTATATGCGCAAGCACAGCTCTACCCTACTCCCTCACTCTTAAAGTCCGATGGAAAAGTAATCAAAGACGACGGGAGGGAGATCCGGCGCAGGACCAACAGCTTTACGTGCTTCCGGAGGCACGGTGGTGAAACCCCGCCAACTTCAGTAAGTTCGAAATCAATATTCCGGGCTGCTACTGAGAATTTTGTGATAGAAAAACCCAATTCTTGGCCCGACTCGGGTTTCGAATCCGGGACCACATTATCAGCAATTGCGTTTACAACCGTTAGGCCAAGAAGACAGTCAAAAGTGTTAAAACTATAATCATTTTAAAAGAGTCCCGCTATGAAGAAAAAAATAAATGGTCACTTTACTCATACCGATAACAAATTTTTACTTATCAGTTTGTTTTATAGACATACTTAGTACCTTTATTTACATAGTTATTACTTGTTACTAGCTCACTGTTTGAGTAGATACTAGGACTAAGGAAGGCATTTAAACCGGTTTGGATGCCTAATTTTTCACTACATCTCAATGGCATACCACGGATATCAATATTTTTTTAATATATCGTTACGTTTATACGACGACAGCGGACGTGATAAAGTTGAACACGGGTGCTATCTACACCGCGCTGCGGACGACTGGCGGTGGCGGGATTGTTTGGTCGACCCGCGCGCTATTTAATCGCACAATATTTATTTGATATTTCTTTTAAAATGATATATACTCTTTTATTGAAATATAAACCCATAATTCACTCACGTATTTACTGGTGAACAACACATAGCCTGAATTTAATTGAAATTGATTTCATTACATTCGTATGAAACTGCTTTTTCACTTAGTGGACGTACCTAAAATAGTAAATTTTGAAGAAACCTTGCGTTTTTTTATATCGAGCCAAAATGTGTCAATCGTGTTTTGGCCACTGTAATTCACTAAGAAAAATCTTTAACTTTCATAATGAATTGAAAAAAAATGTGAATTCGTAGTTTTTAATGACAAAAAATTTGACTTTTAAAGCGTGAAAAATCTGCTTTTGGCGCCCACATCACCTTAATGCTAGTCTAACGGCAACTATTTATAGCAGCAGCGCTGTTGGTAGTGGACCTGTAACGCAAATTTGATCTAGCAGAGCACGCTATTCATCGCGCACCACCTTATTTAGTGTTAGATGTATGTATTGATTAGTGTATACTGTATATTTATAAGTGATCGAAGGACACGGTTGTCTGCTACAAAACTAGCCTCATGTTTTTATTTGTAAATAAAATACAGATACAAAAGTGTATGTAAATAGTTCATTTTTGTATTACAAGCAATAAGCTTTCAAATAGGCCTTCAATAGAGAAGATAACCATTTTTTGTTTTATATGCCAAAAAATCTACAAAAAATTACGAGAATAACCGTGTTTTTAATTTTTTTCTATCTTCAAAACTGACCGAGATATAAAGGCGCAAAGTTAACATTTTCGGTCTAAGCCGCGGGCCGAGAGCGACATCGTTGATGACGTCACGATTTGCATCTTCGTGCGAGAGACCCCACGCGCACTTATAAAATCAAAACATTTACTCGAATGTGCCCGTCGCGCGCGGGTTTACTTGCTAAGGTCAGGTGGGGTAAGAGGGACACCGGGGGAAGAGGGACTAGGGACCATAACTAGTAAACCGAAGTGCGTGTGACTATGAACTTTTCTTCAATAAAACAGTGAATGCGAAATAGTTTGAACGGTTTTCAACAGATATCGCTACATGACTCAGAAGTCACAAAAAATGAAGACACATTTGACAGTTGTGAATTCGACTAGTACAAAGTTAGCGCGTTTTTTTGCGAACCAATAGTTTGGTGAAAAAGAGAGCTGGATATATTTTGAATGTAATCATATAAGGAGAAAACTGTAATTATTTCTTTTTATTAACCATTTTAGTCTAAAAACTACTAATATTATGAGTTTCTTTCGCTTGAAAATCTAAACCTCCAAAAGCAATAGCTGGGGTAAGAGGGTCACTATTCACGGTGTAAGAGGAACATATGTTTCTTTTACACTATGTCAGGGGTAACACACATTTTGAATAATTTATAATTATAGGTAGGTTAAATGAAAAGAATTGACTGACTGTTTTGTACCTACTACACTTTTAAATTATAACTAAACTAGAAATTTCCCACAACTTTGTCCACGCTTACCTATTTTTGTGTTAAATTTATTTTTGAAATCGGATTTTAGAGTTTTTGAGTAATCTAAATCATAACAAACAAATAAAAAATAAATTTTTAAATTAGTTTAGATAAATAAAGTTTCATGCGTTTTGTATACGTCCCTTTCTTTTTAATTGTAATATTTTGTTATATTATAGCAATTTTGACAAACAAACAAAAAACATAGCGCGAAAATATATAAGAATATCTGATAGAAGCAGATACGATAATGATAAATTAAGTAAGGCTGTCAATGCGGTATTAAATGGAACAATATCTGCATACTTCGTATCAAAACTTTATAATATACCAAGAATAACATTTGTTAACCGTGTATACGACCGCAAAGGTTTAAAATCCAAAGTGCCATTGTTATTTTTAAAAAGTGACTAACTAGGGAAAACTAGTTAGGGAGATATATTATTACCGTTTGTATGATTAAATAAATATAGAAATATTACCCCGAATTGATTTTTTCTTCTTTTTCATTTCAAACGATACCTTATTTCATCGATTGTAAGATCTAATTTTGACCGAAGCAGTTCTACCTACAAATTAACGAACATTTAGCAAAGAATATTTTAATTCAAAGTCGAATCTTAAGAAATACAATGACTGTCCCTCTTACCCCATGTGAGGGGGAAGAGGAACGTTTACTTAATCTTGACATTTACGTCAATATCGTAGTAAAAACAGATACTAGCGTAATGACATTTTGCACATGTGAAGCTAATACATAAAGGCAAGTTTTGTTTGGTTCAAAGATCTTAAAAGACTTTATCTGTTCTTCCTAGCAGTCAAAATATTTTACTGAAAATAAAGTATGTCCCTCTTACCCCACCTGACCTTATATATTTTTAACAAGAAACATTATAGAACATGACACCATCTATTAAATATTGTGCTGTGTCTCAATGTAAAAATACGGCCACAAAAACACCTGAAAAGTTGTTTTTAATGTGCCTAGAAACCCTAACATCAGAAATAAATGGACAAATGTTATGAGAAGAGCACATCCTTTAGGACCAAACACGGTAGCATATTGTTGTAAGGATCATTTCGATGTAAGTATTTAAATAATAATAATCTTCACATGATATTCTCTTGGTTATTCTGGCTCTTGGTTATTGGTAGTAAATGCTTTCTATTAGTCATGTTGGTCGAGTAGGTACTCGAGTCGCAGTGTTTAAGTAACTAACGATTCATTGAACCTTTCCACGCTTAATGATCATTATAATTTCAAGAAGAAACAATACCTAATACCTAAATATTTAACTAAAACTACTTCAGTGTAAATAAACATCCAAACTTGGGTAAAGTACTTACCTATGTAATGTAAAGAACGATATAAGTCAATGACCTGTCGTGAGTTCGTAAGTTTGGATACCTACCTATGTTTGCAGCAAATTTTAAAACGTTTATAATGCATATAAAGGTTAAAATATGGAATATGTTAACAAACGTTTTTATATTTTTACGATATTTCGAGCAAAAACTAAACGCATCGCCGAGCTGTTCAACCTGCATACTTTGCGGGCCGCAAATAATGAAAGAAGTTTGATTATGAAGTGGAGCACTTAAATTTTTTTTCGTGTAGTCCTATTTTTATGTATTACATAGTTGGTACATATTTTAAATATTGATGGAATACAAATTAAGAGGTTCCTTATTTTTTTATAGACTTTAAATACGTTTGTATTTTGTTCTAGGTCGAAAACGATATGGAAAACTACGTGAAGTACAAACTAGTTGGTGGTCCCCTCAAACTTAAAAAAGATGTTTTGCCTCACTAGTTTGCTTGTCAAAATCGGTATACAGAAAAACCCCAAAGATTTTTACTATCAAAACTAAATGCCAAATCTAGGTCAGAAACAGTTGCACATGCGATTGCCACTACTTCACAAGAAATTGAGCATAGATATATGTTCTCGATCCTGTTACTACTCTAGATGATAATATTGACATTGATCCCCTGCCTGAAGAATATATAACTACGCTTTTAATCATAATAATAATGCGACACTTTTTCTATTAATATTGAAAACATCTGATTTTTAGATAAAATAGTATTTTATACACCGAACGTATATTTGTAGTAAATTTCTTTATATACAACAGGAATTTTTTTAACCATAAAAACCACAAAGAGGTAATGTACACTTATGAAGAATAAGAAAACAAAACTAGTTAGAGGCAGATAGTAAGTAGGTACCAGGCGGTCCCATAATGAACTAACCTGAAGTAAAAAGTACTGAACCTGAGTATCGAAGTGTCATAAAGTTTCTGTTTAAAGAAGGTTTATCCCCTGCCCAAATAAAAGAACGATTGGATGGCGTGTATAAGGAGTCTGCCCCCTCCTATAGCACAGTGAAAAATTGGGTGAAAGAGTTTCGCCTCGGGAGAGAAACCGTCGAAGACTTTGGCCACGACGGTCGACCTGTGGAAGTGCTCACTCCCGAAACGATTGCTCTTATCGAAGAGGAGGTTCTGAGTGACCGCCGTTTGAAGATTGGAGAAATTGCAGCAAGGCTTGGGCTCTTTAAGAGTACCGTTCATCGCGCGATCCATGAACATCTTCACATGAAAAAAGTGAGTGCAAGATGGGTACCGAAACTTCTTTCAGCGGTACATAGACAGGAAAGAGTGCGCTGCGCTTCGGAGTTTTTGGATCTTTGTGGCGAAAATCCAAAGACTGTGATCGAGCGGCTAGTGACTGGTGATGAAACTATGATCTTGTATTATGATCCACAAAGCAAGCGCGAGTCAATGGAATGGCGTTATAAGGGAGAAAAGCCCCCTAGAAAGGCAAAGGTGCAACAATCGACTAAAAAACTGATGTGCACAATATTTTGGGATTTTCAAGGCATTTTGATTGTGGATTTTAAAGAACGTAATACAGTCGTGAACGTCGAATATTATGCTTCTTTAATATATAAATTACGAGACAAGATAAAGGAAAAACGAAGAGGCAAGCTGTCTAAAGGTGTCCTGTTGCTCCATGATAACGCCCCTGTTCATACCGCTGGTGTTTCGAAGGATGCAGTTCGTCAATGCGGGTTCACAGAAGTTCAACGTCCACCTTAGTCCAGACATGGCCCCGTCCGACTATTATTTATTTCCAAATTTAAAGCGGGACTTAAGAGGAAGAAAATTTTCAAGCGATGAAGAGTTGCAGGCGGCCGTCTTCAGTCATTTTGAGGATAAAAAATGTGATTATTTTTATAAATGTTTAGAGATGTTGATTCACAGATGTCAGAAGTGTGTTAGTATTCATGGTGATTATATTGAAAAATAAAATTGGTTTCGTTCCATTTCCTTCATTGGTTCATAGTTAGGCCAATTCATTATGGGACCGCCTACGTAGGTAAGGAATGTTTACGTATTTTTGTTATACTTATTATTATCATTAGCAAATGAAACCCAGAAGTATTAATGTAATAATGGGTACCTAGGTTATAAAATATTATCTTATTCTTATGCGTATTTCAGCGACGAGAAAATCTTTGTTTCTTAAAAAATATTCCGCCACCATCATGTCACGGACTATTGGAAGATTGTCAGATTGACCTTTTGAAACTCTTCTTCCATCATTAAATACTTAAAAACACCAGAGCGCACGAGGGCAAATAACTCACCCGCGAAATATTACTACAAACATTGATTTATATATTAAACTCAATGACTACAAACGTATGATCGGCGCGCTGGAACGGTATGGCGGCGCGGCCGTATGGAATCTATGACGTCACGCGCTACTCGCGGGCACGGGCGAGATTTTAAAAATGTACGTAAACTTTCCACGCCTATAACTTCGGTAATAGTGCACCGATCGATGTGAAATAAAAACTAGAATTATGTGTTTGGTCTAAACATTTTACCTACGTACTTAAAAGTTTATTATTGTAACCTTGTTATCTTCTCCATTGAATTATAATGTACATTGAGGTTTAAATAACGTTTAAATCGAATATAGACAGTCGTAAGCCTGAAAAGCATGAAAGAGTGTTCATTGGGTATTTCTTTACCGCCATATTTTTATTAGTCTAAAATGTGACTTACTATGAAATAATGTTCTTATATAGCACGCGGTCTATCCAACGAACGACATGTAATGTAACGTGCTACTAGATGTAGCGTCCTGCAAAACTTTACCCACTTGCCGGCCTCACGTTTTCTTATAATTATTAAATAGCGCGCTATATCATAGCGTATTTAATAGCGTGCTAAAAATATAGTTTATAAGTCTATAGCGTGCTATTGATTTATAGACATTTTGAACAACTCTAGTTCACATGCCGTAGAAGTGAAACTTTCAGAAAACTAAGCTTCGAGAGAATATGAGACGAGATCAGAATATCAGAATATTTCGGCAAATAGTGTAACAACAAAGTACATTAAAATTAACATCAAATTAGGGGGGGTAGAGTTCCACAGCAGGGCATTTCGCCATAGAAAGTAATGCCAATAAGTGTATCGTATGGATCATAATGTGCTTAGCCCATGATTTTTAAAGTGTAAATTACACATCATTACGAATTTATTTATGTTCGATTCTAATTAGTCAGTCTTAAACATAGATTTACATATTATACTACGGCGTATGAACAAAGTCATTGAACAAAATGGCACCGACTCATTGGTGCTAAAATGTTTATGGAGCACCAACGCCACCACCTGCGTGCCGTGCGTGCGTGCAGTGTTTCCACTTTTAGATATTTTGCACTATTTTACACATATACACATAGGTAGGGCTTTAGGCGTTTCTTCAAGTTGTCAGGTTGGATAATTTGGGGTAAAACCGAACTTCATGTAACCCTGATTTTTATTCCCATCCAATTGTATAAAATTTATTAAAGGGATAGGGTCAAAGGAGCTAGAAAAGTGTAGAAGTAAAAAGTTTTTCTTTAATAAATAATATAATAAATAGAACAGAATAAAATTCGTTATTCATATGAGATAAGTGCTATTATAATTTGAAAATAAGAACGAATTCTTCATCACAAAACTCAAAATTTTAAATCGTGAAATGACATTCAAATCTTGCTATGATGTTCTTTAAAATACTGAAAATAAGGTGCAATAAATAAGGAAATTTTGATTTTTTTTACGATTATTTAGGGAGTATTTCAGTGGAAAATAAATATTAAGTCGGGTAAAAGTTTCTTCGTATTTTATATACAAATTCAAGACATTTTTTTTAAAGTTTAATTATATTTAATTATTATATATGTGCCACTTTGTTCGATAAGTTGTTTACCATGTTGTAGATAGTGAAGTAATCCCGGTACTGTAGAAATATTGAGATATTTGATCATGAATGCCCGTGTATTGGCGGATAAGAATACCCACTACGCCATATCTTCTCGTGGGTGTTGTAAGAGGCGACGGAAGGAAACTGAGGCAGAAGATGGGCAGCACCACCTTTCTGATAACAGCAAAAACAACTGCGGTTGCCAACCCGCTCGCCAAGCGTGGCAACTATGACAATATACCCCCCACGACCAAACGACACAAATGAACCGCCTCCAGTCCCCGGCAGCCCCGCTATTCTTGGCTACGGTGGCAACTATGGTAACGGCGGCGCAGGAGGTGCTAAGAATCTCCGGTAGAGGTTCGGCTGCCAGCTAAGACGATGCGGCGTGGCAACATATTACGCATACACATATAACGCACGCACCATGAGGACTGACGAAAAGATCCTGGAACTGGAAGAAGTGATAAACAAGTTGCGCTGAGATATTATAGGATGAAGTCCGAAGAGAGGGGGTGGTAACAATAATTCTAGCTCTTTTAGCAAGGGTTAACTCCCAGCCTTGGTGATGAATTAACGGAGCGACATATTCATATTGCGAATAAGCTCACTAATAAAGAAATAAAAAAAATACTCCCAGCCTTTAAGAGCTGTATTGTAACTTCATCTTCTCCAGAGACTTTTCCATTTTTTTTTGTCCGAGGGCCAGCTCAATCTCCCCAAGGCAGATGTCTGGCAGCTCGTCGGTACAGTGGCGGGTCAGCGTGGCTCTGGGATCATCGCATTTAGGGTCAGGTTGTGGCTTATGTGAGGCATGTAGTTTGCCATAGTGTTCGATCTCAGAGAGAACCTCAGACTTTAACGTGTGGACTTTGCCATCACGCGTCCGGAGTTTTACGATGTGACTTCTTCCAAGCTCACGAGCAAAGATTTTGGATCCCTTGTTTCGCTCTATTACCGTTGATATAGCCATTGCTTTAGAGCGACGCAGGTCCCGGTCACAGCTTTCCTCACAAGCTTGGTTAATGTCACCTCGATGGTGTTGCTGTTGTTAACTCACGCCTTCTTTTCGTAAGCTAAAGTGTCTCATCAGAGAACTTCTACTTTCGGCCCATATGTTGCTTGCCACAAAACCTGTTGCCCTCATCCCTTAAGATCTCTTGATCACGCTGATAAGGTTGTCAGTCTTAAGTTCTAGCTGGAAGCGTTGGGAGCCAGTAACGGTTTGAAGCAGATTTGGTCGAATCGTAGACTTTATAAATCGAGACTTTTCAAGCGTAAAATCGATATTCAGAGTGCCTCGAACAAGTCGGTGATCGCTTGCGGTATTGAATTTGTTGATCACTGAGACATCTCTGGATATGTGCCGTTTGTCCGTCATGATGAAGTCAATCTCGTTTTTTGTAATGTTATCGGAACTGCGCTAGGTCCTCTTCCTTTGGGGCTTTCTCTCTAATAACGAATTCATCAGAAATAGAGCCTCTTTCTCGAGGAAGTTGACCAGCATTTACCCCCTCCCCCTGTGATATCTGCTTCCAAAACCGTGGAATCCTAAAATCGATTGGACGCCCGTGTGCTTACCCACTTTGGCATTAAAATCCCCTATAACAACATTGTAGTGGGCATTAGTGGTGTCACGGAAGGACCTAGAAATGTCTTCATTAACAGTGTCAACTTCATCACCGAATGTGCCGAGGTCGGGGCATAAACGTGTACGATCTTCAGAGAGTATCTATTTGATAACTTAAGTACAAGGTAAGCCACCCATGGCGACACACTGGAGATTTCTACAATGTTGTTAGTGAGGATCTTGTGAACGAGGAAACTTACTCCGCCTTGGACAAGGCAGTATCTCTCTCGAAAGTAGACCAGATGGCCCGATTGCAGAGTATATGTATCCTTCCTCTCCCTTCGAACTGAACCCTACAATATAAACATATAACATAACATAAACACTCACGCCTGTCACCCAGAGGGGTAGGCAGAGACTACGGACTTCCATTTGGCACGATCCTGACATACCTCTTTCGCCTCCTTTACATCCATATATCTACGCATACATGCTCGTCGGTTAAGGGTACTTTAAACGTGGCCCATTTTCAAAATATCGCCAATTTGGTCGATAAACTTTTTCCTAGGGCGTCCCTTCCCGACTCGGCCGTTCACATCTGCCATATAAATTCGCCCCTTAAATGGGGCAGGGGTGCGAAGAATCTCCGGGAGAAAAGCCGGCGACGAGGTTCGCCACCCGTCACGTTCTGTCTCCCGGAGGGGCGAAAAGTGGATTGCGGAGACCCGTCTGCCCTACAATATACCATCTTATATTTTCCAGCTCGGCCTCCAGTTCGTAAATGTGTCCGTCTTGCCGCAGAGCTCGTCCATTATACGTTGACAAGTAAAGATTTTGGTGGTAATCTGTCCTCTCTAGGGGATTCTTCACACCCTCTGGCCCAGCGTTGACATAACCGCCACCACGGCCAGGAATAATGGATAGCATATATTTATGGTGTTATGCAAGAGGATTTGCCCTTAATCGCCATGCTGAGCAAGCGGGTTGGCGATCGCAGTGCCGGACACATCGCACCCGTGACGCTGCTGCCCATCACAGCCCTGGGCTCTGACGAAGAATGTGATGGATATGCCGCCATTCAGCGGAAGCCGAAAGGTCTCATTTTTTTTACAAGACATTTCCCTCTGTCGGCTCGGATGAAAGGGAGTGACAGTATACTAGGCCGCTGCCACATAGCGTTTGATTTTTCAACAAAGACATATTATTATAAACGGGAAAGTTTCAAATTATTTTCAAATTGAATGGAATTACTTTTGATGTCCAACTTGTCTAAGCTTTGAGTTTTATCTAGATTTATTTATTACTGAATAGATTAAAGGTGTTCATAGACTGCAGTAGACACCATCGGGTGGATGGTAAGTTCGTTTTTTTACTTTAGTTTTATAAAAAAATACTACTTATTTCAGTCTCCTTCCCAAAAAGTGTTTTTTTCTTTAAATATGGTGGACATAGAATACTATAATAAAACACAATATAATGGTTGTTAACCTTATTTTATAAGAGGAAAGGTGTCGCCGGGTGCACGCATACAAGCAATTACGTCGTATTATTACTACAAACCCGATTCACTGACAGAGCGAATTTACACATTGATTAATGTTTTTAACACATCAATATTTCTTTATTTTTGTTTCTAATATTTACAAAATATAAATAGTTTCGACTTACTGGTTGTAGGATATATCCCCTTTATTTAAATTCCATTTCCCGCTGTTCTTTCGACACGTAATTATTTCGCAATTTGCCATTTTTAATAATTTGCATGCAGCGACGCTTGACACGAAAATTGAAAAGGATTGTGTTGACATTTATAGTATATATGTAAATTGACATGTTAGTGGCTACACGGGCTCCGCCCACTCCCCCGTTCTATTATGTATGTATTATATAGTGTTCTATGGTTAATCATAATAAATAAACTAAAAAAATGGCGAATCCTAGCGGAGGATTCAGCGAAAAATCCAGCAATTATAATACAATATAGTAATTATAATCAATAACAATTGTTGAATGGTCACTAAAGGTTTTTTTATAGAATACAGATGACAAAAAAGCCCACAGTTCACCTGATGGTAAATGGATGCTATGACCGATAAATATCTACATTAATCCTCAATTAAGATTCAAAATGCAAATGTGTTGAAACGGTGAATTTAGTTTTATTCAATAATATATTATTTCGTTGAAAATTCGTATAAAGTATGTTAAATGTGTGGTGCAATTTTTTATTTATTGAATAAGGGTGGCAAATGAGTACACAGTCCACCTAATGGTAAGTGGATGCTGCAGCCCATAAACATATCTGCTTCATCATCTGAGGACTAAGATGAAATGCCTTGCTTCCAGTAAAAATAATCTCCGGTTCACTACACTCACCACACAAAACACAGCAGCATTAAGCTGCTATTTTACGCTGGTATTCTGTGAGAGCGTGATCCTACCCCCGTCGGGCTGACCGATTCTTCCTGCAGCCATAATATAGCTTCAGCTTGCCTCTACCACATAAAGTGTAGTCCACATAAATCCTGTCTATGAGACTCAAGCCATAACTGTTTTTCATTCACTAAATAACTGGAATAAAAGTTCTCTATCTAAGTGGACTTTAGTGTAATGTAAACTGTGCCTGCCATCCACTATTAAAACTAGGATATTTATTCGCTTTAAATTTTGTAATACACAATATGTACGCTAAGCAATTTGCTACACTGCAATACAAAAACTGTTGTTATGCACTAATTATGTATGTAAAGTAGATAAATATGCTGATGCTGACATAATATTAAATAAATAAAATCGTATTACAAATCAGTCAGATTAACATCTAAATAAATTGTGCAAGTATATATTTTAGCTGCATGGTAATGTAAATTTATATCGCACAGCTTTTACTACAGTCTATTAGCAAACTAATCTTCTTCTTCTTTAGACAATTAAAAGTCTACACATCTGGCAAACAGTTGACCAACAGTTCGAAAAATACAGGATCTGATGTCTCACATCTGGTATAAACAAGATGGTTATATATATATATATATATATATATATATATATATATATATATATATATATATATATAAGTTAGTGATGCAACAAATACTACTTTTACGAATATCTCTCCATGGTAATAAATAACTAATTAATTTGATGATTTTCTATTGTCCTAATAGTTGGAATTCACTATAGGCAAGTTTTTATTTTAAAAACGTAAAATTTTTAGATTTTCTGGTTTTAGGATTTCTTTTCTCAGTCTGGATGTTGTTCACAGCCGTTGAAAAAAGCCTTTCCGAGGCGACTGTAAATGGTTTAAGTGTAACATATTTTTGGACGAGTTTTTCCAGCCTTGGAAAATAGACATCTCGCCAAAAGATCGTGGGCGATAAATTTGGGAGATTTAGATACTTAATCATCTCGTTTTTAGTTTGCGCATCCAAAATATTAAAATATTATGAAATTTAATTTTACTTTTACTATGTAGATGACAATGACCTAACCTATATTTATCTGATATCGATATTATTTATCGAAGTATTTCCATATGTCACTTTGATCTCGTTACGAGAAGACATTTCAACTTCAACTTCTCGTCGTATTTTTCGCGCCGACGACGTGCGTTTTCTAAGTTTGCCAGTTATTAGAGTTGCGTAAAAAATATTAGTTTTTAAATATTCGTGATTCGTTTTCGCCGAATACGAATATTCAGTAAATGTCTGCTATTCGGCGAATACGAATATTCGTATTCGTTGCATCACTAATATAAATACTTGGTGATTTAAATTTATATCGCACAGCTTTTACTACAGTCTATAAGCAAACTAATATTCTTCTTCTTCTTTAGACCATTAACAATCTACCACAATTGACAAACAGTTGGCCAACTGTTCAAAAAATACAGAATCTGATGTCTCACATCTGGTATATACAAGATACGATTTTTTTTTATCGAATAAAGTGACAAACGAGCACACAGTCCACCTGATGGTAAGTGGTTGCTGCGGCCCATAGACATCTACATCCATCCTCCATTAAAGATCAATATGCAGATGCGTTGTCACCCGTGAGGACTGAGATGGAATGCCTCGTTTCCAGTAAAAAGGGTCTCCGGTTCTCTACACTCACCATACGAAATACAGCAGCATTAAGCTACTATTTCACGCTGGTATTCTGTGAGAGCGTGGTCCTTCCCCGGTCGAGCCGACCCATTCGTGCTACAACTATACTACTAATATAACTGCAGCATGGCTCTACCACGTAAAAAACGATGGATTCACTTTTGCCACTGAGAAGGATCCCTATTCCTTTAACTAATTCAAAAATATTTTTTTGAATTTACTTCATAGTGCCATAACTAGTATAATTCTTGTTCATATGTTCTCATGCTCCAAGTAGTCGTCAATTTAAACATCTCATCACTTCCTCAAGATAAAATACTCAGTATTACATATTCAGTACCAAGTATCTAAAAACGAGAACTTTCACATGTTATCTTCTAAATGTGGTGATGTTATGGATAGAATAACATCCAAAACACAATACCAGGATTCTGTATAGATATGGGTTATTGCAATGTTATGAAATAACAACTGAAAAAATTTGACTATGCTTAGCAGTGGATTTTTGGTAGGCTGTAATGAAGATGATGATGAGAAACATTTCCACTAGTAGTCTATTCATAGCATACCTTGATCAACAAGTCAATCCTGTGCTGCGCGATAACTGCCAACTTTTCCACAATATTTTTGAGCCTCTCATGAACTGCATGGCTCAGAAGGCCTGCTACTTCAGGAGAGGGTTCATCAAGACCATGTTTAAGGGCCATAGCTTTTAACCTAGCTTGCATTAAACTCATTGGTACTAGGTACTCATCTTTGCATGACCTAAAAAGTAAAAAGTAGTTATGCCAAATGGAATTCAGCCAAAAAATATAAAATAAAACAAATTATAAAATGAATTGAAGTCAGCACAAAACATCACAAGTAGCAACGCTTACCTAATTTGTGTTCCAATCATTTCTGTAGATCCAAGAATTCTCTGGGTTTCTTCTGCCAAATTCACTCCACCCATAGCTGCAACATCATTGATATCATCATCACCAGCCATTTTGTCATCTACATAAGGCTGCGATGAATACTGTATTGAGGATTTCTTTTCTTTCTCCTTCAAAAGTGATTTTCCTGGAGTAAGCACAGTGGAAAGTGCTGCAGATGGTAATGCAGGGCGAGTGAAATTGGCCTTACT
This sequence comes from Parnassius smintheus behrii, assembly GCA_036936625.1. Classification (NCBI taxonomy): domain Eukaryota; kingdom Metazoa; phylum Arthropoda; class Insecta; order Lepidoptera; family Papilionidae; genus Parnassius; species Parnassius smintheus. The sequence continues at coordinate 9,203,500 of JAUPFT010000016.1, read as the reverse complement.
ATTCACGGTCATTGTTTTGCCTACTTTGCTCACATTTATCTTAGGGTGAACAGGTATATTCTGCAGCACAGCAATAGCGCCACCGGGCTTTGGTACTGGTTTCTGCTGTTAAAAAGAAATAGAAAACTTATTGATACATTAAGTAAATTTTTACAATTTTTAACTTTTTGCTAAAGAAGTAGAAAATTTTATAAATTCGGGAAATTATTGTTTTTACCCCGAATCTGCGTGTCAGAGATATAAGAAAAAAAATTCGAAGACGTGAAGTTCGTCGACACGCATTGGGGCAGCGCGGCAAACATTTCCAAGCCCTAAAACCTTATCAGGATTGAGAAGAGGCCTGTTCCCAGCAGTGGGACTTATTATATTTTTTAACTTCCCGCTATAAAAAATCATAATTTTTAAAAACAGGAAATTATGGATTTCGGTCCGATTTTGAGTATGCGAGTTTACATCAGATCTCCACGTTTTAATGTCTTAGGAAGCTGTTCCAACTATTTCCAGCTGGACGTCCGGCCGTGTGTGTATGTAAATAAAATTATGTCGTACCATATCTTTAGAAGGAATCAACCGATCGAGATGCTACAATAAGCTATACAGTGTTTGAAAGTTGTCATAGATACTTCAGTTCAAAATCATAATCATATAAAAAAATCAGCAAAAAATAAAAAATATTTTCAAATTTTTAAAATAACTTTTAAGATTATTGACTAATCAACTTCAGACATCAAAGACACTTTTTAGTACTTGAAAACCTGCGTCCAATGCCGCCAAGTAAGTCAAAATCGAACGAGTTCAAAAATGTTTAAATAATCGTTTTTTTTTTGAGATAACTTAAATTATTCGATCTATCAACTCAAGACCTGACAAACAATTTTTTGCACATTAAAAAACTGCGTCGAATGACGCCAAGTAAATCAAAATCGAACGAAGCGTTCAAAAGTTGCAGTCATTTAAAAATTTCTATAGTCAACCAAATTTAAGAAATACCTTTTGACGTTTCACATTAATCATTCAGCAATAACTTTGCATAAGCGTACTCACACGATTAAAAATAACCTTTTACGTAAATCCAAAGAATTATGAAGTTATCTATATTTCTTTAGAACGTGTATAGTTTTTTATCACTAATTTAAATTTAAATTTTTCAAACAAAGCAAAATATTAAAAAATAACCAGTATCAACTTTTTTTTACTTGACGTCATATCAATGATATGTCGCTATGTAGATCAACGTAGTGCTTGGATGATTAAATAATCGGTAAACATATTCAAATAATCGAATTATTAATTTTCTTGAATGTATTATTTGTTTTGTTTTTTTATTTTATTTTCAAATTCCAATTACATGAATCATAAATAAAACAAGTTTATTTCTTTAATTTGTCAACATTCCCACCGTTTTGGGAGTTTACTGTCCGCAATTTTTTTGATTTTGTGTTTGTTTTCTTATTTTGTGCGGCTTTAATTTTTTACACCGTTTCTTCTATATTCGTTGACCTTGGCAATTTATATACTGGACTCTGACTAAGCAAGTGATCATAATGTCGAAAAGAAAACGTAGTTGTGGTAGTCGTACTTTAAACCGTCAAGCTCGTGCATTGGTGGTGAAATTACACGAAAATTTTGAACGTGAGTCACAAAACGGTGGGCCTCTTTTACCAGTGACATAAGTGCTGGATCGTGTCGGTGAAGCACTCGGGATTGGCAAACGCACCGTTGCAAAGATCGTCACTGAAAAGTACGGACCTTCAGGCAGTGAGAATAATTTACTTCACACGCCGAAAAAACGAAAAAAGAACAAACTAGTAACAGATATCGATCAATTCGACGCAGATGCAATTAGAAAACATGTCTACGGCTATTTCATAAGAGGCGAATATCCTACTGTGGCGAAGTTGCAAGTAAGTTTAATAGATGCCGGTTTGTACAGTGGTAGTGTAGTCATTGACAACCATTTTAAAACGCATAGGCTTTCGATACAAAAAACTTGACAAACGTAAAATAATTATGGTGAGACATGACATAGTCTTGCAAAGAATAACATTTTTAAGAGAAATGAAAAATATAAACGATTGGGACAACGTTCGTCATATTTCTTGATGAAATGTGGTTAAACGCCAACCACACTGTAGCGCAAATATGGACAGATGACAATACAGCAACTTGCTCGAAGGTGCCCGCGGGGAAAGGTGGGCGCCTCATAGTTTGCCATGCGGGATCAGCCGGAGGAGTATTTGTACAAAATTGTTTATTAGCCTTCCAATCAAAGAGTACAAGAGATTACCATGAGGAAATGAATGCCGAAAAATTAAAAGAGTGGTTTATAACCCTTTTACAAATTATTCCTGCGAATAGCAGCATAATAATGGACAACGCCCCGTACCATTCTGTCCAAATCGACAAAGCCCCAACTCAAGCCAATAAGAAAGCAGCGTTAACAGCATGACTGCAACACAAAGGTGCGTAACCGGACATGAAGTTGTTGAAAACTGAGCTAATTACAATTAGTAAGTAAAATAAACCACGTAAACCTTTATGTTATTGATAAATTAGTAGAAAAACAAGGGCATAAGTAATAGTTGTACGATTACCACCATAGCACTGCCAATACAATGCTATTGATTTGGGCCCAAATCAAAGGCTAGTTCTTATATGAAAAGTGCAAACATATTAACTTTACTTAAACACACACAAAATGAAAATATCTTATTTTTTACAGGCTACGTAGCACGACATAACACCAAGACACCTTTCACGACGAAGAAGATGGAAGGTTTGCTCAAGGAAGCATGTACCCATGTCACAAAGGATGATTGGACAAAAGTGGTAGAAAAAACAAAAAACATGATTATGGATGACTTTAAAAGAGACATTAATTTTGATTGCATTATTGAAAATCAAATAATAATTAATCTTAACAACGACAGCTCAACTAGTAGTAGTGAAAGTGATTGAATAAATTTATTTTTAATCTAGTTTCAATCTTAATTTTTTATGACTTTTCCTCTAGAAATAAGCAGTTACAACAAATACGAAGTAAACGATAAATCTTTTGTTTTAAATTATACGTTTCTAATTTATTCTGGTATTATTTTAACCTAACTGTGAATGATTACCAACTCTAAATAATCGATATCGATTTTTTTAAGAATCGATTATTGTGCGTTCTCATTTTTTGGTTGGCATGCTTGGTGCAATAAATCTGACAGCTGTCAAAAGGTATTTCTTAGATTTGGTTGACTATAAATAATAGTTTTTTGATATAACTTGAATTTTCGAACTTGAATAGCTCAAAAATCAACCAATTGGAAGATTTTCGAGCGTTTCAAGCTCGAAACAAGCAGGAATTTCTAGGGTTCGCCTACCGGTCAACCGCTTTTCAGATTTTTTATTGTGTAACACATGTATTATTAAATAAATTGGCAAACAACAACAAATAATCATACACAGAGGCTATTAAAACATCTTTGGAAATAAATATGATCCTACTTTGCAACTCATTTTAGTTATATGCTTATCTGGAAACATTAGGTGTAATATGAGGGTTTCCTTTATTATTATCCTTTATTATGTATCATATTAATCTGACCACCTGTGTTGCTTACAGGAATCATGAATCATGAGTCTTATAGTGCCATATACACTAAGAAAGTGATTCTAATTTTAAAGTAGACAAGACCAAAAATTATATGAACAATTTTGTTGCATTGCATAGTGTTATAACAATCAAAGACTTACGCACAATTTATAACCGAAATTGACTTACCAATTGCACGCTGGAAGCTGTTATCACCTGCGGTGTAGGCGCAGGAATTGTGGAAAAAGCCACGTGAGTAGCAGGTGGGTTTATTCCTTCAATCACCAATTCTTTGGTAACTAAAGACTGTCTCAGCAGTGGTAAACTTTTCTGAAAATTTTTGTATTTATTGTTATTACCATAGAATACAATAAAACACAATAGAATGGCTGTCAACCTTATTTTGTACGAGGTAAGGCGTCGCCGGGAGCACACATACAATTATGTCGTATTATCAGTTAATCACTACTACAAACCCGATTTGCTGTGTTGACAAACGGATTTTAATACATATTTATTTGTAAATAGCTTGCAATTTTGCGTATTCTAAATAATTTGCATGCTAAATTTGGAAAAGTTTTTAATGACAAAACACATCTCGTGTTGACAGTTATACGTTTGAATAGGCATGTTAGTGACATTTTAGTTGCTACACGAGCTCCGCCCACTCCCCCATTCTATTATGTATGTATTATAGTATTCTATGGTTAGTACATTAAGATTACAATTCAAGTTCTAACTAAGTTGTAAGTTAATATGTTTTCTTTATTTATTTGCAATTTAATGACTAACCTTTAAAAATCCAATAAGGCATGGTTGAGGGCTGGCATTCAGCAACCGTTCAAGCCTATCGCAGAATTCTTCCGGTTCTACCTGTGCATCTATAAGCTCTTGGATGAGGTTTCTCACGCTCCTCTCAACAGACTTTGGCTCCTTGCTAGAGAGGTCGAGCAGGTTCGCGAGGAAATTGCGGCACTTTTCTTTTGTGTTGTCCGATGGTTTCTAGTGATACAATCACAGCTATAGAACAAGCAATTTACATCATTTGGCAATTGCCAGTATTGAAATTGGATATTTTTTATGATGGAAGATCACTTTATCTTTATTATTACTTCTTAAATTTGTATTGATTCCTCACATAAATTTATATATATGTACAAATATATTTACATTTCACAATATAAAAAAATAGTTTATAGTTTATAAATAAATTTGGTTCGTTATCTCTTTTTTTATAGGAAGTAATATTAGTTAAGTAGTTAATTAGTTAAGTAGTTAAGTATTTAATTAGTTAAGTAGTTAATTAGTTAAGTATTTAATTAGTTAAGTAGTTAATTAGTTAAGTAGTTAATTAGTAAAGTAGTTGTAAATTAGTAAAGTTAGTTCTCAAATGCTTTGTAGTAAGATATAGGCAACACTTTCTATAAAAATAAATGTGCAAATAAATTTGTAATATTTGTTTTTGTGATCTATAGTCATTATAAGTATAATAATATGTATATATAATATTAGTATAATAATAGTAGCGACAGTAGCCTAATGGCAGGGCGCGGACCGGGAACTCAAAAAGGTCGTAGGTTCGAATTCGCCATTCGACTAGTGGCGTGAACCACTCGTAACACAAGCAATTTAAGCTTACCACGAGTGGTTAAAGGGAATATTAGTAATGTTTATAGTATTGTTAATATTCTTTAAAAAAAGTACGATTCCTTTATTAACATCATTCAGTAATATCCTCATATTAAAGACACTAAGTTAATTCCTTACATACAAAGTGAAGATGTAAAGATAGCCGAAAATATACAAAGTTTTTAAAAATAAACAACTATTAATTACTTGAGTTGTAACAGTAGGTGGCTGTGGTGCTGGAGTGGCTGTTGGCATGCTAGTAGAAACAGCTACTGGTGCCGCCACAGGACCAGATGGCATTTGTCCAGGTATTGGTCCTGGTGCTGCAACACTTGTGGAAACTGTCGGTACGCCGGGATGCTGTGAATAGAATTATTATATAGTATTGAGAAATCAGTATGTCAAAAATTATCTAAATTCACACAACACATGCAAGGAAAATCTGTGCACACTGACATACCCTTATAATGTTTTATTTAATTAAATATGTAATTAGGGATGAAACAAATAAACTAATAATATAAAGCACATAACACATACTTCTAGTATCTAATATTGTATTGCTAATCTATTCCTAATATTGATTAAACTATCCCTACTTATATATATATATATATATATATATATATATATATATATATATGGACGCTAGAAAGGAAAAAGTTACCAAGTGACACTGGTCGATATTGAGTTACTTATTATTAGGGCCCGGATTAATATGTAAATCCATATTTTTAATTGAAATGGTTTTTGTTCTTGAATATGTTTTCTACATATATTATGATATTTTGATCAAGAAAATGCAATTTCTATTTTCCATATTTTTCAATATTTCAAGTATAAATCCATATTCCACAAGAAATTAAATAAATTTATCCATATCTTCATTATTTTATGTTAGGTTGATGAGAAGGTATGTGAAATGACTAAAAATTAGTTTTAGATGACGAAAATGCCAGCAAATCCTTTTTATTGGCGTGTGAAGAACTTCTTTAATGCAACCACCAAACGTCAGTAAAGCTTTTTAATGATGCAATGAGAGTTTTGTGGCCTTATGGAGTTAAACATGACCAATTTGTCTTGCTACTTAGTGATGCTGCTCCTTGTATGGTAAAAGCTGTAGATTCCCTACAAGTTTTGTATCCAAAAATTATTCATATGAAGTGCTTGGCTCATGGTATGAATAGATTTGCTGAATGAATAAGGTCTCAGTTTAAAAAGGCTGACAGTTTAGTATGAAACGTAAAGAAAAAGTTTTTGAAAGCAGCAAGCAGGATCTTAAAATTTAAAGAGTTGGTATCCCGACATTTCTTTACCGCTAGAGCCAGTGCTGAACCGCTGGGGAACTTAGCTGAGAGCAAATGAATACTATGCCCAGTATTACACTGAAATCAAAATGATTATCTTTGAATTGGAGAATAAAGCTGCTGATATTTCAATCTCAAAAGAACTTCTCCAAGATTACCCTACGTAACTATTTGCTTTATGTACATAAACACTAATTATTGCTTTTTATCATACCATATAAAGGCACTCGAAAATTCTTCCACTTCTCTAAATGATAATTTGATGACTATCGAAAATATTTTTAGAATCAGAAGGTCCCGTTGCTGAAGTAGCGAGGCAAAAATTACTCTATGTACTGAAAAAAAAACAAAGGATTTCCACACAGCATGCTGTTGATTTTCTTTAGGAAAGGATCCTAAAGAAAATCAACAGCATGCTGTGTGGAACATTAGAAGGCACCATAGATGTGCCCTACTCACTTGCAGAATTATGCAAATTTAAATAAGCTCCAATCACATCCTATGATGAAAAATCATTCAGCTAGAATAAAGCATTATTTCGTCCAAACAGAAAATTTAAGGAAACACGTAATTATATACTGTAATTTAAATAATAATGAACCTAAGCTAAGTAAAATCGTATTTTTTTTGTTTTTTCTTAATAGGAAATCGTTTTAATGTACAATGTCGTTATCTTTTATTACACATATTTTTTCCATATTTTAGGATTTTAAGTCCATATTAAATGTACATATTTTGATATTATATATACATATTAATCCGGGCCCTACTTATTATATTATTAGAATCCCATATTTTTTCTACATCATTTGGTCCCATTTTTATGTTCCTGCAATGAATTTTATGTCGCTTAGTAATTTTAAATTTCGTAAACTTTTTGAAGTTTTCGGCGACCAACCGACAAAAATTAGTTACCTACTTCAAAAATATTACAGTTAGAACATTTTGTATTTTTTTTTCAGGCCCTAACCTTTTAACCCGTCCATTAATATTTGTCATTTAGATATTTTCCCTAGGTCCGATTAAAGAAAAGGTTGTTGTTTAGTGATATTTTCTTTCTTGTAATTTTGTCAGTTAAATAAAAATGTGACCTGCCATTTTCAAATATTTTTTGATGTTAAGATATTTCTTCCAGGAAGATTTCTTAATAAAACGTCGGTTGAGCCTTTCATGTTAATTTTGCACTGTCGTGTAACTAGGCTGTGATTTAATATTGGAGTAGCCGATAGGAACAAAAAGTAAAACATTGCGCACTAAGTCGGTGCTTAGTGCACAGGCATGGGACTGCGTGTCCCGATGACTCGCCGCTTAGACTAGATAACCGGTAATTATATTCAATTGAAATGTTACCTATTTTTGGTTAGTTACTATTTATGGTTACTACTAATGAACATAGGTCTCCACCATAGATTGGCACAAACTACGTCTTAGAGCCACCTGCCGTCGATGCGTATTTCATCAGGTCTTAACTTAGTAGTAATCGTCGTTACAATCTATGAACAGCCCACTGCTGAACATAGGGTGGGGACACTTCCCACCTATTACGCCTAGGCTACTGCTATTAATAGTTCTTCTTCTTCTTCTTTCTTTTGTGGCGGTTTGATTAAATTCGCCAATGACGTATAGAGTAGAAAATGAAGGCTTATGAGTTTAATTAAAATAAGAGTCTGTGATAATACAAGGATTCAGTTTTCCTCCGAGAATTTTGACAAATCTATTTGTTGAGTTACCTAGAACAAATATGACAAACACAGGTGTTAGACTCTTACCCGTATGTTAAAAGTGACAAGGATTTAAAGTTTCATATTATTAGTATTAATAAAATCACATAAAATATACACAAAAGGAGTACTGGTATATGTTAAAAGAGAATTAAAATCTATAGGTCGAGGAATATAAGGAGGAAGGTAATCATAAAGGGAGGAGGGTAATTTGGGACAGTTGAAAAAAATATGGTTTGTGGAACCTTCATCTAAGCCACATTCACACAATGAGCTATCCCTTACTCTGATTTTTGCCAGATGTGCATGTGTACAGGCGTGTCCAATTCTTAATCTACAAATGATTGAAGTTGCATGTTTATTTGCTTTGTTAAATTTAAAGAACCAAGGCTTGGGAGGAATAACCTCTTGGATGGCAGCATAGTGCTTACCTTTAACATTTTTGGAAACTTCCCATAATTTATTCCAATTTTCATTCAGTTTCCTTTTAGCTAGCAAAATTAGGTCATGTGAGTAAATTAAATTTTGTAGAATGCCATTAGCAATTGCATTTTTAGCGAGTACATCAGCTGTTTCGTTACCATGGATACCACTGTGGCCTGGAATCCAGGCCACTGAAACATGGATTCCTTTAAGATGGCATCTGAATAGGGTATTTTTTATTTTAAGAATTAGTGGAAATTTATGTTTGTTATGGAATTGATTGGACAAAATAGCTAACAAACAACTTTTTGAATCTGTGAAAATAACTGTTTTATTAAGATTATGTGACTCTACATATAACAAAGCTTCACTGATTGCAGTTGCTTCACCGGTAAAAGTGGAGGATAGTGAGGGGCATTTAAAGTTAAGAATGATTTTGAACTTAGGAATCCAAACAGCAGCTCCAGTATAGTCTTCATCAGACTGTTTTGAAGCGTCTGTGTACATGACAAGCCAATCTTTAAAGGTGTTTTCTATAATTTCTTTTAATTTCAAATTTGCCATTGGAGAATCCTTTTCTATACCTAGATCTAGATGAATGTCAGGTTGGAAAACAATAGCCTCGTAAGGAACATCAAAGAGTGGATTTATTTTACATTGAAAGATTGGGTAAGGAAGCTGAAGAAAAATTACAAAACTTTTAAACAAGCAGGGAGAGTCCTTATGGGTCCAGTATCGGTCAGATGAGATATACTCTGAAAGAAGGTGCAATTTAGGAATTAGGGGATGATCTGAAAGCTGGCATATCTTAAATAAGAATCTGTCTGAAAGGTATTGCCTTCTTAATCTTAAAGGAGGATCTACGCACTCAACCTGAAGAACATTTATTGGTGAGGATTTCATTGCCCCTGTAATAATGCGAAGGCATTTCGATTGAATTTTGTCCATTACTTTTAGGGATGATTTATTGCAAGGCTCCAACAGAAAACATCCATAGTCAAGGTGGCTTCGTATTAAAGCATTGTACAGTAATTTCTGAGAAAAAGGATGGGACCCCCACCAAACACCTGACAAAGACCGAAGAATATTTATGTTTTTTTCGCATTTTTGTGTTATATATTCAATGTATGGACCAAAAGCCAATTTCGAATCAAGGATAACTCCCAAAAATTTAACATTGCCTCTAACTGGAAAAGGTTGCTTATCATATACAATGGATATATCGGGAATTCGCCTTTGGCGGGAAAAGATCACCACACTACTCTTGGCCACAGATAAAGAGAGGCCATGATTAGTTAACCATTCTTGTAAATAATCCATGGATGAGTTTAGACGGGAACATGCCACTGTGAAGTTGTTTGAGGAGATGTATAGAGCTAAATCGTCTGCATATTGAAGAACATTACAAAAAGAATTTACTGAAAGTTCTAAATCGTGAGTATATATAGAATAAAGGAGAGGACTAAGAACTGAGCCTTGTGGAAGTCCTTTCCATATAGTTTTTGGGGGAAGCAGGAGATTTTTAACATTTATAGATATTGATCTAGAAGAGAGAAAGTTAGAGACGTAATTGACTATCCTCACTGGAATGCTCAGATTAAGCATTTTCTGCCTGAGCACAGGAAGTAGCACATTATCATATGCAGAAGAAATATCCAAGAAAACTCCTATGAGAAATTCATGTTTTGAGAAAGCAATATGAATATCTGTGACCAAAGTACTTAGGCTATCCATGGTACTTAAACCTTTTCGGAAACCGAATTGGCTTTTAGGTAAGAGATTATTCCTTTCCAAAAACCACTCCAAGCGATTTTTTTTTAAATGTTCCAAGATTTTTGCCAAAGTACAAGAAAGGGCAATAGGTCGGTAACTGGAAGGGTCATTGCTAGACTTACCTGGTTTGAGAATGGGCAAAATAATTTGGGTTTTCCATTCAGCAGGAGGATTACCAGTAATATAAATAAAATTTAAAATGGATAGTAAGACAGTTTTAGTGTTCTCACTACTATTAATTATAAATGAATAAGGAATCCCATCAATACCTGTTGAGGAGTCTTTAAGGCCATTGAGTACAGTAAACAATTCTTGAGAAGAAAAGGGGGAATCAAATTTATCATTTGTTTTTAAAAAAGCAGAATTAAAAACTAGGCATTCATCATAAGATGGGACTGTTTGTGGTGCAAGTTTATTAGAGAATTCATCTATCCACAGGGAAGGATCATTAGAAATTATATTTTCACTAGAAACTGCACAGCGATATTTTTTAACATTTCTCCAGACCAAAGATGGGGGAGTCCTAGGTGACAGTGACTCACAGAATTTAAACCAACCAGTTCGCTTTTTGTCTGACAGTAATTTTAATTTCTGCAGCAATTTTTTTATAGGAGATATAATTCTCTGCAGTCATAGAACGGGAGTATATTAATTCAGCCTCTTTTCTTCTCCTACAAGCTGCTGAACAATCTTGGTCCCACCAAGGAGGGGAAGGATACTTATTTTTGAAAGGTTTTTTTAAGGGGATTGACTTATTAGCAGCAGAAATAATTGCATTTCTGAACTCTATATATACAGGAGCAATATTATCATTGTTAATTGGGGGAAGTTTTGAAACCTCTTGTTCCAAAACTGTAGAATATAATTGCCAATTAGCTTTGGATAGATTATACTTTAGTCTTGGGCAAAATGTAAAATTTATTCTAGGTGAAGTAGGAGGAGTGATGAATATAGGAAAATGGTCACTGCCATAGCTAGAAGGTAATATTTGCCACAAAAGAAGGGAAGCAATATCTGGGGAGCAGAGAGTTAGGTCAACGGCACTTCTAACATTTTGTAATGGGGATACTCGACGGGTAGGAGACCCGTCATTTAGAATACAGAGATTAAAATTATCAATAAGATCTAAAAATGAGGGAGCCAGTGAATCACACAGATGGGAGCCCCAAACAGTATGATGCATATTAAAATCTCCCAAAATAACCATAGGAGGTGACAGAGAAGAAATAAGTGTTGCAAGTTCTGTTAAAACATTTGCATCAGGATTAGGAATGTAAACAGAGAGAATAGAAACATCAAGGGCCTTAATAGCAACAGCATTAACTGCTGGACTATGAGAAGGGAGAGGAATTTGTGAAAATGTAACTGTTCTTGAAATTAAAATAGAGGTGCCAGCACGACCATCACTCCTATCATCCCGGAGGCATGCATAGCCTGAAACCCTAAAATGAGACTCAGGTCTAAGCCATGTCTCCTGGATGGCAAGAATGAAGGGATGAAATTTATTAATGAGGTAAATGAGTTCATTTTTTTATTTCTAATGCTCCGACAATTCCATTGAAGAATTGGCGGGACTGCGAATGTTACGGGCTAAGGAGGAAAGCTGAGTAAGTTTTTGGTGTAAGCTGAGAGGAAGTTCCGTGTCATTAAAACGGGAGATCATGTTAATTAGAATTGATATCATAAGTTCGCAGAAATTATCATTACTAGAGGAGTTGTTGTCATTTCCCAGTAGAGCACACCCATTAGGAAGGGAAGAATTAGGATTCTCAACAATTGCCTGATGGGCTGCCATATCATATCCAGAATTTAATGATTGGCTATAGGTACGTTGAGGGATAAAAATTGTTTTTTTGTATGATGCAGTTTGTGAGAGCTGAGCCGAAGGGGTTGAAAGACTGTCAGTTATGGTATAAGGGGTCTGTTGAGAACAATTACGAGGCTGGATTCTTGTTGTATCAGCAAAGGATCTTTTTGCCTGAGGGAATCTAGCTGAAGCTTCTAAATATGAGATATTTTCTTGTGACATAACAAGTTTAATAGATTTTTGCCTTAGATGTTCAGGACAAGTAGGGTCTTTTGCGGTGTGGGGACCTGAGCAGAATAGACAAGTAGGAGTTTGTCGAGAACAAGCTAAACCTTCATGATTCTGTGCACACACAAAGCAGCGAGGAGATGATCGGCACTGGGAAGTAACATGGCCAAATCTACAACATTTATGACACTGAATTAGTGGTAAAATATATTTTTCTACTGGCATTGAAGTGTAAAAACAGTAAATATGGGGAGGAAGTTTTTGTCCAGAAAAAGTTAGAACAAACGTCTGAGTTGGAACCCATGAAACGCTATTGCTGTCACTAACTGATCGTCTATTAAGTCGCCGTGCTTTAATTATAGAACCGTAGCCAGAGGGAATTTCTATAGCTGCTATTAATTCTTCTAGTGTCCACTCTATGGGAACTTGTCTAACTAGCCCCATACGAGTGATACTATATGAGGGGATGGTTGCTTCATATTTGGAAATTTGGAGAGCTGGGTGATCGATAAAGGTGTTTGCATCTGCAGCTGTTTTAAACTCCACTGATATTCTATTTCGTCCAACTTTTTTGACTCCATCATGGACTATATTTTTAATATTGTTATGATACAGAAAGTGACCAAATTTAATTGGTTTAAGAGTTACTCCAGACAGCTGATCATTTGAGATTTTACTTACGTGAACTAGAAAAGGAGCGGCATCATCTTGAGAGTACTTAACTTTTTTATTAATAAAATCAGGATGGGTATATGAGGATTGTATTGAAGGAAACTGTTGTTTTGGATCAGTAATAACTATTTTTTGTGGATGGGCAGACTCGTTACTTACTTGGGCACGTTTACGGTTAATTAGTTCTACATTATCAATGTTAATGGGTAAGGAAAAGGAATCATTGCGACCCCTTCCGGGATCGGGAGGTTCGTCCTCCATTATATTACTACAACAAAAAATTACATAAAAACGGCACAACTACAAACACTTACTAATTTACAGATATTAAAACCTCCACCAAGACAGAAAAATTTACTATAGTAACTCAACAACACTTAATAAAATAATAAATTTTAAGCAAAAAAGGCACGACACTTGTATCTCTCACTTCCTCTAGACACTCCTATTAATAGTTAGTTATATATGTATGGTTACTTTTTAGTTACTGATATTATGCAAATATTAATCTATGTTTTAGAATCAGGGATCCAAATAATTCAACTAAATCTATTACTTGTGCATTCAGCACAAGTAATAGATTTAGTTTTAATAAATGCAGGTATTAGTCCCAAGTAGAATCGTCGACGATCAAGTTCTTTTCTTGTTCGATTCGATTCACTGGTGCTGCAAAAAGATCTTGATTCCCTTTTCATTTTCTATCGTATTTACCAACGGAGTGCTCTGAAGAATTGCTCAGGTTAATTCCGATCGCCCTAACGCACATCGCGACAAAACTCATGTAACCATCCACATCATCTGGTTGCTTAGTGGTTCACCACTGTTCGGTTTACTAGGAGTTCTCTTTCTCGCTTAGACTTGTGTGGAAATTTTCTGGACTGAATGACTGACCTGCAAGAAACGAGCATACTCCCTTTATAACATCTGCAATTCCCCTGATGTTGCAGTTGTTTAAGGGCATGCTCGTTTGCCCTCTCTTTTAGAATTTAAAAAAAATAGTTTTTTAAACAATTCAAAGTGAAAAGGGTTATAATGTATGATGACCTTGCTTATAGATTAAGGCCAGACAGCAGATATGCTATCTCTCCAAAGAACTAATTTTTGAGTTTTATAACGACAAGTGAGTAGCTTGCAAATTGATAAAATGTGAAACAAGTGGGAGCTGGAAGATGAGTTACGCAACATGTAGTCACCGGAATGCAATCGACGCTTTGCATCTTTAAATCGATCATATTCTTCAAGGTTCAGATACACAGTACGACAATGAGTTTTCTACTTACGGAAACTCATACAAGAGCTCAAGATGGCTTTTAATCTCAAACATATATCTACGATAAATCTGCAACAGTCAATGCTACAAATCGACATACCTACATTCACATTATAAGCCACGCTGAAGCTATATTATGGTTGTAGCACGAATGGGTCGTTTTGACCGGGGCAGGACTACACTCTCACAGAATACCAGCATAAAATAGCAACTTAATATTGCTGTGTTTCGTACGGTGAGTGTAAAGATCCGAAAACCCTTTTTACTTGAAACGAGGCATTCCACTTTAGTCCAAGGCCTGCCTTTTAATTCTTAAGCGAGGATAAATGTAGTTGTCTATGGGCCACAGCATCCACTTACCATCAGGTGGACTGTGTGCTCGTTTGTCACCCTTATTCTATCTCTATTATGAAAAGATGGTGATGAGAGGGCTGCAAAGGCTTAGTATAGCCCTTCTAAGGATAAACGCAGACAGCATTCTTGGCACACTTGGATTTCTTCTAATTTTTATAAAACCAATGATCTCTGATGATAAATGTGATTTTGAATCACGAAATTAAACAAATAATTTTTTTAATGAAAAAAGATGTTCAAATACTAGTGTATTTCTTTGTTAAACCAAAAAAACTCATTAAATTATTTGGGGTAAGATCTAATTTTAATTTATCTTCTGATCTCTGATTGTAAAAATATTTTTATTTTTTATTATGTAGATATTTCCATGCTCAAATTATTCTAAAATGTCTGATTATGATTTATTTTCCATTCTTACATCAAGATTAGATTTTTCCAGTTTGTGATTGTTTATTTTTTTTTTTTACTAAGCGACATTAATTTCGGAAATAGTAAGCAAAACCAGAATACTTATAGTATGTAATAAAGGGTCAAAACAACTTTTTAATAACGCAAGAATCATGCCGATAGGATTAACAGTAGAATTGATGATTTTTTTTTCAAAATTTCAAATTTTATTCAACTCTTCTGTAAAGTAGCCTATATGTTGCTTGATAATTTTTGCCTTTCCACTGTCGATATATTTACTAGAAAAACTTAAATTAATAATAAAAATTAAAAGCTGACTTCAAAGAGCTAAAAGGTAAATAAAATCACATTCTAAAGTTGGTGCTGGGATTGTATTGAAGAATTAAACCCCAACTACGAAATATAAAATTATTTTATTATTTTTAATTCTTTGAAATATGCTTCTACTTTTCATTAAAAGTTTTTTTTTTTACTTCTTTCAGTGGATAATGAGATATCACAGGCTTAAAGGCAAGGTAGTTACGATAAGAACTTCATCCCCTAATTAAGTGCATTTTTTTCTCTAAATTTATTTAATAAAAAAAGATTCATCGAAACCGGTTCACAATTCACTAAATATTTTGTAAATAAAAAATTTTGATCATCCTTCATTATAGCAATTTTATGCAGTGAGTATAGACTTTTCATGTATTATTTAAGCATTACATTGCATAAAAAGCTAAGACTGTAGCAATAACCAGAATAGTGTCAGGTTCTGCATGCACATTTTCAAAGCATCACATTAGCATGAACATTTGTAATACTGAATGGAATGTTGTGTTGGTATAAAATACAAAGTTTTAATTTTTTTTTAAACAGATCAGTTACTGGAAATGTTAAGCTTGTGAACAAATGTGACATTTTCATTTTGTGAGAAATTATGGAGGAAAGCAAATGTTCATGCTACAATTTTTTTAAATTAAATAAATATGAATCTGTTTTACATAATGATTTCTTATATTTACGCGAACACTGTACATTGATTAAAACTACTTTTACGGATTTTTTCGCGTTTTATTTATTTTATTTTTAATACCCGACGTTTCGGCTGCTTTCCAGCACCCATGGTCACGGGGGACTGAGGTGACTGTCGTCCCGATGTCAAAGTTAACCCAGAGTACCTTCAGCTTTTTTAATTATTGTCTTTGGTCCAATCTACGCAGAATGAACTAACTGTGGTTTGAAGTCTTGCAGTGGTATGCTTGGGTTTAGTATTAATTTTATTAATTATAGGATCCCAAGCAGGTGGTAATACCAAGCCTCCTTCTCTATTGAAATTAGGATGTTTTTTAATTTCAATAGCCTCACGTATCATCCTTGGTAGGAATCGGTGTTCTTTCGCGAGGATTTGTGGTCTATCAAATCTGATGTAATGGTTGGGGCCATCTAGGATATGATCGCAAACTGCAGACTTCCCGGAACGTTGATGCTTTACGTCAGCTATGTGTTCTTTTACGCGGGTTCTAATTGATCTCTTTGTTTGCCCTATATATGAGAGAGCACAATCACAATCAAGCTTGTACACTCCTGCATCTTGTAGAGGAATATGACACTTGACGGATGGTAAGAACTGACTAATCTTCTTCGGCGGCTTGTAGAATGTTCTAATAGAAGCTTGCTTCAAGATGTAGCCAATCTTGTCTGTGACACCTCTGTCAGTCAGTGAGATAAAAGACCTACGTCTTGCTGACAATGAAACCATGGTCAGTTTTGATGTTCAGTCTCTATTTACATGCCTACCTGTTGAAGACTGCATCTCAATTATAACTAGGAAACTAGATGAAAATAACATGCCACCAGAATATGCAGAACTACTAAGACATTGCCTTACATCTGGCTATCTATTGTGGAAGGAAGAGTTCTACAAGCAAGTAGATGGTGTTGCGATGGGCTCACCTGTATCTCCCATTGTCGCCGATATATTCATGGAAGACTTTGAGGAGAAAGCCCTCCTTACTGCACCTGTCACCCCAAGGTTCTACAAGCGGTATGTAGACGATACTTTCACAATTTTACCATCAGACAAAGTAACTGCATTTTTAGAACGTCTTAATTCCATAAACTCTAAAATTCAATTTACTATGGAGTTAGAGGCAAATAATTCCTTAGCTTTCCTAGATGTGTTAGTCATCCGAAATCCTAACAACACCATAGGTCATACTGTGTATAGAAAAAAGACCCATACAAACCGATACTTAAATAGTGAATCTCACCACCATCCTTCACAGTTAGCTACCGTAGCAAATCTTTGTTACAGAGAGCACGAGGGATCTGTGACAGCAAACACCTGGCTGCCGAGCTTCAGCACGTCAAGCAGGTTCTGCACGACAACAAGCTTCGGATCCCGCGCCTCCGTCACAGTGACCAAGTGAAGCCGGCCACAGTCGAGCGTGTGCCTGCTGTACTACCATATGTCAGAGGTGTCACAGACAAGATTGGCTACATCTTGAAGCGAGCTTCTATTAGAACATTCTACAAGCCGCCGAAGAAGATTAGTCAGTTCTTACCATCCGTCAAGTGTCATATTCCTCTACAAGTTGCAGGAGTGTACAAGCTTGATTGTGGTCTCTCATATATAGGGCAAACAAAGAGATCAATTAGAACCCGTGTAAAAGAACACATAGGTGACGTGAACTATCAACGTTCCGGGAAGTCTGCAGTTTGCAATCATATCCTAGATGGCCCCAACCATTACATCAGATTTGATAGACCACAAATCCTCGCGAAAGAACACCGATTCCTACCAAGGATGGTACGTGAGGCTATTGAAATTAAAAAACCTCCTAATTTCAATAGAGAAGGAGGCTTGGTATTACCACCTGCTTGGGATCCTATAATTAATAAAATTAAAACTAAACCCAAGCATACCACTGCAAGACTTCAAACCACAGTTAGTTCATTCTGCGTAGATTGGACCAAAGACAATAATTAAAAACTCTCTACTCTGGGTTAACTTTGACATTGGGACGTCAATCACCTCAGTCCCCCGTGACCATGGGTGCTGGAAAGCACCCGAAACGTCGGGTATTAAAAATAAAATAAATAAAACGAAAAAATCCGTAAAAGTAGTTTTAATCAATATGAATCTGTTCATCATACACACATTTTGAGCAAGGTCCAACACATTCTTACCTTGTTAATAACCAGAGAACATGCACCAACACCTTGATAACACATGCATGATTAGTTGAAACTGGACAATTTATGTAGAGATCTTAGTATATGGGCATAGGATATAAGCAAGGTATAAAGCTTGTCCAATTTCAAAGTTGCTGATTGATGGATTGTGGAGCAGTGCCTACTTACTGCCGGCACAGTTGACAGCCGGAGGGTCTGTGGCTGCGGCGCTGTAAGGTTGCTGGCAGCAGGAGCCGGACCAACCCTCAACAGTTGATATTGACCATTCTCGGTCTTTAACAACAAATGACCCTGCTGCCCTTGCTGTAGACTTTGCAGTGTTTGCAGCGTTATCTAAAAATGAACGCCCTATTTCAATTTCACTGAACTAAATCTATGCTGTTTTATAAGTAATAATCTGAGTCTCTGCAGGTCATTTGTTAGGTTAACATATAGTTGGTTACATAAATAAAAAGGTTGCAATATCAATGCATGAGTAGGCTGCAGACTTTGTGCATGTAGATTGTGTAGTGGTGGTCCCTCAGGCATTAATTATATGAATAACTTTAATTTAGTCAAAGAATATATATACATATATATGTGTGTAGTACATATATAAATATAACAAAAGTGACTTCACTACACTTGCACAATTTGTTCTATGCAAGTCCAAAGCACTATTCTTAATTTTTTGAGATTTTAATAAAATCGATTGATA
Source organism: Parnassius smintheus behrii (assembly GCA_036936625.1). Lineage (NCBI taxonomy): Eukaryota > Metazoa > Arthropoda > Insecta > Lepidoptera > Papilionidae > Parnassius > Parnassius smintheus. The sequence continues at coordinate 9,184,454 of JAUPFT010000016.1, read as the reverse complement.
ACACAGTAATAAAATAAAATCTAGAATCAAATTTGAAAACAATTTTTATATTGTTGAAGTTTGTGCTTTAGTATTTAAGTCATAAAACAATTGTTGTTGTAAATTTTGAATTAATAATATTTTTTTAATTTATATATTATTTTGAAATAATATTTCAAACAGGTAATTTGATATTTTTTGGATGAATCACTAAAAATAAAAAATAAATATTATAAATATACATACACTATCAATTATAAATTAGTGTATCTAATACAGCTGAGTCAATATAGTAATTTTGACCCATTTGTGTTCAAAAACAACTTTAACTTTTTAAGGCTAAGTTAAACTACAGAAGTTAAATCAAAGTTTAGTCTGATAACACTGTGTGACTTTCATGAAATACTTGATGCTGGCAAAATCCATTTAAAGTTGCTAAACTAGGAAAAATAAACATGGGGTTTTAGTAATAGTAACTGAATGAGCTTAGTTGCTCTGGTCATTTGGCTCAAGGCCCTGAAAGATATACCTTTAATATTTCTTAAAAGTTGGTCATGCAAAATACAGTTGGATCAGTTAGTCTTACACAATTTATTGTCTTGTGCATTTGTACAACAACAGACTGAATGTTTTTTTTTTTAAAAATACTATATTACTGAATTATAATATAGATAAAGAATATTAGTCATTGCAAACAACATTTAGCAATATGCCTTTGGATGAGGCATGTCTACATGACCTATTGATCTATGACACATTTGACTGAATAGCAGCAGCATTGATGTGCCTATTGTTCATGACAATCTGAGAACTCTGTTTTATTTACTATCATACTGAAATCTCTTATCACAAGAAGCAGATTCAATGTCCTGGTCAATTCAATTTTGGGGGCTCTGGTAAATTATAATCAGCCTCTTAGTTTTTATCATGTGATGACACATCACATGATAAAAATGATGTGATGTGGTACTAGCAAAGTCTTCAAAGTATGTATCTATCTGTATAATATGTATCATGCTCTCCTATATATAATAAACAAAAGTACAACCTGTTGCTATACTATGTATTTTGTAGCTTTAATATTGGACATGTATTGACATAGTATATAGAAATTCACAGGTATAGTGCATAATAATGTCAATATTTACCTAATAATTACCTCAATATTTTAAGTAAATAAATAAATTATATTTTGACATCTAAAACTTGCACTTTGCTTATAGTGAATATAACTGATAACACAAATATTTCAATAATTTTACAAGAATTGATGAATAAAAATAAATATTTGGTAAAACATTATTTAATACTATACATTTTTATAATTTATAGTCTCGTGTTAGAGCATGATGAGGGTGACAGCTTACAGTTTGACATGTTTAGAGATGGAACAATGTTAAATCGATTTAAAAATAGGCGATTAACAATACCAAAATTAAAAAACATATATTTCTTCATAAACTACAATGTCTGTAAAATTAAGTTAAATATAAATTATGACCTAATGGCTGTTCCCGTGACTTGGCCCACATAGTATTTATTATGATTGAATTTCATGTGTTTTAAGTTTTTAGCATAGAATCATAATTCTTTTTATTAAATAAAAGTAGCCTGTGTTAGTTCTTATAACATCAGCTATCTACCAGTGCCAGCTAAAAGCCAGGACAAACAGACAAACATTTTAAAAATTGTTTTTGTCTTTTTGTTATAAATACTGTACATACTTTCATATGCATTTAGTAAAAGGCTGTTATTTTGATATTACAAATAGACACCTCAATTTATAGATTATACTATGTATTATTTTGAAAATAAAAATCATCTTTCATTTTTGGTTGATTGCAACATTCATATTGACATTTAAACAAATAAAATGGCTGCAGCATCTGCAATTTTCAGTATGATGTTGACTGCAACGGCAGCTTTTCAAGTTACAAAGTGCTAACACCTGTCACTATATGTGTACAGTAGAATCCCGATTATCCGGATCAATTAAAACCAGGGGTATTCCGTATAATCGAAAATCCGGATAACCGATTTCAAAGCAAATCAAATAATATTTAAGTTTTAATAATTTTTTATTATGTAATGGGTTTTACTTAGATAATACGATATATAAAAACGAGCTATGTATAACGATAGATAATGAATTACATAATACCTATATATTTTAAAATTTTGGTTGGAAATAATTTGTTATAGATTTTTGACGTAATGAATCACATCTTTTTCTCGCAGCCAAGTCCCTGATGCGCTTCAGTTGTAATAACTGTATGGGATCCAATTCGTTCTGTCTTTCAAACCACTTAAAAGCAACATCTAGAGCTTCAAAAGCTTCTGCGTGAGATGGTACTTGACATACATCACCAGTTTCACTCTCTTCTTCATCTTCTCTCTCGTTACTGTTTAAATCCTCAATGATTTCTTCATCAGTTAATATTTGGAATCCAGGGTCTTCACTATCGCAGTTTAGCCACTCAATAATATTCTCTTCATCGCACCCTTCACCAATGCTAAGAATTTTCACTCCTTCGGTTATTTCTTTAAAATCATCGTAAGGTTTAATAGAAGAATCAGATAGAGTTAATTTTAATAATTTATTCCATGCCCTTTTCAATGTTTGCATTTCCACAGAATTCCACGCTTCTACCAGCATATAACAACAGTCTTTTAGATTAATTTCTTTAAAAAACTTTAACAACGTTTCTATTTCACTGTCGTCTACTGATAAAAGACGACGCAGTAGCTGCTTTCTGTATAAACGTTTTAAAGTTTCAATGACACTTTGGTCCATAGGTTGCAATATCGATGTTACGTTAGGGGGCAAAAACTTAACCGTGAACTTCCCATTTTCTCGATTTAGTGTTTCAGCGGAAGGGTGCGTTGGCGCATTATCTAATAACAACAATACATCGCCCTCTTTTCCCACGTCCTTTTGAAATTTTTTCACCTCAGGAATAAACGTATTTTCATACCAAGTAAGAAAAATATCTGTATTCATCCACGCTTTTTGTTGGTTAGCGTAAGTTAAGGGTATTTTAACATTTTTGAAACAGCGCGGATTTTTTGATTTACCAATAAGTAGCAGTGGCAATCGATGTGTTCCTTTAGCGTTTGCGCAAACCATAACTGTAACTCTGTCCTTACTCACTTTGTGCCCCGGTGCTGCATTTTCACGTTGCGATGCTAATGATCTGCTTGGTAGAGCTTTCCAATTAAGACCTGTTTCGTCCGCATTGTATACAAAATCCAAATCGTATTTTTTTTCATCTAGAAATTCTTTTAACTCGTCTACAAAAGAGTCGGCTGATGCAACATTAGCAGACAGTTTTTCTCCTTGAATCTCCAGTTCTCGAATTCCATGTCTGGATTTGAATCTTGCTAACCATCCACAGCTCGCCTTGAAAGAAGTATCACCACCAAGTTTTTGATTAAAATCCAATGCTTTTTCACATAACAGAGGTCCAGATATGGGCTGACCGCATGCTCTCTTTTGTAAGAACCAAGTAAAAACTGCATTCTCCAGAATTTCATTTTGAGATTTTTTCATGACTTTATGTTGCGAGCTTCCATCTTCTTGCTCAAGCGCGCAGGTGAATTTCATTATGGAATCGGAATTCTTTTTAATGTCTGATATCATAGAAGTTCCAACACCATATATTTGTGCCAACTTACTGCCAGATTCACCATTTTTTATACTCTCAATTATCTTCATTTTGTCATTAAGAGACAACACTACTCTTTTTCGCTTGGACATTTTAAATTTCCAACACAAAACGTTAACAAAAATAAAAGACAACCTTTCAGTTGAACGCTATCAAAGAAAATGAAACAATAACAAACACTATCCCGCAAACAAATGAGAGCCGGAGTACACCGTCGCAGGCGGGAATAAACTTCCGCCCTCCCTCAATTGCGTACACTAACTCCGTCACCACTAGACCAAGCACCACTACTCTCAACACCTCGGGGAATAAACTTGTCATAACATGTCTCGTTGCGCCGTCAAAACATTTTTAAATTAATAATTAGAGCCGAGACGAATGAGTCCGGATAATCGGATAATCGATGTTCGGATAATCGGGATTCTACTGTATTAGTATTGCTAGGTCCAATGGGCCAAATATTGGGATGGAAGGTAAAAGAAATAATATACAAATGTTATGAATTAAAAAATAAAAAATCGGACATTTTGACTGCCATAAGTTATGATAGTCTTTTTGACACAATGTGGATTTTTTTTTATAATTGTTTTACCTGAGCTGACCAACGAATAATCTATCGCCCATGCGTCAGAAACACTGCATATTTGTCTATGTGCGTTTATTTCCATAAAACAGAATTTGTTGAACAATAAGTTCCAATTTCAACACATATTTATGAGATTTTTATATATTTGATTTATTTCAATACCGATTTTTGATAGACTGTTGTTGTTTGGCATGGCATAGTTTAGCATGGCACATCACTATGGTAAGTGGGCGGTACCCATCCATGAAGTACCACGATATCAGTATGACAGATAGACAAAACTCTGCCTGCAACAAAAAGCATAGGCAACTAACTCTGTCTGTGCTTTTTGGTGCTGCCGGTCCCAACCCCGGAAAAGAGGAGGGAGTGGTTCCGCCGGAGAGAGTGGGTGTATCCAGTGGACTAACACACTTTGCAGTAGAGCATCGTATGCAGGGATGAAGAGGTCCTGGAGAGTTGAGCCGATCGTCAATGGGGTATATGGTGTCGAGAGGCAACACACCCTCTTTGGTCCGGATTTCAAGCTAAGCGGTGGCCTTATCTGCTATCTATATATATTTCCTTATCTGCCACAGATAGGGAAATGCCCAAGTGTCCCGTCAGAGGGTCACAGGCGAGGGGTGTGGGGGCTGCCTAGTCTCCCTGAAAGGGCTAGATGGTGGTAAAGGCTGCTGACGGAGCAAGTGAAAGTCTACTTGGGCAGTGGGGATGGGCCCTTTCAACCCTTTCTGCCAGCTGGATCCAGCTCCCGATGTTGCGCTGTGAGCCAACTCTGCATCCCTATATTCCCCGGTAATCCTAATGCCTAAAATTCTCTTAATAAAGTAGGGTGTTCCCAAAGGTGCGGGCTCCATGGAGGGTGGGAAGTCAGGGGGACGAATTATAACACATTAAAAAACTATAGACAATACAAGGCCCATTAGTAGAGAGGGAGACGTGTCAGAGGTGTTTACCTTAGACACTGATAAACCTGAAGGAACCGCCGTGAACCGACAGTTCCACAGACTGTACCACCCAGCGTAGGTGGCCCCACCAAGGGGGTAATTTCCATACTGGATGATTCCAAAACCAGTTCCAAATCCAAGGAGCTGGACGCGAAAAATGAGCAAGGGGTAGCGAGTAGCAAAACTCCTGCAGAGTTCCAAAGAACCGAAGACTTTTTCTCTGCTACCTGGTGTGGTGACTTGCTGCTTTTTCTCTGCTAATGGTGACTTGCCGACCTGACGGACTATCAGGTGGGTCTAACCCAGCAGGCAGTGGTGCGAAGGTCAAAAAGAAGAATAAGAAGCAGCAAGAAAAAGGCCGCAGAGAAAGAGCCGCGCTCGCTGCTTCCAAAAGCAACTATCAGGGAGCTGTGCAAGTACTGCCATTGCGGTGCGTGGGGCTGGAACCAGTAGCCGTGCTGAAACTGGAAAGCATGCAGCACACCGGGATCGCTCCCTGAAGTTGCTTGCAACATCAAAGAACTGTTGAACTTCTTCGGGGAAATATCATGGCTCGAATAACCACATTATTCCTGTCCACACGCAAAAAAAACTATCAGTATGACAGTTTACCTAAAAAAATACGAAACTTCATAGGCATGACCTGACATTCGCATCATGCTACAACACAAAGACTATAGACTAGAAATACATAAATACAATATAATAAATTATATTACATATTACTTATAAGTTAAAATAAGATTTTCACAAGTATTAATAATAATAATATTAATAGTGAGGATGAGGAGGGATCAAAGTGAATACTATTAATACAAAATATATAAAACTAAATAATATCATCATTTTAGTTAAAAATGAAAAATGTTGTTATTTATAAAATGAAATATTTGTGTATAATAGTTAAGGGCAAGAAATGCACCAATCATGCAAAATGGTTTGGTTACATGAGTATGATATTCTTAATGCTAGTACCATCAGATCTTCAAGTGATGATTTTGGTATTTCTGAGGTAATTACACATAGTCTAATATAACGGATAAAGGCTTAAGTAAACATTGATTTACATAGGCAATGCAACAGAAATTACATTTACATTAGAAGAGATACTGCACATTATAATTTAATACTTGCAACACATAAATTAAAAAAAAATCTCTAAATATTCACAGAGTTGTTAATAAGGCAAATACAATTTGGATAAATGTATGTGCAATAAGCTCTTTAGGTTAAAAATTTATATCCTCTAAATATTTTATACCATTTTACATTACTTTTGGAGCAATTTATACTTAACAATATCATAAAATATAATAGTTACTCCATACTCAATAAATACAATCACTCCACAAGTAATTGAAAACACTTTTCATTTAATGATCATAGCATAAATAATTTGAATAGAGGTTTTAGAATATTAATACAATTGTACTATATTAAAGTGCAAATATATGCATGTGAAATGATAACCAAAACTTACACTAGGTGCCGCTGGTCTTGCTCCAACTACTTGTTGCGTCCCAATCACAACTCTGGGTGACACTGTCGCTACAGATTTCTGTGCCGCTACAGTTGGAGCTCCAGGTCTCATATTCAATATTTGTACATTGGGTAAAATTGTAGGTTGACCCGATCCTAAATTCTGAGTGGTAACCACAACATTTTGTCCAGGTTTATTGATTGTCATAACATTGGGTATGGAAGTAGGCATACTGGAATTAACTGTCATGGGTACTGTAACCATTCCAGGTTGCATACCCACTTGTCCTGTAGTCGTTCCCTGTTTAATTACTAATGGAGGCTGCATAGTTAGTGTTTTTGCTCCAGACTGTGGAACACCACTTTGTGAAATTGTGTGGATAATATGATTTTGAGGCGATGACAAATTAAGGCACCCGTTCGCTATAGATTGAGCAGGAAAAGTCACTCGACTTGTAGAATTAGGCAATGTATGAGTCTGAGAGTATATCACTTTTAATTGCTCACTAGCATTTGAATTTGTTTGAGTCAAGCTTTGCGACACAAAATTTGATTGAGAAGATTGCACGATTGTGTAAGATAAACTGTTAGAACTAGATGAATGAAAGTTTACACTCTCTACTTCACCATCACTGACACGGCCTGTGTTGTATTTCTGCACACCAATAATAGAACTTGCACTAGAAGTAATGTTGACTTGACTAGGAATAACATTTACTATATTGTTCTGTGATGGTAGTGAAGGGACGGACGTCACTAATTGATTTTCAAGCGAACCAACGATCGCGTTTACTGCATTCTCATCAACGTCTGTCGACAAAGCTTGCTCTAAGAACTCGGCTGACGCCATTTTATACAAATCGGCGGAAGTGCCTAGTGACGCACAACATACCGGTTTTTTGGGTTCCCATCAAAATCACTATATCAGCTCAAATTTTTTCATGATAATATTTTAATACTCTTTTCTTTATTTCTTCTTATGTAACTAATAACACTAGTGTAAAAATATATCTAATAAGTATTGCACAAACGAAAATATTTATAAAACCCACGTAAGACATGTAGTGAATTTAACCTTTTTTGTGAAATTGAAATTTTATAATCATTTATTACAAAATCAATATATCAAAACACCACAACGCTATTTAAAAACGTCATCCAATCCTACGTTGACTATTACTAAACACAAACAATAACGCGCAAAAAAAAAAACATTTTTAAGAATTATACCAAAACCGATTTCTTAGGATCTGATATTATAGACAGGTAAGCGTGATCGGAGTTAGAAAGGACATGGAGTCTCAGTATCCCTTGGAAAATACCCGCTTACATTTTGGCCTGTTATATCGTTTGAATAATGGTTTAAAGTGAATTTAATACGTAAAAGTATTAGGATTTTGTATATTAAATGTTTGTACATATAAATTATTAAAAGAAAAGATGAATTATGTGCTTCGATATCACCACTACGACCATTGACTTTATACTACCAACTGCCAACTATATAATCATATTTGTTATAGTATTTGTATTGCCTCAAATGTATTAAAGCCTAGCACTTTCTTCGAGTATAAACAAACAAGCTACAGAGCGCGCGTACCGCTTATTGCCCATTATACCAAGCGTAACCAGGTGTTCTATAAATACTGACACATACTTAAAATGGTTGAATAGAGATTCACCAAGATTTACGCCTATGCGTACTTAAGTTAATTATATAAGTATTTCTAAATATAATATCAGGTAGGTCGGTAATTAAAAAGTAGGGTTTAGCAGATCTATAAAACACAGGTACGAATTTATAAAACGATGTTTAACAAAAAAAAATCTAATTAATTTACCACCTCTTCAAAACGGTTAACTTATTATACAATTGTAGTTCTGATAGCTTGATCGCATTTTATATATAAAATATTTCAATCTAGTGACAACATATTTTTGATCGACATTTGAATTTTCGAAAATTCGTCTAAATACCGTTATTCAATAACTGTATTTGATAAAGATATGTGTTAACAAAAATGTTCAAACTAAATAATAATTGCATTAGAGCTTTCTCACTAAATATGCATCAAAAACTATTGTCACCACCAACTTATTTGCCAATTTACGGCTTTTCAGAAATCTTAAATTAAAAAGTATTTACTACTACAAAAGGGTTCTTTTTGGCGGTAAACTCGAAAACTTGTGTCCTCTGTGGCACTCGGAGACGTTTTCCCGAGAAATATTGGCTCGGCCGGTGTAAAGAGCATCACCAGTGCTGTCATCTGCATAGCAATGGTTACGGGTTTGCAACATATCATTGTTATGCAGCAGAAAAAGCGTTGGCGATAACACGTAGCCTTGTGGAACACCAGCATTAATAGGCTTGCAATCGGAGCTTGCACCGTCTACAACAACCTTGATGTTCCGATCTGCAAGAAAGCTGGTGATCCAATTGCACAATTTCTCGGGAAGCCCATAGGAAGGGAGCTTCGAAAAAAGCGCTTTGTGCCAAACCCGATCGAAGGCCTTCGCAATGCCAAAATAACGGCTAATGCCTCCCCCATGGACTCTACTGCCTCCGCCCATCTATGAGTTAGGTAGACCAGAAGATCACCAGCTGATCGACCACAGCGAAAACCGTATTGGCGATCACCAATCAGCTGGTGATCCTCAAGGTACCTCATGAGCTGGCAGTTTACGATGGACTCCATTGTTTTGGAGAACAAGGAGGTGATGGCGATAGGCCTATAGTTGGATGGGTCTGAGCGGTCGCATTTTTTAGGGATTGGGTGGACAAAAGCCGTCTTCCATGATTTTGGGACTACGCCTAGGGAAGTAGGAGTGCTTTGTGAATCGAGCGCTGTGTGAACCGCACTTCCGGCATGGACCACTCACACCGTGGGATGGTCACAGCTTCTTGACAGTCAAAGTATACTATAGCGTAACAGAATTCTTGACTGAAATTTTTTTTATTTTGAGATTAAGACTGTATAATGTTAAAAAATTGGTTGCCTGTAAAGTCGGTATACGGGCGAAAGTTTTACGTGACAACGACTTTGAGTGGTAACATAATTTTAATGTGAATATTCATTCGTATAGTAGGAAGAAGGATGAAATAACACGTTTTATGTCTGTCTCTCTCGCTCTTAGGCGGGCTAACCATGCCCGAGTGGAAGGGACGCATGCCTCTCACTCGCTCTCATTGTGAGCGCATAACGTGAGCGGAGCGTAACGCCGTTTCTTGAAGTGTCACCCGGCAAACCAATTTATAAGACGTTGTCACGTCAAAATTTCAATTATGTTTGTTTTTATGTTTTTACTTTATTTTATTATAGATGTTTAGGTGATTAGATTATATTTCTGTATATTTTGCATACCTACTGGTAAAATATGGCTGAACTCACTACCTATATTACCATGTACTGTACCCATATTTGCAAATAAAATATCTTTATCTTTACCTATTGATACTAGTTATTACGACTGTAGTATGCTATGCCATAGTAATTAATGGAAACCTGTTATTTGCCTCATTATAAGAATACTATTGTTTAATGTAAACTACATAGAACGCTGTTGTTTTCTTAATAAATTAAAAAAATATGTATGGAAATAATCAAAATAAGATTATTATTCCTAAATTAATTAATAAACTACCTACAACCTTAAAGAAAAATGTCAATTGAAAAATTATTAAGTACAAATTTACTTTTTGAAACAACTAACATAATATAACTAAAAACTAATATATTGTTACAAGCTTAGTGTTCGTGACAATAAAAATTGTCAATTGAATTACCAAAATTTGAATAGATATTTTAATTGCCGAACACCAATTAAAGTTTAAAACACACTAATAATTAATCACACTGATCACCTTAGTTCACTTTATTATATATAAAGCTTCGCTTGTGTCACCAACTCAATACTGCTCCAGTCGCGACCCTGAACCACTTTATATAGGCCTTTTCCACCGAAACATCTAGAATGTTCCGGCAAATACCGGTCCCGTCCGACTATATGTAGAAAATTCGAGTGTGGAGTTTTCTAGAAAGCTTAGTTCTTCTATTTTATAATAGATGACGCTTGTGCCATGTACCGGACATTAACTGTGGCGCGCAACAATATTTACTATTTGAAATACAATTAACATATGTATATTTCAAAAATATGAAATAATATTTCGTCTGAACAACCTATATACTACTCTAACTAAATATTCACTACAACTCATCCTCATGCTCTTTTTAAAGAAACGAGCGAACTACCTTCTTACTCCAAATAATATTAAAATGTTTGCGCTCGAAAGACGGCAAACTGCAGTGTGCAGAAATATCTTGTATAGGTTTATGTTGCACTGTACTTATGCACTGTGTATAATATGTATTTTCGTTGTAGTAAAAAAAAATAAACTAATTAATTCACACAGACCCACTGACACACACTCACACACACACACACACACACACACACACACACACACACGCACGCACGCACACACACACGCACGCACGCACACACACACGCGCTTACACGCGCGCATATACATAAAAGCGTGAGCACGCGTATATATTATATATTTATATACCTTTGGCGTGAATATTAGTAGTTTTTAAATTTAATTTTTATGGTTAATTATTATGTAAGGATCATGCAAATAATAATGTAAGTGCTATGGAAGAGTGAAGTCTTCTAACATAAGTTTTTATACTTAAAAGGAGACCTTATCCCCGGTTATAATTTATGTATGATCATTTACTAAATAAACTATTTTTATTTATTATTATTATTAAACAAATAGTAGAAAAATTTACTACTTTTTGTAATACTTTATTATAAAATCTGAACAAAATATAAAAACGTGATCGGCAGACAAACCAGAATGGGTTAATTAACTTATCGATAGCTAAATTTGTGGCGTACATCACTACATTGCAGTATTTTCGGTTGCAGTAATACCAATTGATGTTGCAAAACTTGCATAGTTATCGATTATATTAAATTATAATATATTCATAATCGGGTTGGGATTGAACTGAATATTTAAATCATTTGACAAAGTCCGCTACACATCTTTGTAATGATTATTATTCACAATAAACTAATTTAGTTATGAAAAGATATGAAATAAATTTTCGGTAATATATTTATTTTATTTAGTAAATTATATTTATTTTAAAATCGCTTATTTTTCACTTCATGACCTATGCTGGCAGCACTTGGTATTTTACAAAAATATTCAGAAAATACGAGTTTCAACGTAGTAATAGTATATATATATATATATATATATATATATATATATATATATATATATATATATATATATATATATAGTAGTAACGGAGAAACCTATAGACAAATTGACGCCTTCTTTCGCATTCGCACACGAAAAAGATAGATTTATGCATACGTCTTGCGTAGAAATGAGATAGAGCGGTGTGATTGTTTGTCCCTTTCTCCGTGCCGGTTTTTTGTTTAGCAAACTCTACAGTTTGCTAAACAACTTTGATAGCGTAGCGATTTAAGGAGTTTAAAAGTTGGTTTAAGTGAGAAAAAAGTGTTTTGTGAGCTTAAGATTGGTGAATCTTGTTCAGTTCAGTTCTAGAACAATTAAAACTTTTATCTTAATGTATTTAAAAGTCATAAAGATTATTCTATAACCTAAAAATTTGTTATCGTTCTTTCTCACTCGAGGCCACGCCGATCATTAGTCTATATGTTTCTCTGTCTACGAGTTTTAACGATGATATTATGTTAAAAGTATTCACAGATAAAAATTCACATTGCCCTTTTGTAGATTTGACGGTTTTGATTGTTTTTGCATGAGAATACACTGCGATTCGGCATTTTTTTCGGAGCTCAATTGACTAGCACGACCACTTGCGTAGTGACGCACGACGCGGAGCAACTAGTTTTATATAACGGGTATTAGTCGAACTCTCGTACCTTTTACAGAGGGTCACGCCTTGCGATGATGTCTCCTTTGGTTTAATACTCAAAGTGAATACGTTGTGTAACCGTTTTAAGTTACGTTTTGATACACGGAGGTTAGAGCCTCCATGTTTTGTTACATCGAACTTATGCCTAGTTGGCTGCACTGATTGTAATTATTATATACTCTTTTCCTTTACATCTGTGATTATTTCTAGTGATTATATACTCTTTGGTCACCCGTGTTCACCGTGTCACCCTTTTGGCTTTCTATTACGGATGACGGGATGATTACACTTGTTTGATTTCTGTTATTCCGTGTACTTTATTTTCTTCTACGTGCTGTATATTTTAAGTTTTAGCGCTGTGCCCTAACTACAATTCTGTAAATAAGCGTTTATGAAGCAAGTTTATACTCATAATCAGCTCCCTTATATTTTGAAATGTGCGTCTCTTATTAGGTATGTAAGTGTTCTATTATTTTCCAATTGAAAGCAATTTATCAGATTAATCTATTTTTATTTCTTAAACGTTCATATAATTAAATGAAAACATAAATTACTTTAACTGTACGGTTAGCAATTGGTGAGTTTTAACATTGTTTACAAACTTAAATAATTAGGTTTTACACAAATCAGGGGCGTCTTGAGCATGTTAATGTAATATAATATTCAATTAACATATTTGCGGTGAGTATAAATTTATCACAAGGCAATTTTTTTTTATAGGAGAGGGGACAAACGAGCATACGGCTCACCTGAAGGTAAGCCATATGCTAATTTATAGAGATGGGCCGAATATTCGTTTTCGGCAGCTTTACCGAATATTCGTATTCGGCTAAAACACCGAACATTCGTTTTCGTATTGTCCAATGTATTGAAACCCACAAACTGAATAATGAGATGTCTTTTACTGTTGAAAGTATATTTTATTTATGGGTTAAATCTACTTACTTTAGAGTGCCTCAAATGCAGAAATCTATAATACATTTATGTTTTTGAGGCACTGTAGATTTGTTTCCGATTATAGCAAATAGAAAATTGATAAAATTATTTTGGAATCAAACAAATAAACATTACATTACATTAGTATATTTCACTTTACTTTGGTCGTCAGTTTCTCTAAATTAAGTACAAATAGTAAATCTTATCGGTCCGGAAAAATCTCTGGTGGTAGTCGATTCCACAAGGAAGTTGTGTAAGGGTGAAAACTTCTGGGGATTAAACTGGAATAGATTTAGTCGCCCGAGACTTTGTATAATAAAGTCTCGACTTCAGACACAAGTTCGTCTCGATACTTGGCGACGTTGTCCCGAGAAATATTGGCACGGCCAGTGTATAAAGCATCGCCAGTGCTGTTGTCTGCATAGCAATTAATGTTATCAGTTTGCAACGTGTCATTGATATGCAGAAGTAACAACGTTGGTGATAGCATGCAGCCTTGTGGAACACCAGTATTAATGGGCTTGTAATCGAAGCATGCACCCTCTACTACGACCATGATGCTCCAATCTGCAAGAAAATTGGTGATCCAATTGCATAATTTTTTGGGACGCCTTAGGGAGAAAGCTTCGTAAGAAGCGCTTTGTGCCAAACCCGATCGAAGGCCTTCTCTATGTCCAAACCAACAGCCAACGCCTACCTCTTGGACTACTGCCTCTGCCTATTTGTGAGTTAGGTAACCCAGAAGATCACCAGCCAAACATCCGCGACGGAAACCGTACTGGCAGTCACTAATCAGCTGGTGATGCTCAAGGTACCAGATGAGCTGGCTGTTAATAATGGATTCCATTATTTTAGAGAACAAGCAGGTGATGGCGATATGCCTATAGTTGGATGGATTAGAGTGGTTACCTTTTTTAGGGATCGGGTGCAGGAAGGCTGTCTTCCATGATTTCGGGACTACGCCTAGTGTGTAGGAGTACCGGAAAAGACTCGTTAAAACCGGTGCCAACTCCGGAGCACACGTCTTCAGCACAATAGGAGGGACACCATCAGGACCATTTGAATTGTTGACATCCAGAGAGAGGAGTGCTCTGCGCACCGAGCGTTGGGTAAACGGCACATCCTGCATGGAACACTCACACCGCGGGATGGTCGGCCGTGTGTTCCCCCCGTTATCAAGGGTAGAGTTGGATGCAAAGTGAGAGCCCAGCAGATCGGCTTTGTCCTTTACGGCATGGGCCAGTGAGTCGTTCTCCCTATGCAGAGATGGGAGAGATGGCTGACAGAAGTTCCCTTAGACAGCCTTGGCAAGAGACCAGAATGCACATGTTACTGAAAGAAGATGAACTAGTTTCTCGCCAATTCTACCGATGTGCTCTGACTTTGCCTGGCAGAATTATACTTCTTTTTAAAAGGGCTGGTATTTACAACCTGGCCTACAGGCCTGGTAGCACTTTTGCTTATGACGTAATGCAATTTTGCATGAGCGATCAAACCATGTCTGGGTTCTGCCTCCGATGGGTACCACAGATGATGAAATAAAAAGTTCCGTTCCCTGTAACACCTCATCAGCGACAGAATTGGCAACAACGCTGGAATCATCTGGCGAGAAGCAAAGTGCGTCCAAGGGTAGAATGCAAAAAAAAGACCGCATTCCGTCCCAAACGGCTATAATGCCAAACACGGCGGCAACCTGCAGTACGCAACCGCGATGGGAGCGTGAGTGGCACCGTACTCCGATCAGACGATGGTCCGAGGAGCCAAGAGGGGCATCGACGGAGACCTAGTATCCTTTCGGATGAGAGGTCAGCAGAAGGTCCATCAGGGAAGGTACATGATCTTCCACATCTGAGATCCGCGTAGGTGAGGTAACCAGTTGTCAGACCATATATCAAAGAAAAGTCATAAACAGATCTACCCGCATGATCGGTTGAACGAGAACCAAGCTATTCAGCATGGTGGGCGTTAAAATTTCCAAGCATCACTATCTCTGCGGATGGGACCTGTTGTGGCACGGAGTCCACAGCCATCTGGACGTGGTCGATGAGTCGGTCTGTGTCGTCATTACCGCTGTGGGACCTATAGAGGCACCCGTAGACGCGGGGATGGTCGTCGCTGGCAACCTTCAAGGCGGCTGAGGCGTCGAAAACAGATGTCCTCCCTAACGTACATGCAAACACCGGCCCGGGGCACAAAGGAGTCTGTGGCGGCGCTGTCGTTGCGCCGCAAGCGAAACGCACCGAAGCCTAAATCACGCTATCAAAATTCCGAATCATAAACAGTATATATAGAACATTTCCGAACTATCACTCGGAGTGTTGGCCGCTCGGGGAGATTGGTGAGATGAGAGGGTCTCGGTGGGAGATCTCCCCTTTTCCTTTCACGGTAGAAGAGATACGAAGTACCAGCCAGAGAGGACACCTGTCATGGTTAGAAAGAGCAAGACTGGCTTCGCCGTTTGCAGATGTGGTGGATAGTGGACGGTGTTAAGGTTTGAATGAAGTCCCATTGATGTTGCAGAAATTCATGGATAGTGTGGTACATTCGACTTATTGCTCCGTTTGTCACAACAATACATGCGTTTGACGCTAGCGTGTTTTTTAGTTCTTATTTGCCGAATTTTATGTGCCATTTTCGAAAAATATAATATCTTATAATTATATATAATATTTTATATGTGATAGAGCTACGCTGCATATATGTGGTAAGCCACACTGCAGCTATATTATGGTTGTAGCATGACTGGGTCGGCTCGACCGGGGAAGGACCAATCTCTCACAGAATATCAGCATAAAATAGCAGCTTAAGTTGTGTTTCGTATGGTGAGTGTCTAGACCCGGACACCCTTTTTTACTGGAAACGAGGTATTTCATCTTAGTCCACATGGGTGACGACGTGTCTTATTTTTTTATAAAATAAGGTTGACAAACGAGCACACAGTCCACCTGATGGTAAGTGGATGCTGCAACCCATATACATCTACATTTACCCCTGATTAAGAATCAAAACAAAGATGAAATGCCTCGTTTCAAGCACAAAAGCACATTGTCAGAAAGAAAAATGATTGTTGTATTTTTTAATCCGATTAATTGCTATTTTTACGTTAAAGGGGTTTTATTGGCAAAAAAATCAAATCGAACTATGAAGATAAGGTTATTATAGTGAAAACTTGTGGGTATTTAAAATACTTAAATAAAATTGACGTAAACATGAGGCATGCACATTTGGATTTACTAAAAATTTTTTTACTATATTATTATTATTGGGGGGTATCAATATAGTTTTCGCATCTGGTTGGGTTCTATAAATATATAATTATAAATGGAAATGAAAAGATAAATATACATAAATATCAATAAAGTTAAATAAATATAAAAATACATAAATAAATAAAAGCCCAACCAGATGGAGGCCCTCGGCAAGGGAGACCAAACGGCCGAGGGTTAGGGGGAAAGGGAAAGAAACCGGCGGACGGTGCGGGCGGTATCGAGGAGCACCGCCTTCTGTCGCAGTCCCAGTCTCGCCTCAGATGACCATAGGGACTGACTGGGATTAGCTCGTTTGCAGAGACGACTACAGGAATAATTTCGGTCGGCAGACCACCCCACATGTCGGCGGTCACTTCGTGAGCCAGGTCCAGATATCGTTGTTCGTTTATCTGTTTCGGCTTTCACGAGGTTCTCGTCATACGGAATGGTAATGTCGACCAAAAATATCCTTGACTGTGCCCGGTCCATCAGCACAATATCAGGCTTATTCGCAAGAATAGTCCTGTCTGTGATGATGGCCCGGTCCCAATAGAGCCTGGCGCGATCATTTTCGAGCACGGCTTCCGCCAAGTACTTGTAATACGGCAATTTCCGATCCACGAGACCGTATTTGAGAGCAAGCTCCTGGTGAAGAATTCTGGCTACTACCATCATATTATCATCAACAATACCATGTTGATCGAAGTTGGTTGCAGATCTCCATGGGCGTCAGTAATCACCATATATATAGATAGACTGAAATAGTAATTTTATACGTGGTAGAGCCATGCTGCAGTTATATTGTAGCACGAATGGGTCGGCTCGACTGGGGAAGGACCACGCTCTCACAGAATACCAGCGTCAAATAGTAGCTTAATGCTGCTGTGTTTCGTATGGTGAGTGTAGAGAATCGGAGACCCTTTTTACTGGAAACGAGGCATTCCATCTTAGTGCTCACGGGTGACAACGCATGTGCATTTTGATTTGTAATCGAGGATAGATGTAGATGTCTATGGGCCGCAGCAATCACTTACCATCATGTGGACTGTGTGCTGGTTTGTCACCCCATCCTATAAAAAAAAAATAGACAAGGCAGTCGAAAAAAAATATGGTAATTTATGTCTAAATTACGCTTAAATAACGACTTAAGTTTAATACAAGGGGGTTATTTCAATAGTTTTAGTGATGTGTAGTAAATTTAATTGCGACAAAGCTTTCTGCATATTATCGTGTACAATGAACTGCGTTAGGAGTTTGTAAGGCTTCCGTGTTGCTTACAATTACTTTATTTTTGTTACAGCTGCGAATACAATGGAACGCTTTCCTCTGAAGTCCTCTACAAGTAAAATGGCTACTACATACCAGTCTGTCTACAAAAAGGTAAGTTATTATATTATATAAGCGATAGTTTTTAAAAATAATGTATAAATAATAAACTTAAGAAATTAAATTTTACGCACATAGTAATAAAATGTAAAAATGTGTTTATTTTTTATGTGAAAATTTTTGCGATTGTACTTATTGAATGCGTATCTGTTCTCAAGATTATATTACTGTGTTTAATGCACTTATTTTTAATTTCCGACGGCCGGGTCCTGTAAAACACACACAATTAATATATATATATATATATATATATATATATATATATATATATATATATATATATATATATATATATATATATATATATATATATATATATATATTAGAGATGGGCCGACTATGGTATTTGCCGACTAGCCGACTAGCCGACTAATCGGTTTTCAAATCGCCGATCAATCGGCCGACTAGTCGGCGATGCCGATCATTTTAATACTAGCCTTTCGGAGGCATTCGGGCTATGTCGTCACCCGTCATCACTCGGCACCCTTAAGCATGCACTTGTAGTGTAATGTAAGCTTTGAGCTTTGACGTGTTTTGTTTTCTTTTTAATCGTTTTGTGTATATTCGCTCTGCTGGTGTCGCCTAGTTAAAATGAATAAAAGAACTGGTCTTAAAATGTCGAAAAAGAAATCGCGAGTGTGGACGTTCTTCGATGATGTTGAAGGAGAACCGACAAAAGTGAAATGTAACCAGTGCCAGGGAATAATTTCACGCGGTGGTCAAGGTAGAAAAGCGAATACGACAAGTATGACTAATCACATAAAATATAAGCACAATGAGTTGATGCCTCGATTGGCAGGTTCTATTAAAAGTAGTTCGAATGAAATCCATTTGTCTTCACGTTCTCAATCGCAACCTGAGCCCTTTTCACCGACGCCAGTTCCGTCAACTTATTAACTTCAACGTATTGTACAAAAAATATAAAAAATATTGTGATGGAATCACATCACAATATTTTTTATATTTTATTATTCCTGAATAAAGACTAACTAAATTTAAAGTAATACTGTGGCTCTATGATACCGTGAAAATGTTATTAAGGTACCTATATTATTTTGTTTTACTTGTTATGTATGTGTCATTGATTGAAGATATTTAATTACTGACTGATTCTTAAATTCCTTATAATATGGTAACAGATTAATAATTAATATAATAAAGTGCAGCTAGGTAATTATCATAAGAACTGCTATCACAGCAGATTCATGAAAAAGTAAAATAAAAAACAATTATTAGGAATAAATGTTGGTTTAATTTTTTTGCTAACCACCGATTATAATCGGCATATTTTGCCGATTAGTCGCCGACTAGTCACCGACTGTAAATGATGCCGACTAGTCGGTTAACCCGACTAGTCGGCGACCAGTCGGCCCATCTCTAATATATATATATATATATATATATATATATATATATATATAAATGCCTTGACATTCACTCCACATCTTCTAAACACACTATTGAAAAAGAAACATTTGAAGTCACACAAAATCGTGTAGTAAGTCTGTGCACATGATACACAGCTCCTTCCGCTTCATTCAGTCCATCTGTCAGTAACAACATTTTATTAGTGTTTGACATTGGCAGTGAACAAAAGTTGAATTGGCATGAACGTTAACTATATAATATTTTATTTTATTTTGTTTAGTGTATATGTTACACATCTTTATATATACAATTATCCTGTCCGTGTGTATGTGGCTGAACTCCATAAATGGCTGAACTGATCCACTTGAGTATGTTGCATGTGCCAAATAAAATCTGTTTCTTTCTTTCTTTCTTTCAAAACTGAACTGATTTTGATAAAATTTCGTGTATTAATTCGTGAATGGTTTAGATCCACAATAAGACTCGGTAGGTGGCGCTTTTGTCGAGATTCAGAGTCATCAATGCGATGGCGGGTCGTATTCCTAGTATTGTTTATAAATGTTTACTTTCGGCACTTCTCTATATAAACTTTAACTACTTATGTCAAATCTCTATAGTTCGTAAAAGATAGCTTGATCTCTGCGACAGCTTTCAGTAAAATCACGCCTATGAAGTCCTGAATTTCTTAGTGGTACAGATAGTACCTGTCAATGTCATACTTTATGGGCATGCACTAATTAGGTCGGCATGCCCATATAGTATGACATTGACAGGTACTGTCTGTACTACTAAGAAATTCAGGACTTCATAGGCGTGATTTTACTGACAGCTGTCGCAGAGATCAAGCTATCTTTTATGTACTATAGTAGTGGGTCGTTGTCGAATTTTTGACGGACGAAACGCAACCGTTTTCCCGACGACGAATACGGTTGCAGAAAGCGGTCGTCGTTGCAACTGGTTTGAAGACGGCTTAAAGGACGAAACTTACTAAATATGAAATAGAATTGCGTTTTAGTCGAGTTAAATAGTTGCAGTTTCTTACAACTTTCAAGATTTGAAATGGTTTACTAAATAATTAGTTTCACTGACTTTAATAACGATGAAATGAATTTCCTTTCATACTTTTCCAGGCTTTGGACTGGCTGGGGCAGACTTATTATTACTATTAACATTAGCGACTGTATTTCATTGACAAAAAGTTCACTTTTTATTGTAAAGACTGTTAGGTCTCTGTCTTCGTTTGTAAACGAACGCGGGACCAAAGACACCAATACGAGTATAAAACGAAACGTTAAGGACGACGACGCGATGAGTGATCATTGCGTTCTCGACTGTATTTTTATAGGCGTAAAATAATAAATAGCACCAAGTAATTCAAATACTGGTTTGAGCAACGAAGACTGTTTGAACCAAGGCCGTAAAACGGTTTCATCGTCGCAAAACACAAAACGGTCTTTGTAAACGGTTCATCGTCGCAACGCCCACCCCTACAAATCTCACACTCTTGTGTTCGCGCAATAATTTTAAAAATGTGTACAAAGTTTTCTCCTCTTAATTTATATAGATACTCACGGTAACTACCTATCTTCTATTCATAAGTTATTATATTCTGAGCTACCAATTTAAAGTTATGGAATAATTAATACTTCACGTATTATTTTGTTATGTGAACTCTATGCTCCTTCAGTTTCCAAAAAAAAAAAAAATCATTTACGAGCTGCTGACACAAAAACAGTGATACACATATCATTGCGCTGTAAAGATATGTATATTATATCTTTTCATTTCGTTGATACATTGTGCTAAACTAGAATGTATGATAGAGTAGAATGTAGGTACTGGAGAAGATATTTGAATAGTCTTCGGTAGTTATTCAGAAACAATCTCAATATTTGGTGCATTCGATTATATAAAGTACTCTGTGGATTCAATTCTTATTGTGTGTTTTTTCTTAAAAAAAGATACCCCTCCCTAATGGTCGTCACACACGGTCAGTTCAACTAATCATCCAACTGATCAGTTCACACTAAAACTGTTGATATTTTTTTAAATATTGGATTTTCGATATATCATTACAAAACTTATATATAAAACTCCGATATTGATATATTTATAATGATCGATATATCGAAAATTCAATATTTTAAAAAATATCAACGGTTTTAGTTTGAACCGATCAGTTGGAATGAGCAGTTAAACTGAACGTGTGTGGCGTCCTTAAGATTTTCTCCTGTACCGTGGCGGCAGTTTAAATACATAAATTGCACAAGGACAAACATCTAGACCCAAATTATTTGTAGGCCATACATATAATCCGTGGCGGATTCGAACCCGCGGCCGTCATTGACACAACTTAATATAATTGACTACTAATGACGAATGTTAATACGAATTAGTAATTTTTATATTTTTGTCCGTGTAGAGTGACGGTGTAGGAATATCCAGTACCTCATCCACCATATCGTACCGTGAGTATCGTAAGAGATGACAGAGGGAAGTGAAACAGGAGCTGGCCAGCAGCTTTTCCTGTTAACAACTTAAAATAATGAAAAAATTGCGATTGCCAACCCGCTTGGCAAGCATTGCAGCTATATTATGGTTGTTGCACGAATGGGTCGACTCGAGTGGTTGATACCAGCGTAAAATAGCAGCTTATTGCTGCTGTTTTTCGTATGGTGAGTGTGGAGAAGCGGAGACCCGTTTTACTGGAATCGAGGCATTCCATCTTAGTCCTCTGGGGTAACAAGGCATCAGCATTTTGATTCTTAATCAAGGTTAAATGTAGATGTCTATAGGCCACAGCATCCACTTACCTTCAGCGACTGTGTGCTCGTTTGTAACTCTTATTCTATAAAAAAAACAAGTCAAGAAGACAATAAAGATCGATGATACCTGTGATCAGCAGTAGACGTATTAGTTTTTACTTTATAAGTAAATAAAAAAAATAGGTTGCGCCCGAGTGATTTGTTCCTATTTTGCGCGGTATAGGAACAAAGTCTTCGTTATCTAATTTTAGTTACTATAATCACATGAGTAGATAAACGGAACAGAGATAAAGCTTCTTAAGAACGTGCATAATTAATTGTTACCTATTTTGGTACTGTTGTCACAATAGGTGAAGACAAATTAAACAAAACGTTTATTAAAGTATTTATTATTCAGTATGATAGAATTCTTTACATTTTACTTACTATAATAATTTTCTTTTTACAATTTTTTTTAATAATTTATTGTTTCTTTTAATGGTGTGGTAAATTCTCAATCTAACATAAACTTTACTATAGTTATTGAGGAGTTTCCTCGAAAGGAGATTATCCTGTCTGCAGTAGCAGTTTATAGTGAATATCATGTTTAGCAAACAAAATTAAATTTAAAAACAAAGTTTCAAGTCCATGCTACTAACCCTTAAAGAGTTTCCTTGTAAGGATGAATGTAAGAAACAATGCTGACTACAGCAGCGGTTCATGATAAAAATCGTGTTTAATTATTAAAATTAAACTAACATACAAAATATTGTGACCATGATACTACCCGTTGAAGAGTTCCCTAGTGAGGAGATAATCATGCCTGCAGCACCAGGTTATGTCTATCATTTGTATAATTGCATTGTTACTGTATACAAAAATTTCAACTCGATCAGACATCGGGGAAAGGTTCAAATTTTACAACAAAGTATACAACAACAGTACGCACAGGTCGCGATTGATCGCGTATAGTTTCAATTTGTTGTGAGCATAACTATTTTTAGAAACTATACATGGTTATTACGCTTTTATCGCGTATACTTTCCAATAAGGTACGCTTAAACTTTGAGCGAAAAACATAATCAGCGTTAGAAAGTATACGTGACTAGTACGCAGAAATCGTGTATATTTTCTGAAAATTTTATTTGCTACACATTCTGTAAACATACAGTGTAAGAACACTATGAATGCGTGCTGCCCTTGTATACTTTCAATATACGCTCACCTACTACGTACCAACCCACCCACATATCTACAAATGTTTAGTAAAAGCTTGTAATAACAATAAAAAGGTAAAAACAATAATAGTAATACCCCGTGTAGTACCCTCTTCTCATTAAAAGAATATTATACAATAAAATAAAGATACTTACTTGAAAAAGTAATAATCAAATATTTATTTACCTATTTTACCTACTCCTTGGGATAGTTAAAGTATGATATATATGTTTTTTCTGGTATTATTCATACACACAGTAGTAACCATTGTTAATAATACCACGTTTTTACATTAAAATTCAAACTAGCAACTAACAAAACAAACAACGTGCCTCGCACTAACCCTGAGATTGTCCACTGGTTGTGCCAGCGTAACCGGTTTTATCTAGTCTCGCCGCGCGTACGCGACAAGCGGTCAGTGGTCACGCACACATGCCCCGCGTGCTTGTAGTAGTGCAACCGATTCGCGCGCATGTATGAAGCTCTATCTCTGTTCCGTTTATCTACCTACTCATGTGCTATAATGCAATATTCTGTGTCTATGACTACTTTGGCATTCAACACGGAACTTCTGTTTCTTCGTTGGAATATTTTATAGTGGCTAAAGTTGGCAGCGATCACCAATAACTTTGCTTACTTTAATCGACGAGATTTCAGTTAATGACAACAAACAATATTGAAGTACATACTAAATAACTTTAAATATTAAATAAGGACATCTTCACACTGCAACGTTTTACCCAAGTGTGATGATGTGTGAGATGTGTGTATCTACATAATTATGTACGTTTTTGGCACGCACGTTCTGTAGTCTAAACGGTTTGATGTATTTTAATATATTATGGGGTGTAGTTAAATTCACCTTTACAGTGGAAGTGACATAGGGTATGCTTTTTCTCTTTTCAGTAAACTTTTTACGCAGTCGGAGTTTTTCTTAATTACTGTTTTAAAAATTGGGCGTGTTAAACCTATTTTATACTTACCGCAAAAACTTTCTTCTCTTCTAAATCCATCTCGAACCCGTTCTACTAAAGAAATCTGCTTCGGCAGTTCGAGTGTGCCGCCAAAAAATTAAACCCTTAGATTCAAGTATTTAAATTTTTTGTTAATCAATAGGTGTCATTGTTAAACAATGTACCTATATTTAATTCGAAAGTGATATATTTTTTAACTTTTATTCAAACTGCAAGTTACTTGATAAGTTATCTGAATACAAGACAGGAGCACATAAAATCATGTGTTGCTGTTATGCGCAAGTCCTAAAATAAGGGTTGATACGACCAAAATTTACGTTACCATTTCGAGCACTATGTGGCTCCTCGTAAGTGTCCAACTGAATTTTGCCCGGTTATATTCGGTATTAAAGTCCATTTAGGGATGGATATTATTGATGTCGATGGTTTATGTGTTGTCGCTATTTTGTTGAAGTGTTTATAAACTTTTGTGTTAATTATATTTTAACTTAAATTCTTGTTTTAAATAAAATTCCACATTTTTTGAATTTGATAAGCTAGTCGCCGAGTCTCTGCATCTGCAATGTATATGTTTTTTTTGTAGGATAGGGTGACAAACGAGCACACAGTACACCTGATGGTAAGTGGTTGCTGTGGCCCATATAGACATCTACATCTATCCTCGATTACGAATCAAAATGCAGATGCGTTGTCACCCCTGAGGACTAAGATGGAATGCCTCGTTTCCAGTAAAAAGGGTCTCCGGTTCTCCACACACACCATACGAAATACAGCAGTATTAAGCTACTATTTCACGCTGGTATTTTGTGAGAGCGTGGTCCTTCCCCGGTCGAGCCGACCCATTCGTGCTACAGCTATACATCTAATATAACTGCAGCATGGCTCTACCACGTATAAAATGTTAAATGTATGTTACTTGTTTTACATAAATTTTATAATATATATTTTAAATTAATTTTGGGAGTATCTCGTTCAACCACTGCCTTTGTGCTAACTTTATACTGAACTTTTAAAGTAAATTAAGTGAAAAGTTATAGATGGAACGTTTTATCGTCAACGGTATATTATGTTAGCTGCTAGAATTTTTAATCGACGCTTCTATGGTACAGCATTACTCTTTAGGATGTCTATGTTCGGACTTATAGCTCAGACTCAGAACTATTGATTTTTCACTGCGTGCAAATCTTACACGATGCATCGCATCTAAGTCTGTTTCATTCAGGCGTTGGACTTCGGTGGGGGCTCGTGTAACACGATTTGTTCACGACCGGTCTCGTAGTGATAATCATCGAAGTGTAATGCATTCCCCGGATGTACTGCAGATGACTGATAAATTTGACTGACGTCGTTTAAGTGACTGTTGGTGATGCAATGTGAGTCGCCGATTCTCCATGTGAGTAAATAGTTTTGAAGGTCATTTTTATAACTCTAGTGTCGTCGCAATATTATTGGAATAATTTGTTATTTACAGTATCACTTGTTATTAAATTTACGATGATTTTAAAAGTACCTGATAAGTATTTGGATAATCGTAAAAATCCGGATGTAAAGAACTATAGTACTATTTGGAATTTTTTATTTCGATTTTGTTTTGTCGTTTGTCGTTTTATCAAATTGTTTTTTTTTGTAGTAGAAATTCATGTAAATATAAATTTTAGTTTATTTTTCAATTATTCCTGTTTACGTTGGTCAAATTGCTTGCATATACTGTAGTATGTTTACTGTTATATTCCAGTAAGGCGATGATAGTCCACCGCGCAGAGTTGACGACTTGTTTATGTCAAACGATGAGACTGTGAAAATCTAGAGATTGAATTGTTGTCTTTTGATTGTAGATTTTTTATCTGCCTTAAAGCGGAAAACGAAAAGGCGTATAAACCACAATATAGGGATATTAGTTTCTAACCACATAACTTGTTTTTTCGTGGTCTAATTGTAATCTACATATCCTGAGTATCGCTTCTATGGCGGGAACTACGAAACGTTTGTAGAAAAACACATATTTTTGCTTTACGTTGCACTTTCCTGACCTCAATTACTTTATTCTCTACTTTCTGTACTGTAGTCTGTACTGTATCACAATATTGTATAGTTTGTTGCTTTCGACACTATTATATAAAGGTAACATTGTGCACTCTTGTTACTTTGCTCTGTAACTTCCAAACAAGCGCGAGTTGACTCTCTGTGGTAAAGATAAGAATCGGAAATTTTTCTATTAAATATGTTGTAGATTATTTTTTATTTATCTATTTAATAGGTTAAATATTAGGGATCTCAATATACGTGGTAGAGCCATGCTGCAGTTATATTAGTAGTATAGTTGTAGCATGAATGGATCGGCTCGACCGGGGAAGGACCACGCTCTCACAGAATGCCAGCGTGAAATAGTAGCTTAATGCTGCTGTATTTCGTATGGTGAGTTTAGAGAACCGGAGACCCTTTTTACTGGAAACGAGGCATTCCATCTTAGTCCTCACGGGTGACAACGCATCTGCATATTGATTCGTAATCGAGGATAGATGTAGATGTCTATGGGCCACAGCAACCACTTACCATCAGGTGGACTGTGTGCTCGTTTGCCACCCTACCTATAAAAAAAAAATCTCAATACAACACCCTTTGGATGGATTGGATTTTTTTTAAATGTTAGTAACTATTTAGACGACATTCTAGATGTGATCTTGAGCTTTTGATATGCGTCGGTCCACTCAAAATGGTCAAAACAATTAATTTTATTTCTTGATACGACCTAGAGACTTTCAAGAAAAGAGCTTACTCCTTTCTAAAGGGCCGGCAACGCACCTGCAATTCCCCTGGTGTTGCGTTTGATCATGGGCGGCGGTAGTCACTTAACGTCAGGTGAGCCGCATGCTCGTTTGCCCCCTCTTCTATAAAAAAATTAAAAAAGCTTAACCCGACAGCAGCTTTTGAAATCCGGACTTGAATTCTTCTTTAAACTTTGTCTTAGCCATCTTCTGAAGCAATTTATAGAAATTATTTTATATAGTTTTTAGAAGTCAACTGTTAAGGGTGATGAAACATAAATCCACAATTTTGATCTTCAAAACGGACGAGAATACATGCTATAATACTAACGGAACGGTAATACCGACTGTTGACAAAATCCAAACTACTTTGTTAAAGATTTTGTTGATAGAAGGTTTGCTTATTGAGTGTTTTATACTAGCAGGTGATAGCATTAATGTTTTCCTATAAAAAGACATACGAGGACACAGTATAGTCCACAAGTTAGTAACAAATGGATGATGAATAATCTCATTCAAAATGTAAATGGCGATGCGTTTCCATCCTTGAGAACTAAGATGAACCTCGTGTACGTAGCTACCAATATAACAGATTTACGCTTCTCACGATACGAACCACAAATAAAATCAATACAATTAGTTTATTTGTGATTCACAGGTAACAAAAAGGTCTTAATTAAATACAAATAAAGTTCAGTTTGTGATCAGCCTCATGGGCATACAAATTTCAAATATCATTCGTAGTTCATAGATTACATATTCATAATAATAGATTAAGGTATTCGATTAAATTATTCATCTTAAAAACTAATATTTTTTTCCGGACCATCAAAAGTTTTGAAAGGTTTACATACTTACACACACACACACACACACACACACACACACACACACACACACACGCACACACGCACACACGCACACACGCACACACGCACACACGCACACACGCACACACGCACACACGCACACACGCACACACGCACACGCGCACACGCGCACACGCGCACACGCGCACACGCGCACACGCGCACACGCGCACACGCGCACACGCGCACACGCGCACACGCGCACACGCGCACACGCGCACACGCGCACACGCGCACACGCGCACACGCGCACACGCGCACACGCGCACACGCGCACACGCGCACACGCACACACGCACACACGCACACACGCACACACGCACACACACGCACACACGCACACACGCACGCACGCACGCACGCACGCACGCACGCACGCACGCACGCACGCACGCACGCACGCACGCACGCACACACACACACACACACACACACACACACACACACACACACACATACATACATACATACATCCGTACGGACGTCCACGTGAAATTAGTCAGAATAGCTTCCTGTGATCTCAAAACGTCAAGATCTGATGAAAACTCGATTTTCAAAAATCGGCGTGAAACCAATAACTTCCATATTTTTGAAAATTTTCAATTTTCTTAGCGGGAAGTTAAAAATATGATAGTATAAATGATTATCTTACATCCAAATAACACGCCACATTAATATTTTCTACCCAGGCAAAGCCAAGACGTCTTACTAGTAATATATAATCCTGTACTTTACACTGTTTACACATATGTAAACCAATGCATATGGAAAAAGTGATAGATAAACTTAAATTAAATTGTTTTTTTTTTAAGAATACGATATTGTAATATAAAATATGTGTTCATTTATTTATTTATTCGTTAATCAATGCAGCAGGCCATTACAAGTTCACCACGGAACATAAATATCTTATCATAGGAGCCTTGCGATTTCCTCATTAGAAGTATATAAACACAAATATTTTGTTTTGACAAAAATATTGTGCTGTGACAAATATTTTTGCTGCGACAGAAATGTTTGTCACAGCTGTCACGCTTGAAAAAACACAAATGGTGTTGGTAACCGTAGTCTTTTATTATTATTATATTGAGTTGTGATCAGAAGATGCTGCTGCCCATCTTCTGTTTTGTTTGCTCCGTGACACCTCTTATGACACCCGCAGGATTGTACTGGGGTAATGGAATTTTTTACGCCGCCACTACCAGGTACCAATATGTAAAAAAACAGTTGCGTAAAATATTACACCTGATTTAATAAATCGGTCAACCCATTTTCTTCCTTGGGTGTTAATGGAATAAACGTTGGTAAGAGGCATCTTTAGGATAACCCAAAAAGAGCTTATTGTTTTTTAAAGATGTCGTTATAACCATCTCTTTCCGCCGGGTGCCCAGACCGCCTACGAGCAGCAGTGTCAGAGACCTCTTTTACTACTATCATCTAAGCGTGACTACAGAATAAATAATAATACTACGTAGCGTGACGATGAACAGAGCCCATGTCCAGCTGTGCGCTTTTATGTACTACTAATGCTGGTACTGATGATGGTGATGATTTTACACATCACCATCTCACACAATAGAGTTTCATTTCGATGTAATTGTAGGGTGCAAACAATACAAATGGACGCGGCGTAGTCTTATCGGGTGAAGATGACATGGTAGATATCACTCCTGGGCTGCAACAGGCGGCAGTCACTTCGCCTACCACCCCCACCAGCCACGGCACATTTCAGCTATACGAACATAGTGGGAGGAATTCAAACGCCAGCACAAACTGTGAGTATATACTTAATTATTTCACGTCTCGATTTATTAAGAAAAAGTATTTTCAAAGCTTTATGTTACTATAGGTACCTGAGTTTTTTTGTACCTAGTAAACTTCAGTTATGAACGTTCAATTTTTAGAACCTATTGTAAAATATAGTATATAAACCTATTAGCTGAATTTCAAAGAAAATAATGTTGTAGTACCTCGTACGTTCTATATTTAGTTTTTTT
Source organism: Parnassius smintheus behrii (assembly GCA_036936625.1). Taxonomy (NCBI): domain Eukaryota; kingdom Metazoa; phylum Arthropoda; class Insecta; order Lepidoptera; family Papilionidae; genus Parnassius; species Parnassius smintheus. Next base: position 9,154,369 of record JAUPFT010000016.1, on the reverse strand, counting down.
ATATTAGTAAATTAAAACCTTTTGTCTTAATTATAATTATCAAATTTTCATAGAAGACCTTATTGGAACCTTACACTGGATTATTTTATCTTCTACTTCTTTTCCGTAAAAAAATTACAATAAATATTTATTTGCCTCAAATCGACTGCGATTTAACGCTCTGTTTAGATTTTGGAGACGCGATTCAATGTTAAATGAATGAATATTATTGACTGATCATTTATATATTTTTTCTTTTCAAGCATACATCGCTCAATACTTCAATACTTCGACCGGTAAGAGCGAAACATTCAAACATGTACATAACCATTTCCGATTAAATACCTAAGCAATTATTTTCAAGAATATTTTTTGCCAGTAATATGTAACATTTTTAGCTTAGAAGTGAATTTACTTTTATTTTTTATAACACATCCGTTTGTATATATTATACATATGTATAATTTTACATTAAAATATAGATCAGTTTTGAGTTCAATTTTCGTCGGGTTTTTTTCCCACATTTAATTTGTCTGTACGTAAATACCATATTTTTACGTATGTAGCTGTATACAAACTTTAATTTTGCATCATCATCATCATCATCATATCATTACAGCTCTTCACAAGTCTACTACTGAACATAGGCCTCCCGCAAGGAATGCCACAAATCACGGTCCTGAGCCACCTACATCCATCGACTTCTTGCAGGTATTACCAGGTAATCACTCCATCCATCCACGGAGGGTTGCCCGCGCCCTACACTACGCCTACGTAATTTTGCATGCGGATTTTAAATTATATTTATTTTTATCCTGTACAGAGTCATAGCTTATGGAATGAGCGCTTGCCTTAACCGGGAGCATTAGTTTGTAATCTAACAACTCCGTTTCGACCCAGTGTGTATATTCTGGTGTTCTTTTTCTTTCGATGAATTATATTTCGTTGTTCAAACTTTTTAAAATCATATTATGTACGATACTTACCATATATTTCAAAACGATGTTAGATACCTTGATCAGGGCAGAATCGCCGAAAGGAAATTCACAAATATATACTCTTTAAAAAAATTTTAAATGAAATTAATAGATCCATAGGCTGATCATAAATAAATTATCACAAAATTAGCATTACCTACATTTCAAGTGATGCCGAAACTATGCTCAACTTATTGACACGCACTCACGCACATGTCTTTCTTCTTTATTTCTTTCAGCACATTAAAGCTTACAACTGGATTCACACACACACATAAGCAATTATAACCGTGTTGTTAGTTGCAAATGATTTTAGATTCATATATATATATATATATATATATATATATATATATATATATATATATATATATATATATATATATATATATATTAAATATATTTGAATAATATAATAGTTTGTTCGTATAATATATTTATTAATGAATAAGGAGTTAGATGAAATTATACAAGTATTAATCACTCTATAACATACTTAGCTATCGGCACTTAAGAGATTAGATACAAATACGATATGAAAGTCTTCAGTTTTATTTCAGAAGTCAGTGAAGTAGTGGTGTCATAGAAATATTAAAAACAGAACACTTCATTATTATATCTATGAGTGGTGTATATTAATGTGTTCCTCTCTTCGTTTTGGGGATATGGATCCACTTATTGGTGATGTAGGTAAAATTTAACTGTATATTTCATATTATCTAACATCTACTGCAGGCTAATTATTAATAGTTTTTTAAGTTATTATTATTAGTTTTAATACAAATGGTCGAAATACTTCTGATGATTTCCATAAATCTGATATGTGTATGGTTTTAATTTAAAAAAAGTACTTAATTTAAAAACGGCCCGGTTCAGTCAAGGCATTAACATCATTTTTAATAACTGTTTTATCCATTCCATTGCATTTTATTCAAAATGCCTGTTATATATAATAAATCGACATGCGTTTCTGTGTATGTCTTATTTATACAAATGTAAGCAGTGTTATAAACCGTAATCGGCGTCCTCATCGCATCGTCAAAGTTATGTTTTGAAAAATTTGTATGTTGTAAACTCAGACTACGCTTTACGGTGTTGATGGGGGATTACAACGCAAATCTAGGCATAAGAAAGGACGGCTAACTGAACGTAGGAATTTTTTTAAAAGGTCAACGAAATCAAACTGGTCAACGGTTTTCAGGTTTCACGGAAAATAAGGGAATCTTTCATGAATAACTCTTTCAGGAACATTTTTTTATTTTTTATTTTTTTATAGAAGAGGGGGCAAACGGGCATGCGGCTGACCTGATGTTAAGCGACTACCGCGGCCCATGATCAATATAAAAAAAATCGCCGGTGGTAAACTATTCCACTCAGAGGTCGTACGCGGAAGAAAAGTCCATTTGAAACGTACAGTGGTGGACCGTCAAGCATCCATGGTGTGGCTGGTATCGGGACGTTTGCGTAGTGCGTTCACGAAATTTGGCGGTTCAAGGAATTGTTCGGATTAATCCCCAATCCGAACAATTCCTCAGAGCACTCTCCATGGTATATGCGATAGAAAATGCATAGGGATGTAACATCTCTTCGCAGTGCCAGTGAATCGAGCCGCTCGGAAAGCACTCGGTCGTCGACGATTCGAGCCGCTCTTCGTTGGATGCGGTCTACTGGGGAGCCCCAGCCCAGAGATGGGATTAGTATTCCATGTGCGGCCAAACCTGCGCCTTGTAAAGTTGCAGGCGGTGTGCCGACATGAAATACTGTCAAGCCGCCAAGCTTTTTAGAGGCCAATTTGGCCTTTTCTTCCAAGTGATCACGCAACTGCACGTCACTCGATATGTCTACGCCAAGGGTTCCGATACTGGCTGAGGCAACAAGGGGGGTGCCTTGAAACTGAGGAGATCCGACAACGGGTTCTTTTTAGCGGTTAACGCGCAAACTTGTGTCTTCTGAAGGTTAAACTGGACTAGATTTAGTCGCCTCCAATCCTAGAATCTGTTCAGCAAAGACGACTTCAGACACAAGTTTGTCCCGGTACTCGGAGACGTTTTCCCGAAAAATATTGGTACGGCCGGTGTACAGAGCACCACCAGTGCTGTCATCTGCATAGCAATGAATGTTACGGGTTTGCAACATATCATTGATATGCAGAAGAAACAGCGTTGACGATAGTACGCAGCCTTGTGGAACACCAGCATTAATAGGCTTGTAATCGGAGCTTGCACCGTCTACAACTACCTTGATGCTCCGATCTGCAAGAGAGCTGGTGATCCAATTTCACAATTTCTCGGGAAGCCCATAGGAAGGGAGCATCGAAAGAAGCGCTTTGTGCCAAACCCGATTGAAGGCCTTCGCAATGTCCAAAATAACGGCTAATGCCTTCCCCTTGGACTCTACTGCCTCCGCCCATCTATGAGTTAGGTAGACCAGAAGATCACCAGCTGATCGACCACGGCGAAAACCGTATTGGCGATCACTAATCAGCTGGTGATCCTCAAGGTACCTCATGAGCTGGCAGTTTACAATGGACTCCATTGTTTTGGAGAACAAGGAGGTGATGGCGATAGGCCTATAGTTGGACGGGTCTGAGCGGTCGCCTTTTTTAGGGATCGGGTGGACGAAAGCCTTCTTCCATGATTTTGGGACTACGCCTAGGGAGTAGGAGTACCGGAAAAGACGCGTTAAAACTGGTGCCAACTCTGGAGCACACGTCCTCAGCACAATTGGGAGGATTCCGTCAGGCCCACTCGACTAGTGAATGTTCAGGGAGAGGAGTGCTTTGCGAACCGAGCGCTGTGTGAACTGCACTTCCGGCATGGAGCACTCACACCGCGGGAAGGTCGGCGACGTACTCCCCCCGTCATCGAGAGTCGAGTTGGACACAAAGAAAGAGTTTATAATCATTTTTTGCGGTTTCCGAAATATGTGATACTTTCCGCTTCTTTGGTGGTGACGTAAAATCTTTATGAGATTTTGATGTTGATGGACCTGATTTCAATACCGGTTATAATACATATACAAAAGTCACAAAATAATAACAAAAAACTTTAATACAAACAATAACATCAATACAACGAACTTAATAAAAATGGAAACAACAACTAAAACCGATTTTAAATCTCAAACTACATGCAAGCGCATTCCAAAGCAGAATGAAGAATGAGTCCTGCTCTACAAAATTTCGCAAATACGCACGACGCGAGAGCACGAATCGTGTCGAAACAAGTTTGTTATCTCTGAATGACTGCTTCATTCACGCTACCCCGTACCATAAGACACTTAGCGCATAACGATATGTAATCTATAATGAAATGTATGGAAGCAGTACCTGTCGTTTTGTTTCGACACTAACATAATACTTTAAGTCAATGTACGTTTTCCCGCCTGAGCCGTAGAAACATACTGATACATAGGTAATGCTGTATTTGCCTTCAATTTCCCTATACAGTCCAGTAATCCGAACATTCCAATAATCCGTCACCTCCTGGTTTTTTATAGTGCCGGATTAGTGAGACCTACTATAATCTATAACTACTTTATATTGGGTAATTTCCCTTTGTGCTGCTTAGGCAAATACTTTTCGTGTGTGTGTATGGCAACACTGCGTGTTGATGGATATGGCGTATTTTAATGTATTATCTATGTTGATGAGTTGACGCAGATATCTTGTCAATGTCATTTGTCAATTGTCATTTGTCAGTGGTCATTGTCACTTGCAAGAAACGTCGTCGTTTATCCTAGGTATATCTTAGTTATCTGAGATAACTTAGATTTTCTTTTGTTTTCCTTTGTAAACAGCTTAAATTTAATTTAACCAAGCTATGACTGTGTTCTAAAATACGATACACTGTGCTAATAAAAATAACTTACTGTTCTCTATTATTACATTGACAAACTGGTCTACAATCCCGCATAAGTAATTGTTGCTACAAAATAAGTGTTATTTTGTTCCAGGGGACGCTGTTATATTTTCCGGTATGCAGGGTAAGTTAGTGATTTAATCTTAATCAGTGCATTAAACATCAGACTAAATAAATCCATCACTGAGAATGTGTAATTCTCGGTGTTTCTTTCTTGGGAATTCCTATATTTTTGTAATATTATTTTGTCATTTATTTATAATTGTATAAAAACGTATATTGTAAAACTATTGGAATTTTATTTATTACGTTTTGTATCTTTGTTAGTTATTTTTTGAAATATTTATTTTCTTTTTATATGTTATTTATGGGAAGCATTTTTAATTTCAAGTATAGCAAGCTTAATTTGATTAACTGTTTTATTTTTTTGTGATATTTGGCTTTTGTAAAGACTGTACACTAATTTGTTATTTCTTGATATTGTCTTCTTTTTTGTTATAAAACGGAATCTATTGGAAAAAAAAATTAAGGCATGTTATTATTTTTCAAATTTAAACAGTGTTTCCAATGGCAGTCCTGCATTGGCAAATGTAGTTTATTGCAGTTCCTTATTAAATGGAATGAAAAAACACTAAGACAAGACTCTTAGGATGGAAGTAGCTCAGAAAAATCCTTTTGTGGGACTTGTGAAAGGCCTTCAATTCTTATTAATATTATAAATGTGGCAGCTTGGATGTTTGTCATTCAATTGTACTTAAGCTTACATGACTGGATAAATTAGATTGAAACTTATTAGAGAGAAAGTTAGTACAATGGACATGGGCTATCTTAATTATTCCAATATGGGGGGCCATTCATTTAGCTATAGCTTTCTTAGGCGAAATTATGAGAGTGTATTTAAAAATACTAGAAATCGAAATGATTATAAATTATAATATTTTGTTAACATTAACATCATATTATTTATTTCCAATTTAATTTTTTTTCTTCAATATAAAAAAGTATATCTATCAATATATTACATTTATTATAAAATTGGAACAAATGTTATAAAATTTTATATCATCTTATTCCATCAATGTTTTTAAGGAGACACAGATGACATTCCTGGTATTGGTCAATATGATGACTTTCATACTATCGACTGGCAGCGTGACATAGCTAGGGATCGTATGCGGCACAGATATATTGTTAAAAAGAGACAAGATTCACTTTGGGATTTTATAAAAGTAAGTTTACAATTTTTTTTTGTTTCCATACCACTTAAAGCATACTAACATTATTAAGTGTTTTTTTTGTACTCGCAACTAGTATTGTCGTTAACTAATATTGTTATGACATCTTTTTAATATACATATTATCTGTGTACATGATAGAATATGGCTCTACAGTGTAAATATTTAATTTTTCCAAAATTTACATTAATTTTCTTATTGTAATGGTTTTTTATATTCTTAGGGTGCACATGATGCATGGTCAGGATGGGTCTGTGTTCTACTAGTTGGAGTGTGTACTGGAGTTGTAGCTGGTGTTATTGATATAGGAGCATCTTGGATGACTGATCTTAAGTTTGGCATATGCTCTCAGGCCTTTTGGTTCAATAGGGAACAATGTTGTTGGTCAAGTGATGAGACCACATTTGACCAGGGTAACTGCTCACAGGTATGTATTTTTAATTGATTACAGTTAATTATAATTATAACAATAACTTAAGGATTTAAGGATTGATTAAGCATTATATTGTTATGAGTTTCTGTGTTTGTTTTATAATCCTAAACTATCTAATAGTTTCTGATAATATATGCTGGTTATTGCCAATGTTAAAATCTACAAGAACATAAGTATCATTATCATCATCATTATTAATGTAATTTTTAATCCCATCTGAATAACATTACAATCAATATTATTGAAATTATTAGCAATATTAGCTCATCTTGAAAATTGAATTGTAGTAGGATTCTGTTTTTTGCCTAGGAGGCAGGACTTCCTACCCAGATGGACCAAAATAGTTAATACATAGGTCTATGTTTTGAAGTTGTTATTACAAGCAAACTATTTTTATAGAATAGGTGTGACAAGCGAGCACACAGTCCACCTGATGGTAAGTGGATGCTGTGGCCCATAGACATCTACATTTATCCTCGATTAAGAATCAAAATGCATATGCATTGTCACCCATGAGAACTTAAATAGAATGCCTCCGTGTATGAAATGGTCTCCGGATTTCTACACTCATCATACGAAACATAGCAGTACTATGCCGGTACTCTGTAAGAGCATGGTCCTTCCCCGGTCGAGCCGACCCATTCGAGCTACAACCATAATATAGCTGTAGCGTGGTTCTATCACATATAAACTAAAAACTGGTTTAAAATGAGATAAAGTTATTTTATGAAGTGACTATCATTTTGGTGTCAACAAATTTAGCAGACAGGCCTACTGGTAAGACATACAGGAAGTTGATGTATGTAGATTGTTAGGGACTATGTTTTCATTCTGTGGCTTTCATTGGGGAGGATTATGTTCGTTCGGCAGTGGACTAGTAAAAGGCTATGCTATGCTGAGCCAATATATCATAACTTGTGGTGTATTACTATAGGGATCCGCAGCTTGAAAGCAAAATTCAAGGAAACAATATTCATTTTGCAAAAGCAGACATTTTTTTCTGAATAAAATAAATACAATAAAATCTTTAAAAATATTTTTAATGTATAAGTTGTGACATGACATTTAAAAAAAGGTGACAATATAGACAAGCTCTGTGTTATGATGACTTCAAAAAAATAGATTCAGGTACAGGCAAACCAATGTAGATTTAGAAATTCGTAACGGCTTCAATTGAGACTACATTTTTTACGTTAACTTTGAGGCATCAAATCTCATTCATCTGCTTTTATTATCATATGTCTGTAAATTTATAATGTTTAACATGTGTGGATTAGATGTTAGTGAGAATTTGTCGCTATCCTTGTTACATAAAGTAACTGTTGCAGTGGCTCACATGGCCTCAAGTGTTTGGCGAATCGCGCGAAGGTGCTGGAGCCTATATTATCAGCTACCTGTTCTACATAGTGTGGGCGCTTGTTTTTGCAGCCCTGTCGGCTTCCCTTGTCCGCATGTTCGCGCCATATGCTTGCGGTTCGGGTGCGTATATTCTTTCTTGAAGGTTTTAAAGGAAACCTTAAATTATGTTCCTATGCTAATTAATAATGCTAGTGTGCAGCTTTTTATTGATATGACAGTGAGCCGTATTTTTAAAACCGATATAAATAATTTGATTCATTAATTTTTAGACCTGCAGTGCGATTGAAAAACTTTTGTGGGATCTCTTGGTAGGTGTTTCCAAAACTGGGTTGTTTTTAATTATGTTACATGTCTGTAAATTTATAACCTTAAATAAGATATTTATACAATATAACTGAAAAATTATTCTGAACAAATGTAATTATTTATATTTGTTGAAAATCTATACTGATACAACATATACACAAAGCCAACCACGATTCCCAGCAGAGTTATGTAAGCATATTGCTGGATTATAATTGCTTATAAATTTTATACTTTGTATATGCTATAACCTGCTTATATGTTATAACTTATAACTTACATGTAATTATGATTTGAACAGATGATATGAAAATACAATAGAGGATTGCAAAAGATCAAGATCAAAAGAAAGATATTCAAAGGAGACATTCCACTGATTCCAGACTTGCTTTGTTTCATATACTAATGATCCAATCTTAATTGCTTTTCTATGATGTTCATATAAAAATCTCTTATTTATTGGCTTATATAAATAAGAGATAACACTTGATAGATTTCATCACTTTAGTCTTGTAACTGTGTTCCAATACTATAACATATCAAAAAAATCAAAAAATCAAAAAATCAATATTCTCAAACCAGTATTACTTAAAATTAAATACATTATTGGAACACTCCTTTTAAGCTCGGAAACTTGTGTTAGGAGGCTCCGCTCTTCCCGTCCTTCATTTATATAAATTAGTGTTTAGAACTTGGGTAACACATAGATTTTTGACTTACAGTTAAACTTATGTAGTATTTTTACAATAAAATATCCGTTGGTGTTAGTTGTGGTTACATATAGTAGTGTATGTGATAAGACTGGTGGGTTACTGCTTAGGAGAAATATTTTCTATTATGGTCCTGTTTTATTTACAAATCTATGAACCAAAATATAGGTATTTTTTGTGCTTTTCAGGTATACCAGAAATAAAAACAATTTTAAGTGGATTTATTATTCGTGGTTACCTTGGTAAATGGACACTCATCATCAAGGTTGTGGGACTGATTTTGTCTGTATCATCAGGATTATCTCTAGGAAAAGAAGGACCTATGGTTCACATTGCAAGTTGTTTAGGCAAGTATTACAGTTTAACACAATTTTAAGCTAAGCCTAACTGTAATTTACTAAAATCAACAAATCAAATAATTTCAGGTAACATTCTGTCATATCTCTTCCCGAAGTATGGCCGAAATGAGGCGAAAAAGCGTGAAATTCTGTCTGCTGCCGCTGCTGCTGGTGTGTCAGTTGCTTTTGGTGCACCTATTGGTGGGGTATTGTTCAGTCTGGAAGAGGTTATAATTTTCTAATCAGTATATAATTAATTAATTACTTTGATATAGTAACCTAAAATAGTATGTATATTTATACAGTGGAACCTGCTAATCCCCCCCCCCCCCCCCTTGTAATCGACATGTCTTTAACTTGTACCTTGATTTGAGTTACGCTATGAATCCGCCACGGTTGAGGTGTTCTTCGCGAATACGTGGACACAGGTTGCAATCAGTTTGCGTTACCATGAATCCAGCTTGATGCATATATTGTAGTAATGGGCGTTGAATCAACGAACGGTTTAAATAGACGGTCTACGTTCAATCGACGTTTCGACGGTCTACAGTTCATTCGTTAACTAGTCGAATTCATAGACGGCTAAACTGAGAGTCCACAGCGTTCTTATCTACTAACAATGCGACGACGACGCCGTAAACATACCCGGTTAATGTAAGTGCATGCGTTCGTTGAATTAGTATCATTGTACAAACCGATTTAAACCTTAAGTATATGACATAGGAGTTAATATTTCTTTTTAATAGAATTGAGTGAAAAGGCAAGAGCATTCTGATATTGCGCGAAAGAGTATGTCGACGGTCTGGCGGACTATTGTTTACCTAAACTAGATAATATTACCGTGCCTAAACGTTGCCGTTGTTTAGAAATTTGAAATTAGTGTGTCGACTCGCGTCGCAAGGTCAAAGCTAAAGAAATTCTTCCAAGAAAGGACCAGAGGGGACATTTGGCGTGCCCCCTTGAATGGTGGAGAAAACACCAATACGTACGTCTACCCAAATTAAAAAAAAATTGTAATCCATTGTAACATTGTAGCAACATCTGTTCCTTGCGAACGGATGTTTTCTAAAGCAGGTCTTATAATTAATGAAAGGCGAACGAGACTAACGACAAGCAAAGTTGAGCAAATTATGTCCTAAACGTAAATACACCTGAGGAGAGATTTTAGGGTTTTTAAGGGTTTTTTAATTCATTTATAAAATAATTTACATGATTCTTCTGTACATACATTAATAAAAACGAAAACAAAGAAAAAAGCAAATAAAAATATTTATTAAACACCTATCCATAAAAATATGTAAATAAAAAATGTAAGTAATTAAATATGTACATAAAATCAGTCGATCTTCTAAATACGCCTGAAATACGATAGTAGTAAAATCTTTTAAAAACGTATTGACTAGTTCTAAGCCTAGAAAAGTACGAAGGGAAGTTTAAATCGATTGATTGTAAAATTCGATAGTAGGTATTTATACACCAGTGAGAGTGCTTTGTGCTCAAATCAAATTTCTTTGAATTTAAACTTTACCGTTCATTCAACTGTCGAATAGTGGGCAAAACTAGTTAAGACGCGTTGCGCCTGTAGACACCGCGCTTTAGTCGATTGAACGTCTGCCGTTATCGCGTTAACTAGTCGACGAATTCAACTAGTTGATCACCCAGTCGATGGACGGCAATAGACGGTCTAGTTTCGTTGACGAAAATTACGTCGACGACCCACCTCTAATATATTGTCTCAGTTCAAATGTGGTCGCGCCCTAGCGGGCATTCAATTATTTACTGTTTAGCTATTTATTGTGCATCACATGGCTTTTTTTAAGTATTTGGCGATGGAACGATAAGGGGTAGATGGTGCCCACTCCAGGTGCCCATCGGGCACGGTATTCAGCCCGGGGAGCGGCCAACGCTCCGAGAGGTAGTACGGGGCTTTTTATATATACTGTGTTTGCTTCGGGACTTCGATAGCGCGATTTAGGATTCAATTTGTTTCGCTTGTGACGCGACGACAGCGCCGCCACAATTATTTTATATTTGATGTGTAATCTGTCGGATTACAAGGTACTCTTTTTCAAAAAGTTCACTATGACTGTGGCAGTACTCAATAGTTCGTCGAATTCGATAATCCGACACCGCCTTGCAAAACGTTTGTCGGATTACTGCGGGTCAACTGTATTTAGACGGCTTTGTGTAAGTAATTAAGCGAAGTATTTTTATGGCCTAAAAATAATTTTCCAGTTTTGTATGTTTGTCCTTGTGAAATTTAAGTTATATATATTTTAGAAGAAAAACATATCCTAGGTAGGATATTTTTTCTTCTTAAATATATGGGAGAGGTCTATGTCAAGTAGTGTGGACTGTTTTGCATATTTGATAAAGAAAAGATCTTTATAAATAATATACATTGAAAATATAATATATGAAGATGTACTACGTAATTAAGTTACATTAATTATTAATAATTAATATAGTTCTTGATAAAAAGTAAAAAAGTTACAGCCTATATACGTCCCACTGCTGGGCTCAGGCCTCCCCTCATTTCTGAGAGGTTTAGGGCAAGGAAGTGTCCGCCGCGCTGCCCAAATGCGTGTACGAACTTCACATGTCTTCGAAATATTTTTTTTCTTATTCCTCAGACATGCAGGTTTCCTCACGATGTTTTCCTTCACCGCCGAGCACGTGGTAAATCAGCACTTAAAATTGCAATTAACAATTTCTTTGGTGCCGGCGGGGATAGAACCCGGGTTACTCGAGTTCTGTTATATTTACAGCGAGCGTTAACCACTGAGCTACCACGCCTCTCACAGTTCTTGATAACAGAATGATAATTTTATTGCTAACTACTATGAATTATTTCTTAAGTAATGGAAGTTAAAAAAATTGACTTATACAATATATTATATACTTTTATTATAGGTGTCCTACTATTTTCCACTAAAGACATTGTGGCGATCCTTCTTCTGTGCATTGATAGCAGCTTTCATTCTACGCTCAATAAATCCCTTTGGAAATGAGCACTCGGTACTTTTCTTTGTTGAATACAACAAGCCTTGGATATTTTTTGAGCTGATTCCGTTTGTGGGACTTGGAATAATTGGGGTAAGATATATATCAGTTAGTTTTACGTCTACATTTGTTGTTTTCTACGTTTATTTATTTTGTGTTACACATTTTTTTAGGGCTGCATAGCAACCATATTTATAAAAGCAAACATCTACTGGTGTCGCTACCGTAAATACTCAAAGCTCGGCCAGTACCCAGTAACAGAGGTTCTAGTGGTAACACTAGTAACTGCGGTTATTGCATATCCTAACCCATACACTCGTATGAACACCAGTCAGCTTATCTATTTGCTATTCAACCAGTGCGGGATTTCTAACTCTGATCCCTTGTGGTGAGTGTTTTTGATATTTATTTAAGCCAATATTCATATATAGTGCAACCTCGATATAATGAAACTGAAGGGAATTAGAAAATATTCGTTATTATGAGGTTTGTTGTTATATACAGGTTAGGTAGGACTATGATTCGTTTTAACCAGGTCTTACAAGGTTTAATGTGTCTGACCTGTCAAGACATGATTTATTGTGGTATTAAGTGGGAATAATTAATAGATACGCTATGTCAAGGTTCCAATTTGAAAAAAGTCTTTAAATAGAGGTAAATAATAAATTTTTGCTATATTCTGCAATGACTAAAAGTTCGAGAGAGGTTTTTTAATGAATCTATTCGTAATGTGGGATGGGATTTCGAAAAATTCGTTAAATCGAGGAATTTGTTATACTGAGGCTCATTATATCAAGGTTACACTGTATTTGTATAAAATGCTGTTGTGCTATTCTTGCTTTAATATATATTTAATCTTAAGCAGGGGAGAAATTTTTGAGTAGTGTAAAGATGAGGAGGTTAACCTGTGGAGGTAATTAAATAAATCAAAAAAATTATATTTGTCTTTTAATACCGTGAATATATGTAAATATATTCACATGACAGGCCTGTTGGTCTAGTGGTTAGTGACCCTGACTGCTATGCCGGAGGTCGTGGGTTCGATTCCCACCCAGGACAAATGTTTGTGGGATGAGCACGATCATTTGTTCTGTGTCTGGGTGTAATTTATCTATAATATTTATGTATTTAGAAATATATAAGTATGTTTATCAGTTGTCTAGTACCCATAACAAGCTCTGCTTAGCTTGGGACTAGATGGCGTTGTGTGATAGTTGTGGAATATTATATTATATTATTATTAAATATAGCAATATTTACTTATGGTAGTTGAAAAGTATTTTCACTTGAGTATTTGTTGCAGTCCTATCGAATTATCAGTATGAGGGAATAGAGACTGCTCCACTCTCCACAACTCCACATGTTTGCACACACTCGTCTATTATAATTCTGTCCTGACTGCCTCGTTGGTCTAGTGGTTGTAGTAGTGCGACTGCTGATCATGAGGTCCTGGGTTTGAATCCCGGTGCGGGCAAAAAAAAAATTATTGAGTTTTTTCGTCAAGAAATTCTCAGTAGTAGCCCGGACTCAGGAAGTTGGCGGTGTATCACCCCCGTGCCTCGGAAAACACGTTAAGCCGTTGGTCCTGCGCCTGATCCCTCTCCGGTCGTGTCGGTTTACCGTCCCATTGGATTATGAGAGTGGGGGAATAGAGAGTGCACCTGTGCTTGCGCATACACTTGGGCACTATAATCCTGTCCTGCGCCGATGGCTAGTCTCCGTTGAGGCAGGTCGCCGTGGCCGAAATTCGGTCTGGAGGACATTATTATAATTATTATTCTGTCCTAATGGATCTCCGCAGATGGCTAGTCTCCGTTGAGGCTGGCCACTGTAGTCGAAATTCGGTCTAGAGGAAATTATATATTATATATTATTATTTTTATAAATTTAATTCATGTGATGTGTTTTGATGCTGACAAACTATTTCAGTGATTACAACCGCAATTTCACGGATGTGAATTCGGCGATTGAGAAGGCTGCTGCTGGGCCTGGTGTCTACAAAGCCATATGGTTGTTATTCCTCGCTTTAGTCCTTAAGCTTGTCATGACTGTTTTCACTTTTGGCATTAAAGTGCCATGTGGATTGTTCATACCCAGTCTTGCACTTGGAGCCATTGCGGGTCGAATTGTCGGCATTGGTAAATTTTGATTCATATCTAAATTCATGAATTATGCTTTGTAATGTTTATGATTTTGCTTTGAAATATATATCTATACATATAAAAGTGCTTGTTTGTGTACATGAAATCATTTAACTCCAATTCTATTTGATTGATCACCAAAATTGGTATATATGTATTTTTCTATGGAGACAGTTTATATATAAAATTTTTGATTTTATTTGCTTTTTTTCAATCAAGCATGGCAATTAATAAATTAAATTGCATGCGCTAAAATAAAAAAAAAAACTGTGCTGAACACAACCTATGATATTAACTGACAGGACAACGTCTGCTGGATTCAACTAGTAAATTATGTAAGGAGTTTGTTTCCAGCGTTGTTTTAACTATTACAAGTTAATGCTCGGCTATTATCCCACCTGATGGTAAGTGGTGATTTTTTAATATAGGATAGGGTGACAAACTAGCACATAGTCCACCTGATTGTAAGTGCTGTGGCCCATAGACATAAAAATGCAGATGCGTTGTCACCCGTGAAGACTAAGTTCGAATGCCTCGTTTTCAGTAAAAAGGGTCTCTCTACACTCACCATACGAAACACAGCAGCATTAAGCTACTATTTTACGCTGGTATTCTGTGAGAGCGTGGTCCTTCCCCGGTCGAGCTGACCCATTTTTGCTACAACTACTACTAATATAACTGCAGCGTGGCTCTACCACGTATAAGCTTCAGTTTTTATTATTTGTTCCAATATGGATCTGTTTAAAATAAGTCCAAATAGACATTTCCATGCATGACATTTTGGGTCTCATCACTACAGGTGATATTGACAATATGTATTTTATAAAAAATATTCATTGATATTATTTTGTGTTTATCATTAAAAGCAATTGATATTTTTAAGGCGTGGAGCAATTGGCATACAATTATCCGAAAATTTGGCTTTTCTCTGGGGAATGTTCTACTGGCGATGATTGTATAACACCTGGATTGTATGCTATGGTTGGGGCGGCAGCTGTGCTCGGTGGTGTTACTAGAATGACGGGTAAGACATACAAACCTTGAGGAAATGTACAATAATAGTAAAATGATTTGTTTTAAAAATATCAAACTATGAATTGATTCTGATTTGGAGCGATTTTGACATTGAAGTATGGATTTATTTCAGTGTCTTTGGTGGTGATAATGTTTGAATTGACCGGTGGAGTTCGCTACATTGTGCCATTAATGGCGGCGGCCATGGCGTCTAAATGGGTGGGAGATGCATTGGGCAGGCAGGGAATTTATGACGCGCACATTGCCCTCAATGGGTACCCGTTTCTCGATAGCAAAGATGAGTTCCAACATACTTCTCTGGCAGCAGACGTGATGCAGCCAAAGTAAGCTACTTTTTTTCAATTACCATTGAATAAACTGGTAAATCTTTTTTTAATATAATTTATAATAACATTTTGTGCCTCTGAATCTCATGTGAGTGAGATGTGAGCACATTTCAATATGTTTTTTAACTATTTGAAACCATAGCTTGACTACTATACCACCTGACGGTAAGTGGTGACGGACTTAACAAAAGTTATAGCCACTGCCAATGTTGCTTGCGGTTCTATAGAATAAGCTCTTTTTTATACTTATGATGTGAGGTTTCCTGTATTTATAGCAATAGTTAAATTATTTTATTATATGGTCGATCTATTATTGTTATATTATGAATATAGCCTGCTATATATGTGTGTATTGTATAAAAATCGCCACGCTTAGCTTTTGCACCATCAGATGGTTTGCGTTTTAGATGCACTTGCCAAATGGTTCACTAGATTTTTATTTGTTTCTTATAATACCCACATTATGAAATTTAGTAATAGATTATTTTACATCATTGCTTAACCTTTTTTTGTTTCTAATTCTTTATGAAAATACTTATACGTCATATAAAGTTGTTCTTTGTTGTTGCTGTTGATAAAGATTTGCAAGTTACATTTTCATATTTTGTAACAGCTGTATACAAAACTAATTTATGTTGAGAAATTTATAATAATAAATAAAAATCAATACTTATTAAAATTGTAATAAATTCTAATAATATTTCGTTCTATACTTGTTATAAGAGTTGACTATGGGAAAATCGACATAATCTTGGCTTCCAATAAGTGGTAAAATTTCTCTTTTATACTACTTAAAATAACTGCCAATAATCGTTAATATTAATTGTTACGATTAAGGCATACTGTGCATAACTGGACCTTTATTCAATATGTGTAATTTATAGTTTTATTATAGCAATTGCTTTGATTATTTTATCTTATATTTTGTTTGTAAAGTTATATAGTACTTTAAATTTTTTTGTAATACAGTGTTTAAAAATTATTTATACTTCTATTTAATATAATCCTTTTTTTTAAGAAAATGCGATTTTTTATGATTAATAGTTGAGGTAATAAAAAGTGAAGTTAAAGTTTCACTTATATCATTCATCATTTCAGCCTATCAACAGTTAACTGCTCAACATTGGCCCCTCTCTCTATATATTTCTTCATAGGCATTATAATTGCCATAGTTTTTAGTTACGTTTTTGTTTTGTTGTTGAACTGTTACTTTTTGTTTATTACAATGAACGAGTACTCAAGCCAGCATATCGCTGTAACAGTTCAACAACAAAACAAAAACGTAACAAAGTCTAACAACAAACAATAATTATGTACAGTAAGTAGATTTACTTAAAACCAGGAATGTTATCACAACGCAGAGCGAGGGACGACTGCTCGACGGCACAAGCGCACACTGCACCCTTTTTACCTGGAGACAGCCGTTATTCTGTCTCGCTAGCACTGTTGTGCACAGCGTTTTTTACCTGCTCACACAAAGGATGCTATTGTGCTTGCTTACGATTCCTTGAATTATTGAAGAATTTTATCTTACTCACTGGAATTGGTGTTTAGTTATCTAATATCGGGGTAGAGGCACTTTGAACAGTTACATTCAAATTATCATAGCTCCTAAACTATCTAACTCAGAGTTAAGATTTAAATGTGCATTTATAGCAAATATCCTGTATTATAATAAAAACAAGTAAAAAAATTGGTTAACACGATGGTTTTTTTTAAAGCTAAGAATCTGAAAAACAACATCAATTTGTTGTCTAATTTATTTTTTCAAAAATGTTTTTTACTAATACTGAAAAATTCAAAAAATAATATTTTGAATCTAGATTTATTGTCTACACTATTAACTAACATTTAAGACCAATTTTGTTTTTGAAAGTCTACTTGGGTAGATATTGTTAAATTAATACAAGCATCTATGCTTCGCCAACAATTTTTTTGAAAGTGCTGCCATTTTTTTTATTGATGGCGAAAAAAAATCATTGATCCCTGATTTGTCGATAAAATTAATTGTATTTTAATTGAGCAAGTGGATGAGTTTGTGTATTTGGGATGTGTATTTAGCAGGGATGTTAGATATGATAGGGAAATAGAACGACGAGTAAATGCAGGGAATAGAGTGAATGGGGCACTACACTCTATTATGAAGAACCAGAATGTGTCAAAACAGGCACGTATGGTAATTCATAATGCTGTGTTAGTCCCTACTTTAATGTATGGTAGTGAAAGCTGGGTGTGGCAGAAGAAGCACGAAAGTAGAATAAATGCTGTAGAAATGCGGTCTTTAAGGAACATGCTAGGGTTTAATCTGAATGACAGGGTGAGAAATTGCGTGATAAGAGATAAATGTGGTATGCAAGATGATGTAGTGACCAGGATTAAGAAAGGAATGCTTCGGTGGTTTGGTCACGTAGAAAGAATGAATGAGGAAAGAGTGACAAAGCAAATTTATATGGCAGATGTGAATGGCCGAGTCGGAAAGGGACGCCCTAGAAAAAAGTTTATCGACCAAATTGGCGATATTTTGAAAATGGGCCACGTTAGAAGTACCCTTAACCGACGAGCATGTATGCGTAGATATATGGATGTAAAGGAGGCGAAAGAGGTATGTCAGGATCGTGCCAAATGGAAGTCCGTAGTCTCTGCCTACCCCTCTGGGTGACAGGCGTGAGTGTTTATGTATTATGTATGTATTAATTGTATTTTAACCCCTTAAAGTATCGGACATCGGAAACCGGACATATTGTATATCCTATACTATTAAACGAGCAATTCTTGTATATATGTATATATATATATAATCGGGATCTCGGAAACGGCTCCAACGATTTTCATAAAATTTAGTGTCCAGGGAGTTTCGGGGATAATAAATCGATCTAGCTAAGATTTATTTTTAGAAAATGTCTTTTTGTCCGTGTTTTTAGGCAATTAAAAACTGCTACAATATAGTTAGAATAAGAAGGTAAATTTTGACAGTTTGGTAATGATTATAAATAGCTTATTGGTATAATGGGCGGTCACAAAATCGTAAAACCCCGGTTCGAGCCCAGACCGACCGACCGACTTTTTTATTTTTTTTTTCAAGTTTCTTTCTTTTTTGAGAAAATATATTTTTTTCGAGCCCTTTTTTTAGTATTTTTTAAAAACACGAAAATTTAAATAAAAATAATTGCACTCATGATTTTTTATTCAAATAACCAGTTCAGTTTTTTCTGTTATGTCGCTAAGATCAAAAAATATTATTTATAATTCATCAGTATGTAATTTGTATCTAAATATAATTTCCAAAACACACGAATTAAAAAAATCGAGCGAAAAATACCGAGCAAAGCTCGGTCAACCGGGTACTATATATATATATATATATATATATATATATATATATATATATATGTGTATATATTAAAGATATATTGAATATATTGTCTCATATGAGGACATTACCATAGCTGCCAAGCTGGGTAACACACAATACAATAATTACAATAAGTAAACACTGATGTCCATGTTGGGTTGTTGTTGTACTAGCAGTGTAAGAATCCACTATTCCTTTTCAACACCCCAATCTTTACGGTATATCTTAGTAAATAAATAAATAAATAAAGCAAAGCGACTAGTATATAGATGTTAAGCAATGCAAATTATTGGCAAGGCGATTCTCTTTTAATATTTTGGATATTGCACGCAACATTATTAACTCCACACATTCGAAGTAACCTTGCTGTTCGATAACTTCTTAAAATTTATATACGTTAAAGCCGTGCTACAACTGTATTGTGCTTGTATTACGAATTGGTTGATTCGACGGGTGAAGGACCACACTCACAGAATAGTGTATAGAGTTTATAGAATTAGAAACTGTTTTACTGGATACGAGGCATTCCACCTTGGTTGTCAGGGGTGAAAAGTGACAACGCATCTGTATTTTGATTCTTAATCGTGGATAAATGAAGATGTCTATGGGTCACAGTATCCACTTACCATTAGATGGACTGTGTGCTCGCTTGTTACCCTAATTCTATGGAAAAAAAAACCATAGCTGAGTTAGTGCTAATATTGGCCAGTGACACACATTACATTCACACACACAATTAGACCTGCCCTGACTGTGATGGCATGAGTTGTAACATTCATCAAAATCATACACTTATTTTTATACTTATTTTTTTATTGATGTTTATTGTATTGTTGTTACCAGTCTGCAAATAAGTGCACTCTAAATATATTCCTTATATTTTAGACGTAATGAAACATTGGCCGTAATCACTCAAGATTCAATGACAGTAGATGATGTGGAGACTCTCCTTAAAGAAACAGAGCATAATGGATACCCAGTGGTGGTGTCCAAAGAGTCACAATATCTTGTAGGGTTTGTTTTGCGCAGGGATCTCAACTTGGCGATTGGTTAGTATTCTGTGTAATTGTGGTCATGAAAAATCATAATGTTCTCCTTAAGTACAAATAAAGTTATACTCGAAACTCAAGCATAAAGTCTATTTCATTTTAATAATTATTGTATCGATGCTGAGCAGTGATAGCCATATGTGTGACGGTTTGGTTGGCGCAGTGGCTAAGATTTTGGCTCAGATGCTGTGGGTCAAATCTAACACGGAATATGTGTTTAGATGACCTATAAATAATTGATCATTCTGTTGATGTTTGCCTCTATTAGCATCGACGAGGATTTACAAGATATCCGTATGGAACGGTAGCCTGTTTATACAACCCGTCCTAAGCCTAAGATATAAAATTTATTAATAACTAGACCACGGCACCATCTATCGGGACTATAGAGTAAACTCTATAGGGCAAACATATTGTATTTGACTGTGCCGTTAGTCCAGTGGTCGTAAACGCGCTAACAGATACACCAATGATTATTTATATAATATTCGTAATATTTTCACAGCAAATGCACGCAGAACAATGGAGGGTATAACTGGTCAATCTGTAGTGGTATTCGCCGGTACGGTTAACCCTCCTGCCGGGCCGCCACCTTGTTTACCTCTAAACCGCATTCTGGACATGGCGCCAATCACCGTCACCGACCAGACTCCCATGGAGACTGTCGTGGATATGTTCCGCAAGCTCGGCTTGAGGCAAACACTCGTCACGCATAATGGGTATGTTTTTTTTCCATTTATTATAATATGTGTAGAATGGAAAGAGGACCTAAGAGTCGGAATGGTCCAAACTGGTGATATATTGAAAAGGGGCCAAATTAAGAGTAACCTTAACCGACGTGCATGTATGGGTAGGTATATGAATGTGGAGGAAGTGAGAGAGGTTTGTCAGGATCGTGCCAAATGGAAGTCTGTAGTCTCTGCCTCTGTAGTCTCTTTGTCGCATGCGTGACTGTTTATTTATTGTGTAATATGTTATGTGTAGAACGGATGTGAAGAAACTTATCATTTTGTTTCGGTAAAGCGTTCTCTAAATGTAGCAATTCACGCTCATAAAAAGAGTTTGGTTGTAGTTCAGTGAATGGTGCCAAGGCGAGTGGAACTTATTTTTTTTTTAAATTTTGAAGGTTATTTTGCAAGAAATCGCTGGTGCACAAACATCTTTGTGGACGGTTGTTCATTTAATTATGTACATCT
Source organism: Parnassius smintheus behrii (assembly GCA_036936625.1). Classification (NCBI taxonomy): domain Eukaryota; kingdom Metazoa; phylum Arthropoda; class Insecta; order Lepidoptera; family Papilionidae; genus Parnassius; species Parnassius smintheus. The sequence goes on along the minus strand of JAUPFT010000016.1, from coordinate 9,133,073 downwards.
ATTGTACAGTTGATCGGCTCATTTCATACAATTCTAAAATGTGCCTGGTCACGTTGAACTACTTACATATTTCAAAAATATTTAGTTGATGTGTCGTGTGTCTCGCCATATTCTGGTGGTGTAAGTTATTCCACTACCCCATATCATGAATGACAGGCTCGTGGAAACTGTCCATGCGGTCGGAGCTAAGTTCTGCAAGACCCGCCGCAGAAGAACACAAAAACTCTCCGATCACACTCTTAATCTCATGGCTGTTAGACGGAAGATGAGGCTGCAATCGTCAACAGATTTGACAGCATACAGGCAACTGAACGGGCAGATCTCCAAATATACTGCTCGTATTAAAGAAGCGATCGAGCGGAACCAGGGCTCCCAAAGTCTTTGCCAGAGGTCTATCTGCCTGAAAGAGCCTACTGTCAAAGCTGAAGACTGAGTGTGGCAGCATCGTTTCCGGGACACCTGAGATTTTGAGTGAGATTGAGAGGTTCTATGGGCAGCTGTACACATCATCGTTGGAGCCACACGCAAGTGTGAGTAATGATCCAAGAGCAAGTCTTACCCGACACTATTCCGATGATATCTCGGACGTCAGTCTGAGCGAGATTAGAATGGCTCTCCAGCACCTTAAAAACGGCAGGGCCCCAGGCGAGGATGGAATTACAGCGGAGCTTCTGAAAGCGGGTGGTACTTGAAGTCCTTCAGAAGCTCTTCAATTCCGTCCTCCATGGTGGCACTACTCCGGAGGCGTGGAGCAGAAGTGTGGTGATCTTGTTCTTTAAGAAAGGCGACAACGCTCCCTTGAAGAACTACAGACCGATTTCCCTTCTGAGCCGCGTCTACGTGCTGTTTTCGAGAGTCATTATGAATCGTCTCGCACGCAGACTCGACGACTTCCAGCCTCCCGAACAAGCCGGTTTCCGAAAAGGCTTCAGTACCATAGACCACATACGTACCCTGCGGCAGATTGTACAGAAGACCGAAGAGTATAATCTGCCACTTTGCCTGGCGTATGTGGACTATGAGAAAGCCTTTGATTCCGTCGAAATTTGGGTGGTGCTACAGTCCCTTCAGCGGTGCCAAGTTGACTGTCGGTATATCAAAGTGCTGAAGTGTTTGTACAGTAAGGCTACGATGGCTATCCGAGTATAGAACCAGAGTTCGAAACCTATCCAACTGCAGAGAGGTGTAAGACAGGGTGACGTTATATCCCCGAAACTCTTCACCGGTGCGTTGGAAAACGTTTTCAAGCTACTGGACTGGAAAGGATACGGTATTAACATCAATGGCGAGTACATCACTCACCTTCGATTTGCCGACGATATAGTCCTTATGGCAGAATCGCTGGAGGACCTTAGCACTATGCTCAATGACCTCAATCCCAACGAATAGGTCTTAAGATGAACATGGACAAAACAAAGATCATGTTTAATGTCCATGTCACACCTATGCCGGTAGTTGTTGGGAGCACTATGCTCGAAGTTGTTGACGAGTACGTTTACCTGGGACAAATAGTCCGACTAGGTAAGTCCAACTTCGACCGAGAGGTCAATCGACGGATTCAACTCGGCTGGGCAGCGTTCGGGAAATTACGACACATCTTCTCGTCAGGTATACCTCAATCTCTGAAAACTAAAGTGTACAACCAGTGCGTGTTGCCAGTGATGACTTACGGATCAGAGACGTGGTCCTTCACTGCTGGCCGTATGAGGTCGCTCAGCGAGCTATGGAGAGGGCTATGCTCGGAGTTCTCCGCGTGATAGACTCAGAAATGAGGATATCCGCAGTAAAACCAGACTGACCGACATAGCCCAACGGATTAGTAAGCTGAAGTGGCAATGGGCCGGCCATATAGCTCGAAGAACCGATAACCGATGGGGAAGAAAGGTGCTCGAGTGGCAGCCTCGTACCGGTAGGTGTAGTGTAGGGCGACCCCCCACTAGATGGAGTGACAACCTGGTAAGACATGCAGGAAGTCGATGGATGCAGGTGGCTCAGGACCGTGCTTTGTGGCGTTCCTTGGGGGAGGCCTATGTTCAGCAGTGGACTTGTGAAGGGCTGTAATGATGATATCATTTCGAGGGTGTTGTATGAGACGACAGAGGGATACTGAAACGGGAGTTGGGCAGCAGCACCTTTCTGATAACAAGCCGAAAAATAACTACAGTTGCCAACTCACATGTCAAGGGTAGCCACTTAGGCAATTATAGTCCTTAGAGGCAATTTATAGAAAAGCCTATGTTCAGTAGTATAGTTGCCATGCTAAGCAGACGGGTATATGGCAACCCTAGTATTTTATTATTTTAAGTTGATATCAGTAACATTCCACTGGCCATTTCCTCTATCAGTTTTTCTTTTCTCAAGATAACCGCGCAAAATTATGGAGAAGAAAGAAAGAAAATATAAAATTACTTTATAAAATTTATTATAAATAAACCTTATCACTTAAATAAAATTAACTAAACCGATGTTGCCAACAGTAACACTTTACTGTATGGCACGTTTTCAAATAATATGTTCCACGAAATATTTAATTTATATTTTATTTTCAGACGTTTACTAGGTGTGATCACTAAGAAGGATGTACTCCGACATGTCAAGCAAATGGATAATGAAGATCCTAATTCTGTTCTATTCAATTAACATATTTTAAAATATACATATAAGACATGAGGTATTAGCAGAATCTTAGACATATTTCAGAAGTATCATCATTAGATTAGCACTGTTAAGTGCTGAAAAAGGTTTTTGTGTTATGAAACTTTTAAACCAATATAAATGTATTTGTAACAATAAGATAATATTTCAAAATATCAAACCTTACATTACACCTGGGTGGTTAGATTACTTTTCTGCCTACAAGTCTGTCTGGGTAGATATCACTCTCTTACCTATGCCAATAGCGGTGCTTGCATTGCAGTAACCCAGTCTAAAGGGTACAGAGACCCAGTATACAGGCTATGAGGCATTCCATCTTACTTCCATAAGGTGACCATTTATTGTAGTAGTAAATACAAATGTAGCCGTCTTCATTTGAATATGGTTGTCTGTTAAATTTGAAAATTTTTGCTAGGATATATGATTTTTTTTAATAACAAGTAACCATAGAAAATACGATTAGCGCATAAAATATTATTTCAGTAAACTGATAAATCACGTTTTTAATTTTAGCTCCTCAAATATAACTTGATCAATTCCCTGACTACTTTTCAAATGACGGCGACGGCGTTGAAAATAATAAGTGAATTTGAATTTGAGAATTTGATAAGTGACACTGCTGTATAAAATAACTGTTTAATTGTGATGTTTAAATTTTGCATGTTGATATCTTTGTTGCTAGGTTGCTAGTTAAGTTGTAAAAAGGTAATCTCAGGTTATTATTTTATTAAGGTTCATATAAATACACCCACATAGAACTTTATCCATAGATAAACAAATAATAAATTATATATTATGTATATAATTTATTATAACGCAAATAAGACGAAAGTGATGGTTTTTGAAAGAGAAGAAAGCAAAACGGTATGTGAAATAAGAATAGAAGGAGAGTTAATTGAGCAAGTGGATGAGTTTGTGTTTTTGGGATGTGTATTTAGCAGGGTGGTAGATACGATAGGGATATAGAATGACGAGTAAATGCAGGGAATAGAGTTAATGGGGCACTACACTCCATTATGAAGAACCAGAATGTGTCAAAAAAGGCACGTATGGTAATTCATAATGCTGTGTTAGTCCCTACTTTAATGTATGGTAGTGAAAGCTGGGTGTGGCAGAAGAAGCACGAAAGTAGAATAAATTTTGTAGAAATGCGGTCTTTAAGGAATATGCTAGGGTCGAATCTGAATGACAGGGTGAGAAATTGCGTGATAAGAGATAAATGTGGTATGCAAGATGATGTTGTGACCAGGATTAAGAAGAATGCTTCGGTGGTTTGGTCATGTAGAAAGAATGACTGAGGAGTGACAAAGCAAATTTATATGGCAGATGTGAACGTCCGAGTTGGGAAGGGACGCCCTAGAAAAAAGTTTATCGACCAAATTGGCGATATTTTGAAAATGGGCCACGTTAGAAGTACCCTTAACCGACGAGCATGTATGCGTAGATATATGGATGTAAAGGAGGCGAAAGAGGTATGTCAGGATCGTGCCAAATGGAAGTCCGTAGTCTCTGCCTACCCCTCTGGGTGACAGGCGTGAGTGTTTTACACTAGTTCACGTTTTACGAATCTGTATTTAACATGCAAAATTTAAGATTATTTCAATAAAATTTATACAAATAATTCTATTTTATATAAAATGTATTGACAAGTTTAACCTTCAATAAACTTTGATCCATTAAAGAAGGAAAATTGTCAATTTTTATACAGTCATTTACATCATGTTATATAATAATAAATCAAATACTTTTAAGTTTATAATTATTGATATCAATCCCATTCTATTTTTGAACATTAATTTTTAGTTTCTGATAAATTATAGTATTATTAAAATTTCTTGTAATATTATAGACATTCAACCGGTATACTTTGTTAACAATGTGCAATATAATGCTGATGATTTCTTTCGTTTACTTTTATATCACTTGACAGCTAAGTTTTATTTAGGAGTTTTTCTTATCAATATTTAAACTAAATCTCTTAAAATTTTAAAAAAAATATAACAATTGTCTTCTGTGTTCAATTATCGACATTTTTTAAGATTAAAAAACTATCACATTTATTACCTGATGATGTTTTAAAGCAGAAAAATAATGAAATAAAAAATTACAACATCGTACCCATAACAATTACATAAGGCCTTATTAGCATAGATGATGATAGGCAGAGAAAATCAAGAATTTATTTATTAAATTATTTTTTGTTTATAAGTTATATTTTTTAGTCTTTGTATATCTGCTGTAGTTACAATTATCTTATTTATATCATTTTAATGCCTTCGATTTCTATATTGTTTTAGAGAAAAATATTTTATCTGCATTTAAATGCCAAAGGAAAAGGGCTTGAATGAATAATAATATTTACACATTTACATAAATGATATTCTCATAAGTTTAAATTTTTTGACTTTTATAAATATTATCAAATTATCAACAATAAATTCCAGTTTTAATTACTTTCTGGTCAAGGATATTATATAAGTTGGCGTTTATATCATCATTAACACTGTAATAGAAAACTAAAAAAATAATACATATTATCTCAACGTTTAAGGCATGTGACAGTCAAGTCAGTTTACACTTTTCTATTATTGTTAATGATTGTAGAAAGTCAACAAGACTAGCCCCGCTAATATTGTTTAAAACAGCATGTAAACGTAAATATTATATAAAGTTTAATATCGTTTTGGTAGCTAAGCGGAAAGAGTGTCGATTTTTACTTGAAATTCCAAGATAATGTTTCCTATTAAAGGCACTTAAAGTTACATATTTTCTTGTATGTATGCTTTCATTTTGTACTCTTACAATAAGGCAGGCACTATTTTATACACGGTTTTATTTTTTATTTGAAATCACCTACAACTTTTACCCGTGTATTAAAATTTTAATTAGATTATTATGAAATTTCTATTAAACCGTGCAACTTTGGAACCAATCCAGATCACAATATCAAAACCCAAATAGCTTCAACATACTATGTAAATAAGTAGTGTTTTAAGGATATTGTTTTATTATAATAGTCTCATTTTATATAGTTTTTTAGTACTTTTATGTTACAGCTGTTATCTTAGGTACTAATCATTGTTTTTATTAATTTTGGCCACTTATTGTATTATTTCAGTTTATAATGTATTTTTAAGATCATTTTATTTGCTTAATCTATGTTGTAATTTATTTAGCATGGTTAAAGAAAGATAAAATAAGGACCCTTTAATCTTGAAGTTGTATATACGAATATTCATGTCTTTTTCACGCTGTGACATTTTTTGCTTCAACTAAATGGTCATATAATAATGAAAACTATTCGAAGGCCGAGTTCTCTGAGTGGGGTTCCCGTTTGAAAATCGTTGATTGTACTGTACGTATCAAGCAATATTTATCTCCAGCGTGACCTTTTTAGGTCAGTTCTACTTGTATATCTGAAAGTAATTATGTGTATAATGTAAATAGCCCTCGATATATGTATAATGGAAATTAATGTAATTTATTGTGAAATAAAATAATCTAACAAAATGTTAACATGTGTTAATTTTGTCTCAATAAGGTCTAAATTAGCATAGCAAGAAAGATGCACGGCAGAAAGAACTTTACAATAATAATTTTCTTAGTAAAATTTACTCGGTCATTGACGGTATTACTAATAAGTCACCTAGCCGCTAACATATTTTTTAAATGAAATGTATTCACGTTTTTATTTTACATAACGTATTGAAAGTCATATTCGAAGTGAGTACATAGAAGTTTTAATTTCCCTACAAAAAGTGTAGAAAAAAAATTGTCTCACTATGTCAAATTGTTATGCTGTGATGGTAGCTAAAAGTTAATTTTGGGTTAGTAACAATAACCATTCGGCAGCATCTTATTATTGAAATAGAGGAAATGAGACTGGGGTGAGGAATATAACGATTACAATTTTTAGATTACCGATTTTTACAATGTTAACACCTCTGGTTATTACTCTAATGCCTGTTTCCAAATCATTCTATTATCACATTTGTAGTACGTTACGATGTATTTTAAGGAAGAACTGAAAATATAAAGAATATTTAACAAGTACTTGTAAATACAGTCATACCTCGACTTACGCTACCCCGTTTTACGCGAATTCGGAGATACGCAGTTTTTTTCGCACGTTTACAACAATCCGAACTTGTTCCTCGTATAATTATTGTACGTATGTAGTGCACATTATTGATTTATCTTTAATTATGTCATCCCAAAAAATTAAAAAATGAGTAATTTGAACTTAACACAAAAACACTCGTTGGAGTGTAAACTAAATATTATCAAAGACTGAATCGAAAATAAAAATCTGTGAATTGGCAAAGAAATTGGACCTATCGGAGTCAACAGTCCAGTATAAAAAGAAAAAAGGAAAAAATAACGGAAGCAGTGAAAGGCTCTCAATCTTTGAACTCAAGCATCATTCGTAAACGTCACGGTATTATCGCTCAGATGGAAACAATGTTAAAATTATGGTGTGATAATCAATTATTTACTTAAAAATTGTCCTGTGACCAAAGCATTTACGTGAGAAAAGAAAATCTTAACACATTGTTAGAATATATGAAACCTTCGACATCAAAATAGCTTCGGTTTATGTTGTTTTATTCATAGTAATGTAAATTGTTTTTATTATCTAACATTTTATTAAACATGATTCCCCTAAATTATTGTTTTTTTTTTGGACTCTGGTACCGATTTCACAAACTTTATTCGTATTTATATGCAAAATTGTAGCCCGAGTTACGCGAATTCGACTTACACACCTATAGCGTAAGTACAGTAATAATACCCCGGGTATTACTGTACTTACTTTTACTTGCGCATAATTTTTGGTATACATTGACGGGGAAGCGCGTTAAACTATCTGCACGCTCTTATATTTTGTGTGACCAACGTCGTATATCCGTGGAATCTTGCAATCTCAAACCAGAGCCTTCATTATGCTAATATTTACATGTTATGTCGATAAATGTAGGTAACTGAAATTACTCAGTCTTAGAATTATTTCCCTGGCAACTTTTCCACCTCATATTATTGTAGCTATGTTTAAATTAGGGTAAAATACAAGATTGCTAAATTTTTACATTCAGAGTCGTAAGTTGTTAAAATTTTAACAGTTCTGTTAATTATTTTTTTATTTTATAGGATAGGGTGGCAAACTAGCACACAGTCCACCTGATGGTAAGTGGTTGCTGGGGCCCATAGACATCTACATCTATCCTCGATTACATATCAAAATACAGGTACGTTGTCACCCGTGAGGACTAAGATGGAATGCCTCGTTTCTAGTAAAAAGGGTCTCCGGTTCTGTATTCTCACCACACGAAACAGCAGCATTAAGGTACTATTTTACGCTGGTATTCTGTGAGGGCGTGGTCCTTCCCCGGTCGAGCCGACCCATTCGTGCTACAACTATACTACTAAAATAACTGCAGCATGGATCTATCACGTATAAAAAGTACCACGTATAATATATGTTATATTATTCTATTATTACAATTTTTACATTTTTGATATGTTTGGTTTCTGATTTACAAGAACGTTCCTTTAATTTTCGGTCCTAGTCACATTGTTTCCACGCGTGTGACTGCCACTGGTCTAGTGACCGTAAACGTTACTGATGATCTTGAGGGCTCCCGGATCGGGACAATATTAGTTAATGGGTTTTTCTGACAACAAATTTTCAATTGCAGCCCGGAGTCAGGAAGTTGGAGGTGTCAAACGCTCGTGCCTCCGAAACCACGTAAAGCCGTTGGTCCTGCGCCTGATTTATGTTCCGGCACTATAATCTTGTCCTGCACAGATAACTAGTCTCCGTTCAGACTAAATTTCAGGCAGCCGTGCCCGAAATTCGGTCTTTAGGACATTGTTATTACTATACAACCCGGGTCAAAGGACTCCATAGAACTTAATGTGTTCAGCACTTTCTTGCAAGAGCACACAGTAAACCTTGAGAAAATATTTCAGAAACTACGGGAATCCAATTTTAAAATACAAATGGATAAGCCCGAATTTCTTAAATTAGAAACCGCTTATTTGGGGCATATAATTATTAAAGCTGACATTAAGTCAAATCCTAGCAAAATATCCACAATAGAAAAGTATCCACTACCTGAAACCGCCAAAGAAATCAAACAATTTTTAGGCCTTATAGGTTATTATCGGAAGTTCATTCCAGACTTTGCTCGAATTACTAAACCTCTGACGCAATGTCTAAAAAAAAGGAAGAAAAATAACTTGACGCAGACTATATTAACTTCTTCGAAAAGTGCAAGACTTTCTTGACCAACGACTCAATCCTCCAATATCCTGACTTCAATAAAGAATTTATCCTAACTGCGATCAGACAAACCTGTATGTTACGCTTCTAGAACTCTAAATGAGAGTGAAGTAAACTACAGCACTAAAGAGAAGGAGCTACTTGCCATTGTGTGGGCAACCAAGTACTTTAGACCCTATCTATTTGACCGTACTTTTAAAATGTTAACTGATCATAAACCTCTTCAGTGGGTAATAATTCTTAATGAATGAAATGCCGATGCTCTCTCCCGGGTAGTAATACATAACGAAGAATTATGTTCTGTGTTAGCTAACCCATTAGAACAGCCCCTAGCGCCGGCTCAACTACTCAAACAGCATACACACGCCATGAAAATCCGATCCTCGAAATCCCCATCACCGACGAACCTATTAATGAATTCCACAGACAGCTAATATTAACAATTGTAGGCAAAGAAGGTATTAGGAATTGTAGGTGAAAAGACGACCAATAGTGACTAAACCTTTTGATACACGTACTCGAACAGTTGTATAGATTAGACAACCGGAAATGGAAGTAGACCTAGTCAACACCATAAAAGAATGCGTTAACCCAAAAGTCAAAACCGGATTATTAATTAACCCCCTCTTTGCATGTATGACGTCATTCCAATCTTATAAGATAAATTCAGAAGCTCGTCTATGAATTTTGTCTTAACTAAAGTTGAAGTCGAAAACGTAAAAGAATATACATACATAAGAATTCACACCTGTCACCCAGAGGGGTAGGCAGAGACTACAGACTTCCATTTGGCACGATCCTGACACACCTCTCTCACCTCCTTCATATCCATACACCTACGCATACATGCTCGTCGGTTAAGGGTACTCCTAATTTGGCCCGTTTTCAATAAATCGCCAATTTGGTCGATAAATTTTCGCCTAGGACGTTCCTTTCCGACTCTGCCATTCACTTCTGCAACGTAAATTTTCTTTGTCACTCTTTCCTCATTCATTCTTTCCACATGACCAAACCACCGAAGCATTCCTTTCTTAATCCTGGTCACAACATCATCTTGCAAACCACACTTTTCTCTTATTACACAATTTCTTACCCTGTCATTCAGATTCAGCCCTAACATACTCCTTAACGACCGCATTTCTACTGCGTTCATTCTACTCTCGTGCTTCTTCTGCCACACCCTACTTTCACTACTATACGTTAAAGTAGGGACCAACACAGCATTGTGAATTGCCATATGTGCCTTTTTCGATATATTTTGACTCTTCACAATAGAGTGTAGGGCTCCATTTATTCTATTTCCTGCATTCACTCGTCGTTCTATATCCTTATCATATCTCCCATCCCTGCTAAATACGCAACCCAGATATACAAACTCATCTACTTGCTCGATCAACACCCCTTGTATTCTTATTTCACATATCGTCTTACTTTCTTCTCTTTAAAAAACCATAACTTTCGTCTTACTTGCGTTCACTTTCATACCCCTTTCTTTTAATGATCTGTTCATTAATGTAACCATTATTTGCAGCTCGGCGGCCGACGACGCAAGAATAACTTGTTAATCGGCGTACAAAAGGCATTTGACGGTTAACTCGACCATTCTTAATCCGCATTCTTCAAGTTTCAAATTTTGCAAACATTTGTCCATAAATAGGTTGAACAGCCACGGGAAAGCCACACAGCCCTGTCTGACACCTTTATGGGTGCCAAACCAGTCCGAGTAGACCCCGTTGATCCTAACACAAGCACTAGAGTCCCTATAAAGCGACTCCAATGCCTGTATCAAGCCAGCGTTCAACATTAATTCAGTGTTTGCCATAGCACATCTCTATCCACTCTGTCATAGGCCTTTTCCAAGTCCATGAACGCACAAAAAACATTTTGGTTTTTGGCTAAAAACTTTTCCGCGATCATGCGCATGGAAAAGACTTGATCTGTACATCCCATTCCCTTTCTAAATCCCGCTTGCACATCCCAAATTTTTCCATCAGTTTCTTTCATGACCCTTTCAATCAGTACCTTAGCATACAGTTTTCCCACAATGCTAAGAAGGCTGATACCACGGTAGTTTTTACAGTCCTGCTGCGACCCTTTTCCTTTATATACTGGGACTATCACGGCTTTAGAAGGTGCTTCTAGTATGAAAGCTGAAGTGAGACTCTCCTTTATTGGCCGATTGTTCGGCTTTTATACTTTTTGACGGATCTGGGATAAGAACGGGAAATTATATAAATTAAAAGCAAATTTTTGTAAATGGCCAAGAGGAAAAGAGTATTTATTTGGAAGTATTGAAGTAAAAACATCAGACCGGTAACGAATTTGAATAAAAATTGCCATGACAACCAGATAAACAATGATGTCAAAACATGTCAAATTTTGGTTTTAGGCTCGTAATAGAGAAACGGCAAGATTTAAGTGAAAAATGAGATATTATTTATATAGGAAAAAAGGCAGCGCAACAGCGCGCACGAAGCCCGAAATTGCAGAGTTACGGAGAACTAAATAAAAGATCGAAAAAGGTAGACTCCATCGACACCGATTTAAAAAGTGCTGATAGCGTGAAAATACGAAGTGTAAATGATTTGTTATTGTGTTCTTATGGTTTAAAAACGTTACAGGATCCTATGGAAATAAAGGTGATGCAAAATATCCAGTTTTGAGGTGAATGCAGAAAATCAAAAACAGAATGGATAAATAAATTTAAAATAGTGTAAAATGATATGTAAGTAACATAACACTACAATGCTCTGCTTCTAAAAGCAACGTATGCAAAACCTCCTCTCGCGGGCTCCTTTCTTTGAGCGTAGCGGTCCACGCAATTTTAATCGATCTCACTAATCTCCCCAAGCGCCACCCATGTGCGGTGCTCCCGGAGGTATAAATTTCCATTTGATATATTTTCTAAATGACTCGTTTTTCATGCCCTCATAGCACTCTTCGCATGCTTGCAATAATTCTTTATGTGCAGCTTTGAAATTTGTCCCGTTATCGCTGTATATAACGGCTGGTTTTCCTCTTCTGGCGATAAATCGCCTCAACGCCATTATCATTGACGCTGGTGTCAATGAGGCTGCTAATTCCAGATGTTCTTCTCTGGTGGTCAGACACATGAATAAAACACCCCAACGTTTTTCGTGTCGCCTTCCTATAGTCACACTCATAGGGCCGAAATAATCTACGGCTGAGCATGTAAAAGGTGGTTCATCATGAGCTATTCTCTCCAGAGGAAGATTTCCTTGTGGCACGTTTAGCGGCTTTGACCTATGTCTATGTCTATGTCTATGTATGTATGTCCTGCACCACTGACAGTGATGTGACACACTTCGTACTACGTTACGCAAGTTCAAGACATAAAATTTTTGATTCACCACATTCATTACCGTCTGGTGATTGGCGGTCGTAAACCTTCCATCACCTCTTCCGGTGTGTTACGAAGACTTATGGAGAAACTTATTATATCTCGTTTGATATTCCAGATCAAACCTAAAGTGCGTTCTGTGTGCTCCTTATCTCCTAGTGAAGCACTGTCGCTCTTATATTTATTCTCCATTTTACCTAAAACCTCGGGTCGGTTGCTAGCCCATCCCCTCAGTTGGAAAGAAGCACGTTTATGTAATTCATACATATCGTTTACTATCCTTTCGGCCGTCGTCACGTCGGGAAATGCCTGTAGATAGTCATCCATATAAAAATTGCTTTACGTCGCGGAAGCTGCTTCTAGATAGATATGTGCGTTATCCTGCGCATTTCTACTCTTCACATATATAGCGATGCATGGTGATGATGCCGCTCCAAATATGAGTGACGTCATTCTATACTCTTCCGGTGGCGCGTCACGATTGTGCCGCCATAAGAATCGAAGGCTGTCCCTGTCTTCTTCCCGGATTTTCACTTGCAGGAACATTTCTTTAATGTCTGCCATCACTGCCACGCTTTCTTCGCTGAATCGTAGCAGAACGCCAAATAACGACTTCAATAAGTCCGGTCCGGTTAACAATGCATCATTGAGACAACGTCCGCCCGTCCTTGCGGCGGCGTCGAAAACTATTCTTATTTTCCTTTTTTGTGGATGGTTCACTGCTAAGTGAGGGAGATACCACGTGCGTGGGGAAAAACAAATATGGTTCGCTTTCTCTGCGTAACCGTTAACGATGAGATTTTCAATTTGCTTCTCATATTCTTTTTTCAACTCGCTATTTTTATCGAGCTTCTTTTCGATATTAAACAGGCGACTTTCAACCTGCGCTCTATTCGACGGCATGCACTCATTATCTGTGCGCCATAACAAAGCAGTGTCGTACCTATTATTAGGTATACGAGGTACCGTTTTGTTCAAAATATTTAAAGCTCGTTCTTCTGGGTCGTTCCCGGGCTTTCTCGCAGACACCCCCAGTGATTCCAAACTAAAATAATCCTTAATTAACTTCTCCATGTCCTCCTCCTTCTTGGTGGAAATGTGGTTAACAATCTTGATTGGTTTGATGTCACCCGATATGTGACCATGTAAAACCCATCCAAGTTTGGTGAGCGATGCTACAGGTAGGTTCTTACCTCCTGAAATTAATTCACGAGTAACTATGAGATGCCAATTGTCCTGGCCAATTAATATGGTAGGTCTGGACCTCTCATAAATCAACTCGTCCTTAATCGGTGTCAAATGAGAACACCGTTGCAATAATTCTCGGCTTACTGACTGCGGAGAAAGGTTAAGTGCCTTAATTGTTTGCACACTTATCTCTTCTAAGTCTTTCGAGAAAATGCCTTTTATTTTAACGTTTAAGCGATACGAACTGTCGTCGTTAATTCGCTTACCTCCTATGGCTTCAATACGTAATTCTTCTTTGCGTCCGCGAGGCGCTAACTTCTATGCCATCCACTCCTCTATGAGTGTCATGGTTGATCCTTCATCCAAAAGAGCTGTGGTCTTGACCTTTCCTTTAGGTCCATAGAACTCGACCGGTATAATTTTTAAATATGCACATTCTAGTGCATTCACTGTACTAACAGTTGTAATTTGAGCCTCTTTACCCCCCTCGCCCTCTTGCGGCGAGGTATTTTTATTGGGGTATCGATGTAGCATTCGATGATGTGCCATTCTACATCCCTCTACACCACATTGTTTCGCTCTGCACTCTAACCTCCTATGGTTAGGTGACAAACATTGGAAACATACTTTCGCCTTTTTAGCCGCTTCCCATTTTTTGTGATTATTCATATCCTTAAATTTGTAACAACTCACTATAGAGTGTTCCTTATTGCATATAACACACTTATGTGTTACCCGACTTACAGGCTTATCCTGGGTTATCATAACCATTTGTCGGTTGTGCCCTTTATTATTCCGGCGTTCATAACGCTCGCTATAACGCTCTTAGCACGGTTGCGTACACACCCCTTTGCAGTGTGTACAATTTGCTTCCTGAATTCAGGACGTTTCCGTTTTTCAGGCGCATTTTCATTGTTTAAGGACGTTCCAAATTGTTCACTTAATGAATTCAAAAATTTGGCCATCTTCTGTAACTCTGGCTCCAAAGGATGCTGAGCTCGATATTCGAACCATTTAAATTTAATCATAGTTCCAAGTTTCTCCACTATACGGCTCACTAACTCCGGTGAGTATAGATACTGTGGTTGGTTCAACGCTTGTATTACAGCAACCACGTTCGTAATGCGACTTGCAAAAGAACCTATATTTCGGCAATCTTCCGCCAATCTTGGCATACGCTTTACATTCTTGATTTCGGCTAGAATGAGCATCTCAACCCTACCGAATCTTCTTTCGAGAGCGTTCATTATTTCTTCAGGTTCACACAAAGTAAACAACAATGACTTAACCGCTTCCTTAGCGGTGCCTTTTAATGCCCTCCTAAGGCGTGCGACATTCTGCACCCCTGAAAATTGGCTTCTTGTGTCTTCAAACACCGTTCTGAAAATTATCCATTCACCCGGGTCTCCATCGAAGACCGGTAATTCCTGGATGAAATGAAGCTGGGAAGACTTATCTTTACCCGCTATCTTTATTGCACTCACAATCGCTTCGGTCAATTCTGACACCTCACTCGCGTGTGTTTTCTATGCATTTCCTTGATTGCGCTCGATCTCCGCCCCTTTGCGGCGTGATCCTTCACACGCTTCCTTATCAGTAATATCGGGTTGCGTTACACTAACCGGCGCGCTCATTATGGTCTGCTGAACCCAACTCCTCACGAAAGGTTCCACCTGAGTATTCCGCTCTTCATCATCCTCACTCGAGTCGATCTCCTCTTCTTGGTTGAGACGTGCCAACTCCAATTGAGACTTGGCTAAGGCAGCAGCTGCCTGTGCTCGTTCGAGCTCTGAGCGTTCGAATTTAATCCGCGCCTCTAATTCGGCTTTCAGCCTCGCCGATCGCGATGACCTACTACCTCTCTGTGACCCTTTGTCACTAGTGTGCCCGATTACTGTTCTTAACGATGCCGCTTCTTCGGTCCTTTGACCTACTTTATCGACTATCGTTTCACTCCTGGATATAACGGATTTCTGTGCGGTGCTGGTCTGCGTACCACTGGTGTCCGTCCTGTTGCTTGTCGTTGCCACGGACGCCCCTGAGTCGCACGTGCATGTGGACGTATCGGTGGTGGCTCCACTTGAAGGAGTTGCCCCACTCGAAGCAGTAGCTGTGGTCGCTCCAGATGATTCCACCTCTTTAGCCTTTCTTGAGAGCCCTGTTCTTGTCCTGCTTCCTTCGCTCCTCTCTGTCTGGTCTTGTGCCTTCTTCATCTTGCAGGAAGGTGATTGTTGGCCTACAGTCCCTAACTGTCCCTACGGTCCCTACAATTCCTTACCTATAACCCTTCTACACCCCAAACTAACCCCACTACCCCTTCCCCCCTTTATCTCCCAACCCTACAACCGTACTACCACCCTAACAGCTCTATCAGCCCTATCAATCCTGGACGGGGCCTACCGTGGTGAGCCGTCCAGGGATGGAGTCGTGCAGGAATGAAATGGAGGAAAGGTTTAGGAACTGTCCCGTCAAGGAATATGACGAAACAGTCTACAGCTAGTAGTGCAAGCGCAGTCTCGCTCGAGAGAACTGCTCCACCCGAAGGTGTTGTGCCAGAGCCCGACCGGTTTGGCACCGTTAGGGGGTCGGGATGTATGCAGTGCTCGCTGCCCAGTCGCCGGTGACGCCTCGTCCAGGCGCTCTCCTCCGGCCGCGATGCAGTCAGGTGCCCACACGAGCATCCTCGCCTGGCAGCAGCGGCGGTGGATGCTTGTTCTTCCTTCTTGCACCTAAAGAGATGCTTCTTCTTCTTTCTTGCACCAGAAGACAGTGAGTGCGTCCTCTTGATTTGTATTCAGCAGTACACTTCTGATTCTTCGATCCGGTTGCGAAGGACCAATTGAAAAGAAACAGGAGCTTTACAGCTGTTTCCTTAAATCCTCGAAGGACTACTAAAAGGAACCAGAGTTGGGACAGAGGGAGGTCGTTTGTTCCAGCTGGTTCAGCAGCGGATTTCCTAACCCCCTATGACACCTACATTGGGTTCGGGAACAACGTATGTGAACCCCGCAACGGAGTAACACAAGGGCGTCAACCTCTTCCTTTTCTTCAAATAGGTTCAGGTGGGGATCACGGGTCTTCCGAAGTCGTCCCGGTCCCAACGCCTTAATTCTTCGATATGTGCCGCAACAGCGACGCAGTGGACTGTATTTCACTTTTATATGATTCCTTGGGAATAAAACAGCAATTATCTTCAAACCGTTCCGTGAGAGAGTAATTACTTTCCCTATCACTTTTTCTTTCTTGATTATACTGCTGGTGCTGAACTGTCCCGAACTTTCCCAAAGTTTCCCCGAACTTCCCCGAACGAATTGCAAGAAAACTCGTTTACTGAACTACCCCAGAACTATACGCGAAAGAGAACCGCGCCCTCTGTGCGATTACACCACTTAATTATATCAATTTGTACTATCACTCTCTCACGGTTTGCTCAATATCTTTATTTGTATAAGACATACATTTATACATTTTACTTATAAAGATAGCACAAAAAACATCTATACTATGATATACATTGCACTTTTATATCACAAAAAACCTTTTACTTATTCAACAAAATATGCCTATTTTACAACATATGTACCAAGTTAGAATTCTTAAATATCTAACATATAAGGTTGAAACAATGTTCTTCACTTGAAAATATAAATATCTTAACTAATACAATAGTTTAATTTACATTTTTCCTATACATTTTCCATTTAAAACACTTACACTTTTAAATTTCTTACACAAAACTATCAATATTTCACTGATCCAAAGGAATTTTCACATGAAAATAACACAGAATTCACCTATTTTGCTCATACAGTCAATCTGAAATATTTTACAAGTCGATTTTACATAAATCGCTGAAATTTGCAAATATTCAAATTTTTAAGTAGTTAGGTTGTACCAGTTCTGGCGCACTTGTAGTTAGGTTGTACCAGTTCTGGCGCACTGAATCAGAAGTGGTACAAGTACGACGTTCGTCGGTTCCGGAGATGTGCAGATCAATTAACTCTTATCTAATTGATATCCGCTGCGAGCCTCCACCGTCATTAGCGCTCCATTGTTCTTATCTACTTATCTATTGTTCGTTCAATACCGCTATGGTGCTATTGTATTATACTCCTTTGTTCCTATCTACACTAATCTGACTCATTAATAAAACACATTAGCCAATTTTGTTTAAATTTTTATTTATAAAATACAAAATCTTATTACTTATTATCTATAAAATAGGAGCGAAACATCTCATCCACTAAAATATCGTTGTACAATGTGTTCCCTGTAAATATACTCGTAAAACTATGCATTGAACATCCCTGAAACTTATATAGCAAATACATTAAGCAATATTCGCCACAAACTGAAGACCACTCATTCTGAATCCTATCAACATTCCAGTTCCATCTTTTACAATTTCTTTTAAAAAACTCTAGATGATATCGTACAGGTGCCCGTCCGAATGAATCAAAATGTTGACCGACGTCATTCGTATCGATATATAAAGCTACCCAATGTGACCCTGGTTTATCATCTGTATCCAAATTGCATATTATATACGTTGGTACGTGGGTGTACATGGGTAGTTTACTGGCAGCATAAACATTATTTTCTAGAGTGGGGTGAATCTTTTTCAGATGTTGTTGTACATCTAGTGTATCCATAATATTACTGCTATTAGTAGATTATTACAGTACCAATCTACTCAATGACTAATATAGGAATGATCAATTATAGTGATTTCTAAATATTAAATTGCATTCTTTGTGTTATACAAAACGTATTTGAGTCACCAATACACTGAACAAGACACGACAGGAAGGACGTAGGAATGTAGAGATAAGCAACAGAATGTAAGGTAAGCTTGTTGACGCATAAATATACTATCAATTCTACTGCAGAAATTCTTTAGATTAGAATTATTACTCACTGGTACTATATAAGACCAAGCAACTGCAGTCATGGAGTTAGTGTATGGTCGTTTGACCGCAGTGGATCTATCAATACTACGTTTGTGTTACTTCAACGCATCAAAGGCCATGGATGTAAGTGTTTATTCTATTGACAAACTTACTTTTCTTTGTGTTATTTTCTTACGTGTGTATGATTTAGTGTTAACAAATTATATTTAAATATTATGTGTGTGTATATGGTTAAGCCGTGGTAGCTCAGATGGTTAGCGCAAAATGTAAAATTCACAGTACGCGACCCAGGTTCGATCCCCGCCGGCACCAATTAAATTGTTAATTACAATTTTAAGTGCTGATTTACCACGTGCTCAGCGGTGAAGGAAAACATCGTGAGGAATGCATGTCTGAGAAAATTTCGAAGGCATGTGAAGTTTGCCAACACGCATTGAGGTATCGCAGCGAACATTTCCTAGCCCTAAAACCCTCTCAGAGATGAGAGGAGGCCTATGTTCAGCAGTGGACTTTAATAGGTTGTAACTTTAGCTTTTTTAAATTTTATGATTAAGTGTTAACAAATTGATATTAACATGATAACTGTGTTGTTGCAGAAATCATTGAGCTTCGATGAAAATACCTATAAACAGTATTACTACTCGCCACTCTCCCCTCAAGAAGAGAGTGATGACATCGTCATTAATAATAACACATGCGATGGTGGAAAAAGAAAATCGCAATCGATTGATCATTTTTTTGAAGCTGAATCAAAAATAAAAAAGAGGAAGCTGATATCATCAACCGTAGCACGAGCTGCTAGAGATGGTGTATCATACATTTCTACTAATTCTGACGACGGAGACCAAGCGACGCATCTCATCAAAATTGAAATGTACGATATGAAGAAGCTATCCAAGATTCCAACTACTGATCATTGGAAACATGCGTCCACGAGGATTAAATATTACGTAAAGACTAATAAGGATAGCATCTACGACAACACAAACGCCCTCGTATACAATATTACAAAGACAATAGCAGAAAGTGAAAAAGTTAAAAAATACTTTTTTAACAATGACAGTCATTAGCTGATCATTAGTGAATGTGATTCTGTTTACTTAAATTACTTCCGTGTACTCATTATATTCTATTTCTAATCCTTTGTTAGACTTAAATATCGGACATTATTTGAAATTTGGGTACAGTTGGTCTACCAACACTGAACTGTTACTTACTCTGCTACCTATTTTCTTCTTTACTATAAGGATGGCAAACTTCAGTGAAGTGTGCACCAGTGCTTTCTTCTCCACAACCGTGGAAGAGAATACGGAACTATTCAACAGCGAATTAAATCAGGAGTTGTCTAAAGTTTGTGATGAAATGGAGAAGGATCAACTGTTCGATTTATCGTATGATGATGAGTTGTATAATCACTGTGCGATGGTTGAAACACAGTTTAAGTAAGTAAAATAAACATTCATTTCGATCATAATTTACACAATGTCTTGTACAGTTTTTAATAAATTTAAACATTTTAGTTGTCAACCACTACAACTTGGAAGTGGAACGAAGCGAACGAGCAGCAAAGAACCCAAGATCATCAAAAAACCAACAACGGAAGCAGAAGCGCCTACCTCTGCAGGGAACAGTATCAGTAACGATGATCAAGTGGAATGTCTAACGTGTCATATATTTATCAAGAAACGGTATTTAGCTAATCATTTTAAAAGTAATGTTCACAAAAATAATCTTTTATATTCACATAATTCTTAATCAAACGTTAGTGTTATTGAATCTGCTTTTGGAAATAGGATTTT
The DNA here is from genome assembly GCA_036936625.1 of Parnassius smintheus behrii. Lineage (NCBI taxonomy): Eukaryota > Metazoa > Arthropoda > Insecta > Lepidoptera > Papilionidae > Parnassius > Parnassius smintheus. The sequence continues at coordinate 9,112,877 of JAUPFT010000016.1, read as the reverse complement.
AACTTATAAAATCAAGAGTAGAGTAGATAGTTCGACATTGGTAAATTTTGAAACTCCTGAACTATTTTTAAATTCTATTAAAGATGATATTTTATTTTTAATACAAGAGTGTATTCATCAACACATAATTTTTAAAGTAAACTTCATAATTGCATGCTGATTTTGTTCAACAAACTAAAGATAATATTCATGATACGTTCGATTTTCAAACGCTTAACTATATTATTTGTCAAGGAGATGACTTAAATATTTTTTTTTCATCTTTAAATGATACAATTACTACTAAAATTAGTGCATTTGAAAAAAAGATAGTGGATGGAGTCTAAAAAACATAAAATCTATAGACATGAATGTTAATAAATTTAACCCCCTACGCGGTACTTCATACATAGATCTTCCTCGTGACATAAAATTAAAAAAGGCTGTTATAAATGTAACAAGCAAGGATTATTTTTGTTTTAAATGGGCGTTACTCTCGGCGTTATATCCCGTAAACAAAGACGCGGATCGTGTATCATCGTACGTTAAACATGCAAATAAACTTAAATTTGATGGTATTTCCTTTCCAGTTAAAATTTCTGACATAGCAAAAGTAGAGAAATTAAATGATATTAGTATTAATGTTTTTGGGTTAGAATATAATAAAGAAAAACGATGTAATTCCATAGTAGGTCCATTATTTTTAACAAAGTGTCGTAAAGATAAACATATCAATTTATTATTTTTTTCCAAGGATACAAAAAAATCATTATTGTTACATAAAAAATTTATCGTGGTTAGTTAGTAAACAAATTTCAAAAGACGGTCACATCATGTACATTTGCGAAGCATGTCTACTTCACTTTCCATCTAAGGAAAGTTTAAATAACCATGAACAATACGATTGTGCCCATATTTGTACAGAATTACCAAACAGTGAAACTTTAAAAAAAAAGAATTGGTTTGGTCAACCTATTTCAAATGATAAAATTAAATTTGATAGTTATGAAAAAAAGTTGAAGATACCATTCGTAGTTTATGCTGATTTTGAAGCATTTTTAAAACCAATAGAATCATGTTCTAACGATCCTTCCAAACCTTTCACACACAATATTCAGAAACATGAAGTACATAGTTTTGGTTATTATATAAAATGTTCATATGATGATAAATTATCAAAATATGTAACGTATTGCGGACCCAACTGTGCACAAGTGTTTATGGGAAGTTTATCTAACAATCTCAAAGAAATAAATAGACTTCAAAAATATCCTCCACTTTCGCTAACAAATGAAGACAAAAACCAAATTTCAAATGCAACCATTTGTCATATTTGTGAACATTTTTATGATTTTGATTGGTACACCGGTAGTTTTATAGGTGTTGCTCACGAATCATGTAGCTCGAAGTTCAGAAAACCTCGTTATATACCAATATTTTTACACAACATTAGTCACTATGATGCTCATTTTATTGTTCACGCGTTAAACTTTTGTGATGGTGAAGTCGAAGTTATCCCTCAAAATATAGAAAATTATTTTGAGGGATAACTTTTAACTTTAAATACAAAAAATTAAAAATGAATAACCACGAAATTATATTAAGATTCATAGATTCATTTAAGTTTTTATCATGTAAATTAGAAGAATTGGCCAAAAATCTCAGTAATGATCAATTTCAAGAATTACGTAGAAATCATCGTAATGATGAAGATTTCTTTCGTTTAAAACGGAAAGGCGTTTATTCATATGAACTTATGACTAATTATGATAGTTTAAGCCTAACATCACTCCCCAAACAAAAATTTTTTTATAGCTCGCTTACAGATTCCCATATTTCAAATGATTATTACAATCATGCTAAAGATGTTTGGGAACACTTTGGGTGTTGTAATATGCTAGATTATTCAAACCTGTATTTAAAAACAGACGTTTTACTTTTAACCGATGTATTTGAAAACTTTAGAAAGTTATGTATTAATACTTATGATTTAGACCCTGCCCATTATTACACAGCACCCGATTTAAGTTGGGATGCAATGTTAAAATATACAAAAATCGAATTAGAACTTTTAACAGATTATGAGAAAATTGCATTTATTAGATCAGGTATCAGGGGTGGTGTATCTCAATGTAGTAATCGTTATGCTAGAGCTAATAACAAATATATGGGGGATTATGATGCAGGGAAACCAAATTCATATATCACATATTTTGATGCCAACAATTTATATGGTTGGGCTATGTCTCAATGTCTTCCTACTGGTGGATTCGAATGGGTAAATCCGAATACAGAATTTAATGTGTCTGAGACATCGAACTTCGGTTTTATTTTAGAAGTTGATTTGGAATATCCAGATGAACTTCATGATTTACATTCGGACTTTCCTTTATGCCCCGAAAACATTTGTGCAGGCAATATTAATGAAAATAAACTAGTCCCAAATTTAAATAATAAAGATAAATATGTAATTCATTACAGAAATTTAAAGCAGTGCATAGAAATGGGGGTTAAATTAACTAAAATTCATAGAGTTTTAAAATTTAAACAGTCTCGCTGGTTGAAGATGTACATAGATCTAAACATAAAATTAAGAACATTAGCAAAATCAGATTTCAAAAAAGATTTTTATAAATTAATGAATAATTCAGTTTTCAGAAAGACTATGGAGAATATTGAAAAAAGGGTTAACATAAAATTAGTTACACACTGGGAGAACCAGGGCAAAGCTTTAGGTGCTCAAGATCTAATCGCTAAACCACAATTTCATAGTCTTTCAGTATTTTCGGAAAACCTAGTTGCGGTTCAGTTGCGAAAAACAAAGTTAATATATAACAAATCAATTTATTTAGGGTTTTGCATTTTAGATATTTCAAAAACATTAATATATGATTTTCATTATAACTATATGGTTAAAAAGTTTAGTAAAATCAAATTATTGTAAACAGATACGGATAGTTTAATATATCATATATTTACAGATGATTTTTACTCTGATATAAAACCTGACCTTTCATCATACTTTGATACCTCAGCTTATGATGCAAATAATATTTTTGAATATCCAATATTAAATAAAAAGAAATTAGGTTTTTTTAAACATGAAAATAATGGCAAAATCATGAAAGAATTTGTGGGTTTACGATCCAAAATGTACGCTTTTAACTTAGAGAATAAGACTATAGCCAAGGCAAAAGGGGTAAATAAATGTATCACTAAAAAGATGACCATGGATAATTATAAGTCTTCTCTATTTAATAAAAAAGTGCAATATTATAGTATGCTTAGATTTAAATCAATTAAACACACAATTTTTACACAAAAATTAAATAAGATTGGTTTATCATATAATGACACAAAGAGGCATATTTTAGATAATAATATTGAAACATTAGTTTGGGGTCATTATAAACTGCGTTAAGTGTTGATAGTTTTTAATTTTATGTCTGCATGTAAATAAAATTTGTATTGATTGTAAAATAATGATAATAGTATAATATGACGTAGAGTTTATTACATATTTAATCGTTGTTTTATTGTAAATAATTTAAGTTAATTGTTGTTAATATTTGCGTGTGTGTGTGTGTGTGTGCATTTATTTGAGGTTGAGTTGATTGTAAAATTATGATGTACTAATTGTGTTAGAAATAGTATACAGATCATTCTGTTTTATATAATGTTTGCAATATATATTAATTGTTAACACCAACACTTTCATTTTTTATTTCACCCCTTAGAACTTTAGACGTGTGTAATGTTTCAATTTATCCATCCGTTTACTGCTATTGTGGCGGGGCCAAGTGGATGTGGGAAGTCAAATTTTGTAACAAATTTCATAAAATCAGTTACAGAAATATGTAATTGTGATTTTAATCAGATCACATGGTGCTTTGATGAAATGCAACCTTTATATAATTTACCAAATGTTAACTACCATCAAGGAATTCCAAATGTTAATATGTTTGACGGTGAAAACCCACATCTTGTTATTATTGATGATCTAATGAGAGAGTCCGATGGAAGAATTGTGGATATATTTACAAAAGGTAGTCATCACAGGAATCTTAGTGTATTTTATTTAACACAAAATTTATTTCATCAGGGTAAAGGGCAAAGAGACATATCCTTAAACTCAAGTTATATAATATATTTTAAAAACCCTCGAGATAAAACTCAAATAAGATATTTAGCACGACAAGTGTCACCAGATAACCCAAAATTTATTGAAGATGCCTACAGGGATGCAACTCTAGAGGCGCATGGATATTTAATGATAGATTTAAAACAGAATACCAATGATTTTTGTCGTATCAAGACAAATGTCTTCCCATTTAATGGTTTCTGCACAGTCTACGTCCCCACAAAAGAGTTTAAATACACCAAGAATCAAACATTTCAAATCATTGCTAAATGATGCATCGTCGACTCACAACGCATAAACATTTGCTAAACGCTTTGCATACGCTTAAACCAAAATATCAAAGAGCATTACTTAAAACGTGTGATGAAGAAGAAATTAACTGTATTTGTGAGTGTATTCATAACGTTTTACAAGGAAAAGTACCTCTTAAAGATCAAGATAAACAAAAATTGAATAAACACAAAAATATACTCCGTCAACTAGTGCGTAAGTGTAAACATAAACTAAGAAAAAATATAATTATACAAAAAGGAGGGGCTTTCTTACCAATAATATTAGGTGCAATATTGAGTGGATTAGTGAGTGGACTAGCCAGTTAACATGGAAAATGCAAAGAAAATGATACTTATCGAACCTGGATTGATTGAAAAATTAAAACAAGAAAATAAGTTTAATACGAGTAGTAGTTTATCTCGATTAGATATTGAAATGCAAAATATTATGAATAGTAAGACGGAAGACCGAAAGAAATGGATGTTATATTTACAAACACTGCAAAGATACCTTCATTTTACCGAAGAGAATCGTCAACCACTTAGATTACCAATTTATTCTGATACGTCTAATGAAGATTCAAACGAGTCTAAAATTGGTTTTAAAAATAAAGATAGAGATCTAAAAACTTCAGTTGATGCTGAATCTTTGTTGGAGGAGAATCGATCCATCAAAAGTAAAGAAAATGTTGAAAATCCACTTTACACACCAGCTCGAATACTCAGTTTAATACCAAAAACTTATAATAAAAAAGGACAGTTATTATTAAACTTAGTTGAAACAAGTAAAGGTAAAATACATTGGGATAATGAAGGTACAGTCATAATTGATAATGAAAAAATTCCTGGAAGTAATATTGTTGATTTAATAAATGATTCACTAAGACCCTTAAAAAGAAGTGAACCAGTAGGGTGGGATAGATTTGCTGAAGCATTAAAAGATATTAAAGTACCACTTACTTATATTGAAAATCCAAAGAGATGTGAGTTTATTAACCAACTTCAAGCAAAAGATCTGAACAAACCCTCTGAGATTGAATTTTAAGAGTTTTCTACACCGAGCAGTAGAGATAAAAAGTCTACAACTAAAATACGTAAAAGGCTTGAGTGGGAAAAATGGACCCCGTACTAGAAGAAATTAACAGGATTTATTATGATCCATCTAATCCCGCTGGTTTTGGTAGTATTGATAAATTATCAAAAGCCATGAAGGGTAAAATGAATAAAAAGCAAGTAAAGGAATGGTTAAAATCACAAGAAACATACACATTACATAAACCCATTCGAAAAAAATTCCCGCGTAATAGGTACATTCTATCAAATATTAATGAACTGTGGCAAGCTGATTTAAGTGATATGCGAACTTATTCTCAATATAATGATGGTTTCAAGTATATACTTTGTGTTATTGATGTATTTAGTAAATATGCTTTTGCAAGACCAATGAAAAAGAAAAACTCAGAAACAACTAAAGAATGTTTTGAAAGTATATTTACTGAACGTAATTTAACACCTACTCACATACAATCTGATAAAGGTACAGAATTTGTTTCAAAAGATGTACAAAAATACTTTAAATCCAAAAAGATTAATTACTATACCACTAACAATCCTGACATTAAGGCCAGTATTGTTGAACGATTTCAAAGAACACTAAAAATGAAAATGTGGCGTTATTTCACTCATAATAATACTTATAGATATATAGATGTTTTACAAGATTTAATATACTCTTACAATCACAGCTTTCATTCTAGTATTAAGATGTGCCCATGTGATGTAAATTCCAACAATATTATGACAGTTTGGACTAATCTTTATGATAGACGGTCAAACAAACTTTCTTTAGAAAATCCTAAACCAAATTTCAATGTGGGTGATTATGTTCGAATAACTAAATATAAACATGCTTTCCAAAAAGGATATGAATCAAATTGGAGTGATGAAATATTTATTATATCTTCAATAATTGATAGATCTCCACGGGTTGTTTATACAATAACAGATTTACAAAATGAACCAATAGTTGGTACTTTTTATGAAAGAGAATTACAGAAAATCACTTACAACCCCACCTCACAATATAAAATAGAGAAAATAATTGACACTCGTTACTCAGGTAACAGAAAAGAAGTATTAGTGAAGGGGAAAGGTTATCCAGATAAATTTAACAGTTGGATTTTAGCTTCTAGTTTAAAAGAAATATGAATAAAGAAAGTTTTTATTTAACTTTGCTCAGCAATAGTTCAATGGAATACTTTCCTGATAACAAGACCACAAATTGTTCAACGAAATTTCCGAAAGCTATTAAATTAGAAGGTGAATGGTCGGTTGGAGTTGTCGAGTTTCAATATCCATGTACCATGTTTACTGTTCAAGATCATGAAAATGTTATATACATTACAAAATCTATGTTAATGCCTAATGAAGATAAACCATCCACAGTGTACTACAAAAAACATATTCCAGCTACCAACTATGATAACGTTGAACATATTTTAAGAGTGTTAAATGGTATCGGAGAGAACTTGAAATTTCGCTATGATGAAATAACAAAATTTGTGTCTATTTCTGTTTTGGATAAAAATATAACATCCGTAACATTATCACCCAAATTAAGTTTACAACTAGGTTATGAACCAAATAAAAATCTCCTAGAGAGAAATTTTGGAAAGTGTCCTGCTAATTTACACTTAGGGTTACCATCTCAACTCTTTCTATATTGTGACATTATCGATCCTCAGATTGTGGGTGATGTTATGACTCCTTTACTAAGAGTCATTTTATTAGATCCTACAAAATACATTTATGGTGCAAATAAAATGCATGTTTTCTCTCAACCTCACTACTTACCTGTTATGCGAAGAGAGTTCGATACGCTGGAAATAGTTATAAGATCGAGCACAGGACAAAAAATACCATTCCAGTTTGGAACCGTGTGTATTAAACTACATTTCCGAAAATTATTATAATGAATTCTCTTCGTGATCATCATAAATGTCCATATGAAAATTATTATACACATCAAGCTGGGTCAGGAGCTGGAGTAATTTATAAGGGTGTACCATACTAACGCGGTCATGGTATTGGGAGCTTCTTAGGGGGGTTATTTAGATCAGTTTTACCTTTACTTTCAAGTGGTGCTCGAGTGATTGGTAAGGAGGCATTAAGCGCTGGAGTAGGACTTTTATCGGATATGGTTCAAGCGCATCCTATGGAAGCCTCAATAAAAGATCGTCTAAAGCAAGTTAGTACGAATTTAAAACGAAAGGCTGATGAGAAAATTGATCAATTTAACATGACAGGATCTGGGTATAAAACTAAAAGAAAACGATTGACCTCGTTCATTCCACCATTAACTGCTAAAGTGAGAGCTGCGAAAAAACTTGATCTAAAACCAAAAAATAACAAAGATATATTTTCAAATTAAATATGTCTTTCCTTCATAATCATTCTTGCGAGTGCGTTAAGTCAGAATTGGATTTGTTTGCACTACCGTCTACACAAACTAGCATTGAAAATGGATTGTGGATTCATTATAAACCAATTTCATCTCTTGGTGATGATGGACCTATCGAGTTTCAAGTTCCTGGGACAGGCGATGACTACATAGATTTGTCTCATACATTACTCCACATAAAGGCAAAAGTATTAAATCAAGATTCAACTAACTTGATACCTACTACAATAGTAGCACCTGTAAATAATTGGCTGCATTCACTTTTTAGTCAACTTGATGTTTATTTAAACCAAAAACTTGTATCACCACCTAATAATACCTATGCATATCGAGCATACATGGAAACCCTTTTAAACTATGCTCCTGCTGCTAAACAATCTCATCTTACTTGTAGTCTTTGGTATGATGATACAGCAGGAAAAATAGATTCTACGGATGGTAAAAACATAGGATTTGTTAAAAGACAGGAATTGATTAGTGAAAGTAAGGAAATAGAAATGATTGGTCATCTTCACGGTGACATTTTCAACCAAGATAATTTTTTAATTAATGGTGTTGAAATGAGTGTTAAATTGGTTCGATCGAGAGAGAGCTTTAATTTAATTGCTGGGTCAAACGATGTAAAGTTTAAAGTTTGCATTACGGACTCAACTCTTATTGTTCGACGAGCACGAATTAATCCAAGTGTATTACTCGCACATCAAAAAGTTTTAGCTTCCACTACTGCTAAATATCCTATTACTCGAGCTGAAGTAAAAGTTTTAACAATTCCATCGGGTGTTCAAGGAAAAACTCTTGATAATATATTTTTAAGGCAGGTACCCAAAAGATGTATAATTGGATTTGTGAACAATTCTGCATTTAATGGTTCCCTTACTAAAATCCATTTAACTTTGAAAACTATGGTATTTATTCTTTCAGCTTATATATTGATGGTCAACAAATACCTTCAAAAGATTTGCAACCATCTTTTAATAATAGCATATTTACATCAGCATATCATACTCTATTCTCGGGAACTGGTATTCACTTCCTTAATGAAGGAAATGGAATCTCTTGTGAACAGTATGCCAAAGGTTACTGTCTATTAGCATTTGACTTAACTCCTGATTTATCAGCCAACTCATCAGCTCATTGGAATCTCATAAAGCATGGTAGTGTAAGATTAGAAGTACGATTTGAATCCTCACTAATACAAACAATTAACTGTATAGTTTATGCTGAGTTTGATAATATTATTGAGAGTACCCGGTTGACCGAGCTTTGCTCGGTATTTTTCGCTCGGTTTTTTTTTTAATTCGTATGTTATGGAAATTATATTTAGATACAAATTACATACTAATGAAATAAGAATAATATTTTTTAATCTTAGAAACATAATAGAAAAAACTGAACTGGTTTTTGAAATAAAAATCATGAGTGCAATTAGTTTAATTTAAATTTTCGTGTTTTAAAAAATACTAAAAAAGGGCTCAAAAAATAGATTTTCTCAAAAAAGAAAGGAACATGAAAAAAAATTAAAAAAAGTCGGTCCGTCGGTCTGGGCTCGAACCGGGGTTTTGATTCTATGACCGACCATTATACCAATTAAGCTATTTATAATCACTAACTATCCGTCAAAATTTACCTTCTTATTCTAACGATATTGTAGCAGTTTTTCATTGCCTAAAAACACGGACAAAAAGACATTTTCTAAAAATAAATCCTAGCTAGATCGATTTATTATCCCCGAAACTCCCTGGACACTAAATTTTATGAAAATCGTTGGAGCCGTTTCCGAGATCCCGATTATATATATATATATATATATATATATATATATATATATATATATATATATATATGTATACAAGAATTGCTCGTTTAATAGTATATATTATTGAGATAGATAAAAACAGAAATGTTACTGTAGACTATAGTAGTTAAGGTTAAGTAAGTAAGGGTATAATATGTGTTGTGTGTTAGATTTTATGAGTTATGTGTAATGCATTTTGTGTGTATGTAACTATGTGAAACATTATAAAATTAAATAAAACAAATTGTATGCAATATATTATTTTTTATTTCTTTATAAATATTCTATTTAATCTAATACAAAACTCTGTTCGAGTTTAAATTTTACATAAGCACACTGACTAAACCACTGAACATGCTGCTGCCAAGGATCATCATCATCTTCTCAATCTTTTAAGCCACCACCACAATGGAAACACTTGGTCCTGTCTGCATGGCCAGTATAAAAGAAACCGGCTTCTGCAAGATCTTCAGGTTTCTGTCGCATAACGAGAGGCCAGTTTTCGAAACTGAGCAACCGGCTAGATTTTGAACTGAAGAATGGATTTTCAGCTATTGAGTACTGCATATTCTTCTCGTTTTCATCTCCACTCAGTGTTGTAGTTTTGTTCTTCAATGATGTGTTCTGTACACGTATGCCACACTCATCTCTTTCTTCTGCTCTTGTCTTCCTGTAATTTAAGTAAACAGAATCACATTCACTAATGGTCAGCTAATGACTGTCATTGTTAAAAAAGTATTTTTTAACTTTTTCACTTTCTGCTATTGTCTTTGTAATATTGTATACGAGGGCGTTTGTGTTGTCGTAGATGCTATCTTTATTAGTCTTTACGTAATATTTAATCCTCGTGGAAGCATGTTTCCAATGATCAGTAGTTGGAATCTTGGATAGCTTCTTCATATCGTACATTTCAATTTTGATGAATTGCGTCGCTTGGTCTCCGTCGTCAGAATTAGTAGAAATGTATGATACACCATCTCTAGCGGCTCGTGCTACGGTATATGATAACAGCTTCCTCTTTTTTATTTTTGATTCAGCTTCAAAAAAATGATCAATCGATTGCAATTTTCTTTTTCCACCATCGCATGTGTTATTATTAATGACGATGTCATCACTCTCTTCTTGAGGGGAGAGTGGCGAGTAGTAATACTGTTTATAGGTATTTTCATCGAAGCTCAATGATTTCTGCAACAACACAGTTATCATGTTAATATCAATTTGTTAACACTTAATCATAAAATTTAAAAAAGCTAAAGTTACAACCTATTAAAGTCCACTGCTGAACATAGGCCTCCTCTCATTTCTGAGAGGGTTTTAGGGCCAGGAAATGTTCGCTGCGATACCTCAATGCGTGTTGGCAAACTTCACATGCCTTCGAAATTTTCTCAGACATGCATTCCTCACGATGTTTTCCTTCACCGCTGAGCACGTGGTAAATCAGCACTTAAAATTGTAATTAACAATTTAATTGGTGCCGGCGGGGATCGAACCCGGGTCGCGTACTGTGAATTTTACATTTTGCGCTAACCATCTGAGCTACCACGGCTTAACCATATACACACACATAATATTTAAATATAATTTGTTAACACTAAATCATACACACGTAAGAAAATAACACAAAGAAAAGTAAGTTTGTCAATAGAATAAACACTTACATCCATGGCCTTTGATGCGTTGAAGTAACACAAACGTAGTATTGATAGATCCACTGCGGTCAAACGACCATACACTAACTCCATGACTGCAGTTGCTTGGTCTTATATAGTACCAGTGAGTAATAATTCTAATCTAAAGAATTTCTGCAGTAGAATTGATAGTATCTTTATGCGTCAAAAAGCTTACCTTACATTCTGTTGCTTATCTCTACATTCCTACGTCCTTCCTGTCGTGTCTTGTTCAGTGTATTGGTGACTCAAATCCGTTTTGTATAACACAAAGAATGCAATTTAATATTTAGAAATCACTATAATTGATCATTCCTATATTAGTCATTGAGTAGATTGGTACTGTAATAATCTACTAATAGCAGTAATATTATAGATACACTAGATGTACAACAACATCTGAAAAAGATTCACCCCACTCTAGAAAATAATGTTTATGCTGCCAGTAAACTACCCATGTACACCCACGTACCAACGTATATAATATGCAATTTGGATACAGATGATAAACCAGGGTCACATTGGGTAGCTTTATATATCGATACGAATGACGTCGGTCAACATTTTGATTCATTCGGACGGGCACCTGTACGATATCATCTAGAGTTTTTTAAAAGAAATTGTAAAAGATGGAACTGGAATGTTGATAGGATTCAGAATGAGTGGACTTCAGTTTGTGGCGAATATTGCTTAATGTATTTGCTATATAAGTTTCAGGGATGTTCAATGCATAGTTTTACGAGTATATTTACAGGGAACACATTGTACAACGATATTTTAGTGGATGAGATGTTTCGCTCCTATTTTATAGATAATAAGTAATAAGATTTTGTATTTTATAAATAAAAATTTAAACAAAATTGGGTAATGTGTTTTATTAATGAGTCAGATTAGTGTAGATAGGAACAAAGGAGTATAATACAATAGCGCCATAGCGGTATTGAACGAACAATAGATAAGTAGATAAGAACAATGGAGCGCTAATGACGGTGGAGGCTCGCAGCGGATATCAATTAGATAAGAGTTAATTGATCTGCACATCTCCGGAACCGTGCATCCTACGCAAAAATGGACCGCAGACCGCAGAGCATGCCAAAACCTTTTTTTTTATGGTCGTGAGTCGACGAACGTCGTACTTGTACCACCTCTGACTCAGTGCGCCAGAACTGGTACAACCTAACTACAAGTGCGCCAGAACTGGTACAACCTAACTACTTTTTTACTTGTTTTGACCTCCTAAGTTAACGTGCGGCTATGAACTCACGCTATTTGAACAACTAATTCTCACACGACTTTCACTTGTCGGCAAAAATGGCAAATTTAGCACACACTACTATCAACCAATACTGGGTGAACAACTGATTCTACACGACTCCCAAATTGTAGGAAATTATTTCCAACTAGAATCTTATCAGTTATCATGTCTCTTATCAGATAACATAGACAAAATATTTCACGAAACAATACATTGAAAACAGACATTTTGTTTTCATACAAAACGTATCAACCTCATACAAGATAATACCCATGCAATCAATTTCCATTAATTCTATTTATTCACAAAGTGATCATTTCGACCGGGGAACAAATTCTGGTCTCTAACTTTACTTTAATATTCCTTTAAATTAACATTATTGGAAAGGTGATTTCAACCGGGGAACTGAACCCGATAACATAATTTATATCTTAAAAATTCCCTATGTGAATTAAGAAAATATTACTAAGAAAACGACAAACTAGTCCGGCCTGGGAATCGAACCCAAGACCTTCCAAACATTAATTCGATATTTCTTTAAGATTCAACTAAGTGTTTTCTTATTAGAATATTATTGCTCGATAATTTGTTTTTAGAAGCTATTCGTAATCGGTTAACTAATAAATTGAAATATTCTTATAGACGCGTCGCCAACAATATCGTTACCCCCGCTACCAAACCTTTCGAGATCATCCATATAGACATGTTCACAGTACATAATGAAAAATATCTCACATTTATAGACGTATTCTCCAAATATGCTCAAACGTATCATTTAAGAGACGGAACAGTATTAAGTATTTTGCAAAGCTTACTTACTTTCTGTACGCATCATGGTCTTCCCCTTACTATTGTCACCGACAATGGGACCGAATTTACGAACCAGCTATTAACTGAGTTCGTACAACTTCATAAAATTAACCATCATAGCTCACTGTTCTAATGATAACGGTAACATAGAGCGGTTCCATTCGACTATACTGGAACATCGGCGAATCCTAAAACTACAAAAGAAAGACGAGCATGTAGTAAACCTAATGCCCCATGCTATCTTGGGATACAACAGTTCTATACACAGTTTCACGAACATTTTAACCCTAGAGACCCAATCGACATCGACTTGACGAAACATCTACTACAACAGTATATACTTACACATCGAGATCAAATGAAAATAGTGTACGAGATAATTAATGAGCATTCTTTATCCAAACGTTCAATAAATATTTGTAATAAATCACGGGAACCAGAAGTTGAATACCAACCAAACCAACAAGTTTTCATTTCATACCTCCTGGGTAGCCGACAAAAATTGGCCCCACGTTACACCCATGACCATGTACTAGCTGACTTATCAATACAAATTTACACGTCTAGGAAACGCGGCCCGATAGGAAAGTCTAGACTTAAACATGTACCTAAAAATGTCGAATTGTTACAGGACTCTAAAATTACTGACCGTACTGACCATGCTGACGATCGAAGCCCAGGAGAAGCCCTGGGTCCTGCCATTGCTCGTTGGCCAAGGATAGAGGGGTAAGCCCTTTATCACTAGAAATGACGTCATTATAGAATGGATCATCCGATCTCGCCAGGAAGTAATGACGGAGGCCGCACACTTGACGATTATGCATAGTGAGCGCGCTCAGAAAGCCACGCCCATCATGCTTTCGCGGCAAGTACAGCCTCATTACTGACGATCTCGGATGATACATCCTATGGGACGTCATGGTAGTGCGGACTTTTCTATCCAGGGCGTTAAGTTCAGTCTGAGTCCATCTGAGTATGCCAAAGGTATACATAAGGACAGGTATGACCCAACCGTTATATGCGTGTGTCTTATTCACACCGGACAAAAACACGTCGCAAACTGACTGTTTCATACCAGCCTCATCGATACCGATGTTCTGTGACACACCCAGGTATCGGTATGTTTCAGCCTCGGAAAGGGTCCCTAAGTTGACGGGCATAGATAAATCTATGCCCTCAGAGTTAGCAACCCTTCCCCTCTCAACATGGAGGACCGCACACTTATCCCCAGCTCCATTCCAATGGAACTGCTAAACTCACAAGCGATTTTTAGCAATTCCATAAGATGGAAGCCACTGGAGGCGAATAACTTAAGGTCATCCATATAGAAAAGGTGGGTCACTTTTGTCCCTCCTTTCCGTAGCTGAAATCCTCTCCCGGATCCCTCCAGTAAGGTACTGAGAAGGTTCAGGGAGAGGCAGAACCAGATTGGACTCAGACAATCGCCCTGGAAGATACCCCTTCTTATCCTTATGTGGTTCTCCGCAGCCATCATCCGCTCACCCAGATGACAAAGGATCGTACTCCACTGCCCCATACACTGCTCGAGGAAGTCTCTCACCGTACAGTCTATCTTGTACAGTTCGAGAACTCTCTTTAGCCATGTATGGGGCACCGAGTCGAATGCCTTTCTGTACTCTATCCAGGCGGCGGAGAAGTTCCGATGGTTGCGTTTCACCACTTTGCCAATGACCGCGTCAATGAGGAGTGGTTCCTTAGTTCCACGACCACCGCCCCGACATCCATTTTGAGCGCGTGACATCATCTGATTTAGCTCCAGGTGACGAGTGATTCTCGCGCTCAAAATGGATGTCAGTGTCTTATATATGGTGGGTAGACACGTAATGGGGCGGTATTTGCTCGGGTCTGTGGTAAACTGGTCTTTAGGAACCAAATGAGTGATCCCAGTAGTGAAGAGGCTAGGGAGCGACTTCTGGTTGAGAGCCTCTTGAAACTGACGGGCGAGCACAGCGTGACACACCATGAACCCCTTCAGCCAGTAGTGATGCAGTCCGTCGAGTCCCGGACTTTTCCAGATCGGGGCTCTACGGACCGCCTCAGCTACGTCATCCGGCGTTATGATGACGGGGTCCATGGGCGTAATACTCGCACACTGACTCGCCACAACTTCCGTCCAAGGGCCCTCGCTGTGGTTTACGGGCTCTGACCACAGGCCACGCCAAAATGCGACAGTATTAGCCTGATCCGGTCCTGGGCCCGCTCCACATACCTCTGGTCGCTCCAATGATTTGTAGAGCCTCTTCGGATCATCCTGGAAGAGACGATTCTGGTTGAACCGCCTTGACCCCTCGGTAAATCGGCGTATCCGCTTCCCCCAAGCAGCAATCTTTTGCTTCAGGTCGTCTATGCGCTCCGTTAGTTTCTGCGTGATATCCGGCTGGGACAAACTGATATTTGTCCCAGCAAACGTCATTCTAACGGTACGCACAACCCTCGGTCTATTATTACCCGTCCTGAAGCTTATCAGTCTGCCGATAAGGGCCCTTGCCTTTGCGATACGGTCCTCAATTCTTTTTCTCCAGGCTGGGATGGCGCTACTTTGTTTAGTAGCGCGTCCAGCCATGGGAAGTTTGGCGCCAATAATACGGCAAGCTGCCACTGCGGTGCCAAAAAGAACTGAGTCCGTCTCGCAAAGGTCCCGGCTGGCTTCCAAATAGGTTACCAGCATTGAGTTAAGAGCCCTCACGACAGCCCGATTTCGCTTGCTTAGGGGTACGCGGGGAAGTCGCGGTCGAGAGGCATGCTGCGCGTTTCCAAAATCGCCTCTTCCAATATACTCCTCATTTGCTCTAGTTCGTGGGAGACCATTTCATCATCGTCTGAATCAACCACAACTGGAAGATCCATGGCGGCTTCTACGCGTGGCAGCTGGTCTGTCGCCTGAGGAGCCTCATCATATTATTATTATTATTAATTATTAGACCATCTGCCGTACAGCCCCGTTCCAAGCCCTAACGATTTCTATACTTTCCCTAAAATAAAGAATAAATTGCGTGGACAGAGATTTTCATCACCTGAAGAAGCTGTGGACGCCTACAAAACGGCCATGTTGTGTCACTTCCTTGATTTCCGAAATTTTCAGTGCCACCCTCGTAATGACTACAATACGATCAATAGAAATAATAAAAAGCTTGAATGATGCCAAGTAACATAGGACTGAATAAAGTAAACTTAATTATTTTAAAGAATAGTAACAACCTTAAGAAAGTATGTGAAAATTTCAACGATGACATTATTTTTGGTCACAACACGACGTAACCTTTTTTTTGTTGCTTGGACCCAATTGTGCCCCTTGATAGCGTGGGACCACTTCTTGTTGGCAACTACATTTAGATGTACTTGGTTGTGGTACACCAGAGAGATTACCTGTGCTATTTTCGGTTTTGCAAGGTGATGTATTTGAAAGAGGAGTCCTCCTCTAAAGTTACTTTTGCCCGACTACTATCAGGCAATTTAATATATACTGTGCCATCAAGCATCCACACATTCCTCATGCCAAAGTACTTCCTGGCCTGCTTGTGAATATTTTGACGCATCTTTGTGAGAAACTCAAACAATATGAAAGACGTGCCTTTTTAACTTAGCCTTAGACTTCTAAACTACTGATTTTGTATGTCGATCATTTTTTTTTTTATAGAAGAGGGGGCAAACGAGCATGCGGCTCACCTGATGTTAAGTGACTACCGCCGCCCATGATCAACCGCAACACCAGGAGAATTGCGGGTGCGTTGCCGGCCCTTTAGAAAGGAGTAAGCTCTTTTCTTGAAGGTCCCCAGGTCGTATCGGTCCGGAAAAATCGCCGGTGATAAACTATTCCACAGAGAGGTTGTACGTGGAAGAAAGCTCCTTGTGAAACGTACAGTGGTGGACCGCCAAGCATCCAGATGGTGTGGATGGTATCGGGACGTTTGCCGTGTCGTGCGTTCACGAAATTTGGCGGCTGGGATTAATCCGAACAATTCCTCAGAGCACTCCCCGTGATAGATGCGATAAAATACGCAAAGAGATGCAACATCTCTTTGCAACGCCAGTGAATCGAGCCGATCGGAAAGCACTCGGTCGTCGACGATTCGAGCCGCTCTGCACTGGATGCGGTCAAGTGGAAGGAGCTGGTACTGGGGAGCCCCAGCCCAGAGATGGGAACAGTATTCCATGTGCGGTCGAACCTGCGCCTTGTAAAGTTGCAGGCGGTGTGCCGGCATGAAATACTGTCCCGCTCTGCTGAGCACGCCAAGCTTTTTAGAGGCCAATTTGGCCTTCCCTTCCAAGTGACCACGAAACTGCACGTCACTCGATATGTCGACGCCGAGGATTCCGATACTGGCTGAGGCAACAAGGGGAGTGCCTTGAAACTGAGGGGATACGACAAAGGGGTTCTTTTTAGCGGTTAACGCGCAAACTTGTGTCTTCTGGGGGTTAAACTGGACTAGATTTAGTCGTCCCCAATCCGAGACTCTGTTCAGCAAAGACTCGACTTCAGACACAAGTTTGTCCCGGCACTCGGAGACGTTTTCCCGAGAAATATTGGCTCGGCCGGTGTAAAGAGCATCACCAGTGCTGTCATCTGCATAGCAATGAATGTTACGGGTATGCAACATATCATTGATATGCAGAAGAAACAGCGTTGGCGATAGCACGCAGCCCTGTGGAACACCAGCATTTATAGGCTTGCAATTGGAGCTTGCACCGTCTACAACGACCTTGATGCTCCGATCTGCAAGAAAGCTGGTGATCCAATCGCACAATTTCTCGGGAAGCCCATAGGAAGGGAGCTTCGAAAGAAGCGCTTTGTGCCAAACCCGATCGAAGGCCTTCGCAGTGTCCAAACTAACGGCCAATGCCTCCCCCTTGAACTCTACTGCCTCCGCCCATCTGTGAGTGAGGTAGACCAGAAGATCACCAGCTGACCGACCACGGCGAAAACCGTATTGGCGGTCACTAATCAGCTGGTGATCCTCAAGGTACCTCATGAGCTGGCAGTTTACAATGGACTCCATTGTTTTGGAGAACAAGGAGGTGATGGCGATTGGCCGGTAGTTGGACGGGTCTGAGCGGTCGCCTTTTTTAGGGATCGGGTGGACGAAAGCCGTCTTCCATGATTTTGGGACTACGCCTAGGGAGTAGGAGTACCGGAAAAGACGCGTTAAAACCGGTGCCAACTCTGGAGCACACGTCCTCAGCACAATTGGGGGGATTCCGTCAGGCCCACTCGACTTGTGGATGTCCAGGGAGAGGAGTGCTTTGCGAACCGAGTGCTGTGTGAACTGCACTTCCGGCATGGAGCACTCACACCGCGGGATGGTCGGCGGCGTACTCCCCCCGTCATCGAGAGTCGAGTTAGACGCAAAGAAGGAGCCTAGAAGATCGGCTTTCTCCTTTGCAGTATGGGCCAGTGAGTCGTCCTCCCTGTGCAGAGATGGCTGACAGAAATTCCCCTGGACAGCCTTGGCGAGAGACCAGAATGCACGGGTTCCAGAAGGTAGGCGAACTAGCTTCTCGCCAATTCTGCCTATGTGCTCTGACTTTGCCTTGGCAATGACTCTTTTGAAGGACCTAGAGGCGGAATTATACTTCTTTTTTAGAGCGCTGGTGTTTACATCCCGGGACGCTGATGCATCAACCCAGGCTTGGTAGCACTCCTGCTTATAGCATGATGCTATTTTACAGGAGCGACCAAACCATGGCTGAGATTTGCCTCCAATGGGCACCACAGAGGAAGGAATAAAAAGTTCCATACCCTGAAGTACCACATCAGTAACAGAATCCGCAACAACGTTGGAATCATCCGGCGAGAAGCAAACCCGCCCCCAAGGGTAGGATGCAAAGAAAGACCGCATCCCATCCCAATCGGCTGACCTATAGTGCCAAACACGGCGGCGGCCTGCAGAATGCAACCGCGATTTCAGCGTGAGTGGCACAACACTCCGGACCAGACAATGGTCCGAGGAGTCTAAAGGGGCGTCGACGGAAATCTGATATCCGTCCGGGTGAGAGGTCAGCAGAAGGTCCAACAGGGAAGGTGCATGATCCTCCACATCTGGAATCCGCGTAGGCGAAGTAACCAGTTGTGTCAGACCATATGCCAAGGCAAAATCATGAACAGATCTCCCCGCATGATCGGTTAAACGTGAACCAAGCCATTCGGCGTGATGGGCGTTAAAGTCGCCGAGGATCACGATCTCTGCGGAGGGGATCTGCTGTAGCAATGAATCTGCAGCCATTTGGACGTGGTCGAAGAGTCGGTCTGTTTCGGCATTACCGCTGTGGGACCTATAGAGGCACCCGTAGACGCGCGGATGGTCGTCGCTGTCTACGCGTAGCCAAAGGATGGACAGGTCCGATTCTTCAAGTCTGCCGAGGCGTCGAGAACAGATGTCCTCTCTGACGTAAACGCAAACTCCAGCCCGAGGCACAAAGGAGTGTTCCAGTTTGTACCCCGGGTAGGAGAGATACGAGACATCAGCCGGAGAGGACACCTGCGTCTCGGTCAGAAAGAGCAGAGCCGGCTTCGCCGTCTCGAGATGGTAGTGGACGGCGTTTAGGTTAGAGTGAAGTCCCCTGATATTGCAGAAATTCACGGACAGCGTGGCAGGGGCCGCCTTGGTCTTGTTGCTCCGTTTGCCCCGAGCAGTTGTAGTCTTGAGCGGAATTTTGCCCCCCCCCCAGAATACGCGGGGCAGCCTGAGCACCCACGCTCAGAAGTGGAGAAACATGGTCGTGGATGCTCAGCGAGGGATTCTCCAGGGGTGCTGGTACCCTCCTGGGGTAGTCTATCATTATTTAATTCCGCTACCATGTTAATGGGGGGGGGGGGATTTGGGCCTCCGGCCACCTGCACTCACCAGACGAAACGCGGAAGCAGAGCTTCCACTTCACGCCGGTATTCTGTGAGGTCGTGGTACCACCCCGGTTTGAGCCGGCCCATACGTGCAACAGCAAAGCTGCCGCGTGGCTCTACCACTGTGTACCAAGATCATGGAACTGGACGAGCACTGCTCTAACTTGATCTTTACCTTGTGAGCCCAACCTGTCACACCGTTTGATCGAGGTTCTGCTCATATCAGAAAGGCCCATTTTGCTTTATTTTGCATTAAGCATAGAACCTTATCAATTAAGCTTACTTCAGAGTCCTCGGGGATGTCATTGAATAGCAATACATTTTACCGTTGACGCATGTTAAGTCCATCAATGGTGTTTATACAACACATGTGACCAAATCCTTGAATGCAAAAAAATCCTGACTTAGCTGCACTAACGTTGGATTGGATGGGACCAGTGCAGCCTTTAGACGATCTTCAAATTTTGCCATCTTTTGCATCCAGCTGACTTCCAGTTCTTTCTGTATTTTGTCTTCATTATTGATGATTGTAATTAATCTTAATGTAACAATGCTTAACGGTGGTAAATACACGTGTTGCGGATGGGTGATGCAGTAAGTTATTAAAAGCTTGTTTACATAGATAAATTATTATTGAGTACATTAAGATCTCTTTTCTCAATGTAATTATCGTATAATATATATATATATATATATATATATATATATATATATATATATATATATATATATATATATATATCCATATACCCCATATTTTCCCGTGGGCGTCGTAAGAGGCGACAGAGGGAGACAGGCAGGAGATGGGCAGCAGAATCTTCCTGATAACAACAATAATATAATAAAAAACTGCAATTATCCCCCCATGAGCAACGACACAAACAAACGGCCCCCAGTCCCCGGCGGCCCCGCTACTCCTGGCTACGGTGGCGACCATGGTAACGGCTGGGCAGAAGGTGCTAAGAATCTCTGGTGGAGGTTCGGTTGCCGCCTACGACGACCCAACCTGGCAACATATAATGCACGCACTCTGAGGACTGACGAGAAGATACTGGAGCTGGAAGAAGAGGTAGACAAGTTGCACTGGCATATTATTGGATTATCCGAGGTCCGAAGAGAGGGGAGGATACGGTAATCCTCGAGTCCGGCAACTTGTTCTATCACCCGGGAAGGCGACCATCTGTCCCAAGGAGGTGTCGGATTTATCGTCCACAAGTCTCTCGTCAACAACATTGTAAAGATTGGAAGTGTGTCAAAGAGGGTCGCGTACCTGATACTCAGAATCACCAAACGGAATTCGCTGAATGTCATACAAGTTTACGCACCATCCTCGGCAAATCCCGATGAGGAGGTGTAGGAAATATATGAGGATATTTCTAGAGCCATGCATTCCTCCAAAACCCACTACACGGTGTTGATGGGAGACTTAAACGCAAAACTAGGCACAAGAGAAAACGGTGATCTGAAGTTAGGGAAATTTACAGAGGGCAACGGAACCCTAGGGGCTAGCAGCTGGTCGACTTTATGGAGAAAGAGAGACTCTTTATGATAAACTTTTATATACCAATTTAACACGTTCCCCGCGGCACTGATTTATCTGTACTTTCCATTACTGCGTTACGAGACGTTTGAAACCTCGTTCTGAACCAGAGGTTGTAGCGGCATGAGGCTTAATAAACGCCACCGCCCACATGAGACAAAAATACTTTTTTTGGCGCCAAATAAGGCGAATTGTGTGGTTTTTGTCGTGATTGTCATTAAGAATGAGTTTATTAACCTAAATCTGCCGCCGCCTGTGGGCGGATTATTTAGTTTAGATTCTATAGGTAAAATAAAATGTGGGGTCTTATGTACCCCATACCGCACTGAAAAAGGGCAGTTTTTCATACTGTTTAGTGATGGGAAAAAATATCGATTTTATTTAATTGTACTTATGGATGCTTTTTATTAAAACAGGGCCAACAATAATATTTTTGCAACCGATACATTCTGTGAGAATTTTCTTTGCTATTGTTGTGTGAATAAGTCAACTAGCGCCATCTAGTGTCAGGAGCGAGAGCGGGGGGGGGGGGGGGGCTTTGCAGAGAATGACATCGCGGATCTCTCGACCGACAGCGCCGCCCGAAGAACTAAGTTTCTAGAAAATCTATACTCGATTTCTCGGTACCTTGCGCGTGTTTACTTGAACATTCCGGATGTTTTGCTGATTTGAATAAATAGGTGGCGCAAGATGCGATCGGTACAGAGTTTAACTCGGCGACACAAGCGAAGCTTCGGAGCGAAATTAAGTGAATTAGTGTGTTTAATTATTAGTGTTTTTTAACTTTAATTTGTATAAAGTAAATTAAAGTGTTAATTTAGGTAATTTTATCGGCAATTTTTATTGTCACGAACCTTAAGCTCGTAACAATTGGTGTCAGAAGTGGGATAAAATAATGCCGATTTTACCTAAGGAGGAAACGGAGGGTGTCCGTACCCGAAGTCAACGCCAGCAGGAGACGGACCAGAGGAGATTTGGTGGTGCAACGCCGCAGATGTCTGAGGGCCAGCCGCCGGCCACGGAAGCCGGTCCGTCAGCAGCTTCTACGTCTGTGGCACCTGACTTAGGTGCTCTGATGGTGATGCTGCAGGAGCAGGCTCGCCGACAGGAGGAGCAGGCTCGCCGACAGGAGGAACAGGTCCGTCGGTTGGAAGAGCAGCTGCGGGGTGGACAGGATGAACAGGCCCGTCGGTTGGAAGAGCAGACGCTCCTCATGAAGGACCTTCACGCTACCTTCGGGAAGGAGATAAAGGAGGTGAAGGATAGGGTTGCTCAGCATGACAACCGCCTGTTGGAAGCTGAAACCCAAATCGCGAAAGCTGAAAACCGAATCGAGGAAGCTGAAACCCGAATCGACCAAGTAAACAATCGGGTTGACAACGTAATGGCTGACATGAAGAAATCACTGGACGAACTCAAACTTGGGGATGGAACTACAGCTCCCGTAGTAGCTGCAGCACCTTCGCTACGTGGATTCAAAGTGCCGCCGTTCGACGGGACCTCTTCCTGGTCGGCCTACAAAATCCAGTTCGAGGCCGTCATGGAGGCGAACGGCTGGAATAAAAGCCAAGCCATGACTGCACTCACCCTAGGCCTGCGCGACCAAGCCTTAACTGTGTTGGAAGCTCTCGGTAAGAAAGTGACCTATGAGCAGCTTCTTGAGGCCTTGGAGGCGAGATATGGTGACGCTCACCTGGAACACGTCTTTCGCGCGCAGCTTAAAGATCGCGTGCAACGCAGCAACGAAAACCTGCAGCAGTGGGCCCTTGAGGTGGAGAAGATGGTTCGTAAAGCATACCAGTCTGTACCTGCGCTCATTGGAGGGAACCTGGTGCAAACATTCATCGACGGCATCCGCGACCTGGAAGTCAGAGCTGCTGTGAGGCTCGGGCACCACGAGACGCTTAAGGACGCCTTGGCCCATGCACTGGAGGTAGAAGCCGTGCGGCAGGATCATCGTTCCCATCGCGTCAGGGAGGTTGCAGCAGCTACAGGTCGCGACCGCAACAAAGGATACAGCCCTAGGTGCTATGGCTGTGGGGAAAAGGGCCATCTTCGATCCAGCTGCCCTAAGCGAACCCTAGAAAGGGAAGGTGAACGATCCCAGGAGGGTAGTGCGGCCAACAGCACCGCCCAGCAGCAGCAGGGAAACGAGTAAAAGCCAGAACCGCGGGGCGGGTGCTGGCTGATGTTAAAAGAGCCCCAAGGATCTCGATCTCACAAACCCATGATGGGAACAGTCTAATCATCAAGGGCGAGGTCAACGGAATGCCGTGTAAACTGACCATAGACACTGGAGCCTCTCGTACGGTTGTTAGTTCCCAACTTATAAGTCAGTTCCTTGGGGACTCCACATACAACCGAGAACGCATTAATTTGGTAACAGCCACCGGTCAGCGTATACCCGTCCGTGGAGAGAAGGAGATGGAGTTGAAGCTTGGCAACGTGATCTACCTGCATAATGTCATCGTGGCTGATATAATGGACGACTGCATCCTAGGCCTAGACTTTATGAGGAATAATTGTTGTGAGATCGACGTTAAGCAAGGTGTTTTGAAATGTGGACAGGAGGAACTTTTTATGGAAGGTGCGTTACCAGGGAACGTGTACAGCATTAAGAAGATTGTTCTTCCGCCGAGATCGGAAACGATTGTTCCGATTAGTCTTCCCCGAAACGCTGGGCAAGCTCACCGTTGTGTACTTGTGGAAAGGGTAAACAATGACCTTCCATGGAAAGTAGCTCGAACCTTGGTCAGGACCATGGACATCTCAGGAGTACGTGTGCTGAACCTTTGCGACCGGGACCAGATTATAGACAAAGGCACATTAATTGGTACTTGTGAGGAAGTGGATTGGTTACATCGGTGCCAATATATATCGAGTGGGACCCCCAGCAAGGATGCAGAAACGAGAGTGACCACACTTTTGGAAGACTGTCGCAGTGTTCTGTCCCCGAAAGAATTGGTCAAGGCGAAGAAGTTGTTACTCGAGTACGCCGATGTATTCTCGTCAAACGATGCTGACATAGGAAAGACTGGTTTAGTTCAACACAAAATAAACACAGGTGAAGAGTTGCCTATCCGGCAGCGGCCAAGACGATTGCCGGTAGCACGTGAAAAGGAAGTGGAAACCATGATTGAAGGAATGGTGAAGGATGGTGTTATTGAACCTTCCTCTAGTCCATGGTGTTCGCCAGTGGTGCTGGTGAAAAAGAAGGATGGCAGCATGCGGTTCTGTGTTGATTACCGCCGTCTGAACGACGTTACAAAGAAGGACAGCTATCCCTTGCCAAGAATTGATGACACGCTGGACATGCTTACAGGAGTAAAATGGTTTAGCACGCTGGATCTAAAAAGCGGCTACTGGCAAGTTGAAATTGACCCTAAGGACAAGGAGAAAACTGCGTTCTCGACGGGAAAGGGTCTGTGGCAATTCAAAGTAATGCCGTTTTGGTTGTGCAATGCTCCAGCAACGTTTGAAAGGCTGATGGAACTTGTACTTACCGGGCTAATTGGCGATGCCTGTCTGGTCTACTTGGATGACATCATCATCGTGGGCCGTACGTTTGAGGAACACCTTGAAAACCTGGGACGCGTGCTCATGAAGATTCAGAGTGCCAATCTCAAGCTGAGTCCGAAGAAATGTTCACTGTTCAAACGGCAAGTCAAGTTTTTGGGGTATGTAGTGTCGGAAGAAGGTATCCGCACGGATCCAGAGAAAATTGCAGCTGTAAAGGATTGGCCGGTTCCAAAAGACAAGACGCAGGTTAGAGCATTTTTGGGTTTGTGCTCCTATTACCGGCGATTTGTGAAGAACTTTGCAGATATAGCCAAACCTCTGCATAAGCTAACCGAGGAGAAGCGACATTTCTGCTGGGATGAAAGTTGTAATATCGCATTCCAGGAGCTCAAGGACCGTCTGTGCAAAACACCTATTTTGGGATACCCTGATGCAAGCAAAGAATTTGTAGTTGACACAGACGCAAGTGATATAGGACTTGGCGGTGTGTTGTCTCAACGGAATGGTGACCAAGAGGTCGTGATAGCGTACTTCAGCAAGTCGCTGTCAAAACCGGAAAGGAACTATTGTGTCACAAGACGCGAATTGCTAGCTGTGGTAAAGTCGTTGCAGCATTTTAGCAAATATCTTCTGGGGCAAAAATTTCACTTACGAACTGACCATGCTGCACTAAAATGGCTATTGCAGTTTAAAAATCCAGAAGGACAAGTTGCGAGGTGGATTGAACTACTGCAGGAATACGACTTTGAGATCGAACATCGCAGCGGGAAATCTCATGGCAACGCAGATGCATTATCACGAAGACCTTGTCCTGAAGATTGCAAACATTGTACTAGGCAAGAGAGTAAGGGAGTGGTATCCGTGAGGATGCTCAGGGCAGACCACCTCAGCAACGAGTGGAAGGACAGCTTACAACGTGCACAGCAGGAAGATCCGGACATCAAGCCGATCCTGGAATGGATGAAGGCCAGTGCTCCCAAGCCCAAGTGGAGCGACGTCTCAGCGATGAGTTCGATCACTAAAAGCTATTAGGCCCAGTGGGATAGCTTGCTGCTTCAGGATGGAGTTCTGTGCCGTAAATGGGAAAATGTTCGGGGAGACAGCTGTCATTTACAAATGGTTGTCCCTAAAGCTAAAGTACCGGATGTTCTACAGCTGTACCATAATGATTATTCAGGAGGCCATCTGGGAGTTAAACGAACTCTACTGAAGATCCGAGAATGGTTTTACTGGGTCCACTGTCGAAACGATGTCGAGGACTGGTGTCGCAAATGTACAAGTTGTGCGGCTGTAAAGGGACCTCAGACTCGTAGTAGAGGTGCATTGAAGTTGTACAATGTTGGTGCACCATGGGAGAGAATAGCCATTGACGTGGCGGGGCCGTTTCCGGAGAGTGAAAGCGGTAACAAGTATTTCATGGTTGTGATGGATTACTTCACTAAGTGGCCAGAAGTTTTCGCCATTCCAAATCAAGAAGCTTCAACAGTTGCAGATAAACTAGTTCATGAAGTCTTCTGTCGTTTTGGAGTACCTTTAGAGATTCACAGCGATCAAGGAAGGAATTTTGAGTCTCAAATATTCCAGGAAACTTGCCGAGTTATGGGTACTCATAAAACAAGAACGACTTCTTATCACCCGCAATCTGATGGAATGGTGGAACGATTTAATCAGACATTGGAGAGGTACCTAGCAAAAGTTGTAGACAATCGGCAACGAGATTGGGACAAGCACATACAACCGTTTTTGTTGTCATATCGAAGTTCTGTTCACGAAAGTACAGCAGTGACACCAGCTTTCGCAAACTTTCTAAGAGAATTACGGCTGCCTGCAGACCTGATCACTGGGATACCACCTGATGCCCCACGCAGTATAACCGATTATGCATATGACTTGCGGAACAAAATGAATGACATTTATGAGCACGTCAGACAATCGGGCCAGCAAATGTCTGAGAAAATGAAAACCCGGTATGACCGCAAAATGAACAATAAAGGGTTCAACGAAGGTTCATTAGTGTGGTTGCACAATCCAGTCCGCAGCAAAGGGAAATCTCCTAAGCTTCAAGCTAAATGGGACGGCCCGTACCGGATTGTAACCAGGATCAATGATGTGACCTACCGGATACAGAAAGGCGCAAGAGGGACTCCTAAGATCGTCCATGTGGATCGCTTGGTGCGTTATTATGGGACCGATAATGCTCGGGACGAGCATGTCTTAGGAGGGGGCAGTGTTGTGTGAATAAGTCAACTAGCGCCATCTAGTGTCAGGAGCGAGAGCGGGGGGGGGGCTTTGCAGAGAATGACATCGCGGATCTCTCGACCGACAGCGCCGCCCGAAGAACTAAGTTTCTAGAAAATCTATACTCGATTTCTCGGTACCTTGCGCGTGTTTACTTGAACATTCCGGATGTTTTGCTGATTTGAATAAATAGGTGGCGCAAGATGCGATCGGTACAGAGTTTAACTCGGCGACACAAGCGAAGCTTCGGAGCGAAATTAAGTGAATTAGTGTGTTTAATTATTAGTGTTTTTTAACTTTAATTTGTATAAAGTAAATTAAAGTGTTAATTTAGGTAATTTTATCGGCAATTTATATTGTCACGAACCTTAAGCTCGTAACACTATTTTGTCAGCCTCACGACTTGATAAGAAGGTGCGAAGTTTTTCGTAGCATCCTACACATCTCATTTTCTTTGATCCTTTTTCGAGATGATGTGGATTGTTTGGAGCGGGTTCTGAAAAAAAAACTGATAGTGTATTTTTGAAGCGGGTTGATTAGGTGTAGCGATTTATTGGAGCATTTCTATCTTATGTATGGTATCGTTATGGGATCGTTATATGTATCGTAATCGTAATAAAGTATAATTTGTAAATATTGATTAGAAACTTACCTGTTTTTCAAATATCTTTAATTTAGAATTAGAATTACCACCCAATTCCTCTTCATCATCAATAATATTATTAATTAACTTTCTTCGGCAACGTTTCGACAAATTATTATATCGTCGCGGGTGCAGCGTTCAACGTTTTGCACAACACTAACCGCGTAAAGCTAGCGTAGGGTGCGGTACGAGGTGTGCGGGGTAAGAGGTGTTCGCAACCTCGTAACGCACTCTATTAAACTTTAATTTATTCAGTGCCGTACGACGCCTAAAAATCCGGTATTAAGGTAGATATACCAAAAAACTCGGCATCAATAGCACATCTCAGATATATAGTTATCTCTTTCCTAGACTGAAGCAAACGGAAGTTACGCCTCTCGCACGACAGAGAAGTTTAAGTTTTTCCTTACCGCTATAACGACGAGATACGAACGAGGTGTTTCAAGCCTCGTTTCGCAGTCAACGTCAACCCAGGACCTGGATAAACCAGAAGCGGCCCCACAGGAAGTGGACCTGGTCAAGCCCCGATGGTTGGACAAAAAAAGAGATTGACTTCATTATGACGACCAGATGCCAACTGTTCAGTGATGTCTCAATGATCGCGAGAGTGAAAACTGGCAGCGATCACCGAATGGTTAGAGGCACACTGAACTTAAACGTTAAGTTGGAAAGGTCTTGTCTGGTGAAGTCAACGCTCCGTCCCTCTCGTACGCTAATCCAAGGTCCCGAAAACTTCCAGCTCGAATTACAAAACCGTTTTCAGTGCCTAGAAGACTGCAATACAGTGGACGATATGAATGACAAGCTCGTGGAAACTGTCCATGTGGTCGGAGCTAAGTTCTGCAAGACCCGCCGCAGAAGAACACAAAAACTCTCTGATCACACTCTTAATCTCATAGATGTTAGATGGGCGATTAAGCTGTAGTCATCAGCAGATTTGACAGCATACAGGCAACTGAACATACAGATCTCCAAATGCATGCGGCAGGACTTACGCAACTTGAATACAGCTCATATTGAAGAAGCGATTGAGCGGAACCAGGGCTCCAAAGTCTTTGCCTACCTACCAAAGCTTTAACTATCAAAGCTGAAGACTGAGTGTGGCAGCATCGTTTTATCGGGACACCTGAGATTCTGAATGAGATTGAGAGGTTCTATGGACAGCTGTACACATCATCGTTGGAGCCACACGCAAGTGTGAGTAACGATCCAAGAGCAAGTCTTAACCGACACTATTCCGATGATATCCCGGACGTCAGTCTGAGCGAGATTAGAATGGCTCTCCAGCACCTTAAAAACGGCAGGGCCCCAGGCGAGGATGGAATTACAGCGGAGCTTCTGAAAGCGGATGGAACACCGGTACTTGAAGTCCTTCAGAAGCTTTTCAATTCGGTCATCCATGGTGGCACTACTCCAGAGGCGTGGAGCAGAAGTGCGGTGGTCTTGTTCTTTAAGAAAGGCGACAACGCTCTCTTGAAAAACTCCAGACCGATATCCCTTCAGAGCCGCGTCTACGTGCTGTTTTCGAGAGTCATTACGAATCGTCTCGCACGCAGACTCGACGATTTCCAGCCTCCCGAACAAGCCGGTTTCCGAAAAGGCTTCAGTACCATAGACCACCTACACACCCTGCGGAAGATTTTACAGAAGACTGAAGAGTACAATCTGCCACTTTGCCTTTGATTCCGTCGAAATTTGGGCGGTGCTACAGTCCCTTCATCAGTGCCAAGTTGACTGTCGGTATATCGAAATGCTGAAGTGTTTGTACAGTAGGGCTACGATGCCTATCCGAGTACAGAATCAGAGCTCGAAACCTATCCAACTGCAGAGAGGTGTAAGACAGGGTAACGTCATATCCCCGAAACTCTTCACCGCTGCATTGGAAGACGTTTTCAAGCTACTGGACTGGAAAGGATACGGTATTAACATCAATGGCGAGTACATCACTCACCTTCGATTTGCCGACGATATAGTCCTTATGGCAGAATCGCTGGAGGATTTAAGCACTATGCTCAATGACCTCAATAGTGCCTCCCAACGGATAGGTCTTAAGATGAACATGGACAAAACAAAGATCATGTTTAATGTCCATGTCACACCTATGCCGGTAGTTGTTGGGAGCACTATGCTCGAAGTTGTTAAGTTGTTGTGACAAATAGTCCGACTAGGTAAGTCCAACTGCGACCGAGAGGTCAATTGACGGATTCAACTCGGCTGGGCAGCGTTCGGGAAATTACGACTATCTTCTCGTCAGGTATACCTCAATCTCTAAAAACTAGATTGTACAACCAGTGCGTGTTGCCAGTGATGACTTACGGAACTGAGACGTGGTCCTTCACTGCTGGCTGTATAAGGACACACAAGGTCACTCAGAAAGCTATGGAGAGGGCTATGCTCGGAGTTTCTCTGCGTGATAGACTCAGAAATGAGGATATGCGCAGTAAAACCAGACTGACCGACATAGCCCAACGGATTAGTAAGCTCAAGTGGTAATGGGCCGGCCATATAGCTCGAAGATCCGATAACCGATGGGGAAGAAAGGTTCTCGAGTGGCAACCTCGTACCGGTAGGCCTAGTGTAGGGCGACACCCCACTAGGAGTGACGACCTGGTAAGATATGCAGGAAGTCGATGGATGCAGGTGGCTCAGGACCGTGCTTTGTGGCATTACTTGGGGGAGGCCTATGTTCAGCAGTGGACTTGTGAAGGGCTGTAATGATGATGATGATGATGATTGTTCAAGTGCTGTAGACGAGGATAGTGTCATCGCTTCATCGGGCTCTGCATCAGTAGAGGCTGTTTTGCTCCTACAACCGTCGCCAGTTGTTGCAGGACCTGATGTTACCGTAGTCACCTCTGTTGAAATTTCAGATGGTCCACTCACGGTTACTGATATTACAGATTTAGAATCTTGAGATTCGGTAACATCGATAGTCTCCGTGGAATCTTCATTGTTTTGCAAGAAGTGCTTTAAAGATCCAGCCATTTTTCCCTTTCTTGTAGTCTCAGTTTCTTTTGCTCGCGAAACTTCGCACCTGAAGGTCTCTTTCTTTTATCCTGAAAAAACAAATAAATAATTAGTACTTATAGGAATTAGGAATTAACTTTTGAGGTAATCACAATAATAAGCACCAAGTTTGCATATTGCATATTTAAGTAATAAGTTATTTGTTCGAGCCCTTTCAGCTTAAATCCTTTCGAAAATAAAGACAGAAAAAGTATTAAACTAATTTGATCTTATAGCCCTTAAAAAACTTACAAAATGGTTTTTTAAAAAGATCGATAGCATAAAAACTAAGCCAGTTATGGATAAAAAAAACCAATTACTTTTTTAAACTCGTACAGGGTCTTTTAGTATATTCATGTACTTCCTAGAGCCTTTATTATGTCAGATAGAAAAAAAAAATGTTTTATGCAGAAGTTGTAGGTTTTTTCCTATATTATCTATTGAAGTTATCAGATAAAAACAGGAAACAGACAGGAACAGGAAACAGATAGTTTTCCTATAAAGGGTTAATGTTGATAGTATAAAGTAAAGTAGGGAACACTTACCATTTTATAAAATATCAAACCGTTGAAATTGCAGCAGTATTTACAACAAAGTCCTAGAAAAATTAAAAGGTCTCTCTATCACCAAGTTTAAATATTTAATTAAACAAAAACTATACCAAAATGGTTACTATAATAAAATTAATAGATGGTTGATAATGGCTCCTGCGATTTTGTAATTATTTTGTGACCTTTGACATTGTAAAATTATTTTTAAAAGTCCCGCTGGGATTCTTCCTGGTTTTTCCCAGGACAGGAGCTTTTTTCGACCCAGTGGTAAAGTAAAAAATGACTTTCAATAAGAATTACAACATGTAATCTATTGAATAAAAATTATTTTATTCTATTATACCTAGTACAGTTTTAAGAAGGCGCGGCCACAGTGGAGTAATGATTACGAGGCTATCTAATTGGGATACGAAAATTAAATTTACTTGGTAAAAAAGAGCAACCTAACCTATTTCTAAATATTTTATATCAAAGTTGCAAATCCAGAATATCGCGGCGTTTAGACAGTGAGACCATTTAAAATGTCTTTAATCTGTTTAGATATGATGGATTTTGACATGCTTTCCGTGTTGAAAGCCGAAGGTTATGGGTAGGATAATGGGGACGCCAGACTATGCTACAATATTCTAATATACTTCTAACAATTGAGAAGTATAAAAGTTTTTTGTGGTAACATTACGGAATGCTTTACACTTACAACAAACTCTTATTACAAAACCTAATGATTGAGATGATCTTTTAATAACACTTTCTGGTTGTGGTATACGAGGGGTGATCCAAAAGTAATGATAATGAAAATAAAACACGGTAATTAAAGTTGAAATAATAATTTATTTTTCTACATAGTCTCCTAACAAATCAATACATTTAGTCCATCTTTTTTTAAACCCAGGATTCCCTTTGAAAAAAATTCTTTGTCTTGACTCTCCCAAAACGCTTCAACAGCGGCCATTACTTCGCTATCGTCTTCGTATTTCTTGCCTCGGGGGCGTTCCTTGAGCCGAGGAAAGAGGTAGCAGTCACTAGGAGCTCGTAAGCGTAAGCTTTTTATTAAATACTACATCTAGGTCCTTAACAGTTTCCACTTCTTGGATAACTACACCATTAATTTGGAGTATAAACTGATGTATAATATTTTTGTGCTCGTGAATTTAACATGTACACGTTTTTTTTGATGAAGATTCATTCCATTACCACATATAATTATTAATGTGAATCATATTTATTAAGCCTGATAAGACTGTCCACGGTGTATACTGACACAGTCTAGGATAAATGTGAGGAAAAACGATTGTATATATCACTTCCATTTGTTATTATTACACTACCATTAGACATTGCACTCGCACGCTTCCTATTGTCATGTCGTTTATTTTTGATGTAAGACCACAAAACTTTAGAATTTGTGTTTCCAATTACAGCTTTAAAACACACAAATAATAAAACATAATTCGCAGTTATATTTTTCGAAGTATTCGCTTGATTCGCCAATTCAATACTTACTCGGGTCGCGGTCAATACCAGTCTTCTTGAAGACTGGTATTGACCGCGAAATTGACTACGCGCGCGTATTGACTTGAGAAACATCTTGAATGTTTGAGTACATACCGGTCCCGACCGACTAGGTGTAGAAAGCTCTCTTCTAGTTTTGCCACTCGCGTGGCAAGACTAGGTGTAGAAAGCTCTCTTCTAGTTTTGCGACCGCAACAAAGGATACAGCCCTAGGTGCTATGGCTGTGGGGAAAAGGGCCATCTTCGATCCAGCTGCCCTAAGCGAACCCTAGAAAGGGAAGGTGAACGATCCCAGGAGGGTAGTGCGGCCAACAGCACCGCCCAGCAGCAGCAGGGAAACGAGTAAAAGCCAGAACCGCGGGGCGGGTGCTGGCTGATGTTAAAAGAGCCCCAAGGATCTCGATCTCACAAACCCATGATGGGAACAGTCTAATCATCAAGGGCGAGGTCAACGGAATGCCGTGTAAACTGACCATAGACACTGGAGCCTCTCGTACGGTTGTTAGTTCCCAACTTATAAGTCAGTTCCTTGGGGACTCCACATACAACCGAGAACGCATTAATTTGGTAACAGCCACCGGTCAGCGTATACCCGTCCGTGGAGAGAAGGAGATGGAGTTGAAGCTTGGCAACGTGATCTACCTGCATAATGTCATCGTGGCTGATATAATGGACGACTGCATCCTAGGCCTAGACTTTATGAGGAATAATTGTTGTGAGATCGACGTTAAGCAAGGTGTTTTGAAATGTGGACAGGAGGAACTTTTTATGGAAGGTGCGTTACCAGGGAACGTGTACAGCATTAAGAAGATTGTTCTTCCGCCGAGATCGGAAACGATTGTTCCGATTAGTCTTCCCCGAAACGCTGGGCAAGCTCACCGTTGTGTACTTGTGGAAAGGGTAAACAATGACCTTCCATGGAAAGTAGCTCGAACCTTGGTCAGGACCATGGACATCTCAGGAGTACGTGTGCTGAACCTTTGCGACCGGGACCAGATTATAGACAAAGGCACATTAATTGGTACTTGTGAGGAAGTGGATTGGTTACATCGGTGCCAATATATATCGAGTGGGACCCCCAGCAAGGATGCAGAAACGAGAGTGACCACACTTTTGGAAGACTGTCGCAGTGTTCTGTCCCCGAAAGAATTGGTCAAGGCGAAGAAGTTGTTACTCGAGTACGCCGATGTATTCTCGTCAAACGATGCTGACATAGGAAAGACTGGTTTAGTTCAACACAAAATAAACACAGGTGAAGAGTTGCCTATCCGGCAGCGGCCAAGACGATTGCCGGTAGCACGTGAAAAGGAAGTGGAAACCATGATTGAAGGAATGGTGAAGGATGGTGTTATTGAACCTTCCTCTAGTCCATGGTGTTCGCCAGTGGTGCTGGTGAAAAAGAAGGATGGCAGCATGCGGTTCTGTGTTGATTACCGCCGTCTGAACGACGTTACAAAGAAGGACAGCTATCCCTTGCCAAGAATTGATGACACGCTGGACATGCTTACAGGAGTAAAATGGTTTAGCACGCTGGATCTAAAAAGCGGCTACTGGCAAGTTGAAATTGACCCTAAGGACAAGGAGAAAACTGCGTTCTCGACGGGAAAGGGTCTGTGGCAATTCAAAGTAATGCCGTTTTGGTTGTGCAATGCTCCAGCAACGTTTGAAAGGCTGATGGAACTTGTACTTACCGGGCTAATTGGCGATGCCTGTCTGGTCTACTTGGATGACATCATCATCGTGGGCCGTACGTTTGAGGAACACCTTGAAAACCTGGGACGCGTGCTCATGAAGATTCAGAGTGCCAATCTCAAGCTGAGTCCGAAGAAATGTTCACTGTTCAAACGGCAAGTCAAGTTTTTGGGGTATGTAGTGTCGGAAGAAGGTATCCGCACGGATCCAGAGAAAATTGCAGCTGTAAAGGATTGGCCGGTTCCAAAAGACAAGACGCAGGTTAGAGCATTTTTGGGTTTGTGCTCCTATTACCGGCGATTTGTGAAGAACTTTGCAGATATAGCCAAACCTCTGCATAAGCTAACCGAGGAGAAGCGACATTTCTGCTGGGATGAAAGTTGTAATATCGCATTCCAGGAGCTCAAGGACCGTCTGTGCAAAACACCTATTTTGGGATACCCTGATGCAAGCAAAGAATTTGTAGTTGACACAGACGCAAGTGATATAGGACTTGGCGGTGTGTTGTCTCAACGGAATGGTGACCAAGAGGTCGTGATAGCGTACTTCAGCAAGTCGCTGTCAAAACCGGAAAGGAACTATTGTGTCACAAGACGCGAATTGCTAGCTGTGGTAAAGTCGTTGCAGCATTTTAGCAAATATCTTCTGGGGCAAAAATTTCACTTACGAACTGACCATGCTGCACTAAAATGGCTATTGCAGTTTAAAAATCCAGAAGGACAAGTTGCGAGGTGGATTGAACTACTGCAGGAATACGACTTTGAGATCGAACATCGCAGCGGGAAATCTCATGGCAACGCAGATGCATTATCACGAAGACCTTGTCCTGAAGATTGCAAACATTGTACTAGGCAAGAGAGTAAGGGAGTGGTATCCGTGAGGATGCTCAGGGCAGACCACCTCAGCAACGAGTGGAAGGACAGCTTACAACGTGCACAGCAGGAAGATCCGGACATCAAGCCGATCCTGGAATGGATGAAGGCCAGTGCTCCCAAGCCCAAGTGGAGCGACGTCTCAGCGATGAGTTCGATCACTAAAAGCTATTAGGCCCAGTGGGATAGCTTGCTGCTTCAGGATGGAGTTCTGTGCCGTAAATGGGAAAATGTTCGGGGAGACAGCTGTCATTTACAAATGGTTGTCCCTAAAGCTAAAGTACCGGATGTTCTACAGCTGTACCATAATGATTATTCAGGAGGCCATCTGGGAGTTAAACGAACTCTACTGAAGATCCGAGAACGGTTTTACTGGGTCCACTGTCGAAACAATGTCGAGGACTGGTGTCGCAAATGTACAAGTTGTGCGGCTGTAAAGGGACCTCAGACTCGTAGTAGAGGTGCATTGAAGTTGTACAATGTTGGTGCACCATGGGAGAGAATAGCCATTGACGTGGCGGGGCCGTTTCCGGAGAGTGAAAGCGGTAACAAGTATTTCATGGTTGTGATGGATTACTTCACTAAGTGGCCAGAAGTTTTCGCCATTCCAAATCAAGAAGCTTCAACAGTTGCAGATAAACTAGTTCATGAAGTCTTCTGTCGTTTTGGAGTACCTTTAGAGATTCACAGCGATCAAGGAAGGAATTTTGAGTCTCAAATATTCCAGGAAACTTGCCGAGTTATGGGTACTCATAAAACAAGAACGACTTCTTATCACCCGCAATCTGATGGAATGGTGGAACGATTTAATCAGACATTGGAGAGGTACCTAGCAAAAGTTGTAGACAATCGGCAACGAGATTGGGACAAGCACATACAACCGTTTTTGTTGTCATATCGAAGTTCTGTTCACGAAAGTACAGCAGTGACACCAGCTTTCGCAAACTTTCTAAGAGAATTACGGCTGCCTGCAGACCTGATCACTGGGATACCACCTGATGCCCCACGCAGTATAACCGATTATGCATATGACTTGCGGAACAAAATGAATGACATTTATGAGCACGTCAGACAATCGGGCCAGCAAATGTCTGAGAAAATGAAAACCCGGTATGACCGCAAAATGAACAATAAAGGGTTCAACGAAGGTTCATTAGTGTGGTTGCACAATCCAGTCCGCAGCAAAGGGAAATCTCCTAAGCTTCAAGCTAAATGGGACGGCCCGTACCGGATTGTAACCAGGATCAATGATGTGACCTACCGGATACAGAAAGGCGCAAGAGGGACTCCTAAGATCGTCCATGTGGATCGCTTGGTGCGTTATTATGGGACCGATAATGCTCGGGACGAGCATGTCTTAGGAGGGGGCAGTGTTGTGTGAATAAGTCAACTAGCGCCATCTAGTGTCAGGAGCGAGAGCGGGGGGGGGCTTTGCAGAGAATGACATCGCGGATCTCTCGACCGACAGCGCCGCCCGAAGAACTAAGTTTCTAGAAAATCTATACTCGATTTCTCGGTACCTTGCGCGTGTTTACTTGAACATTCCGGATGTTTTGCTGATTTGAATAAATAGGTGGCGCAAGATGCGATCGGTACAGAGTTTAACTCGGCGACACAAGCGAAGCTTCGGAGCGAAATTAAGTGAATTAGTGTGTTTAATTATTAGTGTTTTTTAACTTTAATTTGTATAAAGTAA
Source organism: Parnassius smintheus behrii (assembly GCA_036936625.1). Taxonomy (NCBI): domain Eukaryota; kingdom Metazoa; phylum Arthropoda; class Insecta; order Lepidoptera; family Papilionidae; genus Parnassius; species Parnassius smintheus. Next base: position 9,075,370 of record JAUPFT010000016.1, on the reverse strand, counting down.
ATTAAAGTGTTAATTTAGGTAATTTTATCGGCAATTTATATTGTCACGAACCTTAAGCTCGTAACACTATTTTGTCAGCCTCACGACTTGATAAGAAGGTGCGAAGTTTTTCGTAGCATCCTACACATCTCATTTTCTTTGATCCTTTTTCGAGATGATGTGGATTGTTTGGAGCGGGTTCTGAAAAAAAAACTGATAGTGTATTTTTGAAGCGGGTTGATTAGGTGTAGCGATTTATTGGAGCATTTCTATCTTATGTATGGTATCGTTATGGGATCGTTATATGTATCGTAATCGTAATAAAGTATAATTTGTAAATATTGATTAGAAACTTACCTGTTTTTCAAATATCTTTAATTTAGAATTAGAATTACCACCCAATTCCTCTTCATCATCAATAATATTATTAATTAACTTTCTTCGGCAACGTTTCGACAAATTATTATATCGTCGCGGGTGCAGCGTTCAACGTTTTGCACAACACTAACCGCGTAAAGCTAGCGTAGGGTGCGGTACGAGGTGTGCGGGGTAAGAGGTGTTCGCAACCTCCTAACGCACTCTATTAAACTTTAATTTATTCAGTGCCGTACGACGCCTAAAAATCCGGTATTAAGGTAGATATACCAAAAAACTCGGCATCAATAGCACATCTCAGATATATAGTTATCTCTTTCCTAGACTGAAGCAAACGGAAGTTACGCCTCTCGCACGACAGAGAAGTTTAAGTTTTTCCTTACCGCTATAACGACGAGATACGAACGAGGTGTTTCAAGCCTCGTTTCGCAGTCAACGTCAACCCAGGACCTGGATAAACCAGAAGCGGCCCCACAGGAAGTGGACCTGGTCAAGCCCCGATGGTTGGACAAAAAAAGAGATTGACTTCATTATGACGACCAGATGCCAACTGTTCAGTGATGTCTCAATGATCGCGAGAGTGAAAACTGGCAGCGATCACCGAATGGTTAGAGGCACACTGAACTTAAACGTTAAGTTGGAAAGGTCTTGTCTGGTGAAGTCAACGCTCCGTCCCTCTCGTACGCTAATCCAAGGTCCCGAAAACTTCCAGCTCGAATTACAAAACCGTTTTCAGTGCCTAGAAGACTGCAATACAGTGGACGATATGAATGACAAGCTCGTGGAAACTGTCCATGTGGTCGGAGCTAAGTTCTGCAAGACCCGCCGCAGAAGAACACAAAAACTCTCTGATCACACTCTTAATCTCATAGATGTTAGATGGGCGATTAAGCTGTAGTCATCAGCAGATTTGACAGCATACAGGCAACTGAACATACAGATCTCCAAATGCATGCGGCAGGACTTACGCAACTTGAATACAGCTCATATTGAAGAAGCGATTGAGCGGAACCAGGGCTCCAAAGTCTTTGCCTACCTACCAAAGCTTTAACTATCAAAGCTGAAGACTGAGTGTGGCAGCATCGTTTTATCGGGACACCTGAGATTCTGAATGAGATTGAGAGGTTCTATGGACAGCTGTACACATCATCGTTGGAGCCACACGCAAGTGTGAGTAACGATCCAAGAGCAAGTCTTAACCGACACTATTCCGATGATATCCCGGACGTCAGTCTGAGCGAGATTAGAATGGCTCTCCAGCACCTTAAAAACGGCAGGGCCCCAGGCGAGGATGGAATTACAGCGGAGCTTCTGAAAGCGGATGGAACACCGGTACTTGAAGTCCTTCAGAAGCTTTTCAATTCGGTCATCCATGGTGGCACTACTCCAGAGGCGTGGAGCAGAAGTGCGGTGGTCTTGTTCTTTAAGAAAGGCGACAACGCTCTCTTGAAAAACTCCAGACCGATATCCCTTCAGAGCCGCGTCTACGTGCTGTTTTCGAGAGTCATTACGAATCGTCTCGCACGCAGACTCGACGATTTCCAGCCTCCCGAACAAGCCGGTTTCCGAAAAGGCTTCAGTACCATAGACCACCTACACACCCTGCGGAAGATTTTACAGAAGACTGAAGAGTACAATCTGCCACTTTGCCTTTGATTCCGTCGAAATTTGGGCGGTGCTACAGTCCCTTCATCAGTGCCAAGTTGACTGTCGGTATATCGAAATGCTGAAGTGTTTGTACAGTAGGGCTACGATGCCTATCCGAGTACAGAATCAGAGCTCGAAACCTATCCAACTGCAGAGAGGTGTAAGACAGGGTAACGTCATATCCCCGAAACTCTTCACCGCTGCATTGGAAGACGTTTTCAAGCTACTGGACTGGAAAGGATACGGTATTAACATCAATGGCGAGTACATCACTCACCTTCGATTTGCCGACGATATAGTCCTTATGGCAGAATCGCTGGAGGATTTAAGCACTATGCTCAATGACCTCAATAGTGCCTCCCAACGGATAGGTCTTAAGATGAACATGGACAAAACAAAGATCATGTTTAATGTCCATGTCACACCTATGCCGGTAGTTGTTGGGAGCACTATGCTCGAAGTTGTTAAGTTGTTGTGACAAATAGTCCGACTAGGTAAGTCCAACTGCGACCGAGAGGTCAATTGACGGATTCAACTCGGCTGGGCAGCGTTCGGGAAATTACGACTATCTTCTCGTCAGGTATACCTCAATCTCTAAAAACTAGATTGTACAACCAGTGCGTGTTGCCAGTGATGACTTACGGAACTGAGACGTGGTCCTTCACTGCTGGCTGTATAAGGACACACAAGGTCACTCAGAAAGCTATGGAGAGGGCTATGCTCGGAGTTTCTCTGCGTGATAGACTCAGAAATGAGGATATGCGCAGTAAAACCAGACTGACCGACATAGCCCAACGGATTAGTAAGCTCAAGTGGTAATGGGCCGGCCATATAGCTCGAAGATCCGATAACCGATGGGGAAGAAAGGTTCTCGAGTGGCAACCTCGTACCGGTAGGCCTAGTGTAGGGCGACACCCCACTAGGAGTGACGACCTGGTAAGATATGCAGGAAGTCGATGGATGCAGGTGGCTCAGGACCGTGCTTTGTGGCATTACTTGGGGGAGGCCTATGTTCAGCAGTGGACTTGTGAAGGGCTGTAATGATGATGATGATGATGATTGTTCAAGTGCTGTAGACGAGGATAGTGTCATCGCTTCATCGGGCTCTGCATCAGTAGAGGCTGTTTTGCTCCTACAACCATCGCCAGTTGTTGCAGGACCTGATGTTACCGTAGTCACCTCTGTTGAAATTTCAGATGGTCCACTCACGGTTACTGATATTACAGATTTAGAATCTTGAGATTCGGTAACATCGATAGTCTCCGTGGAATCTTCATTGTTTTGCAAGAAGTGCTTTAAAGATCCAGCCATTTTTCCCTTTCTTGTAGTCTCAGTTTCTTTTGCTCGCGAAACTTCGCACCTGAAGGTCTCTTTCTTTTATCCTGAAAAAACAAATAAATAATTAGTACTTATAGGAATTAGGAATTAACTTTTGAGGTAATCACAATAATAAGCACCAAGTTTGCATATTGCATATTTAAGTAATAAGTTATTTGTTCGAGCCCTTTCAGCTTAAATCCTTTCGAAAATAAAGACAGAAAAAGTATTAAACTAATTTGATCTTATAGCCCTTAAAAAACTTACAAAATGGTTTTTTAAAAAGATCGATAGCATAAAAACTAAGCCAGTTATGGATAAAAAAAACCAATTACTTTTTTAAACTCGTACAGGGTCTTTGAGTATATTCATGTACTTCCTAGAGCCTTTATTATGTCAGATAGAAAAAAAAAATGTTTTATGCAGAAGTTGTAGGTTTTTTCCTATATTATCTATTGAAGTTATCAGATAAAAACAGGAAACAGACAGGAACAGGAAACAGATAGTTTTCCTATAAAGGGTTAATGTTGATAGTATAAAGTAAAGTAGGGAACACTTACCATTTTATAAAATATCAAACCGTTGAAATTGCAGCAGTATTTACAACAAAGTCCTAGAAAAATTAAAAGGTCTCTCTATCACCAAGTTTAAATATTTAATTAAACAAAAACTATACCAAAATGGTTACTATAATAAAATTAATAGATGGTTGATAATGGCTCCTGCGATTTTGTAATTATTTTGTGACCTTTGACATTGTAAAATTATTTTTAAAAGTCCCGCTGGGATTCTTCCTGGTTTTTCCCAGGACAGGAGCTTTTTTCGACCCAGTGGTAAAGTAAAAAATGACTTTCAATAAGAATTACAACATGTAATCTATTGAATAAAAATTATTTTATTCTATTATACCTAGTACAGTTTTAAGAAGGCGCGGCCACAGTGGAGTAATGATTACGAGGCTATCTAATTGGGATACGAAAATTAAATTTACTTGGTAAAAAAGAGCAACCTAACCTATTTCTAAATATTTTATATCAAAGTTGCAAATCCAGAATATCGCGGCGTTTAGACAGTGAGACCATTTAAAATGTCTTTAATCTGTTTAGATATGATGGATTTTGACATGCTTTCCGTGTTGAAAGCCGAAGGTTATGGGTAGGATAATGGGGACGCCAGACTATGCTACAATATTCTAATATACTTCTAACAATTGAGAAGTATAAAAGTTTTTTGTGGTAACATTACGGAATGCTTTACACTTACAACAAACTCTTATTACAAAACCTAATGATTGAGATGATCTTTTAATAACACTTTCTGGTTGTGGTATACGAGGGGTGATCCAAAAGTAATGATAATGAAAATAAAACACGGTAATTAAAGTTGAAATAATAATTTATTTTTCTACATAGTCTCCTAACAAATCAATACATTTAGTCCATCTTTTTTTAAACCCAGGATTCCCTTTGAAAAAAATTCTTTGTCTTGACTCTCCCAAAACGCTTCAACAGCGGCCATTACTTCGCTATCGTCTTCGTATTTCTTGCCTCGGGGGCGTTCCTTGAGCCGAGGAAAGAGGTAGCAGTCACTAGGAGCTCGTAAGCGTAAGCTTTTTATTAAATACTACATCTAGGTCCTTAACAGTTTCCACTTCTTGGATAACTACACCATTAATTTGGAGTATAAACTGATGTATAATATTTTTGTGCTCGTGAATTTAACATGTACACGTTTTTTTTGATGAAGATTCATTCCATTACCACATATAATTATTAATGTGAATCATATTTATTAAGCCTGATAAGACTGTCCACGGTGTATACTGACACAGTCTAGGATAAATGTGAGGAAAAACGATTGTATATATCACTTCCATTTGTTATTATTACACTACCATTAGACATTGCACTCGCACGCTTCCTATTGTCATGTCGTTTATTTTTGATGTAAGACCACAAAACTTTAGAATTTGTGTTTCCAATTACAGCTTTAAAACACACAAATAATAAAACATAATTCGCAGTTATATTTTTCGAAGTATTCGCTTGATTCGCCAATTCAATACTTACTCGGGTCGCGGTCAATACCAGTCTTCTTGAAGACTGGTATTGACCGCGAAATTGACTACGCGCGCGTATTGACTTGAGAAACATCTTGAATGTTTGAGTACATACCGGTCCCGACCGACTAGGTGTAGAAAGCTCTCTTCTAGTTTTGCCACTCGATACTAGATGGTGCTAGTGGGAAATTTCTAGTATAGAATATTCTAGAAAGCTCTTCTAGATCTGCTATCCGATATTAGATGGCACTATTGGCATTAATTATGCCTTGCAACAATATTATCTTCCATACAATTTTATATAAGCGTGGTAGCAGGTTTTAGCTAATTTATCACATCTCTTATTATGTAAGTAACTTTAGCCTGATTAAATCCTTTGCATTATTATATTTTTATACCTAGACCTCACCTTATTTTTTCTTTCGTTACATTAATCAGACTCCGACTAACCCAAATAGGACATTTACCACTTTTAATGTCGCGCCAGTCGATCCACATTGACGATCTAGGAGTACCTCTTGCACCTTTCTGAAACCGCATCACAACGTCATCTGTCTCCCCGACCATTTCCCCATTTACGACACAGAACTTCATCTTGAATCAGCAAGCTCTCCGATTGGGCCCAACAGCTCTTTGGACTTGGTCGAACTCATCGATAATACGTCTTTCCTCTCAGGCTTGGGAGCACTGGCCTTCATCCATTCCAGAATGGGCTTGATATCCGAATCTTCCTGCTCTTTCCTCTTATTGCTGAGGAGATCTGTCCTGAGCATACCACTCAGCATGAGCATCACAGATACCACTTCCTTACCCTCTTGTCTAGTATAATGCTTGCATTCCTGAGGACAAGGTCTAGTTCAATCCATCTCGCAGCTTGTCCTTGTGGTTTTTTGAACTGCAATAGCCATTTCAGTGCAGCATGGTCAGTTCGTAAGTGAAATTCCCGCCCCAGACGATATTTGCTAAAATGCTACAATGACTTTACCACAGCAAACAATTCCCGTCTTGTGACACAATAGTTCCTTTTTGGCTCTGGCAACGACTTGCTGAAGTACGCTATCACAACCTCTTGATTACCATTCCGTTAAGACAACAAACCGTCAAGTCCTATATCACTTGCGTCTATGTCAACCATGAATTCATTTCTCGCATCAGGGTACCCCAAAACTGGTGTTTTGCACAGACGGTCATTGAGCTCCTGGATTGCGATATCGCAACTTTCATCTCAGCAGAAATGTCGCTTCTTCTCAGTTAGCTTGTGCAGAGGTTTGGAGAGGATATTTTTTTATAGAATAGGGTGACAAACGAGCACACAGTCCACCTGATGGTAAGTGGTTGCTGTGGCCCATGAATATCTACATCTATACTCGATAACGAATTAAAATATAGATGCATTGTCACCCGTGAGGACTAAGATGGAATGCCTCGTTTTCAGTAAAATGGTTCCCCAGTTTTCTACACTTACCATATGAAACACAGTAGCATTAAGCTAATATTTTACGCTGGTATTCTGTGAAAGCGTGGTTCTTCCCTGATCGAGCCGACCCATACGTGCTACAACTATACTTCTAATATAATTGCAGCATGGCTCTACCACGTATACAAAATATCTATCTGAAAAGTTCTTCACAAATCGCCGATAATAGGAACACGAACCCAATAATGCTCTAACCTGCGTCTTGTCTTTTGGAAATCCTTCCTTCAATCCCAATCCTTGACAGCGGCTGTTTTTTCTGAATCCGTGCAGATCCTTCTTCCGACACTGTATACTACAAAAAGCTAACTTGCCGTTTGAATAGTGAACATTTCTTTGGACCCAACTTAAGGTTGGCACTCTGGATCTTCATGAGCATGCGTTTAAGGTTTTGAAGGTGTTCCTCAAAGGTGCGGCCTACGATGATGATGTCATCCAAGTAGACCAGACAGGCATCACCAATTTGTCCGGTAAGTACAAGTTCCATCAACCTTTCAAACGTTGCCGGAGCATTGCACAATCCAAACGGCATAACTTTAAATTACCACAGACCCCCTTTCCTGTCCAGAATGCAGTTTCCTCTTTGTCCTTAGGGTCAATTTAAACTTGCCAGTAGGCACTTTCAGGTTCAGCGTGCTAAACCACTTTTTTTGTTTTCTTTCGGGGAGAGAACGCTGCGACAGTCTTTTAAAAGTGCAGTCACCCTCGTGCGTGCATCCTTGCTAACGAAACCCATCCACTTCCTCACAAGTACCAACCAGTGTGCCTTTTTCTATAATCTATTCCTGGTAACAAAGGTTTGGCACAATCGGCATGATTATATCCTACTTCCGACACCAATTGTTATGAGATTGGGGTTCGTGACAATAAAAACTGCCGATTGTATAACCAAAATTGACAGATTAATTACTGAGCACCAATTACAACTTAAAACATGCAAATAATAAATCACAATTCGCGGTCATATCGCTTCGAAATATTCGCTTGATTCGCCAATTCAATACCCACTAGGGTCGCGGTCAATACCACTCTTATATAGGATAGGATCTTTTCTACTGAAACATCTAGAATGTTCGAGTACATACCGGTCCCGAACGACTAGGTGTAGAAAGTTCTTACATAGTTCTGCCACTCGATACTAGATGGCGGTAGTGGGAAAGTTCTACTATGGAATTTTCTTGAAAGCTCTCCTAGTCTTACTACTTGATATTAGATGGCGCTATTGGCATTAATTATGGTATACAACAATATTATCTTCTATGAATTTTATATTTATATAAGCGTTGTGGCAGGTTTTAGCTAATTTATTACATCTCTTATTAAGTAACTTTAGCCTGACTAAATCTATTGCGTTATTATATTTTTATACCTAGACCTCACCTTATTTTTTCCTTCAATACACTAATCAGACTCCGACTAATCTAAATCGGACATTTACCACTTTTGATTGTACTCCACGGGACAAATTTTTCTACTGTTTTAAATAACTTTTAAATATTTTTTTAAAACTGAGGCGATATTATTTATATCATCCAGTCCCTTAAATAGTACATCCCAATTGATTTTGCTTAAATGTTCAAGAATTGAATCAGATTTATAGAAATCACGCTTTTTGACTTTAGAATTGTATTTTAGTTCTAGTGTATGTTAGTGTTAGTGCTTCAGATATAAGTAGTTGTATTTCAATTGGATGTAAAGGATCTATGTTGCTCAAGATATCATTTGCCTCATTAATAGTCCAATGTGAACAATTTATCCTATACCTTTATACGAGCAATTCTTGTATATATATAAATATATAATCGGAATCTCGGAAACGGCTCCAACGATTTTCATAAAATTTTGTGTGCAGGGAGTTTCGGGGGCAATAAATCGATCTAGCTAGGATTTATTTTTAGAAAATGTCTTTTTGTCCGTGTCTTTAAGCAATGAAAAACTGCTATAATATCGTTAGAATAAGAAGGTAAATTTTGACAGTTTATTAATGATTATAAATAGCTTAATTGGTATATTGGGCAGTCACAAAATCGTAATACCATGGTTCGAGCCCAGACCGGCCGACCGACTTTTTTAAAAAATTTTTTCAAGTTCCTTTTTTTTTGAGAAAATCTATTTTTTCGAGCCCTTTTTTTTAGTATTTTTTAAAAACACGAAAATTTAAAATAAACTAATTGCGCTCATGATTTTTTAATCAAATAACCAGTTCAGTTTTTTCTATTATGTCGCTACGATCAAAAAATATTATTCGTATTTCATCAGTATGTAATTTGTATCTAAATATAATTTCCAAAACACATGAATTAAAAAAAACCGAGCGAAAAATACCGGACAAAGCTCGGTCAACCGGGTACTTAGAACTAAATCGAGCATTGTCAACATTTTATTTTCGACGAAAGTGCACTGTCGTAGTTCATTAATATAACAGAAATCTACACTTTGAGACATAGAGGGAGCAGTATAATTGATATTCAAGTCATTGACAAGATTACAATTAACGATAAAGTTAAAGTAAGAGTTAAAGTTAAAATCACCAACTATGCAAGTCCTTAGTTTCAATTTATCAAACAATGAATTACGGTTACTGTTGCGGACGGCGAGTGAAATCGTCCATCGCCCCGCACCGCACCCACTTCGACACGCCCCGCGCGCCCTGCATCGAAACAAGGGCCCCGCGCGGACGGCACTCCCACTAACTCGGAGCTTACGGCGCACCGAACTACCGAGTACGAGTACCGAGAACCGAGTTATGATATGGCAGCACGCAGACTCCGAACCATTGAGAAGAAAATGGATCAGTCGCCGGAGTTTAACGAATCTTATACATAGCAAGTGAACGACCTTCTGGAAAAGGGTTATGCTAAAGAAGCTGACGGATCGGAACGAGAGGATCCGAAGAGTTGGTACCTGCCACACTTTGCTGTACCGGGATCCAAACAAGCCGGGAAGGCTGAGGCTAGTTTTCGACGCAGCAGCTCGCGCATTAGGCAAGTGTCTGAATGATTATCTGCTAGACGGCCCCGACTTGTTACGTAATTTGCCGAGTATATTATTTCGGTTTCGTGAGAACGAGATAGCGGTGTCAGCGGACATTAGAGAGATGTTTTTGCGCATTAAAATCGACCGCCGCGACCAACCCGCGCAATTATTCTTATGGCGAGGTAACGATCGTAGTAGTTCACCGAAAGAATACGTAATGACTTCTATGATATTCGGAGCGAGAAGTTCACCGTTTCTTGCGCATAGTGTTAGGAATCATAATGCGCGCATTTACGCCAATACACATCCGCGTGCCCTCAGCGCTATTACCAATATTCATTATATGGACGACTACTTAGACAGCTACGCGACGTTACACGAGGCAATCGAAATGGCTAAGCAGGTCACCGAGGTACACAGCAAGGCAGGCTTTAAGTTAGCAGGTTGGAATTCGAACCACGAAGCTTTGTTAAACGACAAACCGGAAGAGTTATTAGCACGTAAACCTAAGGAGGTGGGCGCTACACAAGACAGTCCCGGTAGGACATTAGGTTTACTATGGATAGCGGAAAAAGACGTTTTAACGTTTAACACGAATAGGGTGCCGCACGACGTTAAATTACTACACGCTGAGCGCGGTTATGTCCGTTTTCGATCCACTAGGGCTGCTCAGCTACCTCACCATTACCGCGAAGATTCTGCTACAAGACGAATTCGCGAGATGGTTACGAGCCGTTGAGGATGTATCATGGTTGCATCTCCCGCGGTGTTATGCTCCTACGGGGGGAGTAGTAAATCGTCAATTGCACATTTTTAGTGACGCGAGTGAAAGCGCCTACGCATCCGCAGCTTATTGGCGTATCCGTTATCGCGACGGTACGATACTAGTCACGTTAGTAGCGGCCAAGGCGAAAGTCGCTCCGATTAAAAGTCAAAGTATACCGCGACTCGAATTACAGGTGAATCTAATAGGTGTACGACTTGCCGAATTAGTACAAAGCGAGCATAGGTTGAGAGCGGATAGGGTAGTGTTCTAGACAGACTCTACAACGGCGCTCCATTGGATTAGAAATGATACGGCGCGTTACGCTCCATACGTCGACATAGGCTCGGGGAGATAGGAGAAAAGTCATCACCCGACCAATGGAAGTGGGTTCCAACGGCTCACAACGTAGCAGATGAAGCGACGCGAGCGAATCACGTGACAAAGAGCGCAAACCATAAGTGGTTTACCGGACCGGACTTCTTATACAAAGACGAAGGAGAATGGCCACAGCAACCGGAAGAAAGGCGGGCGAAGAATACGAGGAAATTCTGGTGCACCAGCGAGAAATAAAGGGAGCACCACACCTGCCAGACATAACGAGATTCTCTTCATATGAGAGACTCATCAGAGCTACGGCACGAGTCATACAGTTCGTCGACATGCTTCGAGGACGAACTAAAGAATTGAAACTAGATCACATTGAAAAGGCAGAGCACCTATGGGTAGCGCAGAGTCAACAGGAGAGTTTCGCTGACGATATCGCTCGGCTCTACCAAGGACTTACACAACGGCAGCGCATTGAAAAGGCTTGACCCAGTAATCGAACAAGGCATACTAAGAGCAAGAGGTAGAATCGATGCAGCCGCTGTGGAAAGTCGGACAAAATGACCGGTCATATTAAACGGCAGACACCGGTTCGTACAGATGCTCGCAGAGAGGGCACACCAGGATGCTAGCCACGCCTACAGAGAGCGAGTAGTTAATGATTTGCGAAGGAAGCACCACATTATTCGACTGCGACCAACGGTTAGGGAAATCGAGAAGAGGTGTATGCGATGTCGCGTTAGGAAAGCTGCACCGCGACCGGCGGTAACAGGAGACTTGCCTCCCGAGAGGTTAAGTGCATTTGAACAACCATTCACGTACTCCGGGGTAGATTATTTTGGGCCGTTAATTGTGACTATAAGCGACGGCATGAGAAGAGATGGGTTGCGTTATTCACCTGTCTTACAACGCGCGCGGTACACGTCGAATTGGTAAATGGCTTAACCACGGACTCGGCAATAATGGCACTTAGGCGTATGGCGGCTAGGCGCGGGTGGCCTAGGGTTATCTACTCGGTCAACGGCACCGATTTCCACGGAGCAGACACCGAATTACGACGGGCCATGGAAGAGTGAGCACCGCAGCTGAAGGACTTCGGGCGCTTTTAGTGTCACGCGGATTTGCTCACGCACGCGGGATTGGACCGCATGCGTAAAATTTCACGCTGCGGATCATACGCAGCATGAGTTTCAGTTTTCTACGGGCTGCGTAACGGTATAGACGTGTTCAAAAATGATCAATGTCAGAAGAATATGTGTCGCTTACATACTTTACAAACGACGAAACAAGAAGACAAGAGTACATGTTGATCCCTTTCTTGAAAATAGGCTTCTTGCTGGGGCGTTTGTTACACGCTTTGGAAAACTACAAAATAATGAACGTAAATTTAAAAATTACTTTCGAATGTCCATTCGTTCTTTTGATGAACTGTTGTGTAAAATTGAGAATAAGCTACAAAAAAGCAGTTTACGAAGGATTACAATACAACCGATTGAGAGGCTCGCTATTACATTAAGGTAAGTTTTAAATTTTAAATATTTAATTTCCTGCTATGATTTAGTGGAAAGGGATTTGAACAGGTAGGATAAACGTTTTTTGACTTCAAATTACTGTCATGTGTAAATTTACATGTGCAAAAAAAAAATTTTGTCATGTACTCTGAAATTTCATTGTTCATAATTTCATTCAATTTCATGTTGAAATTTCATTAAATAAGATTATTTCACTCATAAAATGTCGCCATTAAAGTGGAATCATTCCTACCTTTCATCACACGCTACTTATTATAATATAGATAAAAGTTATAGGTTTGCACATGACAGTAATTTAAAGTCAAAAAAAGTCCTTAATTGGTTTGGGATTGGTACGTTCAACCTACATACACAATCCTTTTTTTTATCTGATAAAGTACACATGGCCACAGATCAAGTTACCCAAAACCAGCATAAATGGAACTCGCGCCTTGCGTATTATCATACTTAGGTAACCCGTCGGAGTCCCGCTTATACTGGATTTGAGTAACTTGATCTGTGCCGTGTGTACAACCGCACTCATATGACTAAACAAACAATTAGAGAGAAACTGGAGAAAAAAAGTTAATCGTACTCATTTTAATAAAAAGAGTTTTATTCATAAATTAAAAAATCAAATTTTACATCATTCATTTCTTTGTAAATTTGTATCCTGAGCGTTGACATTACTTTCGCCTGTAGATGATGTTGTTGCTGGGGTATAAATTACGTCATAAAACGTGATATTAAACAGGCCGCTTTCAGTCGAAATAAGAGTTTCATTGTCATTCACTGCAGCAGAACTAATAGCATTGTCGTTAAGACTCGAAGTATCCTGGATTATACTATTGGTTTGGTAATCTTGATTTATCGGTGACAAACTGTCAAGCTCAGTAAAAGCACTAGAACTTGTTGTAGGTATGGGACTGTAGTATGCAGGTTGTGTTTGACTTTCCATTTCCATAACTATATTTAACACTTTTGTTCTGAACATTAGTTTTTGATATCTAGTGAATCTTTTTAATGAAGGCTGCAGAGACTGAAAGAAAGCCAAATCCTCACTTTCTAGCTCCAGTTGATTAGACTTTAAGCATTCTAATAACTGTGCCTCAAATTCAGATGGTGCTTGCTTTTTAGATTTTACTTGTTTTTGTTTTGATGTTGGGTGAGAACTTTCTTGACGTGAAGTATCTGGTTGCGTGGACTCATTAGGTGTTTCTAAATTACTTTGTTCAGACATTTCTTCACAGAGTGACTCTTCTCCAGCAGTTTCCGTTGTACTGTCTAAGAAAGTCAAAATGTCATAGTAAGAATATTTCTTCTTCTTCTTCTTACTCCCAGAGCCGGATGGCTGATTTTTTTCAGATATCTTGTCTTTCTGGTAAGTGTCCCTTGCTGTTCGCCAGCGTTGTTGTATTTTCTTGTCTGAAATGACAAAATATAATAAGTAAGTGGCAAAAGTACACACAATTTCAGATCAAGTTACCCAAAACCAGTACCAATAAACGGAACTTGCTAGGGCCTCGCCGGGCGCCGAGTCGTCTACGATAATAAACAACGCATGAGTCCTGTTTATACTGGTTTTGGGAAGCTTGATCTGTGGCCGTGTGTACAAATCTGATATTAGTTGGAAATATATACCTATACAGAGTGGAAAAATAAGGCCGCAGTTGAAGGAAAAGTACCCTTAGGCGCAACGCAAACGGCGGGCCGGCGCAGGCCGGTCAATTTCGCCGCGAACGATAGCGCAAAGTGAATCTTATACTAGACGCAGACGGCGCGGCCGGGGCGGCGCGGCGCAGACATCGACGAAATAATTCATTTTTTACAAAAATAATTAGAACTTCATTTAAGGATTTTTGGAAAAACACCGGATTGAATCGGGCAATTTGTTTATTTGTTACAGTAAAATTTGCCATCATCAAAATTAAGGTGAAAACTTCCGGAAGTCACTAGCGCTGTAAGTTTTTAATTTGTTTTAACAAAAATTTGCTTTATTTGCATCTGTCAACCTTCATGAAGGAGGACATCTTGTAATGTAAATATTGCCTGAAATAAACGATATTTCATTATATTATATTATATTATATATATTTATTAGATTCCTTTCATTTGCCGGAAATTTTACCATAGGGGTTAATTTATACAGAGAAGATTTCTTATAAAATATTTACAGCATAGTTATGTGTCTCAAATCTGCTAAAAGTGGCCACTTTTAGCAGATATGAGATACATAACTATACTTCGAACTTTTCATATGAAATCATAACTGCATAAATACCCCCCTATGATAAAATTTTCGGCAAATCATAGAAATCTAACGTAGCTATAGTACTGTAGTTAAAACGAATTAAAAACTTCTAGCGCTAGCTACTTCCGTGCCCTTTCACCTTAAGGGTATTTATTTTTCTTCTGAAGTAAAATTCGAGCGGTGCATGCTGTCTTATGTCTGATGTCAGCATTATTAATATATTATGTTATCATATTATTAATATATTGTTTTTGTTTTCAGATATTTGGCAACTGGTAATACATTCACTGATCTACACTATTCCTATGTGATTGGAATTGCAACAATTAGCGAAATAGTAAGACAAGTTTGTTACATAATATGGATTGAACTAAAGTCTGAATGTATTCCACAGCTTAATGGGATCAAATGGAAAGAAATCGCAGAGGGATTTCTCACATATACAAATTTTCCTAATTGCTTGGGTGCAATTGATGGAAAACATATAAGAGTGATTCGGCCGCCGCACAGTGGATCACTATATTTTAATTATAAGAAATATTATTCTGTAGTGCTCCTCGCAATGTGTGATGCTGATTATAATTTTACATATATTAATGTCAGTACCAGTGGAAGCAACGCCGATTCAACCATCTTTAGAAGGAGTCAATTGTATACGAAACTGGAAAGTAACACGTTGGGTATCCCTGACCCGCAAGAGTTGCCTATTATTTGCCCCGAAGTAGCTTATCCATCTAGTGTAAGAGCAAAGTTGCCGTTCGTGATAGTGGGAGACGAGGCATTTGGTTTATCATCACATGTGATGCGGCCTTATGCTCGTGATAATTTACCTTACAAAAAGAAAATATTTAATTACCGTCTGTCCAGAGCTAGAAGGTACATAGAATGCACTTTTGGAATTATGTCAAATAAATTTAGAATATTTCACAGATCCATGAATGTCAAGTTAGATCTAGCACAATTAATAGTCAAGACGGCATGTGTACTTCACAATTTCATAAGGAAACGGGATGGCTACAAGGTCAGCCATACATTTGTCACAAATGGTTTTACGGGACCACTATCCAGGCAGCAGACTGAAAGTAGTAATACGTCGGCAAGTAATATCAGAGATATATTTGCAGATTACTTTATCAATGAAGGAAAAGTCTCCTGGCAACACCTATATATAATTAATTAACTAAACTCAAAAGGTTTTAGAAGGTTTTTGATGTTATTTGTGAATTAAATAATTATGCTTATATTAATAAAGTAATGATGCTTGTATAAATAAAATAATGAACCAAACACATACCCGCCTCTTTTCTTTCCTCTTCGCTCAAATTTTCGTAGTTAGGTGCCAATTCCTTCAAAATATCTCTCCATGCAGCCTCCCTCGCGTCCCTGTGTTTGTATAATTCATTGCGTTTATCCCACAAAACGGGCCGCAGATGAACTTCAATGATTACTCGTTCTGTATCGATTTTCATGTCGGTAGTACAATACGGCGCGTGCGCCCCGCTCGACTCTAAAATGGGCACTGTAGTTGTAGGCAGCGCTTACGCATGCGGATACCCCGCACCGGGGTGACGCCCCGCACAGCGCCCCGCGTCCCGCGTGCGTTTATCACGCTTTACAATAGATACCTATATGAAATTGTTCTTTGCGGATGCTACGCATGCGGTCCAATCCCGCGTGCGTGAGCAAATCCGCGTGACACTAAAAGCGCCCTTACGGCGCACCGAACTACGGAATAAAAGAAGCGCTTCTGGCACCGATTCTGCATTCGATCGGCGGCAATTCGAGCGGCGGCAACTCAAGCAACAGCAAGCTACCCGAACAGAAGAACCAACTAGAATCCCTATTAGTGTTAACTACTGCAATTGTAAATAGTGTAAATATAGTGTGTCATTTTGTCAAGCGATTTAATTTCTACTCAACCCCTTCATAGTCAGACAGATGTCACAGTTTTAAAAGTAAATAGTAGCTCCTAGCGTATTAAACACAACACAATAAGTTAAATACAGTCCACTCGCTTTCATCCACACAGTTACTAAGAAAAAATTTCAATATTTTAGACCGAATTGGTGGGAAAATATAGAATAATACAGCACAAAGGACAAATGGAAAAAAGTTCGTTCCATCTGTAACATCTAGAGTAACTCAAAGATCTTCACATTTACTTTCCCACATAATTATTCTTTTAGACTTCTGTCTTCCAGATATAGCTATCAATACCCCCACCATCCTTAATTGAATGAAAACCGGTAGTTTCCCTGTCCCTTCTATAAACTTTGTTACCAAATAGCTCATTACATAAAATTGTATGATTCAATGTTTCAGTCAATATGATGATATCGTAATCGAAGTAGCACAATTTACGGTAAAATTTAGAGTTTTTTTTTTGGCAAAGCGCTTGCATTCTGGTAGTAAATACTTAACTGTAAATTATTGTATTTAATAAAAAACTATTGAACTTACATTATCATTAGATCTATGTATATAACTAAGAAGATTATACTAATTTCTCCAGGAGGCTCATGTTTTTGAGACGATAGTTAGAATTGTCGTCTTTTCTCATGTACATTCGTCCATTTCTCACACAAACGTATTTCGCATTTATATATAGATCGGTTTTATTACCGGCTTTATATAGATGACTTTCAAGATTCTATCAATGCAGTTCTACTCATAGTTAAAAGTACCTGGATGACCGAGCTTTCCTCGGTATTTTTTTGGAAATCGTGTGTTTTGGAAATTATATTTAGATACAAATTACATACTGATGAAACATGAATAATATTTTTTGATCTCATTGACATAATAGAGAAAATTTAACTGGTTATTTTAATAAAAAATCATGAGTGCAATTAGTTTAATTTATATTTTCGTATTTTTAATAAAAACGTTTTAAAAAAAGGGCTTGAAATAATAGATTTTCTCACAAAAGAAGGGAACTTGAAAAAAAAGGAAAAAAGTGGGACCGAAGACAAGACGCGAACCAGGGTACTAAGATTATGCGACGGCCCGATAACCACTTGAGCTATTACAATCATTAACACAGTGTTAAAATTTAACAAAAATTGCTCGTTTAAAGGTATAGGATAAAAATAATCCCGTGTTTAAAATTTGCTTTTTATTAATATAACTTTTTCACAAGAGTCTGTGCATTTACTTTGTAACGGTCCCGGTTTCATAGATCACGTAGCTATGAAACCGGGACTGTCACAATAATTTTAATAGTTATGTCTAAAAATATAAAAGCTATCTTAATATATATGACAAACTTTTGGAAAAATCTCAATAAAAGTAAAAAAGGTTACGTCAACGATATCACGAACTATTCCATCAATTATGGACAAAAATCTCACAGTACATTTCAATTACTTATCGGACTTCATATAAAAAGAAATTGGTGATGTATTGCTATTCCGAACACACTCAGTTTTGTTAGTAATTTTGCTAAAATTGACAATAATGATAAATCATACAGAGAGTGGTCGCGGATCTAGACCGGTCTGACGATTTTTGATGCACCAACAAGTAAATATTTAATATAATTGTGTTCAATTTGACCAGTTATGTACTTATTATTAGATTATTTAGCAATAAGTAGATGGCTCTATTATTACATTAAAACTATGACAACCAAAACGTTCCCTCTAGTACTCAGACACAATAAGTTGAGGTGCGACTGAAGTGACTCTATCGCACAACAAAACCGCAAACATTTATATAATACAGAGCCACTAGCGGTGTGTAATGAAATTATTTTACGATATAACAATAACATTTAGAAATAGATATGTCGTGTTTAGCTGTGAATATCACCAAACAATCTCTATTCATTGATTTGGTCAAGCTATATCATGACACAGTTAACAAACACGGTAAAATTTTATGAAATACCGCCATTTCACTTTCAATAATCAACTTATTTATGATATAAATTCTAAGATCTAACCAATATATACATAAAAATGTTTTTATTTAAATTATAAGGATAATAAGAGTTTTGTACAATTGGTGGAAGGGTAAGGATTGCTAATTTTAAATCCGGGGCGAATGACCACAAATGGTGACGCTAATGGTTCCTGGGTTCGAATCCGGAAACGGATGGTCACTAAATGATTAGGGTGACTATGTTGCTCTTCGTATCCGGAGAGAAGGAACCTCAAAATGGTTGGGCCACAGGGTCCCGGGTTCGATTCCGGGAGTAATGACCCCGAGATTTGTATGCGAGAATAACGGAAGGTGGACAGTATGTGCGTAGTTAGTTATAACCAAAACAATATAGCGAACGTGGCACTTGGCCGGTTTTGGGCAATGCGCTTGTTAGGACCTAATTTACTATATCAGTTGGCAGGGGCAGGAGTTTGAGCTGCTGTGGGAAAGAAATCACAAATGAAAAAAGCTCTTGCTAGGAAAAATGCACTAACTTGGGTGTTGATCTTTTGATTGCCTCCGACTCAGGCCTCAAGGTTGATGGCGCTACGTTGCAACTACGGTGATGCACGACGATAACTGCATTTGTGCACAACGAAAATTGCACTATGTAAGGCGATCACTAAATTGTTCTATGGCCCGATTGCCACAGAGGCGATATCATATCTAGGGTTGAATTTCAACGGCTCTGCGCCGCCGTGGCACGTCGACAATTCTGGTCAGCCTGTGGCGTGTTTACCCTTTCACCTTTTGCGTAGCCCTGTCATTAGGCATATGAAATGACGCCACCATGTCTAGCCTTCTATTGGATATGCCCGTGCAGGAAGGGAGCAGAAGTGAAGAGGAAAGAAATACTGCCAACTGATAAAGTCGACTAACTGTGCGTTTTGGCGCAGCCATTTCCCCCCGTTTAAAGGGTTCTCTTCAAAACTAACTAAAGCTACTACTCAGATCTAATTTAAATTACTAACCTAATCTAGAAATACAATTCGAAAACGATTGGTTAGGTAAAGGAAAGACACGGAGATAAAACGTGAGAATAACTACCGTTCCGACCTTTAATGGTTTAGTTGCCGTGTTTCATTTCTGCCGAGATTGCAACGTATGCAGATATTCCGTTCTCGATTGCTTCCAAAATGACTGCACCACCCTGTCTAACAAGCTATGATATGAAAGAACATGGAGTTTAACATCGTCTATATCTATAGCTGGTAAATACTTCAAAGGCGTTAGATTCAAAAAAATTGCTGGAGTTAGAGCCAGCGGCTCCGAGGGGTCTCTCGACAACGTACGACATAGGGGATGGCTGTTCATAACGCGCTCGATTTGTGAGAGTACAGCGCTTAATTCTTCAAAAGATAAAATTTGATCTCCAATTACGCATCCCGAATTGGACTGGTTAGGTTAGAAGGAGATGGCGAGGTCGAGTGAGCTTGTTGTCGTACAGAACTTGTTTGACGAGCTGAAGCTCGGCGACCAGGTGTTTGCTGTCACAGATTCCACGTGTTCTCTGTAACAAAGATTTTCCCACGGTACCTAACTGTGAAGGATGGTGGTGAGATTCACCGTCTACATATCGGTTTGTATGGGTCTTTTTTTCTGTACACAGTATGACCTATGGTGCTGTTAGGATTTCGGATGACTAACACATCTAGGAAAGTTAAGGAATTATTTGCTTCTAACTCCATAGTAAATTGAATTTTAGAGTTAGTGAAATTAAGGTGTTTTAAAAATGCAATTACTTTGTCTGATGCTACAATTGTGAAAGTGTCGTCTACGTACCGCTTGTAGAACCTTGAGGTAACAGGTGCAGTAAGGAAGGCTTTTTCCTCAAAGTCTTTCATAAATATATCGACGACAATGGAAGGTACAGTGAACCCATCGCAACACCAAAAACTCTTCCTTCCACAATAGATAGCCAGATGTAAGGCAATTTCTAGTTTCCTAGTTTTAATTGAGATGCAGTCTTCAACATGTAGGGATGTAAATAGAGACTGAGCATCAAAACTGACCATGGTTTCATTGTCAGAAAGATGTAGGTCTTTAATTTCACGGACAAAATGGTATGAATCCTCAGTGTGTGCTCTTGTGTATTCTTTGAGTGGTGATAATATTTTAGCTAAGTGTTGAGTCAATCTGTAAGCTGGCGAATCAATCTGACTCACTATTGGACGTAATGGAGCGTTCGGTTTGTGTATTTTTGGTAACCCATACAATTTCGGTGGTTTGACACACGCAGGTATTATCGCATTAACGTCTAGATTCAATTTCTCCGAGTATTTCTTAATTAGATCGCTAGTTGTTTTAAGCATATTAGTTGTAGGGTCTGTTTTGACCTTTCGGTATGCAATTTCATCCGACAAAAGTTGTTGTATTTTAAAATTGTAATCTGACGTATCCATTATTACCGTAGCATTACCTTTATCTGCGCGGAGAATCGTAAGCTCTGGTCTGTTGCGTAAGTTTTTCAACGCGTTAAATTCATTTTTGGGAAGATTTAATTTCAGCGCTGAGCTTCGACGTAACATAGACGAAATACTTGACGTATGGCCTCTAAATCTTCATTACCTATATTATTTTTATACAGCCAATCCTACATCCTAAAAACTACAGATAATGTCCTCATACGGTATATATATTCTACGCGGTGTTATAGCATAATTTAAACCTTTTCTTAAAACTTTTATTGTGGCGTCGTCCAGAGCATGGAGGTTCTAACTTCCATGGTCCAGAGTTTGTTTTGATAGGTTACTTAGACAGCGCGTTGTTTATTATTCGTGTCTGTTTCGTATGTTGGACATTTGATTTATGTAGTTGTTAAATTTTGGTTTTATCAATATGTTTATTTTTTGCATTCATTGTATTTAGTTGTTTTACGTTTATCTAAAGTTTCCATGTAATTATTAAAATCAAATTTCGGTAAAATTTAATTCACTGGAAGAATTGTCTATGGTTTTGTTTATGAAACATATATCGGTACGTTTTTGCTCAATCACCGTTATAAACAACTTTTTAGTAACCTGATTTAAGATGTTAGCTATGGAGTGTAGCCAACATCTTAAATCCATGATCTCTGCGCTTCTTCGAATGTCTTTTTTAGTGGATATCTTGACAATCGTAGGAATGAGATTATGATCTCTGCATCTCTTCAAGAAATTTAAAGCTGTTATGTATCTTGCGCGCTTGGTCTTTAGATCTTCTAATCGGCGTATTTTATTTGCTATTTCCAGTCTTTACTGGTTTACATAATGATTTTTTATATTTACGTGAACACTACACATTAATTAAAACTACTTTTACGGATTTTAACGCGTTTTATTTTAAAAGATTTTTAATTCCCGACGTTTTAGATGCTTTGCAGCACCCGTGGTCACGGGTTATAAAAAGATACTTTATGGTCACGGGACTGAGGTGAATGACGTCCCGATGTCAATGTTAACCCGGAGTACCTTCAGCTTTTTTAATTACTGTTTATGGCCCGAACTATACAGAATGAACTTACTCTGTCTTGAAGTCTCGCAGTGGTATGCTTGGGTTTAGTTTTAATTTTATTAATTACAGGGTCCCAAGCAGGTGGTAGTACCCAGCCTCCTTCTCTATTGAAATTAGGATGTTTTTCAATTTCATTAGCCTCACTTGGTACCCCCATGACCATGGGTGCTGAAAAGCACCCGAAGCGTCGGGAATTAAAAATCTTTTAAAATGATACGCGATTAGATCTGTAGAAGTAATTTTTATTAATGACTTACCATTTTGTTAAGTAAACCGCGAGGGCGCGAGTAGTAATCTAACATGCCCAGACATACATTGGCAAGCCTAAGCACTTATATGGAAATAAATTAACATATGGCTAATTGTATAATATTGTGCAACAATCATCTGATGTAAGCCTGGAACATATTCTGTTAAAAGAATTTAAATTACTAAATTATCCACGCAATAAATAACAAGAATTGTGATTATATTCTTGTGCCACAAAGTGCATCAAGTGTCATGTGCTCACATAGAGACTGATTTGTGCTAAAGCTATCATGTCTGATGTAATACGTACGTTAAATGATTGAAAGGCATATAGGTAATATGTTGTAACAAAGCCACGTGAACTCAAGAATTCACAAGATTATGAGATAAAAAAATGCTTTGGCTCAAGTGTTTGCTCTTTGGTTGGCTGCAACTGAGACTCGACTGCAGCAGAATTCCGACCACTTTACTGTAAAAAAATATTTAATTACCACGAGGTTCTACTTCAATAACTTACTTTCAAATTTGAACGTTGATTTTTTTAGAATTCTGCTGCAGAAGTTTGCTGCAGTTTCAAATTAACGACAGTGACATGTCGTGAATTTAAAAGGTCTAAACAATTAAAATTTTCACGATTTCTGGATTGAAACTTATAAATAAACATGTATTGATTTTTGGACAAATCAAAACAGGCTGCTGAAATCAAAAATTATTGAATGCGTTAAAAGTTACAATCCTTAATATTGCGTAATGTATTAACGTTGTTATGTTGCATAATGTATGAACGTTGTTGGTATGATACCGTTTGAATTATACATTGTAAAGTTTTTACAATATTTACTTTTCAACCTTCGACGAAAAAGTAAGTTTTAGCCCTGTAAGTATATTTATTGCATCATTATTTCATGTAATTACATGAAATAATGATGCAATAATTGCATGTGGGGGTCATTGTAGAAGCGTGCTCGTCGCGACCCCTGCCAGCCCTTTTCAGGGCTGCAATTCTACACAGCTGCGCACCCATGCAAACGAGGGTTAGGGCGTCCCCCCAAGGTTACGCACACCAGCTCGTCCCCGTTGGTGTGGAATGCAGTGCGCAAAGCGGCGATGGGGACCGCCACCCGTCACGCACAGCCCGACATGGCGGAAGGTGGAGGACGGAGTGCAGAGTTGGCACGTGGAATGTTAGAGGGGGCATGAGAGATAAGACGAATGAGTTGATCGAAATAATGAAAGAAAGAGAATTAGATGTCGTGTGTATGTCGGAGACCAAACGGAAAGGCAGTGGTACTGAAGAGCTCCCTGGCGGGACGTTAGCTATATGGTCCGGAGTCCCGGAAAGCGAGAACGCCTGCCAGGGAGTGGGAGTGCTGTTGTCGTCCCGGTTGGTCGATCTTATGACTGAATACAAGGTTGTGAACTCAAGGCTTCTCTGGGTTCGCTTCAAAATGGGACTGACGAAGTTATTCCTTTTGGCTGTTTATGTGCCGGTAGCTTCGTCGTCCAGGGCTGAGCTGGAGGAGTTTTGGGAGAATGTAAGAGAAGTTCTAGATTTGGTTAAGGGAAACGAAAGAACTGTTGTATGTGGTGATTTGAATGGATGGGTAGGTATCGCTCGACCAGGATACGAGTCGGTGCTTGGAAAGTTTGGCGATAAAAGGGTTAATGATGCTGGCAAGCTTATACTGGCTGTATGCAAGGAAAAGGGTCTTCTTGTGACAAACACTATGTTTAATCACAGGAAAATCCATATGTACACTAGAGAAAGAAAGAATGAGAGAAGTATGATTGATTTGTTCCTGGTGGATGACCGACTGCGAAAACAGGTGACAGATACACGAGTGTTCAGGGGTGCTGACCAGGGAACGGATCATTATCTAGTAATTACTAGATTTAGGGGTTTGTTCGCGGGTTGGCGCTACCGGACGGCAGTAACAGAACCACAGTCGGTCTGTCGCATCCGAAGCTGGAAGCTTCAGGAAGCGGATACTAGAGACAAATATCACACGAGGGTAGCCGAAAAGCTTGACACCATCGATGGCAGGAAAGAATGTATGGAGAGAACATGGCAGAACCTTAGGGATGGAATGGTAAGTGCAGCGGAAGAAGTATTTGGAACGACAAAAAGAGGTAGTAGTAAAAGAAGAGATGCATGGTGGAATGATGAAGTGAGAGAAGCTGTAAAAAAGAAGAAAAAAGCATGGTTAGACTACTTGACCTCTAGTAATGATGACCATATGAGAGAGAAGATGAAAAAAAGATATAAGCTGCAGAAAGTTCATGCGAAAACATTGATTGAGGAAGTACGTGAAAGGTGTAGAATAGAAGCGGACGAGAGGTTGTCGCACAACTTTAGGGAAAACTCCAAACTCTTCTGGAAAGAGGTTGGAAGGTTCCGGAGTGGTGCGACAGCCTTAAGAATGAACAAAGTGCTTTCGAGAACCAATGACGTCCTGTCAGAAAAATCGGACGTCATGCAGCGATGGAGTGAATTTTATAGAGAAATGTATGCGTGTCATGATCTTAGTGAAGGATCCGGGGGTGACGCCGTGACTGGTACGCCAGACACAGACCTCGATGACACTGAGGTCATCAGCATGAAAGAGATTGAACGTGCGATTCGAAGTTTGAAATGTGGTAAGGCTGCGGGACTAGACAGAGTTACTGCTGAAATGGTCAAGTACGGTGGGCCTCGCGTCTGGGACAGCTTTCATCTGCTGTGCAATTTGTGCTGGCGGACGGGAGATGTCCCGGATGATTGGCGATCCGCGGTCATTGTGCCTTTATATAAAGGTAAAGGTTCACATTTTGACTGCGGGTGCTATCGGGCGATCAGATTGACCAGGTTAGCAAGTAAAGTTTACTCGAAGGTTTTGACACGTAGGATGCAAGAGAAATCGGAAAGATTCTTATGGGAGGCACAATGCGGATTTAGACCTGGAAGAGGATGCACGGATCAAATGTTTTCTCTCCGCATGATCACGGATAAGCTTCTGAGTGTTAACCAGAGGATTTTCTGTGCTTTTGTGGATCTGGAGAAAGCATTTGATAAAGTTATAAGGAATAAAATGTGGGAACTGATGCCGGGATGTGGTGTGGATGGTCGATTGTTAAGGGCTGTGCAGTCACTTTACTATGACTGTAAAGCCTGTGTGCGGGTAGGGCATGACCTGTCACCCATGTTTAGCGTCCAAGCGGGCGTAAAACAGGGTTGTGTCATATCTTCCTGGCTGTTCATACTGTATCTCGACAGCTGTTTACAGAAGCTGAAAAATAGCTGTTTGGGTGTGAAATTGGGTGACATAAAAGTTAATTGTCTGCTGTATGCTGATGATGCAGTGCTTATTGCACCATCATAAGCAGAACTGCAGGCATTAGTCACGTGTATGAAAGAGGAATGTGAAATTAAAGGTCTCCGTTTGAATACTAATAAAACTAAGGTTCTGGTATTTGAAAAGTACGAAGAGAGAACGAAATGTGAAATATGGGTAAATCAGGAATGTCTAGAACAGGTAAATAAAATTGTATACTTGGGGAGTGCTTTCAGCCGGGATGGAAGATGTGATTTAGATATGGATAGGCGTGTCGCTGTCAGAAACAAAGTCAATGGTGCCCTGAATGCATTAGTAAAAAGGCAAGACGTGGTGAAGAGTGCACGCCTTGCAATACATAACGCAGTGTTGGTACCGACTTTGTTATATGGCAGCGAAACCTGGGTATGCCAGAAGAAGCATAAAAGCAAGTTGAATGCAGTGGAGATGCGATCTCTTCGTAAAATGTGTGGCGTTACCATAGCCGACCGAAAGCGAAACGAAGAGATTCGCAATATGGCAGGATTGAAAGATGACCTTATCACAAAGATTGATAGGGGCGTTGAACGAATGAGTGAAGACCGAATGGTGAAGAAAATATATAGAGCGAAAGTAAATATTAAAAGGTAGAGGTAGACCGAGACTAACTTTCGAAGACCATGTGAGCAAATTGCTCGAAGAGGGGAGGGTCAAGAGTACTCGGATACCTAGACGTGCATGTATGAAGAAGTTAATGAACCTGAAAGAAGCGAAAGAGGTATGTAAAGATCGTGACACTTGGCGATCTGTTCTCTCTGGCTACCCCGTTAGGGATTGTGCGTGAAGATAAGTAAGTAAGTAAGTATCTCTGCATCTCTTCAAGAAATTTAATGCTGTTATGTATCTTGCGCGCTTGGTCTTTAGATCTTCTAATCGGCGTATTTTATTTGCTATTTCCAGTCTTTACTGGTTTACATAATGATTTTTTATAACATTGAACTACATACGAAGGCAGCACTGAAAATTTCGTGAATCAAGGAAGTGACACAACATTACTATTAAAAAATATATTTATTTAGCAGGGATGGGAGATGTGATAATGATATAGAACGGCGAGTGAATGCAGGAAATAGAATAAATGGGGCCCTACACTCCATTGTGAAGAGTCAAAATGTGTCGAAAAAGGCACGTATGGCAATTCACAATGCTGTGTTGGTCCCAACTTTAACATGGTAGTGAAAGTAGGGTGTGGCAGAAGAAGCACGAGAGTAGAATGAACGCAGTAGAAATGCGGTCGTTAAGGAGTATGTTAGGGCTGAATCTGAATGACAGGGTAAGAAATTGTGTAATAAGAGAAGAGTGTGGTTTGCAAGATGATGTTGTGACCAGGATTAAGAAATCAACGCGTCGGTGGTTTGGTCATGTGTCAAAGAAAATTTATGTTGCAGAAGTGAATGGCAAAGTCGGAAAGGGACGTCCTAGGCGAAAATTTATCGACCAAATTGACGATTTATTGAAAACGGGCCAAATTTGGAGTACCCTTAACCGACGAGAATGTATGCGTAGGTGTATGGATGTGAAGGAGGTGAGAGAGGTGTGTCAGGATCGTGCCAAATGGAAGTCCGTAGTCTCTGCCTACCCCTCTGGGTGACAGGCGTGAGTATTTATGTTATATGTTATGTTATTGCTTTTCGAAGTATTCTCCGCGAAATTTGACACATTTTTCCATACGATGGAACCAATCATTGAAGCATCCATTCCATTCGGAAGTTGGGTTCTCCAAAGTGGCCGTTTTGTAAACACTTCTCAGGTGATGAAAATCTCTGTCCACGCAATTTATTCTTTATTTTAGGGAAAGTATAGAAATCATTAGGGCTTAGGTCGGGGCTGTACGGCGGATGGTCTAATAATTCTATGATTTCTTGCTCTAAAAACTCTTTTGTTCTGTGTGTGGTGTGAGAACTCGCATTGTCGTGATGGAGGATGATGCGGCGGTCGCAGTTCTCTTTACGGAGTTCAGAAACGACCTGTGGCAAACAAATGCTAGCATACCATTCTGCATTAACCGTTCTTTGTCCCTCAAGAGGAATAGTCGTAACATGGCCGGTTCTGGTGACAAACGTGGCCACCATTTTTGTTTTTCCACACTCGGTGAACGAACAAGTTTTGTTGGCTTTAAATCATTTTCGAACACCCAAACTCGTGACTCGTTTTTTGTTTTTGGTCCGTACGCATATATCCAGGATTCGTCACCTGATACGATGTTGTATACAGCGTTTGAGGATCCTGCGTGGAATCTTTCGAGAGTTCTGACGAACCAAGTAACGCGAGCCGCTTTTTGCTTTTCACAGAGCGAATGCGGTATCCATCGGGAAAACAACTTTTTTACACCCAATTGTTCATGCAAGGTTATTTGTATTTGACTCATGCTAATGTCTAAAGTTGCCTGAATTTCGCGATATGTCACATGTCGATATTCCTCAATCAGCTTACGCACAGCATCAACGTTTTCTTGGGTGACTGCAGTTTTTGGACGATCTTGACGGGGATCATCACTGAGCTTGATACGTCCACGTTGAAATTCAGCAAACCAGTGATAAATTGTGGTTTTAGATGGGGCTTCATCACCAAATGCAGAAATCATCCGGTCAACACACTGTTTTTGTGTTAAACCACTTCGAAAGTCATAATAAATCATCGCTCTTGAATTTTCTCGAGTCAATTCCATTTTCTCATCGACTAAACAAGTTTGACAAAGCCTTGTGACAAGACCGAGAATCTTTTTTAAATTAAATAAATGGTATTCGATTTTTAAAACCAAGGAGTTTTCAATTAAAAAGATTTTAATATGACAGGAACAGTGGAAATATTCAATTCCCGATACTTTTAGTGCAGCCTAGTATCTATATAAGTAATATATTTTACATTATAAACACATCAAAACCGTATAGGGATATTTTAATAAGACATTAATTCCAAAAAGTATGTCACTTATTTCTTAAGACATGTTTAAATCCAAGAAAACTTTATTTAGAAATCTACCTTTTTTATTCAAACATTGACTAAATGAGATTGTAGAATTTTATGCAGAGAAAAAACGCAAGTGTGAAAACTCTACAACATGAAAGATTGGTTTTTAAGTTAAAAAATAAAGAAAAGACTTTTAAGGATGGCTATTAATTAAGAGTTAATAATCATTAAAAGCACCTATGACATTCAATAACACATCTGCGTAGGTTGGGTATATTCATAATGAGATTTTCAATATATTGTTTAAAAAGAGGCTTGTGTCCAGCGCTGCGCTGGGGTTACATACGCTGCTGGTAAATTTTAGAAATGATCTATGTTTAAACAATTTTAGGTATAATGATAGATAACTGTAAGTAAATTTTATAGTTAAGGGTGTATGCTCCTATTTCCAGCCTCTTAGTGGCAATTTCAATTTTAAAAATTCCTTCTACTTTATTCAGATCACAATATTTTTAAACATTTATTTTAATTGATAGGTTATTTATCTAAAATGTAATAAACATTCACTTACAATCATATTATTTCAAAAACGATAATAGGCAAAAAAGGCGTTATGTCTCAAATTCTATCCGACCTGAATCAAATGTAGTCCTTTTGTGCACCTAATGCCAGCCTAGCATAGGGTTATCTTTATTTTATTAATTTAATTAATTACAATGTTTTTTAATACAATTACAGTAATTACTATGGGTTATGCCCTTTGAGTTTTTGGAGGCACAGTTATAAATTCGAAACAACTTATTATTTTTAATAATATATGTTACGAACATGAAACATGTTCTAAGACAGACAACTATGATTATTTTAGGTACTTTAATATTTTACTATGTGTTTATCTCAGTTTTAGTTTCAAGCAGTTCAATTTTTCTTTTAACAATAAATAAATCATTAAACGAAATTATGATAAAAATTATGTAGCACATCAATTTAAGTAACTACTTACATTACTGTCTAAAGTCAGATTTTAAAAATAGAAAAATCCTAATAGAGCAAGCGCCCACGACGCGACGGCCAGACCTTCATTATTTTAAAAAAGCTGAAAGTTTTTCTATGCATGTCCCCTACAGGTGAGACGACCAGCAAATATAGAGTTTGGGTTGTAATTACTTGGGCAGGTAACAGGTAGTAAGGGTTTATAAAATAGTACCTTATTGCTTAAAGTATAAAGCTCAATTTTTTATATTTTCTTCAGGATAACTTTAGAAATCTCGTCATCCATTGCCGGACACTTGTGACAGTTGCTACCTCGCGCCAGACACCCCTGAACTTTTATAAATTATAATTATACTTTCGTTATAGTATAAAAGCCAAATTTTATATATGTTATTTGGGGACCTATAAAAAATGTTACCTCCATAGCCGGAGTTTTAATGGTTTTTAAATCTTGCCAGACACATTGAAAGTCCGCTGTAGGTGCGAGCGCGAGTGCTTAGTCGATCGCGATGTTTTAGAATATTGAATAAAAATAATTTTATAACGTTCAAGGCCATGTTATATAAAGTCGAGAATATTATATTATAATTGTAAAATACAAAAAAAGTTATTAAAAGCGAGCTATTGCAGCAATTTCTGCGAGCAAATTATATATGTACCATTTGGAATAATGCTCATCTGAAAAATTCAACCACATACCAACCACATAATAACGGCTGGGTATTGTAAGATGACAAGTATCAGTTCAAATGGTTTGAAGGGGATCAACTACCAGGTTATGTTAGTGATTCGCTCAAAACTCAATCAGGTAATTATTATGACGAATTATTAGACATAATTCTTTTTATTCGTAATTTTATAAACTTGCTTACTTTTTTTTCAGAATCTGATGAATAAGGCGATATTGATGACGTTCATGCCATCGACTGGAGTAGTAGACGAAGAAAATTAAAATATCGACGATAATGATGAAATTTATAAAAACGATTAAATGTTTTTTTCAGGTAATAATACTTTTTTGTATTTTATAATATTAAAATAACATTTTTTACTTTCTATAACATGGCTCATAGCCACGTAATAAAATAATTTTTTTATTGGATGTCTTAAAAGATCGCAATCGACTAAGCCCTCGCACTCGCACCTTCACCAGGCTTTCAATGTATCTGGCAAGATGCTGTCCGGCTATTGAGGTAACAGTTTTTTATAGGTTCCCAAGTAACATATATACAATTTAACTTTTATACTATAGCTAAAGCATAATTATAATTTATTAAAGTTTATGGGTGTCTGGCACGAGGTAGCAACTGTCATAAGTGTCCGGCAATAGATGACGGCATCTCTAAAGTCATCCCGAAGAAAATATAACAAAATGGAGCTTTACACTTTCACGAATTTAACGTACTATTTCAAAATGCATCTTTACTGCTGTTACCTGCCCAAGTAACCACAACTCAAACTCTATATTTGCTGGTCGTTCTTACCTATATAAGCGACATACACAGAAAAACTTTCAGCTTTTATAAAATAACGAACGACTGGCCGTCGTGGGCTCTTGGTCTATAAATATAATGTAAAATAAGCCTAACTTTATCACGTCAAAAATTAGAAAAAATGGCGTTTCGTGTTTCCATTTTTTATTTAACTCTGATAAATTTATAACTGTCCTATTATTTGAAATACACTATCTTCTAGACATGAAGAATTTTTACCTGACATTATTTGTAGTTAAGACCATTAAAATCTACATGAAGTAAAAAGGCGAAATGGCTGGAATTAGGGTCGTGGTTAATATCTAGGGGCATTCACCCTAAATTAAATTCCGAGAGAATTTCGAAAGTTTTAAATTAAAAGCTTAAACACTCAAATGTAAAGTAATACCGACACTCGCGCGCAGCGATAAAGTTTTATTTAGCTTACATGCGCGATTTATCTAACTAATAATAATTATGTAGGCTATTAAACGTCGGCAAGCAGTCAACATCAAAGCACTGGAACTTCTGTACGTAGCACTATTATTTATTCTGTGTCACAATATAATATGTATAAACCGTTGTTCATTAATCAGCTGACTGATATAGGTACGTAGGCGAACATCGCGAAGCCGCGTACGATGCAAACCTCACGTAGGTATGGTTTTTTATTCATGTTGTGAATACCGGTCTTTCCTAGAAACCGTCGCGCTCACGTGCTATTCAATAAGTAAGGTGAGTCACAGCTGCGTGATCGCGATGGGATGGACTCACAGAATTATTACGATTTCTGTGCATGGGCTAATAAACTAATAATGTTGTATTTTGAAGAAAGTATGATGCAATTAATGTATGTAAATATATCACGTTATTTATTTTGATAGTATTTAGCTATTTAATTATTTAAAGAATAGGTAACTTTATTTTTTAAAGTCGTCAACGTTCGTGGTAGAGTAGATAGGGTTCGTTGATTGCAGCAAAGTTTATCAAATATAAATAAGTAACGATTCATATTTGAGGATAACTAATAAAGATGTAGAGTCGTAGTGTCTAATATAAAATATATTTCTATATTTCATTTATATAGCAAAAATCGGTATAAATTAAGTCCTGCAGTTTTTCATTTGTTTCGAGATGTGCAAATGGGCGCGCCAATGTAGTGGAATTTTAGTCCTGTATCAAACGAATGCAATGTTGCTAAAATGGTGTGTATTGCTATGGATTAAGGTTTATTATTCAATGTAAGAGGATTTTAATTCGGGCATGCGCGATGGCTTTGTTTCCAAAACGATTGTTGAAGGTCACCTTGAGCGTCGGACAAGCGAGGTGAACTATACACACAACCATCAGCCACTTCAACAGCTGACACTTCGTAGGTACGTGATCTGCCGCACGAGTTTCAAAAGTTCTCTGTAAGTACTATTTAAGTAATATTTATTAAGAGGAATACACTATCTATATTACTATATCTACTTATTTTATACTTATACATATATGATTGGTATACAAATTTATAATAAAACTCCTTTTTAATAAACTGGTTTTCAAACTTTTTTTGAAAAACTGTTTGCTGCCGACTTTATATATTGAGATTGGTGGTTTTATTTAGTAACGAACCTATAAACTTATATAAAATCAAAAAGTTTATAAAAAAATCACATTTATATAATTTGGTTGCCGCTAAACACCGATTTAAAAATATAAGTAAATACATTCTACATCCATTTGTTAAAATAAGGGATTGTTTTAAACGCGCTTCAAAAATCTATTGTTTAGTAGATACCTATAAGGTAGTATATATTGTACCTAATAAGTAAGTTGATTTTTCATTTTCAGCATCTGTTTTTATTGCGGCCTCTTTTATAATTATAAGTTGTTATTACCTGCTTTATAATAATAATTCTTCGTTGAAGTTTGATATAGGTACATAATATTTTAAATAGCTATAGCTCTATTATTTCTTTGTCGTATCATATTGTAACTCTATTGGGATGCTGTTAAACTTAATTTTAAACAATAAAACGACATCAACGGGTTTCAAGTGATATTCATTATTGTTCGAAAAAAAAAAACACTTTAAATTTTGTTATTTTAAATATGAATGTAAGTCTTGTAAGTATATTTAGAAATTAATTTGCAATAAAGTTAGAAATTTATGAAATTTCTGCACAAAATATCTCGACAATAATACAGAGCATTAATTATCGTACAACAACGTACTGCATTAGAGATTTAGATATGAATTATCAAGCCAAGCATTGCATAATAATTACATATTTTCCCCACCCTGAGAAATTCCCCCTACAAAAACTCTTTATAATTGCGAGGGCAGAGCAGAGCAGACCGGTTCGTGGTTCCATTCATTCATTCTCCGCGAACGACGCATCTGCGTGTTTAGTGTTTATAGTTGCAGTCTTGCTCTTGCAGCTTGCAGTTAGCATTTAGCATCTTACGCTCAAACAGTGAACAGTACGATAGAATTGTACTTGAAATTTCCGATTCCTGTCACTACTTAGAAGATAACTTTTACTGAACTTAATACAAATTTATTTTTCAAGATGTCAGATAACAATAGTGAAAATCACTGGATGACCAATGGTTAGTATAACTTTATCTAATAATTACGTCTGTAGTTTTAATAATTAACTATTGCAATTGCATATGTACCACTATCACCTGTAGTAACGAGTGCAATTTTGGAAATTCGAATTTATATATTTTTCGGATCTCTCTCTACATATATTTCTGTTTGTTTTCTTTAAATATCTCTTGATTCTGTCAAGTGCTTTTTTAAATAATAATAATTAGAAGTATAATAAAGATATTAATAGTTACTTTGCAACCATCCGCTCAATATATATTTCCGCAAAGTAACGCCCGATTCTATTAAATTGTAATAGAAGTATAATAATTTAATGTTAGTTAAATGTTGAAAATAGAATATTAGGTATTTTCGTAAACCAAAGACTTTATCGGGGATTAACTAACACATTAGGCTTTTGGTATATTTAAAATTGATGTTATTTTTAATAAAATTTGTAATCCTACTTGTGGCTAGTTGGGGCGGCGTAACGTGCGACAGATGGAAATAAAACAGGTGAGGGATGGTTGGACTGAAGCTCCTCCGTGATTACAATTGCGGATTCCACCATCGCCAAAAGAGAGAATAGTGGTAGTCCAGGGGCTTAGGGGTAGGAGCAACCCGAGTTCGATCCCCGCCTGCACCAATGAAATTATTATTTGCAATTTTAATTGCTGATTTACCGCATGCTCGGCGGTGAAGGAAAACATCGTGAGGAAATCTGCATGTCTGAAAAATAAAAAAATATTTTGAAGACATGTGCAGTCCGTCAACACGCATTGGGGCAGCAGCGCGGCGGACAGAAGTGAAACGATGGCTATGCCCAGGAGTATAGACTCTATAGTATATAGGCTCTGGTGGGACTTACGTGGTAAATATCCCCTCGATGAAGACTATCCCCTTGTTAAGCTGTAATGATGGTATTGGTGATCGAGTCGTTGCGAAGCTTCATCTCAAGAAATTTCCGGGTTTGGTACTGTTTACCTATTTATTCTTTTAATATTAGGCAGTGGCGTGGCATTTGGCAAGGGTGTCAAGATTCCACGCGGCTGGTTTGGATCTTATAAAAATGCATTTTATTATTGTTTTATAAAGTTTCAAATTATAGACATACATATAAGACTTGCCGATGCTATATTTTTAAAATACATGCAAGGGGGTGGTTATTTTGGAGGTTTGAAAAGGGACTTAAAAATATTGTGCACAATATCTATCTAAATGATTTCGGTTGTACTAAAAATTTTATAGTTTTTTTTCTGAGAAGCTTTATGTCGTTGTTTGGTAGGTTGCTGTTACCTTATTAAGTTGTAACCTTGAATGCCCTTCAAACCAACCCTAATGTTTAGTTCTTGTTTGTTGCATTTTCTTAAATAAGCTATTTTCCAACCGACTTCAAAAAGAAGAAGGTTTTCAATTCGACTGTAAGTTTTTTTTTATGTGTGTTACTTCTGAACTTTTTTCTGGGTAAACCGATTTTGATTATTATTTTTTTATCCGAAAGCTGAGGCTTTTCGTGTGGTCGCATATAAATTTGATCAAGATCTGACGAGTAGTTTTTAAGTTATCCTTCTCTCTCATTTTATTTATACCTATTGTTGTACAACATTTTTAATTTTACTACTTGTATTTTGTACTTTTTTATTTTGCCGTGAATATAAGAATAATACCGCTGTAGAATGTAAGAATATCCATTACCCCATACCATGTTCTTGTCTAAGCCCATACCACATGAGTAAATAAACCGTACTATACTGTCCCGTGAGTATCGTAAGACGACGGAGGGAATCTTTCAAGACGCTGCTACCCATTTCCTAGTTTGTTTTTAATTGGAATTAACCCAGCCTATCAAACGTAACAATTGTAAATATGAGGCAATTATGGGGGAGGCCTATGTTCAGCAGTGAATTATAATAGGTCGTTACGATAGTAGAAAATGGCTTAGGAACAGACATTTAATGAGCAAAAAAGGTATTTAACTAATGGAATCCGAAGGTTCCTTCTATTTGTTTCTCTCATCTGATATCGTTGCGGTAGATAGTAGAACATCCCTTTTGAGTAATTTTTTTCATATTTAAAAATAAGGTTAAATAAAAAAAACCACATTCAAGACCTAATAGATTTATTTACCTTTATCTGACGTGATATATGAACGCAACGACTTTGTATTATATTTATTGAGACAAGATTGAGACATAATTGCCTCTAATAAACTAACAAAATTAAATAAAATAATAACGGGAATATCTTACTTTTATTCGAAATGATTAGTAACAGATGATTTCGTATTTAAATTATTAATAAAATCGAGAAATATTGGTTGCAGTTGAAACCAATTCCAAAGCAAGTTAAATTTTATAAATGTAAAAGGACGAATGTATTGTTGAACAATTAAAAATAAAACCTAATTTATAAAAAAATAAATGTTATTATTTTGTACAATCTATTTTTTATGTTAGGTAATATGGCAACGATCGAGAAATTATTCCAACCGATTTACGACAAAACCGATCACACGGGCAATAAAGTGACTGTGGTCGGCGTGGGCCAGGTTGGCATGGCGGCGGTCTTCTCAATGCTCACGCAGGTATGCTTATCTATAAGGTTTGAAGTTATGATAAACAAGGCGCATTTGCTACATATTCTTTATAACCACATGCCAAGCAAACGCTCCTTTCAAAATATGGGTTCTGTGCACGTAGTGAAAGCCTAACAGATCTTTAATTTTTCTACTACATATTAAATCCGCAAAAATATAAAAAATGTTATGTTATTACTTGTGCTTTTGGACTTAAATACAACATAGTAACTTAATGATTTATATACCGACTATCTTCTACGCACGACTTCCTCCACGTAAAACTTGAACAAAAATTTACAGATCTATAGAAGTGATTATTTGGCAAATAGTTAAACTATCGAAAAAACAGTTTTTTCGTCTCGTTATTATTTCAAAAAATGACATGGAGAAATCTTAAAATAATAATTTAATATCTGTTAATTTTACGTAAAAAAGGGCTTATCATCTTTTATTCTAAATTCTGATAGTTTTACTGTAAAAATTATGTTTAAAATCGATTTAATTAATAAGAGATTAACAGGAATTAATAAGTGATAGAAGGTATAGTGTTATATAAATATTATATATTATAATGTTCCGACACCCACCTAGCCACTGCTGGATCAACTGGGTGGCAACATGTAAGCTGATACAATATTTTTTATATATAGGATAGGGTGACAAACGAGCACACAGTCCACCTGATGGTAAGTGGTTACTGTGGCCCATAGACATCTACATCTATCCTCGATTACGAATCAAAATGCAGATGCGTTGTCACCCGTGAGGACTTAGATAGAATGCCTCGTTTCCAGTTAAAAGGGTCACCAGATCTCTAAACTCACCATACAAAATACAGTAGCATTAAGCTACTATTTGACGCTGGTATTCTGTGGGAGCGTGGTCCTTCCCCGGCCGAGCCGACCCATTCGTGTTACAACTATATTATGTAGCTATTGTACTAATATAACTGCAGCATGGCTCTACCACGTAAGTTTTAAGCAATGTATAATTGTCATCAGTTATTACATATTTAATAATATTCTTTAAAGTTGCCCCCTTACACTAAAATTTGTCGTGAAGCGTGGTTTACAAATTGTACACAGACTACCGAGGAAACTTTTTGAAGTCAAATACTGGTTCTACGTAGCTCCGCATCTAAACACGTTCACGTTTCTACCCGGATTTCTAGTAGTTTCAATATTGTATTTAAAAACAAATACTAACTTTAAATGGTTAGGTTGTAAATTTAACGATAAATAACCGTTAAATTTGATTAAACTATATGCAAAATTAATTAAAATACAACTTATTATCAATTATCATGGTAAAGTTAAAAACTTTTATTAAAATAGTCCTATAACCCACAGTGCCAAAAACGCTGATTGCGTTTCCTCACTCGAGTGCTATGCTATACCTGTGGTCCTCTATAAGAGAAATAAAAATATGTACCCATTAAATTATTTACTATTTATTTTTACTGTCATTTTTTAATTCATAGTTTTTGTAACGGATGGTAGAGAATGCCTCAGGAATTTAGTCCGCCTATACATCAAATTAAATGTTTTATGAAGCTACATTAATGAATAAAAAAATTGGTTGCCTGTAAAGTCGGTATACGGGCGAAAGTTTTACGTGACAACGACTTTGAGTGGTAAAATAATTTTAATGTGAATATTCATTCGTATAGTAGGAAGAAGGATGAAATAACACTTTTTATGTCTGTCTCTCTCGCTCTTAGGCGGGCTAACCATGCCCGAGTGGAAGGGACGCGTGCCTCTCACTCGCTCTCATTGTGAGCGCCAGTGAGCGCATAACGTGAGCGGAGCGTAACGCAGTTTCTTGAAGTATCACCCGGCAAACCAATTTATAAGACGTTGTCACGTCAATAAAGAAATATTCATATTCAATACAATAAACCAATAAATAAAATACCGCGACCAATGAATTTAACATTATTTTACAAATATTTTATACAAGTTTTTTTTTAAAAAACCCACGTTTCTATTGTCCCAACTCTAATCTGACTAAACTTTTTTATTGAAAGTTCTATTCAATTGTAAGAAATAATAAAAATATAATTAAAAGTTTAACTTCAAAAGAAATGGAATTCTTTCTATTACTGACAGCAAATGCATAATACATTTTGTTCGTTAACTATTTAGCTGTGCTCCGAGCACTTTTTATGTTTATGCTAATAATAACTGAAGATTGTGTGTGTTACACTTGTGTGTGATGTGATATCCTCGTGGAGTTTTATTTTTGATTTCATTAGTTAGTTTAGCGTATGCATTTGTGTTACTCAGTATGTACTCGCAGAGTTCATTGCACGATGAGTGAACATTTTTTTTGAGAATTTTTGGCAACAAGAGGTACCTACATTCCTTTTCATTTATTAAAGTGTAAGTGGACCGTATAGTAGCAATGTAAGCATATCCACTACCCTTTGAGTTTAATGGTCTAAGCCACTACCCCATATCGTCTCGAGGATGTAGCAAGAGGAGACAGAGGTAAAATAAAAAAGGATTTGGCCTATATATTCCCAATAATAACTTAAAATAATAAAACAATATGGCAGATAATTAGATTACGGTACGTTAAGCATACGTTTTAACTATAATATGGTTGTGGCTAGGTTTGCCAGATCGGAAGACCAAAATATCTGGACAAATTGTGAAAATGTCAGGATTTTGGGGTGGTAGTCTGGAGAAATAAATATTAAAAATAAAAAGTTTATTTTTTTTGAGTAGAGGCCACAAAAAGTACTTTAAACAAAACTAATTTAAGTACACCTTGTTTTTGGGCACAGATATCTTTGGCATTGGAATTTACTAGAATCCAATAATTTGGATCCTATAGTAGTATTCAGAAAATTCAAACTTCAAAGTTAAGTCTAATTACTAACTTAGCTCTTAACTCAAAGGCCATAAGTTAATTTTCCGAGAAGCTGTTTGTCTGAAGATTTTGAGTTTTGTCGGGAGTCTGGAGATCATTTGAAATGTTGGGAGAATCCAGACGAATCCTGACATCTGGCAACCCTAGTTGTAGCACGAATGGGTCGGCTCGACCAGAGAAGGACCGCGCTCTTACAGAATACCAGCGTAAAATAGTAGCTTAATGCGGCTGTGTTTCGTAAGGTGAGTGTAGAGATCTGGAGACCCTTTTTACTGGACACGGGACATTCCGTCTTAGTCCTCAGGGGTGATAACTGACAACGCATCTGCGTTTTGATTGTTAATCGAGGTTAAATGTAGATGTCTATGCGCGACAGCATCCACTTACCATCAGGTGGACTGTGTGCTCGCTTGTTACCCTTATGCTACATAAAAAAAAGATAAACCACCTGCCAAGCGTGCCAACTAAGGCAAGTTCCCCGATGAGACAGTCTATGGTAGAGGCCTGTGTACAGCAATGGGCTTTTATAGGCTGTAGTATTATGGATGCATGGAAACAAATATTTACGATCGATATAAAAAAAAATTATACATTAGCATTACTTTCAAATTGTGCTGTAAATATACTTGACTATTGCTATAATAAATAATACCAGTTCGCATACTTTATTGCCGGCCATTTAAATAACACTACTCATAAAATCGTATCACCGTGGCACTTTAATCAGTCGCAACCACATAAGTGAGGAGTGAGCCAGGATGACGTCATAATGGAAGCGGACTCAATAATCTCTATGCGTTGTTACAAAGTTTATTAGATAAACTTTAAAACATTATGAATTATAGTTGCTAGTTGATGCACTGTGCCCGCTAGGTAGTCCAGTAGCTAGCATTTAGCTCTGGTCCGCGGGTTTGATACCGCAAAGTGCAAATTTTGTTATATTTTGTCATCATGTACGATTTATGCATTTAAACGACTCCACGACACTGGAGAAAATCCAAGTGTGGAAAAATAAAAATATATAAACATAACATGAACATAAACTCTCAAGCCTGTTTTCCAGAGGGGTAGGCAGAGACTACGGTCATCCATTTGCCACGATCCTGCCATACCTCCCTCGCTTCTGCACGCATGCATTCCCGTCGATTAAGGGTGCTCTTAATTTGGCCCATCTTAAATATTATTATTTAATTATTATGAATTTTTATAGTCTACCTAATCTAGCGCAGAATCATGCGCAGCTTGATGTTATATTTACAGGTGCGCATTACAGCTATCTTATCCGTCAACATTGCAGTTTTATGTTTGTATGCTATCAATATTTGCGATAACAGGGTACGCGTATTTCTGATGTTCTAAATAGTTTTTATAATTTTAATCGATTATAAAATTTTATATTTATCAAAGAAATAAATAACCAAAATGACAAACATTATTATACTCGAATTGAAAAAAAAAAGGTTTCGACCATTTTATCATTAACGTATAGTTTTTATTTTATAACTCATAATACTTATATTAAATTATAATAGACGATTGCTATACTATAATTATATAGTATTCTATGATGTAAACTATTCTATTCAGAATAAGCTAATATTTTCTAGTTTAGTTTAGGTTTAGAAATATAGAATCTATCTTCTATATCGGAGGGAATTAATTATTAATTTTGAACTAGTGCTAATTAAAATTAGACTTGGATATACTTTAATATACCTATATATTATATATATATATATATATATATATATATATATATATATATATATATATATATATATATATATATATATATATATATTATTGCGTAGGAATATAAATAAAA
Organism: Parnassius smintheus behrii; assembly: GCA_036936625.1. Taxonomy (NCBI): domain Eukaryota; kingdom Metazoa; phylum Arthropoda; class Insecta; order Lepidoptera; family Papilionidae; genus Parnassius; species Parnassius smintheus. The sequence goes on along the minus strand of JAUPFT010000016.1, from coordinate 9,034,443 downwards.
AATAAATATTATTAAAAACTAAAAATAAACATTATTTTATAGTGTCCGGTCGTGTAACGTTCGTTGTTTCCCTTCTGTTTAAAATTAACCAACAAATTGAATTCCCAGTGCTCTTCTGACGTTTTCTCTATTGTTATGTCATGCCGTTGATCAGCGATAATTTATCACAAAAAGGGAATTTGCCTGTCCTTTGTAAATATATCATTTATTATTTTATTTTTAAGCTGATAAAAAGAAATTCTGATAATATAAAAATGTAACACAATAATTTAACTGCACCATTACGCAATAATAGTACCACTAGAATAGAATAGAATATTTTTTATTCAATATCGATTACAAGTAATTCTTATTGGAAGTCAATATTTTACGTTACCACTGGTTCGGAAAAAAACCTCTGTCTTGGGAAGAATCACAGCGGGACTTTTTTAAAAAAAATTACAATGTCAAGGTCACAAAATATTTACAAAATGTATCTTAGAAATAGCTTGGAAGCGACCACCTCATTCCCAGGGGTTATTATCAACCATGTATTCATTTATATCATAATAACCCTTTTTATACAGTTTTTGTTTGTACCTTGTATATTTTTGTAACATAGGATAAAACGTATAAAAATATGCCGCAATAAATACGTATCGGGAATGGAAATTAATATTTTTCTTGATTTAGGGTGTGACAAACAATATTGCGTTGGTGGACGTGATGGAAGACAAATTAAAGGGTGAAATGATGGACTTGCAACACGGCTCCGCCTTCATGAGACACTCCAAGATCCAAGCCAGCACAGGTACCATTAATAAGATTGTTTGAAGATTATTAGTCCAATAAAAAAAAGGAAAACCCTCTACTTTTAAGCATGACAAATACGTAATGAGTCCTCTGTGCTGCTTTCGTGTATGTTGTCCATACACGTCGTTGATATTTTTGTATACTTACTCTAAATATATTTATATAATTAATCTTCGGGCGATTTTTGTCTATAGTAGTTCTGTTTTTTATCCGACCGTAAACTGCAGCTATAACAAAATATATGTGAGTTATTGTATGGGTACAGATTATGCGATATCCGCCGGTTCGAAAATTTGCGTGGTGACAGCAGGCGTGAGACAGCGTGAGGGAGAATCGCGCTTGAACCTCGTACAACGGAACACCGATATATTGAAGATTATCATCCCGCAGGTAATTTACATGTTATAATTTACTATGTACAAAATTACCTTGGTATTAGTCGGATGAGACTCGTTGAAATATCTAAATCTTTGTATATTTAACATGACTCATTTTTGTTTATATGAAAACAATTTTAAAGTTAAATGTAGTGATTATAACTAACCCTATATCGCCTCGTGTGTGTAGTATGAGGCAACAGAGAGAAACAAATGAGGTAATGGACAACGTTCCATTAGCAACTGCAATATTTAAAAAAAGCTGTGGTTGCCAACCCACTGCTTTGTGCACTGCACACAGGCACTGCAAAGTGTGACAACAATAGCAAATAGCCGCCCCTGTACCCGCAATAGATATGTTGAGCGGTAGAATTTTGTTAGGCCTTAGGGTGTCAACGGTAATAATTTAGTATTTACTTACAAAATGTTAAAAAGAAAAATATATCATATATTTTAAAGCACATCGTGCTTTGTTCTTCTGGCCGGCGTAATACCATAACATTTAAAGTAATGATGTAGGTAAAGCTTTATTATGATTGTGGCACGAATGGGTCGGCTTGACAAGGGAAGGACCATGCTCTCACAGAATATCGGGGTAAAATAGCAGCTTAATACTGCCGCGTTTCGAATGGTGAGTGTAGAGATCCGTTGACACTTTTTTACTGGAAACGAGGCATTCTATCTTAGTCCTCATGGGTGACAACTCATCTACGTTTTGATTCGTAATCGAGGATAGATGTAGATGTCTATGGGCCACAGCAACCACTGACCATCAGGTGGACTGTGTGCTCGGTTGTCACCCTTATCCTATAAAAAAAGAAGTTGTCATTATGATTTCTTATATTTACGCGAACACTACACATTGAAATAATACTAGTTTTAACGGAATTTATCGCGTATATTTAACTTTTTTACCCGACGTTTCGAGAGCTTTACAGCACCCATGGTCACGGGAAGGACTGAGATGTTCAACGTCCAGCTGTCATAGTTAACCGCGGTTACCATAGATACAAAAGTTAAAATTTTAATTTATGGTAACCGCGGTTAACTATGACAGCTGGACGTTGAACATCTCAGTCCTTCCCGTGACCATGGGTGCTGTAAAGCTCTCGAAACGTCGGGTAAAAAAGTTAAATATACGCGATAAATTCCGTTAAAACTAGTATTATTTCAAAGAAGTTGTCATTGTTACTACTAAGCATTTCTCCTGTATAATAGAAGACGTTTTACTTAAATAAATCGCTCACGGAGAATTAATTTCATAAAATTATTCGTAGGCTATAGAAATAGTGGCTTGTTACATGGAAATAAACTCGCGGCCCGTATTGGCCCAGCCGCTTAGTGCTTAAATAGCCATAGCGCTACCGAGGCGTCATTTACCTAGGACTTCTTTTTCCCCAGCTGCTTAAATACAGCCCGGATGCGGTCTTTATAATCGCAAGCAACCCTGTGGACATACTGACGTACGTAACGTGGCGTATCAGCGGCCTACCCAAGCACCGCGTAATCGGCTCGGGGACGAATCTGGACTCTGCTCGTTTCCGATACTTACTCTCGGAGAAACTCGGGATCGCGACCACTTCCTGCCACGGGTATATCATCGGCGAGCATGGAGATAGCAGTGGTAAGTAATTTCTTCGTATTCTTCGTCATCAAATTGAGAATAAATAATATAGTCGTTGAGTATTTTACAATCGGTTTAATGAGCTGGTTAAACCACCATCTGTCGGAAGCTGTAAAATATTTACAGTATTTATTGATTATCAGAGAATATTAGCGTAAAATAGCAGCTTAGTGCTGCCGTGTTTCGTGTGGTGAGTGTATAGAACAGGAGAGCCTTTTTGCTAGTAACTAGGCGTTCTATCTTAATCGTCAGGGGTGAAAACGCATCAAGATTTTGATTCTTTTTCGAGGAAATGTTTAATTACCATCTGGTGGACATAGTGCTCGTTTGTCATTTTTGAAACCCAGTTTGTTTGTCATATTTAAATCCTACTATAAATAAGTCCCACTGCTTCGACTGGCAATCGAATCTGAATATCGTAAGACAAGGGCCATGTACCAGGTACTTTGAACATAATATCAAACGTTACACTACCATATATTCAGTGACGGTAGATTCATGACGTAAATAAATACAAAGCTCATTATTATGCTGCGGCTACACGAACAAGCAACGTCAATGCTCATAAACGCAACAATTATTGCCTTAAATTTAACGCGATAAAATGAGTGGCTACACTTGAACTGTCAGCGCCGTTTCCCATTGAACGGCATTAAATTTGCCGTTGTTAAATGTTTCGACCGGGGAAGGACCACGCTCTCACAGAATACCAGCGTAAAATAGTAGCTTAATGCTGCTATGTTTCTATAATATAAAAAATAAGCAAATATAATATATAGTTAATAGTTTATAAAATAAAAAAAAGAATACAAAGAATAAGAAAATGGTGGATACTAAAAATGCACAGGAAACGTACACTGTAAATATATATTTATGTTTTATTTTTTTCCCGCACCCAAATTGCACTAGAAAGATGTCCAATAGTTTAAGCTAAATAATAAGACAAACGTAAATATATTTTAATGAAATAATAACTAATAAGCCAATCATAAATACTGGTCAAGTGCGAATTAGATACACGTACCCAGGGTTTCGTATTATAACTATGGTTTCGTACCACTGTACACTATGTATTTTGACCTGCAAAAATTGTTTTTTTTTCTCCTGCTTATTTTTCTTGGTTTCATATCGTAAATTAAAGTATACTTTTGAAGTAATTTTTTTTTATTCAATCTCGAAAAGCTTTTTCATTACTCCACTCCATCGCAGTCGTACGTGGCACTCACCGTGCACAATGAGACAAACGTAGTGTGGCCGCTTCAACGCGATAATTCGCGCGTTAATCCTTTGATGTACCGCCACTCGAGTTATCGGCAAACGGGAAACGGCATTGTTAATGCCGTTGGCAAATTATCGCGATAATTCGTGGCCACACCTAGATTCAACGTCAACAAACAAGTCAAACGATAATTAACGTCATTTCTCCTTAGTGTGGCCGGGCCATTATATAGGTCGAGATCATAATTTACTGAGACTTTTTATATGTTCGTATTTATTACATTGAGAAAGCTCGGTGTTAATGAACTCGGAACGTTTTGTTGGCATTTTATATATTTATGTTGAATTAAAACACATTAATCGCCCATGGCAGTCTGCCAGCGAATGATATGCACAAAAAGGCAAAGCACTAAATTGGTTATTTTAGGTGGAATGTTTCGTCTTCTGAAAATAGATTAAATGTTACTTTGTAAAAATATATTTTTTTTATTCGTAAGGGCTGTCACACAACAGTCGTAGTAAGGGACGTGTCGACAGTAAAGGAGTGTCAGACAACAGTTTTCATACATAAAAGCGTAAAAGCGTGTGGTTTTCGAAATACACATCAAATCCTCCATTTTGCTAAAAGTCTCTGACTCAGAGGTGTTGCATAATAGTTAATAATTTCTTCCTAATTTTAGAGATACAAATAGTTCAGAATTTGGATCATTTAGTTAGATAATAATTATGTATTTTATGCAATATATGTTTAAGTTAGAAAATATTTTAATATGTATTTTATGCAATTATTCTGTGGGTAAGGAGCCAATAATTTTTCTCGCCCATTCTTATTGTGTAAGGTATCATTATAAAATTTTTTAAAACTAAAAAGGTTTCATAAATTGCGTTGGTAAGCAGACAAATTATTGAGTGCAAGGCCCATATTTCTCTTTACAAGGGCGATGCCAAATCAAGTGGATTAGAGATCAATATTGCCGAAAATATAAAAGATAAAGATAAAGATAAAGATCATTTTATTTGTTTAAACATGAGTATACATACATATGCATGCAAGATGTTAAAAGAAATATCTCGACAGTCATGTTTAGCCTCTACGGCGTACAAAATGTTAAAAAATAAATAAAAAAAGTTACAATTCTAATTGGCCTTCTCCTTATTTAGTATTAATAAATTATACAATAATCATTAAAACTGAAAACAAACATCATTAGAGAAGAGAATCTATATATTTAAATATACTAGTACTTAAAACATACCATTATTTATCCAAATGATTGTACAAATTCTTAGTGTTTAATTTCTTACATTAGTAATTTCGTATATTATTACTTTCGTTATTTTATGAATTCTACTTTATTATGTTCAATTAGCAGTAAGATAATGTGTAATAATTTATATAAATGTAGATATTATGTCATAGCAGTTAGTGGTCAATGTTGTCTTGCAGAAAGTCATTAATGTTGTAGTAGGCTTTATTTGCAAGGAAATTATTTAATTTATTTTTAAATATGTTATTATTATGTTCTTTCCAGCGTTTAGGAATTTTATTATATATTTTTGGGCCCATGCAAAATATGCTGTTATTCATTAAAGAAGTTTTTGATTTATGTAGACGAAGTTTACTGTTATCACGTCTATTACGAACGACCGTATCAGACATGCGTGGGAATAGGTTAGGATTGCTCTTAACGAAAATTGCGCTTTCCAAAATATAAAGTGAGGGTAATGTCAATAATTTATATTGTATGAAAAATGGTTTACAGCTCTCCGTGACCTTTAGTTTGAAAATGGTCCTTATGCATTGCTTCTGGGCTTTAAATGCTAATTCTTTATTCGTAGAGTTACCCCAAAAGATAATGCCGTATCTAAGAATGGAGGAAACTAAACCATGGTACGCTGTAAGAAGGGCATCGATATTGAGCATTGGTACTAATTTATAGAGTGCGTAAGAAGATTTACTGATTTTTTTTATTAAGACTTCTGTGTGTGTTTTCCAATTGAGTTTTTTGTCAATAATTACACCAAGAAACTTCGCATTATCTACCTCATTAATCATTTTATTATTGTAGTGTGTATGTAGGTTTGACATAGTAGATCCTCTTTGTGTAAAGTGCATAATATTAGTTTTTTCCAAATTGATTTTTAAATTATTATTTTCTAGCCATTTTATCATTGATATTAGGGAATTATTAATGTCATTATTATAGGTATCATTATTTTTATAAGGTATAGTTATGGTACTGTCATCAGCAAATAGTGTCACGTATTGGTTAATGCTTTTAGGTAAGTCATTGATATATATAATAAACAATAGAGGTCCCAAGACACTGCCTTGAGGCACACCATATTTAACTACTCGACCTGATGATCGATAAGTTTCTTCATGTTTGGTGTGTGTATTTACTGATGTTATTTCTGTATATTGCTTTCTATTCGTAATATATGATTCTATGAGACGCGAAACGTTACCTCGGATACCATAAGCTTCTAACTTCCTAATCAAAATGTTATGAGAGACGTAGTCAAACGCCTGCGTCATATCACAAAATATGGTGCTAACAGGAATGTTTTTGTCTACATTTATCATGACTTTATACAAGAAGTCATAAATAGCCATATTTATTGTTTTATTATTACGAAAGCCTTTCTGTTCCTGAGTTAGTATATTATTCTTCTCAAGATAAGTGTATAATTGTTTATATATATGTTTCTCAAATATTTTAGAGATAACACTTATGAGAGAAATCGGCCGGTAGTATTGCATAAGTTGCTTATCTTCTTTTTTAAATATCGGCTTTACAATCGATATTTTCAGTGCCTCCGGAAAAATACCAGTATCGATGATTAGATTTAAAATATAACTCAAATGTGCACTAATTTCTCCAGCAACAGCTTTGACGACATTCGTTGAAAGACCATCATAACCCACACTATTTGTATTTCTTAGCGAGTTTATTATTTTGTATATTTCCGCAGGGTTACACGGGGCTAAAAAGAAGGAGTTTAATCTGTTTTCTATTAAAGATGTAACATTTTTAAAAGAATTATTAATGGGGATTATTTTTTCAATAAAGTATGTATTAAATTCATTAGCTATGTCTTTAGGTTTAGTGATTATATTATTGTTGATTTTAATTTTTCTAATAATGTCTCTGGGTAAATTTAGTTTTGAACTATTAATTATCTTCCAAGTTGCTTTAGATTTACACGCGGAGGTCTTTATTGTATAGTTATTTTGCGCTTTCCGAGTAAGCTTAATTATAATTTTTAGTCTTTTAGAGTAATTAGAAAAAATATTTTTGTTTATTTCAGTTGGTTTATGCCTATATTGCCATAATAATTGGCGCTTCTTTTTGCTACATATTTTTATGCCGCGAGATATCCATTTGGGTTTTTTGACAATATTAATAATTTTAGTTACCTCGGGAAAACATAACTTATAGTAAAGAGTAAATGTATCTAAAAAAATATTGTAGGCATCATTAGGATCAAAAGTTTCGTATACATTCGAAAACGATAAACTTTTTAAACAACTTTTGAATTTACTTATGTTTTCCTTACAATAGTCTCTTTTAGTGACTCGCCAGTATTTATTATTAAAAATTGTTTGAACAGGAAATTTGAATATTTGTGCTGTGTGATCAGATAATCCTAATTCACGCACTTTGACAACACATTTCTTAGTAAAGTTATGAGCGATGTTGTCAATACATGTTTGATTTTTTAGTCGAGTAGGTTGATTTACTGCCAATTTCAAACCAAAATTCATAAAGACACATTCAAAATCTAAAGTCTGTACATTTCGTTTCAATAAATCTACGTTAAAATCACCCGCTATTACAATATTAGCATAACAATTCTTACTTAGTGTGTGCAATAATATTTGTATTTTCTCTATACATAAGTTAAAATTACTAAGTTTAGGGACCCTGTATACACATGCTAAAATTATCTTATAGTCAATCAGTTCAATTGCGCAACATTCTAACATGCCTGTCACAGATATTTTTGCAATTTGATTTAATTCCTTAAAACGATGGCCGTTTCTGACGAGTATGCATGATCCTCCTCTCTTACTTTCCTTTCGAGCAAAACATGCTGCTAGTTGATAATTTGGAATACTTAGGAGGGATTCATAACCCGCCATGATAAAATGTTCAGTAAAACATAAGATGTCCACATTTATATTTTCATCTAATAGTTCATCAAGGCTCACCGAGATTGCTTCACATTTATTCATTAGTCCTGCAATATTCTGATGTAGAACATGCAGGTGTTTAGTTGTCACGAAAAAAGGTTTCTTCACCTGTTTCCTGCGGCGTGCATTCATTGATTCTACTTGGTTGGTTCATAGTGATAATTACTTGATCGTCATGAGCAGAAAATAATTCCCAATCTATCATTATATTTGACATAATGTTCTCGTAGATGTTCTTCCATCCGGTTTTATTTATTCTTCCAGTCTTATAGGAAAACATTTCATGTGTCAGAGAGAAATTACTGTCGAAAAAATAGGCATATTTTTGATTCTTTACGTCTAAGCACAGAAGATTATTGAATAGCTCGACTCTGTAATTGTGTATGAGTGCACCTTTTATGTAGGTTGGTGTACATATGATGCTATTTGTATGAGTTGCATTTTTCAATGACTTTTTCAGGTCCTCCAATATATTTAAGTGCTCGTTGTTTTTTATATCGTTTTCACCTATAAAAATCAAGCAGTAATCTTTCATTGTAAAGTCTTGTAGCTTATTTCCAATATTATTTAACCAATCGTTTGTGGCAGTATTTGGCAGTAGATAATGGCAGTAGTCAAAATCATCCAAGAATATTTTTTCAATTAATGGCAGAGTTCCCTTTGTGCAGCCGCTGCTTATTATACACAGTTTATTTTTTTTTTTTGTTTAGATGTGGATTTAGTGCCTGCTAAGTTTTTGTTAGCAATGTTGCACTGTTTTGATGATGTTTTTAGATTTTGTTCTGTTTGTGTATGTGCGTCCATACTGAGAAGGGTAGTCTGTGTTTCTTTATTTAACATATTAGAGTTACTCTTTTCGTTATTATCCTCTATAGTTTCTAACTCAATGTCTTGTGTAACAGGCAATTTCTGCTGTCTGTACTTTTTTTTACGAAATGATGACGATGTATTATTTTTTCTATCTGGGGTTACGCAGATATTTTTATAAGTTTCAACAGTTTTTAACGATTTTTGTAGATCTGATTTCAATCGAAAGTTTTCACAATTCAAATTGTCTATTTCTTGATGCGCACTCATTAGTTGCATCTTAAGTATTTTTATTTCTTCATTTAAACTATTAATTATGTCATTATTGCTATCGTTATGTAGGCTATCTGGCAAGCTCATCATAGTGGTTTCGAGTATTGATTTCTCACGCTCATCAGTCGAAATAGATAAGCCTACTATCGAGTCTAACGAACCAGTGGTTTGTCGCTTCCTGTATGTGACATTATCGAATGAATCTGAATCCATATTTTTTTTTTTAAATTCACAGTTTAACTTTCTTCGTAAAAACTTCAAAAATACATACCGTGCTTCGTGGGTTCGAAGCCACGACCACTCGATTCCGCAGCTACATATACGTAACTGTCTTACGCATTGGACCACCAAGACCCAATGGATATTGTTGAAAATGTCTATCATAAGTCAATGTATGAGAGATTTGAATTTTGCAAAGTCGTTGATATGACTAATCATTTAGGAATTTTTTTCACTTGATGTGCACTTTGTATCGAAGTTTTTTATTCACTTTTTATGTTTTAAAGTCACTTTACATATTGTTTAGCGAAAAGTTTATTTGTTTATATCTATTATTACTGCAATTAACACTTTTTTAAGATATTGTTCCAGTTTGTGTACGATTTAGTCTTGATTTATTTACACTGTTTTTTTTTACTAAGTTTAGTACTAAGGTCTTTGATAACGTCACAACCGATTTTTTGGATCACTATTCACGGTTTAACAATAAATTTAACTCGGAAATACGATAAAAATTATCTTTAAATTAATTATAAACACGGAGCTTTTTTACTTAGATGCTAGCTAGACAGCGCCATCTTCACGTATCCCTCCGTTAATTGCCACGTTTGCTATTTTTTTATAGAAGTAAGTTGGAGAAATTAAAACACAGTCTACATGATGAGAAAACCGCAAAATTACAGGGTACATAATAATAAAGGGAAATCCTTCAAGCCATAATGACCCACGAGTATTAAGTAGCTGCTCCCATAGAGGCTATTTAAAATATTACTTTAGCCCCCTCGATACTCAAAGCCCCCTCGCCATCTCAAGGGACTTTTAACGTCTTAAAAACCACTAAAGTGACCTAATTAAGATATTAAAGCATTTACAATATACAATATATGCACTGAAATTCGACAGAATAAGGATCAAAATGCGCTTGCGTGTGCTCCTAAGGATTAAGATGGAATGCCTGGTTATCAGAAATTAATAATTATTGTCTTAAAAAAATTAAATGAGATATTTATCATTAAAAATTAACAGAATATTTATCCCGCCATTTTACGTCTCTGTTCGACTCAACAGTGCCAGTATGGTCCGGAGTGAACATCGCAGGCGTGAGACTCAGTGATTTGAACCCAAAGATAGGGAGTGAGGAGGATCCCGAACAATGGCGTCAGATGCACGAAATGGTGGTCAAGAGCGCGTACGAGGTCATCAAGCTAAAGGGTTACACCTCCTGGGCTATTGGACTATCGCTCTCGCAACTCGCTAGGGCCATCTTGTCCAATGCTAGCAGCGTGCATCCCGTGTCTACTTATCTAAAGGTAAACTCAATGAGGGCTTAAAAATAATCTTACGCTCACCAAATGCTGATATCAGTAATTGGGACAGTTTCATCAACATTGAAAAACAGCGAATTAATTATAAGATTTTCGATTTCTAGCTAAATGTTATGTAGGTATATATACTACATAACAGAGCTTTAAAATGGGGATCATTTTAATTGTCTAAGCCAGGTCTTTGGGACGCCATTTCTTACACAAAATGAGGTTATTCCTCTAAAATATGTTAGGTACCTACAACAAAAGTGTTGCCATGATAATAGTCATAATATTAGATTTTTTTTAGATTACAGTAACATATAAATGATAGGTAAGAGAGTGGAGGAAAGAGAAGAGGTCAAGAGACAAGTGTAATATTTGATAACAAATAAATTATTTTGTATATTCATTTTTATGTCGAATAATTATAGCGAGTATTCAACTATTCCCCATGAGGAATATCGAGTAATCAGTATTCGACTATTCGCCATAACAACTATTCGCAACATCTCTGCAAATTAACTTCAATCGCTAATGAAAATCGCTGTGAAATATTTTATTTCATACCTATGTGGTGCTGCCATTCCTAAAATTAATTTTGTCACCATCTAATAAGGACTTGATAAAAAGCTTGTCTGTCTATGGAAACAAAACTATTTTGCTATATATATTGCTGGCCAGGCACACTTTGTTCTGCCCTTTCCGACGGCTCCCTGTCCTTTAATTTTTTTTTTAAATTTTATATATTTCTAGCTTGCCAGGCAGACGTTGTTCTGCCCTTTTCGACGACCCTTTGTCATGTCCTATTAAAAATCCTTAAATTCGCAAATAAAATTGTGGGTTACTCATGGGCAAAAAAATTAACCCTATCTCTCAAGTTGGACTAAACTGCACACGGTGTGCAAATTTGATTAAAATCGGTTGAGTAGTTTAGGAGTCCATCGCGGACAAACAACGTGACACGTAATTTATATATATAAACATTTATAATGAGATATTGACAGTTCAAATCAGCCTATTGCATTTCTCAAGGAGTACGTGCGCACCAAGTGCGCACCACTAAACGTTAATGTAACAGTCCGTTCACTTTATTCTGTTTTTCCTGTATATAAACGCTATTACGATGGTTACGAATATTTATTTAATTATGTCGAGGAAGTAAACTTATGACGCACGTGTATTTTTTAAATCTTGTTAATAGCCATGACCAGAAAAAAACTAAATGAAAAACTATACCAAATTTTCTGTTTTCAAACTTTACATTTGACGGGAATTTGATTCGTATGCAAAATGGAGAAATTCGTATTTCGTGCGGATATTAAAAAATTGTGCCTGCAAAAAATTCTACAAAAACTGTTTTTGAGGAACTGCAGTCTACTTTGGCACACAATTTGCCGTCTTATTATAGGTACAGTGCCACAATGGTGTGCTGAGTTTAAACGCGGCAGAACCACCTGTAATTACGAAACTTATTCCGAGCGGCCAGCGACAGCCGCTACTCCAGAAAACTGTAAAAAAAGAACGAAGAAATTGTTAAAATAAATCTACGTGTGGTCATCCGTTATTTAGTCAAGATACTACAGCTTTTTCTTGGAACTATTTAGTTTATTTTAACTCATTGCTTAAAATTCTAAAAGGTGGCCGCGCGCTGGCTTCCTCGAATGTTATCAGACGCCCAAGAGAAAGCAAGAGTTGAAATTTTAAAGCTAAATTTAGCAACATAATTGAAGAAAATTCGGATTCTTTTTGTACTCGTTTTGTAACCGTATATAAAATGTGGGTACACCATTTTGACCTGAAGACGGAAAATCCAAAGCAAGGTGCGGAAAGACCGTCTTCGCCGCCGAACAAGAGATTCAAGGTGTCTGCATCCGCTGGAAAAATAATTACCTCTGCCTATTTAAGTAAAGAAGAGAATAAACGCATAATTAAGTAATCAAAAAACAACGCGAAAAACTAAATAATAAATGTCGAAAAAAATTGCGTGCTGGAATGCTTTTTCATCATGATAATGATTTGCCCTGCCCATCGATTTGAAGTTGCAGACGCTGCCATCCGAATTGCTGGGTTTCACCATATTCTGCGGACCTAGCTCAGAGTGATTTTCACATTTTTACTCATCTGGTTAGCGCTCGTTGTAAATTTCACAGTGCGCGAGCAACCCGGGTGTGTTCCCCGCCGGCACCAATGACATTGTTAGTTGCAATGTAGAGTGCTGCTTTACCACGTACTCGGCGGTGAAGGAAAACATCGTCAGGAATCCTGCATGTCTGAGAAATGGGAAAAAAATATTCCGATGACACGTGAAATTCGCTAACACGCATTGGGGCAGCGCGGTGGACACTTCCTTGCCCTAAAACGCTCTCAGAAATGTAGGGAGGCTTGTGCCTAGCAGTGGGACGTATATAGGCTGTTAATTTAACGTTTACTTTTACCCAGTTGAAAAAGCATAGTAAAAAATTCGATGGCGGCGATTAGGTGAGGATTGCTGTAGAGGCTTTCTTCGAATCCCAAGATCTAGCCTTTTTTCCAAGGGAATTAACCAAATTGCAATCCGCTATTCGAAGTCTATTAGCTTAAAAGGCAATTACAATGAAAAATAAAAACAATTTACATATACTCATCCTGGAGTTTTATTGGGTTTCCAAAAACTTAGTAATCAACCTATATATGTATTTCGACGTAGCCATGCTGCAGCTGTATTATACTTGTGTCACTGATAGGCGGGTTCGGTCGGCCGGGTCGGTTCGACCGGGGAGGGATACGAGCGTAAAATAGCAGCTTCATGCTTTTGTGTTTTTATGATGAGTGTAGAGAACCGAAGACCACTTTTTATTAGAAACCAGGCATTCCATCCCTCAAAAATGCAGATGCATTGTCACCTCAAGGTCATCTGAATTTTGATTCTAAATCGAGGATAGATGAAGGTGTCCATGGGCCACAACATCGACTTACCATCAGGTCCACCTGACAGTCCACTGTGTGCTAGTTTGCCACTCTCATTCTATTGAAAAGATGCGTAAACTAATAAATTATTGAATAAAACTAAATTTACGGATTTTATCGCGTTTATTTCATTACTTTTACTTATTTTTAATTCCCGACGTTTCGGGTGCTTTACAGCACCCATGGTCACGGGGGGGGGGGACTGTCCCCCCCGTGACCGTGGGGCTGTAGGGCGTTATTCAATGTGTAGTGTTCGCGTAAATTTAAGAAATCACTAATAAAATATGTTTAATTTCAGGGCATGCACGGTATCGAACTTGATGTGTTTTTATCTTTACCCTGCGTGCTGGGTCATTGCGGAATCTCCGATGTGATCTGCCAGCCACTAACCGACAAGGAACTGGCTCAGCTTCGCAAGTCAGCTGAGCTCATGGCGCAAGTCCAAGCTGGCATTAAGTTTTAAACTATTTTATTAGCACTAATTAAACAGCAACGGTGGAAGTACTATAATTATGGAAGTTTGGATCTATACTATATTTAATATACATTGCACTGTATTGTCGAATATATAAAATAGTCGAGTATTTTTAAAAGTTAAATAGTTTAATATATCGTAAAAAATGCAACAACCCCTTTTCTCCGATTTCAATAATCGTGTGAAAGAAGTGTGAAATTCGAAACATTGTCCAACCAACCGCACAGCAGGCAGAACATGTGGACTCAACGCATTTGAGGCACCGCTATATGCAAATATAAAATTTATGCGTACAATGCAAGGTTCATTTTGTCATACATAAAATAAACTGCGAACCATTTTCATGCGGACTGTTTACCTAACCATATCTGATGTGTGAAATCGGCGAATTGCTGTCTTATCGAAAGATAACGTCATAGACTTCTACCGCGGCTGTTTATTTTTCTTTGATGTCGTTCGGGCCTGTGTCGGATTTACCTTGAAACTGATGTGTAACGGACGGTTAAGCTCTCCAGTACCTAGACCGAATTTTTATTTGCTTATTAAACGTCCAATGCGCAAAAAATACTATTACACATTATTTATTTGATATAAATAATGCATTTAATTTTTTTTTAGAATTTTATACAAATATATTTATAATATTTAATATATTATGTTAGGCACGAACACGTTCTTCTAAACTTATCTGGGCATACATTTGTCAAGCATCATCCAGTGACCTGTAGGAGGAATATGTATATAAGTACATGAGTAAATAAACCGACCTATAAGGTTTGCTCGTACACAAAACAAAGATATAATGGGCGCGCCGATTTATTATTTAAAAAGTGTTGATTTTATTCTACACCACTATACTCTTTTTAAAATCCCTTTGACATTTTTCTAAGTTTTTGAGCTGACATGGAGTAATTTATTTTTCATTTCAGAAAGCTATGTTGGTTTTGACTGATGAAAATTTAGTTTATCAGTGTGATGCCTAGTTCTTTAAGTGCATTTTTAATGCAATGTGTATGGTTATATAGTCATTTTCTATCGTTATGTAGATTCTTTCAGTATATTATTTTAAGTATTATTTCTAAAGCATGTGACGAATTAATTTGAATATTGAATTAAAGTAATATTTGAATTTGTAATTCATAATGTTATGTTATTATTTAGTCTCTTAGTTGATCAGTAGTTTTTGTCCCAGTTAACTCCAAAATTTAAGTTGTGTGAATTTTAGAAATTAATTTAATTTATTTTTAAATTATTTAAGGTTGGTGTCATATTCAACATCTTTATTAATTTTATATGTACTTATAAATAAATATATGTACTAATAAGTAGAAAATTTATACTTTTTGCTGTAATTTTGTACAGTTTTCTACTTTTACAGTGCCAGATTAAATTAAAATTATATTTTGTGATAAACAAACAAGCAGTAACAGGATATAATAATAAATTTTAAAAACTTTAATAGCTTTTTATTGCGATATTTTCCTATATTATATTTTACGAAATATTTCTATTTATTTCTGGCCAATGGCAATTCGTTGACCAAAGATGGGTGCCTAGAGGCACTAAAGTGAGACGACAATTAGAAGGGAGAATAGACGTTATAACATTAACATTTAATGGGTTTTGGGTTATTTTATTTCGTTTATCCACCCTAAAGAATCCACCCTGGTGTCAATACTCGGTAACGCGTAATGTATTCAACCCACACGGAGTTGATAATTGAAATTCACTTTTATTTGTTCTACCGACTTTTTACCCCAAGTACAGTTCTACACATACACTGTAATTATTAATTTTTAATGACCACAAATCTTATCAAAAAACTTACGTACGTACGGTACCGTAACAAACTGTTAAAGTCAACGAATTACTTATTGCATTTAAATCAAATTAGATTTGCTCGTTTTAAATAATATTACTGCGTAATTTATAAATTCCGCAATATTTCCAACACTAAATTTTATTATTGAGTAGACGTAATTTGATATCCTGGATAAATTTGTCACTTAATTTACACTTGCAATCGTTTTATTTTTTAATTTTTTTGTTAACACAGATGTGTTAGCGTAGAACTGGGCGTTTTCTTTGCAAGCATTCCAAAAACGTTACGATCGAAAGTTTGTCTTTAACTTGACTTTAAATTATTTTATGTCAAGATTTCAAGGAATCTGTAATTCGGTGAGGTACTCCTATTTCAGCGTTGACCTTTCTTATATATTTTTATAGGTAATGTCTACTAAGTATCTTGAGCCAGTTTTCATCATGGTTCTATAAATGATTGTACTCAGCCGAGAAAATCGAAAGAAAAGTAATATATACGAGTACGATTAGCTACCCTAGGATGGATTCTTTAGCTTTGATAAACGGAATAACCCTTTAAGTTGAAGCTCCTCGCATGTTCACTGTTGATCATAGGTCTCATCCAAGGAATGCCAAGAAACACGGTGCTTAGGCACCTGTATTTATCGACTCCCCACATTAACCTTTTTCATCATTCGTTGTCGGTTCTTCGAACTACATGACCGAGCCATTGCTACTTCAGTTTACTGTTTCTTTGGGAATATAGGTATAAGTGTTTTAAATTCGTCATCCGTTATTCTTTAACCTTTAGATATTATTGAAGTAGTTTGAGAAAATTAGTGTCGTTAGAAATCTGCACGGTTAGACAGTGAATTTAAAAACAAGACTGATTATCCATTGTAAACTTATGCCCGTCACTCACTTTGCTATATGGCAAACCTACGAGTAGACACTATTTGTTATCGACACAAGACACTGTCACATGAAAGGAAACTATTAGTTGCCAAAACTGATATTAAAATTTGTAACCTAGGGGAATATCAAAGCATTCTGTCTGAACCATTATCTGTTGCTGCTCGAATTGTATATAACTTAGTTAATTTTTTGTGTAAATAATTTAAGAAATTGTAGTTTGTTACTTAGTTATAAGATACAATGGGACTGACATGTTTAAAATAACCTAAGTCCCTAAATTTAAAAAAAGACACTGTCACAAAAAACCAGTGTGCTTATGACCACACGGCTGAAGTAAAACTTCTTGAGCTCCATCTCTATGTATATGCATGCATATATGTATAATATATACATGTATATCCATATACATATATTAATTTTCTACTAATATTTAAATTTATTATCGGCTTCCATAATTTGTTATTATTCACCCGAACTGCCTCGTTGGTCTAGTGGTTGTAGTGGTGCGACTGCTGATCATGAAGTCGGGTCGGGCCGAAAAATCAATTATTATGTTTTCCGTCAAGAAATTCTCACAACTGCCCGAAGTCAGGAAGTTGGCGGTGTCTCACCCCCGTGCCTCGGAAAGCACGTAAAGCCGTTGGTCCTGCGCCTGATTATGAGGGTGAGGGAATTGAGAATGCACCTGTGCTTGCGCATACACTTGGGCACTATAATCCTGTCCTGCGCAGATGGCTAGTCTCCGTTGAGGCAGGCCACCGTGGCCGAAATTCGGTCTGGAGGACATTATTATTATTATTATTCACCTCAAAATTGACAAAGCAGAACTTTAAAATAAATTTACAATTTTATTCACTTTAAACGTAGAATATTTAATGTATTGAACAAAACATAATTCATAGAACACGGAAAGTAAACTGGCTACGAGAGAAAGAACATGTGCGCGCGCACTGCTCTCTCTTGCTTATATTCCCCACTCAACTCCCGTTCGCTTCACCCGCCTCACACTTTTCGTAACGCTTTCGTCACACGTTTGTCTGCTTACTCCCCAAGTCAAGCGTGCGTGAAGAAGTTTTACTCCAAAAACTGTATTGCAGTTTGCGTCACTGTTACAATGGACACAGCTAACAGTTCGATGCTTTGTATTGCTGAGTGTTCCGTCAGTGTTACAATGGATATCTACGATGAAACACCACGAAAACGTTGTCGCCGTCAATACTCCCAGAAAAATTAACCATTCGTCGACGACCGAGTTCTTTATGATAGGCTTACCCGCTGGCTCTGCGCTGAGATGCAATATTCCTTTTATATTCTATCGTTCTACAAAGGGGACTGCTCAGAGGAATTGTTAAAATTGATTCCTGCCGTCATATTTTATCGTCGCACATCGCGACGCAATTCGCGATACAATCCATACCATCTGAATAATGGGCGGTCCACCACTGTGTGATTTATTTTAAGTAATCTTCAAGAAAAGAGCCTACTCCTTTTTAAAAGGCCGGCATCGCACTTGTAATTCTCTGGTGTTGCAGTAGTTAATTGACGACGGTAGTTATTTGCCATTAGGTGAGGCGCATGCAAGTTTGCCCTCTATTCTACTTAAAAAAAATTCAGCACGCATCCATCTGATCTGGACGCAACGTATCACAACATACGACCGACATGGCATGATCGATACGATAAGTTTTTACACCATAACTTTTTAACGCAACTGGTGAGCGTTAAATGGATGCGACTAGATAAATCAGTGATTTGTCTGCAGTGTAGTGGTCGATGTCTTGTGTAAGTGCCGTGGCAGCTCAATGAATGCATGCGATAGTTGGCACGCTTGGCAACCGCAGTTTTTTATTTTCATTAAGAAAGCGCTGCTGCCGATCTCCTGGATTATTTCCTTCGGTCGTCAAATGACACACATGGGACAATATTTTGGGATAGTGCATACATCGACTTCTTGCATCTCGTACCACTTCTTCAATGACAGAAGAATGTGACTTAAAACTGGACTTAATCGTATGCAAATAGTTGAATTTATTTGAAATTTATTTTTGTATGTAAATTGCTTCCACTTGTATTATAATATGAATATAATACGATTACAGCTTGCTCCAAAGGATGTTTTGTATTTCACATAAATGTAGATTTTGTTTTTATCGCAAGGTGTCAAAAATTCTACTGACTAAAAAAGGTTAGAATTGGTTGAAAACTGAAACAAGTTATTTTTCATAAAATTATATAATGAATTTTATTGTATTACATGAGTACTAATATAATAATACATTTTGATACTAAAGTAACACCGGCAGCCAGCTCTGCATACTAAATTGGCCGCATGCCAACGTTTCCTTGTGAATGGCCGCACTTTTGAGACACGTACTTAGAATTAATTCATTAAGGCTCTTGAGCAAAGAGCTATGTCATGACTTTTGATTACAATTTAATTTATGAACATGTCAAAGTGCAGCCCTTCGTAAAGTGTTACTTAACGGTATATTATTCTAAGACTATACGGTCCGATAACCTGGGTAGGAGTCCAACAGGCGCAATACTTATTGTATATTTTTTCTTGTAATGGATTACATTTACAATATCTTAGTGTAGTACAAATAACATGAGCTAAGACTAGGATCAAAAACTTATTTAAATGTTGATCGGATACATGAATGTCAGTTTTAAAGCTTATTTTTTGTTTTTCCAGCACTCATTATACATGAGAAAATGACGGGTATTCTTTACGAAAATGAGCCAGTATTTCTATATTTGAGGTGTGTTCGACGAAACTTTTGTTACAAACCGGTTTATTGGGATTTCTTATATTTACCTCAAAATATCGTCTGCCCTGTATATAATAAAAAGAATAATATGATACGGATATCCGATTGGCATGTGATGGCCAGCGTACTAATTAAAATTAAAATAAAAACTAATTATATTTAAAACGATTAACTTAACCATGTCACAGATTAAAATATCTTAAAGCATGCGATGCTCTGTGGCAGTATAAAACGTGGAATTAAAATTTTTACGCTAATTATCCAATAAAACATACATAGAGAATTCATATTATATCATATAATATTCGTCATAATCATTTTTTGCATTTTGGTTAAAAGTTAAAAAAGAAACGCTAAAACCTAGTGCTATATACAATTTCAAGTTCATTAACAATTACATATTTCAAAATAGGAATAAGCATGAATCATTATTTTAGAATAAATCACAGACACTTTCCTCGCACCTTCCGTTCGGTAAATCCATACAAACATTACACTAGCGAGAGACAATTCATTCACGAGTAGGCGGGTACGATTTGCCAGATGCGTTTCCTGCGGCCTGGTCTTACGCCTCTTTCGCTATAACAATAGACTGTTCAGCTCATTAGGTGTTTATGCACCGAATATACAATATCTCTTCGCTTTTAAACCGTAAAAATTATCCGCAGTACGGTGCCGTAGCGAGCAGCAGAGCAAACAGCAGCGTTCGCTTAGCAATAACGAAACGCTCATTTAAAATAATAAAATGTAGCAAGGATTCCGCGTTCACAGCACGGAAATCGAGAGGTGGGCGCGTTGACTATACGAGCGATTACCTACTACAAACTACTACTAAAAACTTAAAATCTAAGTCGAGTGTGAACGAATGCTATGGTATATCAGAGATGTCAACGACTGGCTGGAACGATTGACGCTCTCTTAAATCACAAGTAAATGATAAATATTGATTTAAGTTCTAGAAGCTTCGATATAGGCCAATATGGGCGCCTCATGCTCATACAAAAAATCAATTCATTTTATACTCCAGTTTATTGGCGATTCTGAGGTTAGAATAGAGACAGCATTCAACTTCCGTGTCCATTAAGAACTGATAATTGACCACTTTTGTAATAATGGGTAAGGTCAAGAGTTCGCCCTCGCGGATTGGACTTCAGTCGTGATCCTTGGTGGGCGTGGCTTTGTAGAGGGCGCGTTGCTCATCAAGAGGATTGAGGGGAGCGAGTGCGTGCGGGAACGCCTCCCCTTCGATTTCGGGACGTCATGTGTCGTCGGGTGAGCGTAAGGAGTGCAATGCGTTGCCGTGACCCGCCGGTCGTCGTCGATCCAGGAAGGTCTTCAGTTGTGTTGCTGACAACGGAGTCGTTGGCGCCTGTAATGATTAAAATAAAAATTATATCTACACTTCTGGTACGACTCATTTACTTATTACACTCGTTATCCTTTCACCCTGTATAATGATTCGATGTTGGAAAGTCATTGGGGGACCAATAATTTCTAGCTTTATGATAACATATCGCGATAAAGAGAATGTTCGCGTTATAGCGATGTATGTTGCCATATATTCGTTCGTGCGAAATCGCAAGTACATCGCTCCGTTATCGGTAAACTCGCAAATCAACTCGCGTTTTACTTTTATCGCGATGAACTTTTCTTGTGCGGCCACATCGTGAAAGTGTAAGTACAGCAGAACCCGAGTCAGTCGACTCCTCGCCGTGCTCCAGAACTCGGCCTGTCGCAAACTTTAACTTGACGAATTTTGCGTCAGGATTTACGGCTACACCCGTAGAAGATCAAACAGACCCAAGAGACAACGCCATTTGCTCCCTGACTGGGATTCGAATCGTATGCAAGAGGAATCCAATTTTGGCCGGAAAATCATCTTTAGCGACGAGGAGCATTTTTTGGCTGTGTTAACAAGCAGAATTGCCGTGTATGGGATGACATCAACCCACGCGATGTTCATCAGGTGATAATGCATCCTCAAAAAGTTACCGTTTCAGTGTGGGTTTTGGACTGGCGGCGTCATTAGTCCGAATTTTTTCGAAAACGACGCTGGTGAAGCTGTCACCGTTAACGGTGAGCGCCACAGAACGATGATAACCAATTTCTTTTGGCCCAAATTCAGTCATATGGACTTAGACGACAAGTGGTTCCAGAAGGACAGTGCTACGTGCAGTGGACGCCATGATTGCCATCCTCCATGAGCGATTTGAGGGTAAGCTTATCTCTCACAGTTGTAATGTTAATGGGCCAACAAGGTCATGCGATTTGACCCTGCTAAACTTTTGCTTGTGGGATTTCTTGAAGTCGCAGGTCTATGCAAACAAACCACAATCGACCGATGCCCTAAAGGTAAACATAACACAGGCCGTCGATCAAATTCAGCTGGATCTATGTAGAACAGTCATTGAAAATTGGACCACTTGGATCCATGCCACTTTAAGAAGCCAAGGCAAGCTAATTTGAACGATGTCATATTCCACACTGCGCCTTTCGAATAAAAAAAAAGAATTTTGTTAATACCTCACACATCTTGTTTTATTTCATTTCAACATCTACCCGTCCTTATTGAAAAACTCTTTAAAATAATATAATATGTATTATCAAACTCGTGAATATTTAATTCACCTTGATTACTGACTACGCACTGTTGTATTTTAGTTACACCATGTACTTCCAAATAATACCGTTGTATAATAAAATTTCATCCTGAAATAGCCATAAATGTTACCCTTATCACCCACAAGTCCATAGCCGGACATGGTCTTGATCCTCTCCAGTTATAAGCTAAGTGTAACATTAGCAAGATATACACAAGCCTAGCTGCAGCTATATTATGGTTGTAGCACGAACGGGTCGGCCAGACCGGGGAAGGATCACGCTGTCACAGAATACCAGCGCAAAATAGCAGCTTAATGTCGCTGTGTTTCGTATGGTGAGAGTAAGATTCCATCTAAGTCCTCAGGGCCAACAACACCTCGCATTTTGACTCTTACTTGAGGATAAATGTAGACGTTTATTATGGGCCACAGCATCGACTTACCATCACGTAAACTGTGTGCTTGTTTGTCATCCTATTTCCCTATTAAAAAAATACAAGTAAGATAAGTGAATTCATCTAGCCAAAGATTATCAAGTGTGGAATAAATATAGGTAATAAATATGTGACCTCATCAAGCCAGGGGTCGTCAAGCGCGGCCCGCGGCGCGAGGCGGTGCGCGGCCGAGGGCGCCAGCAGGCCGCGGATGAGCGTCTGCGCGCGCTCGTCCACGCCGCCCCAGTGCTCCGCCGGGAAGCAGTAGTCGCACTTGATGATGTTCGCCGTCGTCTCCTCGATCGAGTCGTCCAGGAACGGCGACAGCTGCACAACAAAAGCAATAACCCCATGTATTTTGTTCATAAAAGTATATCTGCGCAGCCTCGCGTGACTAACTTCTGCCCGGCCAAGATAGAATGCAAGAAGTTTATGCGCAATGATTCTCTGTCATACATATTCGCATGCTCCAATTTTTTTTAATTTAAAAGCACAGCAACCGTAATTTATGAACGGTTTTTCCTAAGCATCCCTGTACCAGTGTATTCGGAATGAAATTATCTTCATATTTGATACACTTGTCAAGTGGCTGACATAGCCACTGCTACTCCTAACGACCAAACGCACCATATGACCAATTGCTCCAAAAATCAGTTCGGTTTTACAAACGATCGCTTGACAGCTACAAAATTCGCTTAAAATATTATTTATAACTATTTATGATTTAATTAATCATTTAATGTTTCTATTATACTTATTGTTAGAGAACTTGAGTTGGATTCGATAGTAATATTTGCTAAAGCTTACTGCTTGTTCTAATCGCGCTTGTTCTGATCGGGAAAATATAAGTAAGCACTGCAAGTTAAATAATATAAAAATATTTCGAGTACTCTTCCTAACTCTAAAACCCAACAGAGATGTTTAGTAGGATTTAATTAGTAAATTATAATATATACGTTGGATTCTTGATTTTTAGGCGCTAGTAGAACATACCTACGCGCTCCGCGCTTAAGGCATGCAATACTGGTTAGAACTGGATGAAAAAAATTTTGAGAACGAAATAAAGTTGATGAGAAAAAAAATATTACGAGTCAGGTAAAAAAGACTAGTTTTTAAGATAATGTCTGAGTACAACTGACTATTAATGTAATACTTATTAAGGTTTATTTCTGATAGTTTTAAGATAATTCTGTTGTTTTTTTTTTTGTAAATTTTTGAATGTCAATAATAATAACATAGTAAAATATAAATAATAGTAAAATAACATAGTAAAAATCTATTGTCGATTTATAATTTTTTTCTAAATTTTTTGGCGATCATATGTGCATTATGTCTCGTGCATTTTTGGTTTTCAAAACTTTTTTTTATTGACGTTTGATACAAAATTATCGGAAAATTAGAAGCGATAGTAACAAGGTTATCTGTGATAATTTGTATGTATTTAAAATACTTAAAAAAGTAACGTATAACATGAGCGCTTAAGGCATGCACCTTTGGATTTACCAAAAGTTTTTTTTATGAAATGAGGGTGTGTAACCTAAAAAAATAATAATAAAATAACCTAACCTTTGGAGGGAGTTGTAATGTATATAAAATAATGTAAACAAGAAGATGGTCCCACGGGCGTGTAAAATTCACCTCACGCAGCATTCCCAGCAGCGCGCGTGAACTGTATGTTTTCCCGTTTCTTTTACTTCTCTCAAAACAATAGTATACCTCACTTAGTCGGACTAAAATTTCGCTAACGTCACTAACAATATAAGCCTCAAAACTTAATCCAAGGCGATTAAGTTCTGAGGCCATGTTGTTAGAGACGTTAGCGACATTTTAGTCATTTTGACGTGACAACGTCTTATAAATTGGTTTGCCGGGTGACACTTCAAGAAACTGCGTTACGCTCCGCTCACGTTATGCGCTCACTGGCGCTCACAATGAGAGCGAGTGAGAGGCACGCGTCCCTTCCACTCGGGCATGGTTAGCCCGCCTAAGAGCGAGAGAGACAGACATAAAAAGTGTTATTTCATCCTTCTTCCTACTATACGAATGAATATTCACATTAAAATTATTTTACCACTCAAAGTCGTTGTCACGTAAAACTTTCGCCCGTATACCGACTTTACAGGCAACCAATTTTTTCAGCGTATTTAAGCGCAAAGCTGGACACAGGACTGGATCCTTCAAGTTGCGCCAGCCAGCATTCGTTTCTTGTAAGTTGTTCATACTAATTACTGCGGCAGATGGTCTCGGAAAGGTCAATACTCATTTTAAATCTAATATACCCAAACAAATCATAGAAAAATTCCGTCTAGGAACCAAAGTTCAAGTACTGTAATTGATTCCGTACTAAGTGCGCGCGTTTCTTACTCGTAACTCTTTTGTTTAAGCTCAATTTTCATATATACATAAATTATGAGGTAGTACTAAGCATTAAAAAATATCCGTGGGAAAGATTAAAATATATAATTTAATCATGTATAGACGGCCTCGACTCGACGGGCGAGCGTTACAATAAAAAACGCATTTTGATTCAAATTCACGTTTCTGCTTTGACCCCATTTCTACTTTGACCCCATATCTGTTTTGACCACCTCGACTCCATTACAAAGGAGTCTTCAATAGCCTTAAAACACTTAGTAGATCTAGTAAATAAAAAATTACATGTGTCAGTAACTGTGTGTTAGTTTGTTTTCCTCATTCTATAAAAAAAAACGATAATCTGTTGTGTTAACCGGCCACATTTTGATACAGCTCCCTAAAAACAGCGTCGACTGATGGTGTCGTCGGTTTTATAGGCCAATGCAATAAAATGATCGCCCTCAGTGATATAAAGCGTTGTAACAATTGAATGATATGCACACATTACATAACGTAAACTACAGAGGGTGTACGGTGCAAAATGAATTTATCATAAGTCCATAGTGACTTTCACAAAAGTATATTTAAAAAAAAAGTTATATTTACAGATTATATACGTCCCTCGGCTGGGCACAGGTCAAGGTTTTAAGGTAAGGATATATCCGCCTCGCTGCCCCAATGTGTGTTGGCGAACTTATTTATTTATTTTTATTTGTCAAACATACAGGTTTCCTTACGATGTTTTCCTTCAACGCCGATCAAGTGGTAAGTCAGCACCTAAAATTGTAATCAACAATTTCATTGGTGCCGGCGGGGATCGAACCTTTTACCGTAACGAACCGAACCTTAACCGTGTACTGTGAAATTTATAGTGAGCGCTTAGCTTAAGCTACCTCGATTGCGAATCAAAATGCAGATGCGTTGTCACCCGTGTGGACTAAGATGGAATGCCTCGTTTCCAGTAAAAAGGGTTTCCGGTTCTCTACACTCACCATACGAAACACAGAAGCATTAATTTACTATTTTACACTCACCATACGAAATATAGGAGCATTAAGCTACTATTTGACGCTGGTATTCTGTGAAAGCGTGCTCCTACCCTGGTCGAGCCGATCCATTCGTGCTACAACTATACTATTAATATAACTGCAGCATGGCTCTACCACGTATAAAACATTGTGTTTTATCTCTTTATTTTAAATACTTAGTATAGCAAAAGGACTTGTTTTTGCGCTCTTAGTTTTTATAACGGTCGCAAAATTAGTTTTTCAGTAACCTTAATATTTAAATTATGCAAAAAATATCCTGAAAATATAAAAGTACTTTTAACATAGGGTAATGCAACTTTTCAATATTATTAAATTTGACCCCGAGTGCAAATTTTTGGATTGTTAATGATTAATTTTCTAATCAATCTTGCTTACAACGAATGGTTTAGAAAGCTTTTGCTTGTTAGCTTCCTTTAGTGACAATAATTCTGTTACATTTATTAGTTGTTGCCGGTGGCGACAATTTTGAGATAATACGTTAATCCGCGAACACCGTGGTATATCTTACGTGGTAGAGCCATGCTGCAGTTACATTAGTAGTATAGTTGTAGCACGTATGGGTCGGCTCGACCGGGGAAGGACCACGCTCTCACAGAATACCAGCGTGAAATAGTAGCTTAATGCTGCTGTATTTCGTATGGTGAGTGTAGAGAACCGGAGACCCTTTTTACAGGAAACGAGGCATTTCATCTCAGTCCTCACGGGTGACAACGCATCTGCATTTTGATTCGTAATGGAAGATAGATGTAGATGTCTATGGGCCGCAGCAACCACTTACCATCAGGTGGACTGTGTGCTCGTTTGTCACCGTATTCTATAAAAAAAAAAAAACCGTCCCGCGGAATCAAACCAATGAGTACAAGGCTACGTAATAAGTAAAACGCATCATTGAAACGGCTATTATCTTCGACACCCGGTACAAATCATTGTCGCCGCATTGTCGTCGATGCAATGTATTGGAGCCGCTCCATTATGATAGAATGATTACTGGCTGATAGAATGATGGGTCGCATAACGACATGATTACCGCTTGTTTCAGCGGAGCACCGCGTGAATATCTGCGAGGTATAGTTGGCGAGGCGATAGTTCGCGGCTAGACGTTGGCAGAAAATTCAGTAACGCTTGCAGAGTCCAGATAAAACCGCGGCCACGTAACCACGTTATATGAAAGGTATGTATTTTTAAATCTGTTTTTATATTTTTCAGTACAATTTATTTGCTTTACAATAATTATTTTTCCGATAAAAAAATGAACACGATTTTTTATGATGTTTTCACGAGTTAGGATTTATACAAATAATTAATTTTATATACTTGGAGATTTCATTCAATGGTTGTATTTTAAAAAAAATCACAACCAGCAATACACTGTCGTAGCTTCTGTCATGCGCGACACTTATTTAAGTTCCGATCAAACTTTATAATCAAAAATATTTCTTTTATTGCAATTTATTAATTCGATGAATCCATTAGGTATCATAAAATGTTAAATTACTTTTGCAATATATACTACTCTTTTTTGTATAGAGAGTCAGTATCATAACAGACTATGAGGCATTTCATTATAGTCCTCAGAGGTGACACAGTATGTAGCCTGCTTCGCAGAGGTTGATGTACTACAGTACCCATTTACCCTCTTATAAACAACTAATTATGATTACAAAAAAAATCATCATCATTATCATATTATCAGATATGAACATGGATCTCAAAAAGGATAAATTTAATAAAAATCTGTTTTAATTTAGATTGTTACTAGCTTTTAAACCGCGGCTTCGTGTGGGCTTTAATTTATGAACATCGTTAATACTGCTTTGTTACTAGCTTTTAAACCGCGGCTTCGTGTGGGCTTTAATTTATGAACATCGTTAATACTGCTCAGTGTCAAAATTAGCAAAATATATCACTTGTAGAGCAGAGCACCTCTATGTCTGCTTGTCACAGGTTTTTTTTTTAAATTGAACTCTCAGATATGTCTCAGACTAAACATAGATGCTTATAATTTGGCATAGATATAATATGCTACAAGATTTAAAAAGGATTTTCAGAATTGTATTAATATGATATACGTCTAGAAACACCTATCACTTTTGTATATCGGGCATGTCTTCCGATGTATCCTTACCGGAAATTGTCTTGGAATCAGAACTGTGTTATTTTCTACATTTGACTCTTTTATTTGAACATAATAAAAGTTAATTTTAATTTTGACAAATTAATGTTGAATTTCTTGGTCTTCTCTTAATTTACGGCATAATATTTATTTGAGAGATTTGATTAGCACCACAAAATAGATGCAAATAATTTTTACGTTCGAATTATTCATTTTTTCAATTCAATCATTTTTTAAATATAATAATTATTTAAACACATAACTTTAAGTTATTTATAATATTTAATTTATTATTAACTGAAGGCAAAATACTATAGTGCTTTTTGTATTTCATGCAATCGTCGGCGTTGTTTATAAAAAACTAATGTTATTATTTATTTGTAAATATGGTATTTATTTGAAATACACTACTTTACCTCGCTTATAACTAACATAGTCATATATATAAATTACGTGTCACTTTGTTTGTCCGCGATGGACTCCTAAACTTCTCAACCGAGTTTTAATCAAATTTGCACACCGTGTGCACTTTGGTCCAACTTGAGAGATAGGATAATTTTTTTGCGAATTGAAGGATTTTGTAACAATCGTAGAAATAATCGTATTAATAAGTATCCCCGGCCTACTAGCTACCTTCGTACAAAATTTCATGCAAATCTGTCCAGTAGTTTTTGTATGAATCGAGAATACGCAGACACTCTTTAATTTCTTAGATGGCTCCGTGACGTAGTGCTTTAGCAACAGGGTACCGAGGGTTCGAATCCCGCACGGGTCATCTATCTTTAATGTTTATAAACACTTATTCTGTGTCTACATGTTTGTCCTTGTGAAATGTACATATGTAAAATGCCTCGACGATACAGGACAAAATCCTAGTGGGGATGACGTTTTTGTGTTTTTTTTAATAAAGTAAATTACATATTACGAAGATCTTAAAAGTATGGTGTGTTATGTAAATTGACGTTGAAATACTGAAATTGTCAATAAACCAAGGGTGCGTTTCCGATATACACTGCGACCACTGTAAGGCGTGACGTCAATTCGGTGCTTATACTGTGAAAGCGTTTATTTTTAGTTTGCTACACTGGTGATTGTACGGAATTGAACGGAACGCAGTCCAGTATATTGTCACTGCCATTTTACGACACTGTTTTCAACTGAAAATATTTATCATGTACTCGTTATCTGTTCATCAAGAAAAAATATTATTGGAATGTTGAATGATGATTTTAAAACTTAACGTCAGAGTTTTTTTTGAAAAACAATATTAATTAATAATAAACAATCATTCGTGGAAGCTGTTAAATCTCTCGG
Organism: Parnassius smintheus behrii; assembly: GCA_036936625.1. NCBI lineage: Eukaryota > Metazoa > Arthropoda > Insecta > Lepidoptera > Papilionidae > Parnassius > Parnassius smintheus. Next base: position 9,004,856 of record JAUPFT010000016.1, on the reverse strand, counting down.
CGCTATTATGTTTTTTGATTACGTAATGAAAGTACTGAGAATACCTTACCTCGAAAGCGCCAGCGCTCATAGTACAAAAATGTCGGCGATTTATAACGTCATATAGTAATAAATAAGTATTGCTAGTCCATAACGGAATGAAATTTTCACCAGTGAGAGCTCTGAGCAGTGCTCGCAGTTTATATCGGAACATCCTCCTTAACGTACCCTTATCCAGCGCACATCATAAGTAGCATTTAGTTTATAAGATCACTCTAAAACAGTAGTCCAAATACCTTAAGTCTCGTGCTGTCTCTATCACTTTAAGTCAAGGTGACTGTGACACCACGAGACTTAAAGACATCTTAAAATTGAGTAGCGGCTATATACGTACAGTAAAAGAAGCAAATCTACTTACCCCAGTTAGGAATACGTATAGGAAAACGCCAGCGGCCCAGGCGTCCCAGGCGGGTGTCGGCGGCCGACCGAGGACACATTCCGGGGGTGCGAATTCCAACTGAGCGGGCGCGGGGGGTAGAACATCTCTCACCGTGCTTGCTCCCTTTTCACCCGTTTCCACCGCCGAGCCGAAGTCCACCAGTTTTAACTGGGGTTGTGCCCCGCCTAGTTCTACTAGAATATTTTCCGGCTGTGGAGGAATTCCTTTTAATTATTATTAAAACCACCCTTAAAAGAAAATTTTAATATTAATTCTTCAACATTTAAAAAAAAGGTTAAAAAGGAGTTATTACACGAACAGAAATCTTTTTAGGCCGAATAACTGTATGTTTATTCTGTAATAAGTATTTTTATCTAACACATATTGACTGTATAGAGGTTTACCAACAATACATAATTAAGTACGATGTGCGTGCGACCAAAATATACCCAAAACAGCAGGGACTGGCTGAAAAACAGTGCTGAGCATAATGCCCAGCGAATACTGAGCCTGTGCCCGTTGCCTCACATTATAATCGTATACTGAGTAATATTAGTTAATCTGTTAATTGTGAATGTTTTTTATTTTTTTTTTTTATTTTAAGTCTAATCATTTTTATGTGTATACTTACTTTGTAAACTTTTCATTTGTAAACTTATTATTGTGTGGCAATAAATATTTATTATTATTATTATTATTATTATTATTATTATTATTTATTTTAGCTCGTATAAGTACTACGTGAATCGAAGCCGGCCAGTATGGCCACAGCTAAACGCTTAGTCGTTGCCCTGCTTCGAGCTATATGTTACCGAGTCGTCAAATTCCGGCAAGACAACATTAGCATAGGAAGATTTTTTTTATTACGATGAAAATCAAATATGACTCGTAAGCAAAATATGATTGTGGATAGTGAAACTGTTTATATGATCATCATCATTACAACCCACAACATGTCCATTGCCAAACATAGGCCTCCACCATAGATTGTCATTCCATCAAGTGGATGCCCTACACTTTATTTACTGGTACGAGGCTGCCACTCGATAATCCTTGTGTGGTTGGTTATATCGGACTATAATAATTGTTCACTTTAACCGAACTTAATAAGGAGGATAAGATCCCTGCACTTTCTACTACTGCAACATAATATTTATGCGATTAGTTTTTTTTTTATAGAATTAGATCCCGTGGCCCATAGACATCTACATTTAACCTCGATTAAGAATCAAAACGCAGATGCGTTGTCACCCCTGGGGTCTAAGATGGAATGCCTCGATTCCAGCAAAACGGGTCTCCGGTTCTCTACACTCACCATACAAAATACAGCAGCATCAACCTGCCATTTTACGATGGCATTCTGTGAGAGCGTGGTCCTTCCCTGTCGAGTAATTTTTTTTTCTTTCCCTTTCGTCCTACAACCATAATATAGGTGCAGCGTGACTCTACCACGTATAGTTTTAACTGATTTAGCTGGTTAACTCAAAACCAAACCTGATGATATTCTAATCCGTTCAGTTTCTATTAGAGTACAATAGTATCATTTTCTTTCAATATATATTACAAGAATACTTATTGAAAGTAATTTAAGCTTTATCACTGGTTATAAAAACCTCTGTCCTAGAATAAAACAGAAAGAAACCCAAGCGGCTTCTTTAAGCATTCATTAACAATATAATATTTAATACAAGTATGTATGAAAACATTTAGAAACAGCATGGTAGTGATCATCTGATCCCCGAAAATTACTATCAATCATGTTCTCTTTAATAGTATAATAACTCAAAATTATTAAACAATTTTTGCTTAGTAAAATTTTTAAACTTTTGATAAATAGCATATTTTCTGTAAGTTTCTTGTAAAATCGTATACATTGCCCCATAAAGTAATAACTACTGACTCTTTCAGAGTCGAGTAACTGTTATTTTAAATAATTCGAATATTAAACGCGATAAAATCCGTAAAAATAGTTCTATTCAATGTGTAGTGTTCGCGTAAATATAAGATATCATTATGTTTTTGTTACTGCAAAACAACACTCACCCTAACATCTAGATGCGCGACCTCGTTGGCGTGCAGCCACTCGAGCGCGGAGAGCAGACTCTTCGTATGATGGGCTACGGTGCGCTGCGTGTATTGCGAGGAGGTGGCCGCCCAGTCCAGTAACGGTCCACCGCCCACTAGTTCCAGCACTAGAGTGTGGGCGCCCGCGCGCGGGACTTCCGCGAACAACGCTAGTGCCCGCACTACGGCCGCGTGGGCACCGCGGGATAAGATGCGGTACTCTCGCACGGCGTCCGCTCCTCGACCGGCTACCACCTACAATAAGTAACATAATTTTTTAATAATATTTAAGGGTGTCGCAAACAATTAACTTTTATAGTAAGTTCACTAAGAAGTATAAGTAAGAAGACTAAGATTAGAATATCTCACACGCTGAACTGCCTCTCCATTTATCTTATATTAGGAGATAACAAAGGGTTGAGTGCATATTGACATAGTGATGGTGTCATGTTACGTAAAAATTAGCGGGGGTGAAATATTGCCAACTTCCTGACTTCGCGCTGCTACTGTTAATTTATTGACAGAAAAACTCAATAACTGATTTTTAAGTCCGACTCGGGAATCGAATCCGGGTTTTCATGATCAGCAGTCACGTTCACGATCATTAAAATAATGAGGGAAGTAAGGTAGTTGGAAGTTTCAAAGAAATAGACACACGCACTATACACTCGAAAGATATTAGAAATAATTTTTAACTTTATTTGATATAGATTATAAGTAATTCTTATTAAGAGTTATTTTTTAATTTAACCATTGATACAAAATAATCTTTGTCGTGGAAAGAACCAGCAAGAAACCTCGCGGTGTGTGTGGGGGGGGGGGGTGCATGTGCATGCGCGCGCGCGCGTGTGTGTGTGTGTGTGTGTGTGTGTGTTTATTAAAGTTGTTCAAAACGACTACAAATCAGTATCACGCTACAGACTATAAACCAGAAATTTCTAGCGCGCTATTAAATACGCTATGTTATAGCGCGCTATTCATGAAAAAAGTGTGTAGGAGGCCGGCAAACGCGTTAAGTTTAACAGCACGCTATATCTCGGAGCACGCTACATTACATATCGTTCATTGGATAGACCGCGTGCTATAATAAACATTGTTTCGTAATAAGTCGCATTTTAGATTAAAATAAAATAAAGTGGTAAAGAAAAATTAAAGAACACTCTTTCATACTTTTCAGGCTTACGACTTTTTATAATCCTAAAAATATTTTTAAGGACTGTACTTTTTAAAACAAAATAAAATTAATTATTTTTTATTATAATTGATGTGAACGTTATTTTAAACTTAACATAAATTATAAATCAAAGGTGTATTTAAAAGTTTATATATGTATGTATATATAAAAATATATATTATAATATTTTATTTACATTTAAAAACATTAGTTAGCCTTCTTTTGTAGCAGACAACTATGTCCTTCGATCACTTATAAATAAATATACAGTATACACTAACTAAATAACGTCTAACACGAAATTAGTTCGCGCGCGATGAATAAGCGCGAAGCGCCAAAGAGTCATAGCGTCATAGCGCCATGGCGACTACTTAAATAGCACGCGCTATGCGTTATGAAGAGATAGCGCATTATGAAGAGATAGCGCGTTATGAAGAGATAGCGCGCTATAATATGGCGCTATGCGCTATATTAACCAGCACTAGTGTTTATGAGCGTGTGGTATACTGGCCTGCTTGAGCGCGACGCGGTGGCCGGTGCCGGTGTCGCGCGCAGCGACGACGCGCGCCGTGCGGCCGCGGCCCAGCTCCTCGGCGAGCGCGTAGCGGCGTGCGAACTGCTCGCGCTGCCAGCCGCCGCCGCCGCCGCACGCCGCCGCCGCCGACGCCGGCCCGCACCCGCCGCGCGAGCACACCAGTCTGACACACACACAACACACCTACTATAACCACTGCGACACCTCACCACTACACGACCATACCGTCAATATGTATACACTTTTTTATTTCTTTTAGTAAAACTTAGCGATTTTCTCCTGTATCGTGGAGGTAGTTTACATACATAAACTGCCACAATCACAAACATCCAGACCCTGAACAATTACTTGTAGGCCATACAAATACCTGTTCCGTGCAAGATTCAAACCCGCGGCCCTCAGCGCTATAATTCATTGCGAAGCTACTGCGCCACGGAGCCGAAATATGGTAGTAAAGAGACCTATAAATCGACTATAAGACTGTGCTAGCGTCTAGTGCCGTGGAGTATACTACTCCTGCAGCGGGTTTCAAACGACTTTAAGTAAAGGACGAGGTTCAAAATCCCTGTTAAACAAATCATATTGTTTTAACTAATATATACCTTTTTTTTCTAAAACTGGTACGTAAATAATCTCGCTTAATATTTAAGTTATTAAGAGAGTTTTCAAGTAAAAAAATATAATATATATCGGCCGCACGCCAATGCTTATATTAGCAGACTGCCTCAAAAATAGTTTCATTCAATATAAATTTCATCCTAAATATGAAAAGACATTTCCTCGACATATGAGCGAATAATCCTTTGTTACGTCAACTAATTTCGATTATTCCATTGTTGTTACTTCTTAAAAGTCAGTCTTTACTATTCTAAAAGTTTACTATTAGTACAAGTAAACACATACGAATACGTAGGAATTAATGTTTATGCGATTCAGTCAACCCAACCGTAACTTCTATTATAAAGATTTTCTTCTGGAGTACATATAGTGTAGTTAGTAGAGTAGCAGCCCAATGTTGCTATTTCGTATGGTGAATGTAGAGAAACGGAGACCTTTTTACTGTATAAGAGATATTCCGTATCATCCTCAGGAGTAACAACACATCTGAGTTTTGATTCTTAATCGAGAATAGATGTAGATGTATATGGGCCACAGCATCCACTTACCATCAGGTATCAGTCAACCTCACTCGCTTGTCATCCTTATTCTAATCCTGAATACTACAGGGGATGCACTGCTGCTATAAGGGTAAAAGGTAAAACGAAAGTAGGAGAGCCCAACCATGTGAAGTATCTAAAATTTTAAAAATCACAAATGGTGATCGCTGAGTAAATTGACTCCGTCAGTATGAAATTGATTATAAGAAAAGTGGAAAATGTTTCTCGTAATAACGTTGTAAAATTACGATTCAAATGAAAAAAAACTTATACCAAATTTTTTTAGGTAGTGAGCGAAGGAGCCTAGATGCTTGAAATTTCATACAACGCAAGTGATTTCCCATTTAACACATGCTCCAATAGTAAGAAAAATGTCGTGAGGAAATTTAAATGTCTAAGAAATTTAAATATTTTGTGGAAATGTTAAGTTCGCCAACACGTATTAGGTAGGGCAGCGCGCTGATTGTTAGACTGTCTTATTTTTTTAGAAATGTTTAGGAATGAAGTAATATTAAAATGTTAAAAAAGATAATCACAGGTATCCATTAACTTTAACTGATTATTAAATTTTTATTTTACCTTAGGCAATTGCTTACAGTAACATATACTATGCAATCTGTCTGTTTTTTTTTTTAATTTAATACTTATTATTTATAATAATTATATTTTTAGGATTGTGAAATGCTGCGTAAGTCATCACAGTCTGTAGTCAATTATATAATTAATATATTACTGTATTGCATACCAACCTGAAACTGTATTGTCCGGCAGGAAGTTCTTCTAGTGCGAGTGTGCTGGCTGCAGCGGGGGTCTCCGTTGCGCGTCTCCATTCCCCCTCCCCTACGCGGCAGTATTCAAGATGAACTGGTGCTGGCTCATCCCACTGGACCACCAGCCCTCCGCCCGGGTGTGCGCGGACAGTCGGCACTCCCGGCGTCCCTCCCGCACCCACCGTGAGCCGGGCCGAGCTCTGGACCCCGCCAAGTTCATTGCTCACGAGACAGCAGTAAACGCCTGCGTCGGATGCGCGGCACGCGTGTATCGTTAGTGACGCGACACCGTCAGGCGCGAGCGAGATAGCAAAACGACCCCCGTGTCTCAGCGCTCTGGTCTCTGGGGCGGTCTTCCTCCAGGAGGCGGTAGCTCGGGTCGCATTTGCCCGGCAAGATATGGTCGCACTAGAGCCGGGCGCTGCGGTCACGTCCACTGCCGGCTCGAGGAGCTCCGGCGGACGGAGTTCAGTGACCAACCCCTCCGCGCTCGGTTCCCCCCCACCGCTGCCGCCACTGCTACTACTGCCACCCCGCCGCAACTTCAGGCCCCATGCTCGCTTCGATAACCCCTGCGGGCCACACACACCGATGACTTCGCGAAATCGCAAAATTGAAACTGCCAAGCATTGCATGCACGCCCCGATTCTGCTCAATAAACCACCGCCCTCCACTCGTTAACTAAACTATTTACAATAAATAAACTTAAACTCGTCTTTGGCGGTCATTCCGAAACACACAGCACATTGTAGTCTGGCGCGTGAGTCTGAATCTGTCCGCTATCACAGTCTATTTTAGAAATGCATGCCCGTGTATATCATACCTACAACAAAAGAAATATAGAAAAGCGTTAAATTAAAACAACATGCAAAACAGGATAGAGAAGTGTATTTTTAGAAGATTAAAATAAACAATGTGGTAAAATTGAGCGATATAATACATACCGAAAAAAGAGTAAAAGGTTAATAATATTTAATGCGTGCTAAAAATAGGAAAGCAAAAAGACCTTCTGAATGAAATATGTAAGTTTTTGAAGTATTATTTCTTACTGGTGAAAATGACTTGTTATGGAATAAATTAAGAGGTGAAACACTAAAAAATCAATGATACTATTTAAATGTATGTGAAACATTAAAATAAACAAATAAAAAGGCTGTCAAGTTGTAATGCAGCAGCTAAAATATAATAATTGTCACCACTTGAGCAATCTCTCAGGTAAAGCGTGGTCATGAGACTAATTCCGCGGAAAGACTGTGTGTTATTTGTTCAATAGCCCCCTGGCTAGGTTTAAGCACCATACGAACCATAACACCATTCGAACTATAACTAGCAACGCTCGGATTTCATGCCAACTTCCTATACTAACCACACTATGAGGAGAGACCGTTTATTACTTATTTTATCAGTTAATAATTTAAATTATTAAATGATGAAATTACGAAGTATTTAAGCTCATTAAAGTGTTAAAGATATTGTTTAACAATAAGGTAATTAAGTTTATTCTATACACGTATTAAGTAAAGTACCCTAACGACTAACAACACTATGAGGAGATACTATTTATTAGTTATTTTATCAGTTAATAATTCAAATTATTAACTGATGAAATTATAAATTATTTAAGTTAATTAAAGTTTTAAAAATATTCTTTAACAATAAGAGTTTAACAAAATTAATAATCCTTTAACAGTAATTAAGTTTATCCTAGATAAGTGTACTGTATACGATTATTATAAATATTTCAGTCAGTATAAAGTTCGACTTATGTGTATTATGATTAATCAATATTCAAGTTAATTATACGAAATCTGATAACAGTTCGTGTTGCTCCTCAGCTCATATGTTATTTAGATGTAAATCATCGCACTTCACTGATATATTTCTTGCGTTGAACATTATACCAAATTAAACATTTAGTTAGGCATTTTTCCACGTAAACTTTTCTATTATAATATTTAAAGGGTCATGTCGGACATACCAGTACGATTACATTTTTTTTAATTATTATTGTGTATTAAATAACAAACATGTCACTATTTTTTTTTTGTAAATGCACACATATTTTATTACTTTTCTAAAATATGTATTAGTATTGCTACACCATCATCATTCAATGGTCGTATCGCTCTGATATTATAGTTAACTTTTAAATTATTAATATAAAAAAAAATCATTTAATCATATGCTTAAGAATTCCTGATGATCTCAATACGTTTAGAAAAAATAATAACAAACAATATTTTATTTAATGAATTCTTAATAATCAAATGTAAGTATTTATGGTAAGTTTAGTGATTTAATTGACCACGTTCAACCATCAATATCTCGGTTTTGTACATGCATCAGATTACTGTAAACGTTAGTTATTTTATAAATGTGACATTTTATTTTATTAATCAAAAGTAAGTGGGCCTGTTCAAATCCAATTTTCAAAGAATACTAATAATGTTTAGACAGTCCTATTTAAAACTTCTTTATAATTATAGTCAACCAAATCTAAGAAATACCTTTTGACAGCTGTCAGATTTATTGCACCAAGCATGCCGACCAAAAATGAGAACGTACAATAATCGATTCTTAAAAAAATTGATATCAATTATTTAGAGTTGGTAATCATTCACAGTTAGGTTTAAATAATACCACAATAAATTAGTAACGTATAATTTAAAACAAAAGATTTATCATTTTCTTCGTATTTGTTGTAACTGCTTATTTCTAGAGGAAAAGCCACAAAAAATTAAGATTGAAACTAGATTAAAAATAAATTTATTCAATCACTTTCACTACTACTAGTTGAGCTGTCGTAGTTAAGATTAATTATTATTTGATTTTCAATAATGCAATCAAAATTAATGTCTTTTTTAAAGTCATCCATAATAATTTTTTTTTGTTTTTTCTACCACTTTTGCCCAATCATCCTTGGGTACATGCTTCCTTGAGCAAACCTTCCATCTTCTTTGTCGTGAAAGGTGGCTTGGTGTTGTGTCGTGCTACGTAGCCTGTAAAAAAACATAAGATATTTACATTTTGTGTGTATTTAAGTAAAGTTAATATGTTTGCACTTTTCATATAAAACCTAGCCTTTGATTTGGGCCCAAATCAATAGCATTATATTGGCAGTGGTATTTTTATGCCCTTGTTTTTCTGCTAATTTATCAATAACATAAAGGTTTACGTGGTTTATTTTACTTTACTAATTGTAATTAGCTCAGTTTTCAACAACTTCATGTCCGGTTACGCACCTTTGTGTTGCAGTCATGCTGTTAACGCTGCTTTCTTATTGGCTTGAGTTGGGGCTTTGTCGATTTGGACAGAATGGCACAGGGCGTCGTCCATTATTATGCTGCTATTCGCAGGAATGTTTCGTAAAAGGGTTATAAACCACTCGTTGAATTTTTCTGCATCCATTTCCTCATGGTATTCTCTTCTACTCTTTGATTGGAAGGCTAATAAACAATTTTGTACAAATCCTCATCCGGCTGATCCCGCATGGCAAACTTTTGTAGTTTTGTAGTTTTGCAAGTTGCTGTAGTGTCATCTGTCCATATTTGCGCTACAGTGTGATTGGCGTTTAACCACGTTTCATCAAGAAATTTGACGTTGTCCCAGTCATTTATATTTTTCATTTCTCTTAAAAATGTTATTCTTTGCAAGACTATGTCATGTCTCTCCATAATTATTTTACGTTTGTCAAGTTTTTTGTATCGAAAGCCTATGCGTTTTAAAATAGTTCTCAATGACTCTACACTACCACTGTACAAACCGGCATCTATTAAACGTACTTGCAACTTCGCCACAGTAGGATATTCGCCTCTTATGAAATAGCCGTGGACATGTTTTCTAATTGCATCTGTGTCGAATTGATCGATGCCTGTTACAGGTTTGTTCTTTTTTCGTTTTTTCGGCATGTGAATTAAATTATTCCCACTGCCTGAAGGTCCGTACTTTGCAGTGACAATCTTTGCAACGGTGCGTTTGCCAATCCCGAGTACTTCACCGACACGATCCAGCACTTGTGTCACTGGTAAAAGAGGCCCACCGTTTTATGACTAAAGTTCAAAATATTTGTGTGATTTCACCACCAATGCACGAGCTTGACTGTTTAAAGTACGACTACCACAACTACGTCCTCTTTTCGACATTATGATCACTTGCTTAACAAGAGTCCAGTATATAAATTGCCAAGGTCAACGAATATGGAAGAAACGGTCCAAAAACTTAAAGCCGGGTCACAAAATAAGAAAACAAACACAAAATAAAAAATTACGCACAGTAAACTCCCAAAATGGCGGGAGATTGAAATTACGTACTGATTTTTTCAGCGCGGCCTTGGATATGAATTTTTTTGCCTACACAAATTTATGTTGACAAATAAAAAAACCTTGTTTTATTTATGATTCATGTAATTGGAGTTTTAAAAATAAAATAAAATTAAACAAATAATACAATCACGAAAATTAATAATTCGATTATTTGAATATTGTTACAGATTATTCCAATATTTTTGCCGATTATTCGCATAACAATGAATTTTAATCATCCAAACACTACGGTAATGTACATAGCGACATATCATTGATATGACGTCAAGTAAAAAAAGTTGATACTGGTTATTTTTTAATATTTTGCTTTGTTTGAAAATTTTAAATTTAAATTTGTGATAAAAAACTATACACGTTGTAAAGAAATATAGATAACTTCATAATTCTTCGGATTTACGTAAAAGGTTATTTTAAATCGTGTGAGTACGCTTGCGCAAAGTTATTGCGGAATGATTAATGTGAAACGTCAAAAGGTATTTCTTAGATTTGGTTGACTATAATAGTCAAAAAATCCACACCTTCAAATGTAACACAACTAAGCCAGGTCAAATAAGGCGAAGAAATGCTCGAGCATTCTCAGCTGATTATCACCCTTCCTTATTCCGTTAAAATACGAGTTTACACTATACTCGTACACTATAGGTATACTATGCAAGGGATTTTTATTTTTTACTTTAACGATTTCGAACATGTTACGATCGTCAAGGTAGTGCGAGCAGTTCTATGTTGTACAAGTGGAATTACTTGTTAATTGTTTAAGAACGAGTTTTATAATAATGAGTATGTCGTAATGAGGTATCCCCATTTTGAACCTATTAATTAATACTAAATTTTGACTTGTAAGAGAGCAGGTTACAAAAGTATTTGGTTATTTCATTTATCCACTCTAAAGAATCCACCCTAGGACGGATATTAAGATTTGCGTGTTCATCTATCAGCCCCAGACGGCGTGGATAATCGGAATTCACTTTTATTTGTTCTTCCGACTTTTTACCCCAAGTATAGTTCTACACATACACTTTAACTATTAATTAATTTTAAAAACCACAAACCTTATCAAAAAACTTATTACGTATTATTAGGCAGACAGTATTGCCGTTTACTCTATCGTTACAGCCTGTTAAAGTGCACGCACTATATATTGCATTTACATTAAATTAAACTTCGTCGTTTTAATTAGTATTATTTCATAATTAACAAATTCTGCAATATGTCCAGGCAATTACCAACACTAATTTCATTATTGAGTAGACGTAATTTGATATCCTGTATAAATTTGTCACTTTTGATGTAAGTACATTTGCAATCGTTTTATAAATTTCTTTTCTACCACAGATGTTTTTGCAAGCATTCCAAAAACGTTACTATAGGAAGTTTGTCTTTATTTTTTTTATCTTCATCAACTATCTATATTACCTTCATTTCTAAGTATCTTGAGCCAGTTTTTATCATGTTTCTACAAATGTCTGTACACAGCCGAGAGAAAATCGGAAGAAAAATAATATATACGAAATCCGATTATCCACCCCGCCTGGGGTGGATAGATGAACACGCGTTTCCGAGTATCCACCCTAGTGTGGACCCTTTAGGGTGGATAAACAGAATAACTCAAATTATTAAAATTAGAGATGGGCCGAATATGGATTTCACCGAATATTCGGTACAACTTTTACTGAACCGGATATTCAGCCGAACATTATTCGGCACGATCACCTCGGTACCTAACCAATTTATGTCGAAACTTGTTACCGTAAAGCTCGCGGGATTAGCGCCGGTCCCTGCCCGTCGCTCCCCGCATGACATGTTATTGCATCATCGAGTAATGAGCAAATTGCCGGCACATGTACCTATGTTTTGACTATTTTTGTGAGAAAAAAGTATTTCGTTGTTATTCTTAGTGAAAATTGATAATTATATGATAAAATGAGTGGCAGGAGATCTAATATTTGGACTTATTTTAGAGAAACTGACGACCAAAGTAAAGTGAAATGAACTAATAAATGTAATGTAATGTTACTTTGTTTGATTCCATAAAAAATTATCAAGTTTCTATTTGCTATAATTGGAAAAAATTTCAGTGCCTCAAAAACATAACACTATACAAGTAGGTTTAACCCATAAATAAAATATACTTTCAACAGTAAAATTATGAAAGACATGGCATTACTTAATTCGTACATTTCAATACAGTGTACACTTTGAGTACCACTTTAACGAATGTTCGGTGATTTAGCCGAATATTCGGCGGAATACGGATATTCGGTAAAGCTGCCAAACATACCGAATACCGAATATAAAAAGAATGTTCGGCCTATCTGTAATTAAAATACATGTTTTTGCAAAATACGTTTATAAACTGTCGTGTCTTTTATTATTTTAGTTATTTTTATTTAATTTAAATTTAATTATTTAGTTTCAATTACGAATTTTAATATAATGTAGTTATAACTTGTATAAAAACGTAACAAGACAAAGGATGCTGTGTTATTTATATTACCGTTGATATTCTCATCAGTAACTCTTAAGCAACATGTATTTTAAGTTTTTGAATAAACTATTTCTATTTTTATAAGATAACATTGACAGAATTAAAAGTTAAGTATATTATAAGTAAATTTGTATCCTTTGGAGTTGCTTTAAATTATTTACTTAGGTTATTAACTTAGATAACGTATGTCCTATATTTGAGATATAGACATAATAAAATGTCTCAATTATTTTGAATGCTGAAAATGAAAATTTATGATTCATAAATTTATTTATTTTTCTTACGATGTATTTAATTCACTATATATATTTTAATTGAGATAATTGTTTAAATATTGTAAAAAAGTAAAATACTAAAGCTTTTTGCATAAATCTCCAAAAAAATATTTTATATACCGTTTCATTACTGTAACGTACAATAGCAAGGTGGCCAAATTTATTCAAGTCTCAGAAAGCATTCCGAGCTTAAATTTTGCTATAAGCAATATGTTTCTTTTATCTTAAAATAAAATAGTTTTGTGTTATATGTTTATGATATTCTTCAAATTAACGTAACAGAACGTTGCATGGAGCAAAATTTGGTAAGGAACACTGGAGATGCGGGACGCAGTATGACCTTTTATGTTACTGCAAAACAGAATCTGAAACGGTTGGTCGCCTTACCTTACTTATTTGACGTTTTATTAATAGTTTTGTAATTTGTAATGAATCAAGCATCAAGCAAAGTGTTTAAATAAAGTATATACGGCGTGTAATAATAACGTTTTATTTGTATTCTGTGACCGTGACTTTCAAAGTCATTTAGATCACAACTTACGTTGGCGTGCGGCGGCGAAGTAGGGCTCACTGCCGTACTGGGCGTCTTCTTGCGATCATCGCTGCGTACAGTACCGGTGGGCAGATTGATCGTGTTGGCTTTAGTGTGGGGGCGCTGCGATCGCCCTCGGAGCTCAGGGGCCAAGCGACCGCCCAAACACGGAGGCACACTCTCCGTCTTACGTAGTCCGCTCCAACCCTCACCCACGCTATCGGGACGGGAATAGGACCAATTAAAACAAAAAAAAAATAAAAAGGGGAAAAAACGGGTTCGCCAGCTTTACTGTCGAATGGGGTGTTTGATTATTGTATAAAATACGATCTTAGGTATTTTCTGAGAAAATGAATTTCCAGCATTGAAGACGCGGATACAAAGGTTACAAAATGCTTTTCTACGTTTAATACTAATAACTGTCATAATTTGTAACGGTAGTCGATTTTTTGTAAGTAAATTTATCCATCTAGACAAATTATTCGATTGCATTTTGTACTCAAATACACCATTGTTTAGACTAGTCTCTTGTGTACCATAGGGTTAATCTATCCGATCTATATATTTCGTTTATTAAATTACCAATAAAGCATTTGTGTTAGTACTGTGAAGCTAATTCATATGAAGCTTTAGCTTTGTTAGTAGCTTGAAGCCGGGCCCCGATGAACAAAACATTAAACGAAACAAACAAACAAACCGTGTAAAAAGCATGCGGGACTAAAAGCAGTAAATCAAAAGCGTTTTTGATTCACATTTATTGGTTACTCATTTAACATATATTCGAGTAATACAGTGATAGTTAAAAGTTAACTTATTATATATATATACAAAGGTATGAGACACATATAACTATGTACAAAATAAAAGACGTAGTAGAAGCCTAGTTAAAATACATTCGTTTAAATAACTTAATTGCATTGGTCAAAAATATCTTTTAGAAAGACGACATTATTAGATGTAAATAATTATACATCGATATCTATTTTATGAGGATAATCAAGTGTTAAAAGTAATACCTAATGAACTATCTAACTTCTATAATTTATTAATAAAACTTATGGCGGAAACAAATCACTTATGTGCGGCTACAATGTGTTAAATTTGGCATGACTAATCGTCAATATGCCGAGTTTTGATCATCAGTATAACGATTTGTCAAACAAATTACTCACCACCGTACTACCAGTGTTGTCGTGTCTAACACTTTAAAAAACGATTAGTATTAAAAACAGTTTTATCGAATAAGTATGTTTTCTTAAAAGCAAGTCGCTAACTGTTACATGTATTGAAATTTTGCAACATCAGCTAGTCGTTAACAAGATTTCCCGTTCAACCATTTCAACAAGAAATATTGGTCGTCATTACAAAATATCTACGCACATTTCACACATAATACGAATTTTCGACAAATGTAACTGTTAGTGCCGCTTTACCGAATTACATACCAGATGACGTATGTAGCACCTACGTGATATTTCAACCGTCACACGTGCAATATTACGATTAGTCTGCGTTCAAAATAAAAGGTATGACTGGGTATTTTTGAAGCAATATATATTTTAAATTATATTACTAAATAATAATATACTACACAAATATATAACACAGGATTATTTTTCAAAGAGTAGCCAAATGTTAAACTTTTCAGTTTTTGAAAATACGAGCAAATAAGGCTTCCAATTTTATTTGAAATTATCCCAAATCGAATGTGATTGAATACAATGCATTTACTATGCGTTTTGTATTTAAAAGATAAAAAGGATTGAATGTTTAAATTTTTCTTCACCATTTCTCTATAGTACTTATTCTAAACCTCCGCAAATTTGGCCGGTTATTGCAAAATAACCCTGTAATCCCCTTGAGGTAATAGAAATACACTAACACTTTAAAAAGTTAACAATACTAAGTGAAAGATACAAACTGGTATATGTTTTAAAAGCATATTTATTTGTTTTAGGTAGAACCCAATCAATATTAAAAAAAAGTTATATTACCAAAACGGGGTGACATGTATCCGTCTGTGTAGATGTTTTCAGTTATTCACCAAAGTACAATTTGATGATATAAGTAAATACGAGCAATATGCTCCAAATATAAATATATTAGCTACGTAAGTAATAAGCCTAAAAAGCAAGCCCTTAGGGTCTAAATATACCTATCACAATATAATGCTAACAAAATCCTCTGGACTGCAGCTTAATATCATAAATAATGTCCTTAATACGTAAATTATTTTATATACTAAAAGCTGTGTAAACGAAAGCATTATTAATACGCAAAACCAACCGGCCTACCGTTCGATGTTAAAATCACTTAAACAGAAATGTATAATTCAAGTTGTCTTTGCGTACTAACATTCACGTAAGCAGATCGAATGTCTTGATATAAAATAGCCGCAAATTAAATTGGTCCCGGAAATAAAAAGAAAACCACGAATAGCCCCCGATATAATACTGTCAGAAGACAATACATAACAATTTTCGATAAAATAGACATTTGCAAATTAAACTCTCATGATTAATTACAAGAATTACAATAAGACGTACAACGAATTCTAACATTATAATACAACTACTCTGTGTGAGGTGTTATCGAGTTATATATCTTAATCCCCCGACTTAAGCTGACCTCTCGGGATCCGACCGTCATGAAGCCCTATGGGGCTCGGCGGTCGGGCCCAGAGGATCTATCTACATCCAAGCTTAAATCAAAGTTTGACAAACACCACTTACAATAATAGAACGTCCATGGCTTTTATATGCGCATTACACTGGAGTCATAAGATATGTGTGAACGTACACTAATGAAAACATAAGGATCGATAAAACGATTATAATGAATACCAAATGAGTTAACACTAAATTAATGATAAACATATCTATACACAACTATAAGAAATCTGTGTGAAAGCTGAAAACTCCGTATAAATGGATTCCATATGTATTAAGAGTAATGCTATCTGAGATCAGATAATACTATAATAATGTGAATTATTGAAAAGTTACCCTAACATGCATTATATTGTACTCTGACTCATTCCACGATTATATTTCTTTGCAATCATTCCGATCAGTCCAGCCTTCTTCGATTCCTTCTTAATGCTAAATATAATTACATATTTAAAAGGAAATATAGCCCTAATAATATGTACTGATTAATTGTTGTCATTAAATATTATGTTTGGATATAATGAGTTCATAGATAAATTGATGAATTACGAATGTAAAGGTAATAATATTTAAAACACCAATATCCTAAACACTTATTAATGTTATCGGTTACACGAGTCGCTCTTATGTCAATATAATTATGGATTATTATTACTTGAATGAGCTTATTAAATTCTAACCTTAATTTAACGCCTGTTAACACAGCACAACACTCAAGTCACGCCACACATGCTCACGGTACTTCTGATTTAATTCTTGATAAGGATGCTCACAAATCTCGTTATGCTCTCCATTTTAACTAGTTACAAAGATTTGAATTTTAACTAACTCAACAACTAAGTGAAATGTATTATTGCTTGAAACAACATTAAAGCCAAAACGCAGGGTGTCGAGAAGCGCACTTGAAAATTATTGCTGTTTAGAACATATAATTTGAATTTTATAGATGCGTTATGGAACTGTTTCTCTCTCATTGCACAAATTTGTCTAAAAATTTGGTCAAATAATGTGCGTGTATGTGTATATTAATAATAGTAACTTATGCTATCAATTCCGAATAGCTCTCACTATAAATTATTAAATGACTAAAGTTAACAATAAGGCTAAAGTTGTGGGAGGCAATTGGCAGTATATTGTTGTCTTTTTATGAATAACGATCTTAATGGCGCAGGCTTACGTACGATAAAAATGATATGATTCATGTTACTTTAGCGCAAGCACATACATGTATACTTACGAGATCCGCTAGACAATATCGCACGATATGTAAATAGTATCAGAGCGAGCTGGAAGGCTCTTTGTAGTAGTTTCAAATAACTTGTACTAATTTATCAATTGTCTTCACGAGTTTTTTTTTTCGCGTTTGTTTGTTATATGTTTGTATATTTAAGACTATCCTTTTCGGCCTGTCGTATGAGTGTGTGTCAACACTCCTAGTTTGAAGATTTATTAACTTCTATACACATTGTACAGATAATTTCCCTTTAGTTAGATGTTACGACCGCTTATATTGTTTTTGTATTGATGTTGTGTTCTCGGCAAACGATTTTGATGTCAAATAAGGTATAGATTTATTACAAATGTTATATGAATTTCATAAATTGCTAACATATAATAGTAACATTACAATTTCAATAAATTCACTTGTCTCTAACTAACAAACGTTAATTTTGTTCGTGTTAAAATGGGGCCAATTATAGGTGTTAGTTTAGTTAGAACAAGCGCACAGAGCAAAGAACATCAGAACGTCAACAGAAAGAAATAATAATACGCCGAGACATTTTGTATCGTCCTGATGGGGTTTTGTATAGTCTTCAATCTGCGCGCGTGATTACAGACGTAAAAACTTAAACCTGCAATATAAATTATATTACATAATGTGCTTTGTTTCTATTACCGTGCGCTAGGTTTGCAAAAATATTCACTGAGTTGTTACACTAACGCTATACATAAATGTAGCAACTTCTTTAGCAAAAATCGTCAGGACTTGGTTAACAAAATGCTAATATATCTCTTTCTAAAAGAAGTGCAAAAGAAAAATTTACTTGTGAAATTATTAGTCAGTACTCTGACGAGTTGTGCTCATGTTAATTAGAACAAATTGCTGATCGATTATCTTGATACATCGGGAGCAAAATAACGTTATATAATGTACAAATTAATATGTTAATAATATCCAATCTTATATCATGAATACGGAGACTGATAAAATACTTTGCTCGTGATATAAACAAGCTATTAAGCATTTTAACACAATGTTATAATAAGCAAATAATTGCTTATGAATTCAGAAGCTGCCCTTTTGATGAAAAAGTGACGATAGGTAACGGCATAAGGCTTATAATAAAGGAAACACAATAAACTCAAGATTCAATTAATTAAAATTACATGTGTTGTCGAATCTTAAATAATGTTTTATAATAAAAATGTTTTCATTAATTAAACAAATACCTAAATTTATATAAAAACTCCACATATTGACTGGAATAGAACCCTGAAATCAAACTTGACATTGGAGAAAACTGACAAAGACAAAGAGCGTACTGCCGTTACGTTTCGTCACGTCACCTGTATTCCCGTAAGACCTTATACTTACGCAGCGGGATCGCGAGCCTGATCACGATGCAGTTCCCGTAGATAAGCTCCGGGGTTCTCCAGGGCCTCGCCAAAGATACGTTGGGAACGCAGTATAGTAGATAAAGTTGATGTCCATTGAGCGCGACGGGCCTCAGGGGCGCGGCACATAAACGACTGCTTCGGCTTGTTAGGGTCCAACGAGTGAATGATAAATGCGCCGTTGTTCTCCAACTCCTCAAGTTCCATTTTGTTGACCTGTTGCACATATTTGTAAAAGTTACGGCCTTTTTCAATTATTTTATTTTGATTATCCTAGATATTGGTTAAATCTTATTTTACCTCATTGAATTTTAAATAATTTTAATTGACCATTTAACAACCTGTTTTGTATCATATGTGTGGTAGAACCATGCTGTATCTATACTCGTGCTATGGTGTAACATCAATATAGCTCGACCGAGGATGGACCACGCTCTCACAGTATACTAGCGTTAAACGTCAAAACACCGGTTAAATTTTTTTATGTATATGTCATTTCCATATCTACTATTCTTGATAAGGTTTGTGTATATATGATATATATATATATATATATATATATATATATATATATATATATATATATATATATATATATATATATATATATATATATATATAGCTATAATGTGTTACAAAAATATTTAGCAATATATACTTGTTTATCTACTATTTATGTATACTTCTATGTTTAAATGAAAAAGATCTCCTTCACCAAGGTTTGCCTGGAAGAGACCGCTGTTTGGCGATAAGGCGACCTAATTATACATGAATTTATCAAATTCAATTTGGTGTGCTTTGTAATATTTTGGGTGCAATAGAGTATTATTATTATTATACCAGCGTTAAATAGCACCAAAATGCTGGTGTGTTTCGTATGGTGAGAGTTAAGAACTGCATATATTTTTACTCGATACGAGGAATTCGATATTAGTAGTAGTATTATTCATAATTATCATAATTTCGTTTTACGGATGTCCCCACCACTAAGCAATTAAAAATATTTTTTTCCGCGCAAACCTGATTTTAACACTTTAAGTTGCGATATTAGGAAAATAAAAAAATAATTACATTATCTTAAATCCGGAAGCATTCGTACTAACTTTAAAAGTTACAATAATCACTTAATAATTTTATATGAAATCATTCTTAAAACCTTATTTTACTATCTAAGGATTTTAATTTTTCAAGACTTCTTTTTTAGTGGATGCCTACTTAATAAAAGGAAGTTATTTTTTATACAATTTTACGCATCTAAATCCAGCTATTTGAGCTTAAGGTTTAATATAATACTTTTCATACAACCCTTTCATTTGAACCCTTGCTTTAAAACCGTAAGAAGCAAATTTTATTATTTAATTACTATAAAGTATTCTCCCTGTATCTCCCTTCAAACTGAACATTATCTACCACCTTCTCCATACCCCGGCAAGAGTGTTTAAGGAAATACCAAAATATTATATTTACATACAAAAATGCGTACCCTCCGCCCCTGTCTACTGTAACGGGTTATTTTGAAATCGCAAAATACGTATTTATTTATTGAAGCAAAACTTCTTTACGTACGCTTGACTTGAGAAGAAGCTGGCGAACGCGTGAAGAAAACATTACGGAAAGTGTGATTGGGCGAGGCGTACGAGAGTTAACTGGGGGATATAAGCAAGAGAGAGAGCAGTCCGCGCGCACATTTTATTTCTCTTTTTCTCTCATGACCAGTTATTTTTCGTAGTTTTATATATTAAAATTTTAATATATATAATTTTAATACATAAAACTATAATTTGTTATTATTCACCCGAATATTCACATTTTTTTTATATTCGGGTGAATAATAACAAATTATAGAAGGAAGCCGATAGTAAATTATTTATAATCCTTCAATAGATGACGATAGTGATTCCTTATTGTACACACTATAAGTTGGCAACAAATTTTAAACATTTTAAATAAAATGTACAAAGGCGAGCTTAACCCTAATACTATATATATATATATATATATATATATATATATATATATATATATATATATATATATATATATATATATATATATATATATATATACATATATATATATACTATTAGACGGCTCAACCGGAAGTCTACCATCGCCAGGCAGCCGTTGTTCTGCCCTTGTCGACGACCCTTCTTTGTCGTGTCCTATTAAAAATCTTTAAATTCGCAAAAAAAAATGTGGGTGACCCATGGACAAAATAACTATCCTATCTCTCAAGTTGGACCAAACTGCACATGGTGTGCAAATTTGATTAAAATCGGTTAAGTAGTTTAGGAGTACATCGCGGACAAACAACGTGACACGTCCGTTGGGCTATGTCGGTCACTCTGGTTCTACTGCGGATATCCTCATTTCTAAGTTTATCACGCAGAGAAAGTCCGAGCATAGCCCTCTCCATAGCTCTCTGAGCGACTTTGAGCGTCCTCATACGGCCAGGAGTGAAGGACCACGTCTCAGTTCCATATGTCATCACTGGCAACACGCACTGGTTGTACAACTTAGTTTTCAGGTTTTGAGGTATACCTGACGAACTTCATATATATATATATATATATATATATATATATATATATATATATGTATATATATCCTAAAATGTATGTGTATTTATAATTACGTTGATAGATATTATTTCTTTACTCTGTTGCGCAATATATCAAGAGAAGAACAGCTAGCACGTATATCATGTGGGAGTGAGATCCATAGCTTAACAGCCCTTACAGTAAAGGATCCACCATATCGACTTGAGAAATGAAAAGGGATTTTGAGAAATAGCTGTTTAGTGGACCGGCACTAAGTTTCACGGGGTACAAGACACTCAAAACTCTCGCGGAGATATGGAGGTGCAAGAGGATTAAAGTCAAAAGTAAATTAGTCAGGGGAGGCTCTGACGCGGCAATGGAGCCCGAACCGCCCGAACCGCCCCAACCCCAACCCCAATCCCCTCAGCCCTCCACCTCTCGGGGTGAGGCTGGAACGCCACCGGTGAGAGTGACGAAGACCCAAGGCGCAGATTTCGCCTCGGTCCGACGGCCTCCGCTGGTGTCATCCAGGCCGGGGGGGAGGGGAGGTGGGAGCGGTTCGAAGAAAGGTAAGGTGGGGATCAAGTTCACAAGAAAAGGACGTCCTCGTCCTCAACAGGCGGAAAATACCTCTGTCACAAGTTCAGTCAATCTGTGTTCAGTCTGTCTCAAGTTTTGCATGGGGATATATTCCAGAACGATGGACAATTGTCAAGGTTCTATTTATACCTAAGGCTGGTAGAAAGGACTACGCTTTACCAAAGTCCTTTAGACCTATAAGCCTATCTTCCTTTCTTCTTAAGACATTGGAAAAGGTTATAGATAGATATATAAGGGATCTAGCTCTAGCTACGAGGCCCATACATTACAACCAGCATGCTTACCGCAGAGGCAAATCTACGGAAATAGCCCTGATCAGTGTCATTGACAGGGTCGAAGAAGCACTGGAGGATAAATAAATAGCTTTTTGTGCCTTTCTAGATATTGAGGGCGCCTTCGACAGTAGCTCCACATCACTGCTGATTGGGGGCCTAACATATAAAAATGTTGACCCCACAACCATCAGATGGGTGAAGTCGATGCTCTCAAACAGAAAGGCAAAAATAGCGCTGTTTCAAACTTCGATTTAGGTTGCAACCACAAGAGGCTGCTGCCCACAAGGAGGTGTTTTGTCACCCCTTCTTTTTACTCTTGCGGTTGACCAACTATTGTACAAAATGGCAGACCTACGCATTGACACATTGGGTTATGCTGATGACCTTGTGATCATTGCAAGAGGCTTTTGCCAAAGTAATTTATCGTCAATAATACAAAGAGCCCTAAACACCATAAATAACTGGTGTAGGGATAACAGTTTATCAGTTAATTCTGATAAAACTGTTATAATACCCTTTAACAAAAAGAGACGGTTGGACAAATTAGTCCAACCAAAACTTAATGGCAAAGAAGTACCATTTTCCACGGAAGGTAAGTACTTGGGCGTAACAATCGACCAAAAACTAATGTGGAACTCTCACCTTAGCAACGTATGCCATAAGGCAAAAATTGCTTTAGGTACGTGCAGTCGTTAGGTAGTCGTTTGATCGGGAACAACTGGGGCTTGCGTCCCAGTATGGTCCTATGGCTGTACAGCAGCATAGTGAGGCCGATTCTCACCTACGCCTCTATTGTCTAGTGTAACAAGGCCAACCAAAAGACGACTGCGGACAGACTAAATAGTCTACAAAGGACTGCCTGCCTAATGGTAACTGGAGCTATCTTCGCCTGGAGCGGCTCACTTCTATGCCTAACGTCCCTTGATCTCTATCTAGACAAGGAGGCGAGGGCTAGTTTGTATAGAATTAACGCCCAGGGCGGTCTGAGCTTGCTCTCCTACAGATTGAGATCCATGCTCGACTCAATTAAGGAATCACCGGTCTTATGCATGATCACAGATATCATGCGTCCACTATACACTTTTGATAAAAAGTATATAGTGGAATTACCCTCCAGAGAAGACTGGTTGAATGGCCAGGTTATCTGTGAGGTCGGTAGCCTCATATGGTATACCGATGGGACTAAAATGGGCCTCGACGTAGGCTTTATAATTTACGGGGAACGCCCCAAATTCAAACTTAGTATGAATTTGGGTAGATACACCTCTATCTTCCAGGCAGAAATTTTCGCCATATTTCGGTGTGCGGAAATCAATCTGCAAAAACACTACGTCAACCATAAAATTTACATAAACTCTGATAGTCAAGCAGCACTGACAGCGCTGAGATCAAACTTAGTGAACTCAAAGCTAGTTGGAGACTGCGTGAACCGTTCAAACATCCTGGGTTGCAACAACAGGGTCGTTTTAAGATGGGTTTCGGGTCACGAGGGTATTGTACGCAACGAATTTGCCGACAAACTTGCACGGGAGAGCTCAAAGTGCACACAATTTGGACCCGAGCCATTTTCTGGAATCTCAAGAAGCCTAGCCCGATTGACCCTTGAAACTCTTTATCACAATAAATCACTTAAGATCTGGTCTGACACACCAGGCTTAAAACATTTTAAAACCTTAATCCGGGCTTTTGATCGTAAATTCGCTTCAGCAGCCCTGGGATTAAGTAAAAATAAATTGCGTATTCTGGCAAGAGCCCTAACTGGACACTGTTGTCTTAAAAAGCACATGTCTATCCTGGTACTAAGCAACTCAAGGATGTGTCGGTTCTGTTCCATAACGGAAGAAACGCCTCTACACATCCTAACCGATTGCGGACCCTTAATGCGCAAACGGAACACTCATCTGGGACACTATTTACTCCGCCCAGAAGAAGTGAAATTGCTCACGGCTAAGCAACTCCTTCGATTCATTGAAGACATAGGGCTTAGCAGAAAACTATAATAGCCATAGCAGCGATCACAATAGATCTTCTAGGTCGCAGTGACACTGGTCTCTTTACCTAGACCTGCATAGCTGCTTGCACATAATAAAAAAAGAGGATTAAAGAGTAAAAGGTAAAGAAATGATATAACATGTAAGTCGACGTCTACGGATAGGAAGCCATTTTAATTGAGCCCTGTACTCTGAAACATGATCAAACCTACGACAAAAGACAGAAGACAGAAGTCAAAGACAGAAGACAAAATGTACACACAAATTTTGAAGGCGTTTCAGTTTGTTCAACAGTTCCTCTGAAACAACCAGAAAACTAACATGAGCGTAGTCAATGAGAGGAAGAAGAAATGCTTGAGCTAAGGTTATCTTGGTTTTTAATGGTAAAATCATCTGGAGGCACTTGAGCGACTGACAAGAGTAGTTCACCTTCCTTCTAATCAATCATATTAATGTGAGCAACCCAAGACAAATTATTATCAAAGATAATACATAAGTTATTGGCAGTCTGGAATCTGAGTATTATCGTAAATTGAATTGAGCTGCCAATAATAATAACTTGTGATTTAACAGGGTTAACAAGGAAACCAAAAGATTTTGCCCAACTGCTTATACTACTTAAGTCAGCATTCAGCTTATTAATAGCCCCTTCTATAACTTTAATCTATAACTTTGAAGTGATTATGATTGATAACGTCTGTATTTAGAAGTTGACGTGGGACCAGGGAGACATCACCATTTATAGTAGAGTATTGAAAGTATTAAGCAAGCCCTTTCTTTATAAATGGACATTAAGAGCTGGAATTATTTACCATTCGGCAACACAGGGGAACGCGTGAATGTTTGATTATAATATCCTTATAGGATTGTCTCCGCGCAGAGAAGAGGAGTTACTAACTCCTCTTCTCTGTGCGGAGGTTATCCTATTATAGTGCCACTAATGCTAACCAGAAGAACTCAATGTTCCTTTTTTAATAGAGTAAAGGTTCAAACAAACGAACAAACGAGCACACAGTTCATCTGACATGGTAATCTGGTAAGTGGATGCTGTGGCCCATAGAGACATACATTTATTCTCGATTAAGAATCAAAACGAGGATGCATTGTCACCCCTGAGGACTAAGATGGAATGCCCCGTTTTCAGTAAAAAAGGGTCTCCGGATTTCTACATATATCATAAGAAACACAGCAGTATTCAGCTGCTATTTTAAGTAGGCATTCTGTGAGAGCTTGGTCCTTCCCCGGTTGAGTCGACACATTCGTGCTACAGCCATAATATTGCTGCAGGGTGGCTCTACTATGAATAAAAACGAGTAATCCTAACGCATATCAGCTTACTTTATACAACCGTTACGTTAATTTGATAATATGGGAGGAGAATTAATATGGAATGTCAATGACAAGATGTTTATATCAATACAGAGTACTGTGACTGCCAGAATTTATCAACTAAGACGTTTATGTGAATAATGGAAGTTGATTACGGATTTTATGTGTAATGATGGTAACCGTATAGTAGAGGTGTTAGGATATCAATTATCTCATTTATCGTTTCGTGGGTGTCGTCAGAGGCAACATAGAGGAACTAAAACAGAGAGATGGGTAACAGCGCCCTCCTGATAACAATTTAAGGGTATTTTCCGAAACGTTTTAAGTATACTGCCGAATACAAATGACGTCATCAATTGACACTATTGTACTGGCATGCCGCTGCCATATTGTGTCGGATATCGGCCATAACAAAACAATTTTTAATTGTGTGCGCTAAATGAAGCATGCCAGAATTTGTTTTTATTTATTCAAATACAAAAAAATTATAGAATAATTACTGGTATCTCCATTAGGAGGATATAATGATTTTTGGAGCACAAACTGACAAAATAATTGCCAACAGTTTCCAATATGGCGCAAATGTATGACGTCATATACTGTCCTATGTTTTGGAACGAATCACCAGTATAGCGTCGATTCATAACGTCATTTGCATTGGACAGTACACGGAGTTCTATTTTGGAACGTACCCTAAAGTTATAAGAAATTGCAATTTTCTATCGGGCCGCCAAGCAAGGCACCGCCTTACGAGGCAATCTAAGGGGGAAGCCTATGTTCAGCAGTAGAATTTTAAGAGTTTATATTTAATAAGGCGTATTTAATTGACTTAGAATACAATGGGTGCGTTTGGCAAAAAAAAAAAAAAAACACTAGCAAGCGGTTACTAGCGCTAAAATAGTTTTCGGCCAAGACACGATTGCTACTTCAGTAGCGCTGACACAATCCGCCCTTATTTATTTTGTTTATTTTGAAATAGAGTTTATAAGTTGTTTTTTGCAATATTAGTTTTAAGTAATATAATGACATGAATAGACATATACATTTTATTAATAATTCATGATTAGTAAGTTTTTAATATGAATACTTCACAAACATATATTTAAATTAGGTTAGGTTCCCCGGTTAAAACTAACTTCATGTCCTAGAGGAAAATAGCTACTTACGATTTGACAGCGCTTACCGCTTACGATCGCCATTTTGATTACAAGCGCTTGCTAGCGCTTTTATCTGCCAAACGCACCCATTGATAATGTTCTTGTTTTATTTATATTGACAAACAAATGGTAAAATTAAAAATTTGTACAACCGACTTGGTTGTACAAATTTTTAATTTTACCATTTGTTTGTCAATTTATTATCAATCTAGTTATAAGAGCCGTAGAAGCCTAGAGGCAGAGGCTAAGATAAGTACTGGCCGTAAATTTAATAGAACGCGAGCAGCCCGAGCTTAATCGCCGCCGGCGATAAAGTAAAACATATTAGGGAGATTTGCTTGAATTTGTGTGACATGAGTTAATTTTATTTTCCAATATTTTTTCAATTGGTATCTTTTCTTAAAAATAATTTATTATCTTATCGAACCTTACTGAAAAATATACAGATAATGCCGTCGAAGGAGTTAATATGTTACATGTAAGAGCTCGTTACGAAATTTGTTTTTAGAAATCCTGTATAAATTGACAGAGAAAAAAACGAGGCGCATAAAAATATCTAAAATATTTTTCTTTTACGTGGAAATATAATAATGATAACGACGCATAAACCTGGAGGCGCTTACAAGATCGAACTGAAACTTTCACAGTGTAATTGCCTGTTAAATAGTCACGAGGCTTCTTTATATTTTTAAGTATCCGAAAAGTGACTTTTTTCAAAAGCATGTAAAAGCAGATCTTATGACGTCTGTCAGATAACCACTTCATATTATACGACATTAATATGCAAAGTATCAAGACCGGAGGAGATGAGCGACTTCCAATATGCGAGATTTTTTGTACTGAAATAAAATTTAATTATATTTATACTGGCGTATAATTAATAATAACTTTAAAATAATTTGTTGTTTTGACAATAAATAATATCGTAAAAGTGAATAAGGAGAATATTTGCCTTTTCAGAGCGTAATCGCTTTATTGTAATATCAGTACTAAGAAATCTCGTACTAGAGTTGAAGTCCGAAATCGTCTTATGGAAGTGATAGTTGTCAAAATGAGGTAGCGGCTCTGAGTCGTTGCAGCAAATACGCCTAAACTCCGCAACACATCGATTTGCACAACTAAATTTTGCCAGAGAACAAGCCAAATGGAGATTGAAGCAGTGGAAGAATGTTATCATTAATTATAAAAGCAGAATGTGCTTACATGGCGCCGATGGTAAAGTTATGCACCGACAACCTGTAGAAAGATATGTGCCGTATCGATATGAAACTGTGGCAGATGCACGAGGTTATTTATGTCTTAGGCTGGCTTCTCTTACGAAGCAAGAACTGAGTAATTCTCAATGAAAATGGTCTCGCAGAATTCTCGGAGAACGGAGAATTCACTACCGCCTGTTCTACCAGAAGCTACGACGAACTGCCTAATTAGACAAATCATGTTTGGGACCAAGTCAAAAGGCTTCTACGTGGTAGATTAATATTGCAGTTATATCAGTAGTGTAGTTGTAGCACGAATGGGTCGGTTCGACCGGGGAAGCGCCCCGCTCTCACAGAATACCAGCGTAAAATTGTAGCTTAACGCTGCTGTGTTTCGAATGCTGAGTGTAGAGGACCGGAGACCCTTTTTACTGGAAACGAGGCATTCCATCTAAGTCCTCACGGATGACATCGCATCTGCATTTTGATTCGTAATCGAGGATAGATGTAGATGTCTATGGGCTGTGTGCTCGTTTGTCAGCCTTATTCTATAAAAAAATAGAGGTCGCGAAGTAGTTCGTATAACATCCAAGAAAGGGTTACATTGGAAGAATATACAACAAAAAAAGTAAAATATTAAAGGTAGGTATTAAAGGTAGTAAAAAATTAAAATACTAAAGGATGTAATGTGATGTGATAATTGTAGTTTAATATAATGGCAATACACATTATTAAAAGTTAAAGAACTAAGACAAGGAGGCAACAAACCTGCACATGAGCCTTGTAGTTGTAAGTGGGGCTGGTGAACTGGTTCTTTTTGCCGACGGCCTCGCTGAATATGACGCATTGCTCGAACAAGAACACGTGCAGTTCCTTGCCCTTATCGTTGCTGGTAGCGTCGGATACCACCAGCGGCTCTTGCATCAGCAACTTTCCCTGCGCTGTTATGTTCCCCTGGAATACAAACACGTATGATGACATACGGAAATTGGGACTTTATTGAACCTAAAGGTAAAAGATCTAACTATATGTTCCCCTAGAACAAGTATAATTACGAATGAGAAATCTTATAATAAATTATACGTAAGGTTTATTTTGGAGTGCTCAATGAAAAATATGATGCGATTTCGGCCACGGCGATAATTCTAAAATTTTGTAAAACTATGTGAAGCGACACATTACGCACTACGATAAGGACGCTATAATGCAATACCAAAGACGAACAATGAGACTTGAAAGCCAATAATAATATATGCCTTGCACAAACTTCCGGTTGAGCTCTCTGCAGTCAGTTCCGGTTGGCAGCTCAGACCACTAGGCCACGTGGTCGCCAAATTAAAATAAAAAAATCATGCGAATAAAATAAAATTGGTAGTGAAACTATGAAAGGGGTATTTTCAACATTATAAGGACGACAGGTTTATTAACAACGATGCGCCCACATTTATTAATCGGTGTGAATTCCTAAATTCCTAATTGGTGAGAATCATTCATTCATCATCATCGTCATCATTACACCCCTTCAGCAGCGAACATAGGCCTCCCCCAAGGAATGGAACAAAACACGGGCTTGGACCACCTGCATTCATTGACTTACTGCATTTCTTATGAGGTGGAGGGCGGAGCCGCCCTGACCGAGCCCTTTTCTTCGAACCGTACTACTTAGCATTTATTATTACGTAGAGCGCATTTTATTATTAACCTAAGCGGTTGCCTATGGATTATATTATAATATTCTATAAGAGTTAAGTGCTGTCCTTATGAACGGTCGTTTCTAGCTGATAAGATTCATTTTCAGTCAGGGAATCTAGCGAAGTTCTAAATGAATATCATTTTATTTCAGACACCAACGATCAGAGAAAAATAAATTGTTTCTTATTGAACGGTAGAAGAGTTAGCATGGTTACAGGTGTGAAGTTTTCTAATATATTCAAGGTGACAACGCAATTGTAGCATAATTTCTTTAAAGTTAGTTGCAAAGAGCGTGGACGGATTGTATATATCACGTCTTACCATCACGCTAACATCAAGCTGATTAGATCCCCTAATGTTTTATTTTATACTTTGCCATTACCATCACCATAGTCTAAGAAGAACACACAATCACACATCGCCTTTGGTGTTGTCGGAAAAGCCGACATAAGCATTAATTGCTAGGGTTGTCGCGACGGGAAATAATAGAAAACCGTTTGTTTTTAATCCCCATTTAAACAATTTTATTTTATTTGGATTCACGTTGAAATATAACTGGAAGCTCTCAAGTCACATACACATAAGTTAAACAGAAAGATGGCATATATACAAAGTTACGTCATTTATATGATCATAGAAGTTAATATTGTCGATTTTTTTCGTTTTGCGGGAAGATAGATTATAGATAGAAGACGGCAAACAATTTTTTTAAGTGTATAACTTTAAAATCGGCCATATTTTGACGGTTGTTAGTTATTTTTTCAGTTATCATATTCTTTTTAAGCCTTCTTTTAAGTGGTATTAAATATTTCTTCGTTGTTAACCTAACTCGACTTCCCTAATGGGTAAAGAACCCCTCCCTTAAATCAAAACATATTTACAAATGTGCAACTAGATATTTTAATTTTTTTGATCTACTAGATTTTAAAATCCTGCTGCACCGCCGTTTTTTAACGCACACGTACTCTAAACCATTTAAATTTATTAGCAACGTGACAGCCCTGCCGGACAGCTCCCGAACGACTAATATCCTTTCGGGAGCGAGCCACCCACGTCTCGCCCCGCACCACACCGCACCGCTGTCCTGTCTAGACGCTTTCGATAAGTACTGTTGGCATAAGTTAGACTGTGCCCTTACTATTACAAAGTGTAATGGTGAACAAAGGCCTATCCATCCCCATAGATTGCTTCTAAGGGGGGATATTTACCATAGTTGCACATTTTGAAAGCGGGTGGGCAACCGCAGTTTTTATATATTTGACTACCTTAATCATAAATCACTTTTTTATCGTATAAATAATCCTTTAGTATTGATATTCGTTTTGATAATCGTGGATAGAACCACCGCGCTATATTGCTTTTGCGATAATAACTACTAACAACCAAAATAAAGAAAATGTTCGTTAGCGTACGGGAAAAAACAAAATAAACGTCGAAACACAATATTCAGATTCGCGAAGCAATGCACGCATACGCGCTGGCAAGCTCGTAAATGACTACCCGATACTATCGAGCCCGCAATCATTTCCAACCGGATCCCGGTATCCAATCGGATTAGCAGAGCCTTCAGCCGTAAAACATTGAATGAACCTACCTCTTTATTTACTTAATAGAAGATAGTTTGTAAGTTTTTTTCGCAGGCAATAGTATATATTACAATAAAAACTATTTTAATTCGCAAAATAAATATCAACATTTTTGTTTGCATAAAATATATACATTATTACAACAAAATATAAATTTTTCGCAAGCAGAAATTTTAAAACAAATGTAATAAAAAACGGCAGTTTGATATTATATAATCAGACAAAATGGGCTAATCAGCAGTTGCCATTAAAACGATGTAGTTTATTCTGATGCAATAAACGATAAATGATATACACAATCAGCTTTACATAGAAATCTGATAAAAAACGTAGAGTTAACAATAAAATAGAACCCATAAAATAACCCTGTTTGATCTAGTAAGAATTAGAATATTGTATTATAGTTACATAAAAGCAAAATAATATCTATTGCGTTGTGTTAAGTTGTTAAGATCTAATATTTAAAGAAATTTATTAAAAAAGAGCTTTGTTAGTAAGAATGGGTCGGCTAGACCGGGGAGGAACCACGCTCTCACAGAATACCAGCGTCAAATAGTAGCTTAATGCTGCTGTGTTTCGTATGGTGAGTGTAGAGAACCGGAGACCCTTTTTACTGGTAACGAGGCATTCCATCTTGGTCCTCATGGGTGACAACGCATCTGCATCTTTATTCGTAATCAAGGATAGATGTAGATGTCTATGGGCCACAGCAACCACTTACCATCAGATGGACTGTGTGCTCGTTTGTCACTCTATTCTATAAAAAAATATGATTATTTGGCTAACACATTTTTAGTTTTGAATCTGTTATACATTTTTCTAACGTTAACAAAGGTATGCTTTTTATGAAAAAGGGTTAAAATTTGTTCTTACCGTAAAGCCTTGCAAGCGGCCGACGTCCATCATGTCATTGGCGTTTTTCGGAATGATGGACGTGCACAAGACAGCTTCCTCCAGAGCCGATATCACGTGTTCAGGAGCATTGGCACTCTCGGAGTAAGCCAATATCTTCTTAACCAGCAGATGGTACTTTTGAATGCGCTGAATGGGCTTAATAAGAAGATCGCCCAGCTGAAAACGATCAAATGTCCATGAAGATAATGCTTATTTTAGCCCTCGTTTGCACATTTTCATTAACATCTATTAAAACTCTAAACAAGTGAACACGTTCAAGCGACACAACATTGAGTTCATTCCATTAAGTGTTCAGTGTGCAGTGTTGTAAGAGTAAGAATAAACTAAAAATATAAGTAAAATAAAACCCCCAAAATAAATAAACTGAGAGATTTAATGTTTGTGTGTGTGTACTGTTTCAAATTTTGTGGTTATATAGGCAAGACATGCAGTGATGACAGATCAAAAACACTTCCAAGAACGCTCAAGGATAACGTTTGACATGTACATAAAATTTTGACAGCCGTGGATGAGATAGAATGATCCAAAACGTACATTCAAAGTGTTTTTGAGGCTTGTTAGCTGCTAGCGATTTTAGGGATTCTTGCTTTTATGAAATAAATAAATAGACGATTCGAGTGTTATATGAAAGCGTCTATTCGACAGGCAATGCTTGGGCTTTATTTCTTACACAAAATATGGCGCATATTGACAACGTAGTGTGCGAGCGTCATACTAACACTGGGTATGAGAGGAAAGTAACGATGTATGTATTTTACTCGGCTCTCATACTAATGTAATCAATCTCATACAAATCAATTTGAGAAAATATTTAGCTTATAATTCAAAGCACGGCTGGCACTTCGAAGAAATAGAGACCAAATAATTAATTTATCGTTTTAAAATCGAAATTAAATAATTTAGATTCGAGTCCTTCTATAACTTAGGGTTTGTTCTATATCAAAGAGAGCAAAGTAATTTAACAGTTCATGACAATTTTGCAACGAGGAGGACTCGAACTTTAAATGTACCAGCGCTGCTCGAATATTGGACAAATACGGAATGTTACTAGTACCTGGGAAAGAGTTAAGCGAGCACCAGGTAGATGAGATCGCTGTGAAAGTTGAACCTAGAACCCCATGAATGTGTCAACTAGCGAAAGCAGTTTTAAAGCATACGAGTATAATATGGGAATCAATGGTTGTGAGTTCATTAGTGCTTAGTTATTTTATGAAAGATATATGAGTGAGTTAATATAATAAAAGCAACGAATTAAGAATAAAAACGATTTAAATTTAATAACAACACTAAGAGTGATTATCCACCGCTGCCGTAACCGGGACGTTAATGAGAACGAGATTATTTCTAGGCGAGATCAAGCTGACGCGACGGCTATCGTTTGTCCACCGCGACGATATGTCATGTGTAGTTCAGTCAGTTAGTTGTTGCTGTCGTGCGTCGGCGCGGTGCGATATCACGGCGCCGGGGTGGATGGACAAGTTTAAATGTACTTTGTAGTGGCGGTAGACTTAATGCCTCGTTGGTCTAGTGGTTGTAGTAGTGCGACTGCTGTACATGAGGTCCTGCCTGGGTTCGAATCCCGGATCGTGCCAAAATTTTTTTATTGAGTTTTTCCGTCAAGAAATGCTCAGTAGCTGTCCGGAGTCAGGAAGTTGGCGGTGTCTCACCCCCGTGCCTCGGAAAGCACGTAAAGCCGTTGGTCCTGCGCCTGATCTCTCTCCGGTCGAGTCGGTTTACCGTCCCATTGGATTATGAGAGTGAGGGAATAGAGAGTGCACCTGTGCTTGCGCATACACTTCGGCACTATAATCATGTCCTGCACCGATGGCTAGTCTCCGTTGAGGCAGGTCGCCGTGGCCGAAATTCGGGCTGGAGGACATTATTGCATAGGCCCGTCGCACTCGGGCCGAGTTGTAGCGGTCGCGCCGATCTAATCTACACTTCGGCGGTCAGGGTGAAAGCGCTCGGGCGACGGGTTCGCAATGGACAGACGGCTATAACAAATGTATGTGTAGCTACCTCGGCGCCGTCATCTTGTTATCGTTGACGTCCCGGTGATGGCGGCGGTGGACATTCGCTCTAACACTTAATTAGTATTTAAAATATTATACAAGTATGACACAAGTCCTGCCATAATTTATAACTCAATGGAAACGAAACGTGGATCGAGAAGGCCAAAGACCGCATAAGTTTGAAGCGCACGTTGTAAGAACGTGTTGAGTCAACTTCAAGTGCTTTGGTGATTCGGAGCATTTCAAACAATTATGAATACAAACTTCATGCTTTTGAATTGGTTCTAAATTTGTATGTGTTGTTGCATTAAGTTTATTTGTATGATGTAGGATTTCATGTTTTTGAACAAGTTTTAAATATATAATTAAAAGAACTTAGTAAAAGGTCGTTTGGTATTCCATCTTAGACCTCAGGAGGTGGTAACGATCCTGTAGCCTTTTTTGTCAAACAGAAGTTAGCCGCAGGTATCTATTACAGATATCTATTGACTGCATGAGCCACTTACCATTAGGCAGACAACTTCAATTTCAAAAAAGAGAAAAAATACCAACCTGCAGCTTATGGCCCAATTTGTGCCGTAGTTCTTGGAAATAGTGATCATGCTCGGAGACAATGTATTCTGAGACGGGCTTGTTGCGGCAGTAAGCCTCGTAGAGGAACATCCTCTTCTCCAGAAAGCGACGGAATAAAGGCCCAAGCAGCTCCGGCGATTTCATGCAGGCTTGGAGCTCGCGCAAGAATTTGCTGCACAGAGCAAATTCTCATTAAAAAGTCACCAGTTTCGGAACGGCTATCCACTGAGTGTTTATTCGCCAGCACAACAGCGTTGATCGTAACTTTTAAAAAATAATAATTTATTTTTCGACGTAATAAATATTCACACATTTTCATGTACATTTTCTATGAGTTAGTTAATTTACCTGCGAGTTTTAATGCGAAATTTATTGAGAATGAAGTATAAGAGAAAATATGTGAATATTTATTTAACGTAAATTGTTTCGAAGTATAACGAGATGAAGACACACGAACATAATAAAATCGCAAAGCGAGCGGAGCATCATTCGCTTTAGCATACTTACATATAATAATATACACAAGCGTTTTGCCTGTTGCGACACAGTTATGAGGTGAACAGGCAATTATGCCTTATCATTTAATTGACTAGCAAATATTTCTTTTTACTCGACTGATTAACCTACGTTTGGAAAAAAATTCGAACAGTCGAATGAAACTATAAATGATATTGCTTTATTAGTTTCTTGGGATTTTATAAGACTTGGTATTATAATAAAAACGTAGTTTAGGTAGTTAAAGGTATATAAATTTGTCAGTACAGTCTTCATGTACTTTAAAATATGTGACGGTAGAAACGGTACTAACTCGAGATTGAGATAACATAAATATAAAGTACTCACTCTCGGTGCCACTCGTAAATAGCTTCGATGTTTCCGAATATCATGCGGTGGCGACGATCACGAAGCCCTTCTGGTAGAGGCGGGTCGGCTGACGGATCCTATATATAAAATGAATAAATGGCTTTCTGATTTTTTTAACATAATAAAGATGACAAACGAGCGAAACATAATCCACTTAAACACGTAAATGTAAGTGTATGCGGTGGCCCATAGATAAAAAATAGTTTAATGTAGATGACATTAATCCTCAATTAAGAATGTTGCATTACTGTACTGCCCAATTTTTAAGTGCGGCGACAACTTCAGAATCTTCATTCATCGTAAAAGCTCGTAGCTGAACAAGAGCCTCTCTCAATGTAAGGCGGATTTCTTTTCATCGCCAAGTTAGGCAGGTGCATTTGCGATCGTATGTCTCGCACCTTTCACACTGCTCACCGTCGTCGGTCTGGGTATTCTACGTCTGGCATCAACGAGACGGTTTATGCTGTCATCCGAAGCTGGTCTTTCCCGTATTCGCTTTTTACTAAATAACAACTGTTACTTTGGAATAACTATCGGGAAATAGCAACTGTGACCACAGGGACTTGTAACAAGGTGGGATTTCATAGCGTCACTAATGTATGCGCTAACATAGAGATACACAATTCTCTTAGCCTACCCGTGCCGCTGTACCGCATTTAGAATAAGATCAGGGGTAAACTAGGACAGGGTGCCGAAGAAATTGAAGCTTATAACACAATACGAAAACTAGCAGACGTGTTGGGATCCAAATCCAGGATTCACGGCGAAGTGGCTAATACGTGGTAGAGCCGTGCTGCAGTTATATCAGTAGTATAGTTGTAGCACGAATTGGTCGGCTCGACCGGGGAAGTACCACGCTCTCACAGAATACCAGCGTAAAATAGTAGCTTAATGCTGCTGTTTCGTATGGTGAGTGTAGAGAACCGGCGACCCTTTTTACTGGACACGAGGCATTCCATCTTGGTACTCATGAGTGACAACGCATCTGCATTTTTATTCGTAATCGAGAATAAATGTAGATGTCTATGGGCCACAGCAACCACTTACTATCAGGTGGACTGTGTGCTCGTTTGTCACCCTATCTTATAAAAAAAAGTACATGGACAATTTGTCATCGGTTGTTTGTATATAATATAGGAATCGCTATAGTATATTGTTATTAGTGCTAAATGGTTAAGTCTCGTTTACTGCTAAGGATTCCAGCAATTTCGGCAGCTAAGCAGTGGACCACACCTAATACAGTGAGCCATTTAGAAAAAAAAATCAATGTGATATTTTTTCTTAGTCTTAAAGATGACGTCGGCGTCCTCCTTTACCTGTAGAAAACTGCAAGAGTCTATGATTTCAGGTGGACTGTTAGTCTATTTGTAATACTAATGTAAAAAAAGGTTCTTTAAAGTCACAGTATTCAAAGCCCATGCATTTTAAATTTTACTTCACATGCTGGTTCAAACAATATTTTCTGAGAGCTCTACCACTTTAATATCCGCCCTTATCCCCAAATTTTATTCATGGGATGATCTAATGGGATCATTTATGCAAGCAGCGAACTTCTTCAATTTTCTTTATTAGCCTTTATACTTGCTGTACAAAAGTTTTTCTATATTAGCTGGAGTTTGTGGTAAAGGTTAACTATTGGAGTTCGAGAAATAATCCATGACAAACCAAAACATCTCAAGGCTTGAGTTGAATCGGGTTATAATAATTAGAATATTTCTTGAGTAGCAGCTAGGAGATAATTGATATAAATAAGTCATAAGTATTTAATCATATAAATTAAGTCTTCTGTTTGGTTCATTAATTATTGTCGGTGTTTTTTTCAACTAATTAATGAAACAGATTATTTACAGTGCGCGGATAGTTAAACAATTGAAACGCAGTCCCACTTTGTTAGAGCGATGTCGAATAGTGAGTTCCGTTGCCCCGCTGCATATGCCATATTAGCGCTCTATAATAATAATAATAATAATATTCCACAGCTATCACACAACGCCATCTAGTCCCAAGCTAAGCAGAGCTTGTATTATGGGTACTAGACAACTGATAAACATACTTATATATTTCTAAATACATAAATATTATAGATAAATTACACCCAGACACAGAACAAATGATCGTGCTCATCACACAAACATTTGTCCTGGGTGGGAATCGAACCCACGACCTCCGGCTTAGCAGTCAGGGTCACTAACCACTAGACCAACAGGCCTGTCAGGCTCTATGTTTATTCAATTTATTAATAATGTAATAATAATATATTAAAAATAATGTCTTCTAGATCGAATTTCGGTCACGGCGGCCTGCCTCAACGGAGATTAGCCATCAGCGCAGGACAGAATTACGAGTATATAGTGCCCAAGTGTATGCACAAGCACATGCGGGGCGGTAAACCGACACGACCGGAGAGAGATCAGGTGCAGGACCAACCGGTGCTTTTCGAGGTACGGAGGTGAGACACCACCAACTTTCTGACTACGGGCAGCTGCTGAGAATTCCTTCATTCCACCCGTGATTCGAACCCGGGAGCAAATGATCAGCGATAAAGTTTACAACCGCTAGCCCAACGAGGCAGTCATTTTATTTATTTATTATTATTTTTGCTTATTGTATTTATTCACACTATGTTTAAACTATACAGTAATATCATAAAAATTGTTTATCGTGTTTTTAAAAGTTTTTGAAACCGTTATGTCCCGTAATGTTTTTCATTTCGCGTAAGTCTTTTAAAGAAAAACTAAAATCTCTTTCACTGCTACTACCGGGGTTCATGAAATTGAAATTCCTCACAAAGCTAGTATCGAGTAGTTCACTTTATTGCTCGGCGTCATAAATATTAAATTCCGTAGATAAATGTCCTATAGCTCGGAGGTAGACACACTATTTGCTCCCGGAGTAAAGCTGCTTATTGGATGTATAGCACTGAAGTGTAAGTAAGGTAAAAATTGCATTTTAAGCCATGCATGCGTTCAGTGCGTCAAAAAATGAAGAATGAACATTACGAATAAAAAGGAATAGCGATCTAAGTGTAATAAAAAATAAATAATAGATATGTTCACTTGACGTAAATGTAGAAACTATTTTATTTATAACTGTTAATTAGTTTTTATGTAGAACAAAATTAGTTTTCTGTGTTCTCAAGCCCAGATAGAGGTGGTATACTGGGGAAAGCGGTCCTGTTTATTTTAGCGGCTTTAGGGTTTATTGTAGCGGCTAAAGCTGCTACTGTTTATTTTACATGTAGAGACCCTGATGCTGTCGGAAATGCAGTGATTAAGAAATTATGCTATTATTATCATTATGGCAAAAGAAGAACGGAACTAGGTAAACGACATAAATACGAAAGAGAATTGTTGGGTAAGTATCACCACTTATTTCGTCAGTGCGAAGACCGTCTTTGTGTTAAATCAAATTTGAGAAGTTGCGCAAAGTAGGTAAGTATAATTTATATTAATCATCAGAAACCGCTTAAAAACAACTTGAAATCTCAATTGAATAAAACTTTTTTAATTTTCTTTTTAACTGACGAAACACGCTGTAGAAAATACAACGTGCAAGTCAAGTAAAGGCATGCTTGACAACTGTACCACACCGGCTCGCTTGTGGTCTTTTCCTGGTCGGTCTCTATTCGTATGTGAAGGGGTGTATGAGAACTCTATCATTACGAAAATTCACGCCGCTGGAACGTATTCCGTAACGCCTCTGTTTAGCTAAAGATTGCGATTCCATAACGGGTTACCGTTGTATAATTTTATTCAACAAACTCAAAAGTGAGTTTAAGATTGAAAGACTATGTTTATAACCACCCAGTTTATAAGCTTATGGAATGTTTGGAATGAAGTCAAATTAGTTAAAATATACACACATCTATCCGATAGTTTATACAGTACTAATCTAAATTAATCTATTATTTAACATGTAGGGAAAGCCTGCTTACCGCCATGTGGCGCATATATCCATCACAAACGAGGCGGAGATCGGACACGTATATCTCTTCGGTGTCGACGAGCTCGCGGAGAACATATTCCCGCTTCTTGAGGATGGCTTCGGCGCTGTCCGGGCCAGGAGTAACAGGCTCCTCTTCTTCCCCGCCGTTCGTCCCCCCACTAGCGCCGCTACAAGCGCCAGCCCCACCGTGCTGTTCCTACTCGACCGATTGACATTTTCCATTAAATAACATTCATATTACTGTTTTGTATTTTTATTTTTTATGTTAAACACAGAAATATACTGCTTTCAATTCCGTGATGAAAATCACTGCATATTCGGAAAATGAGTTCTTAAATAACCGGTGGTAGAACAGAACAGAAACAGGAAGTTTTTTTTAATCAATATAGATTATAAATATTACTTAAAACTTATAAATAGATATCGAATTATATTGTAGTGGTATGTGCCTCGATCCTAAAGGAGTTTAATAAATACATGTACCTACTCTTATGTTTAGTAAACAGTATTAAAGAGATATTATAATGAGAGACGTTTCTATTGGTCCAACCACCACAATATAGCTGACATGCAAAAAGAATCTCCCAAGCTCAAAGACAGAAGAAAAGAGATATCAAATAGGTAGTTATAACATTACTGATTCTTTTTAGGAATCATACCATCGTGCTGTTACGTTTAATGCAAACGTAGTTATCTGATTATAAGTATTTAATATTATTAGATAAGATAAGAATATATGTACAACTATGCTGATATTTTTAATAGACATATGTATATAAATCAATTAGACTTAAACAACACTAATTTAAAGCATTACCTAATATAGTGCAAGTAATCGGTAATATTGTGTATAGAGAAAATTTGTTATTTAATAATCTCAGTATGTTATATTAATGGGAATACGTAAACTAAATATTATGTAGAACCTAGTGAAGATATAATGTACCTATATGGATACAAAAATATTTTCTAGTATCTATAAATTATCTACAAACAACAGAAAATAAAAAAACGGATCATAGATAGTTTAAAGTACAGGTTCGGCAAGGAGAAGTCATAAGCAATAAATAGGTGCATGCAAAAAGGTAAACCTTGGCACAAAAATTCCTACTGTACAAAAAGCTATTAAACTCTAGACACAAGAAATATTTAAAAATAAAAAAATCGGCGAAATGTTTAAGAAACGTCGGCCCAACTACCAAATAAAACAGCTATTAAAAACACACACAAAAATAAAAAAAATATTTTCAAATACTGTGACTAATTAGTAGGGATGGGCCGAATATGGATTATTGGAATATTCGGTAAAACTTTTACCGAACCGAATATTCGGCCGAACATTATTAGGCAGGATAATCTTGGTAACTAACCAATTTATGTCGAAACTTGTTACCGCAAAGCGCGCGGATTAGCTTCGGAACCTGCCCCTCGCTCCCACGCCGCACCTGATAGTTATTGCATCATCTAGTACTGAGCAAATTTCCGGCACATGCTTATGTTTTGACTATTCTTGTGATAAAAAAAGTATTTCGTTTGTTTTATTCTTAGTGAAAATTGATAACTATATGATAAAAATGAGAGGCAGGAGATTTACTATTTGGACTTATGTAAGAGAAAGTGACGACCAAAGTGAAGTGAAATGTACTAATGTAATGTAATGTTTCTTTGTTTGATTCCAAAAACATTTTATTAAATTTCTATTTGCTATAATCGGAAATAAATCTACAGTGCCTCAAAAACATAAATGTATAAATTTATGCATTTGAGGCAGTCTAGACTAGAGTAAGTACGAGTTGAATAAATAAAATATACTTTCAACAATAAATGACATCGCATTACTCAATTCGTACATTTCAATACATTGGACACTATGAAAATGTTCGGTCCGAATGTTCGATGATTTAGCCGAATATTCGGCCGAATACGAATAATCGATAAAGCTGCCGAATATGCCGATTACCGAACATAAAACAAATATTCGGCCCATCTCTACTAATTAGTGTTCAACATACACAAACGATTTATAAATTTTAAAAAATCGGCTAATTGTTTAAGAAACGACACAACCAGCTACCAAATAAAACAGCTATTAACAAAAAAAAACCACATAAAATAAAAAATATTTTCAAGAAGGACGATTTCAAAAGAACTACATACATATGAACGGTACACGACTGTAATAAATATTAAGCGGGCAGTTTATATTACAAATACTCATGCACACTCCACATGCTTTAAATTGAATCGAACCATTTTTTCTTTGACTATTTGTTCAATTTCTGCAATATCCGCCGGACCACCGTTAGAGTCCAGGACGTCCAATGCCAAGGAGTTCTGAAAATTGCACCAATTTGTCACCCATAAAATATCACAAGCGCCCCGGGTTAGTAATAAGTAACAGTTAAGATAACGGAGCGTGAAAGTTATTGGTTGAAACGTATGCAGTGGTAGAACATCGGGAGAGTAAGAAAATAACGTATGTGTTGGAGCGGGTGAACTCACGCGAGTTGTTGGAGCCGAAGCGACGGCAGCCGGCGTCGGTGCTTGCTGGAGCAC